>JADWQK010001863.1:0-1200000 GCA_017933935.1 Sesamia nonagrioides | reverse complement strand
ATACTTTTTATCTTTTGTAGTATCACCTGAGAATATATCAGCTAGAAGGCAACAGGTCAACGGCCGACGTAAAGACGAACATTATATTCACCACTCTGGCAACACAATGTTGCAAATGTATATTTTTCTTACTTTGTATTATACATTTCGATTTAAATGGAAATGGGAATTGCGTGGTTTTATCTAGCTTGTTGTTAGGTGTTTCAAATTGTAGTCAAGAAAATTTACACCTATTGGAACGCTATATACGTATTCAGAGGCGTTAAAATATATTTAATTTTCTCTCTTTTCACAGTTGTGTCAAACAAATCATAAACATTATCCACAACCCGACTTTACCCATTGCTAAGTACAGGCCTCTCTTTTCCTGTGCCTCCACGCTTTTATCAAACAATTATAATGAAAGGTTCTTCGTTTCAAAATAAGCCTTTAGTAAACCTACACGATTCCGAGCCCGTACCAAAATAATCATGACACAATTAACCACTTCTTTACGACTATAACTGAACAGAACCATAAAATCTTTTAGATTCGTTACAACCAACCATTTGGCAGTACGGCCAAATACTGCCACATATATTGCTCAACGCTATATACATCATAATTATTTTACTCTTGTAGATTTAACTGAATAAAGACTTATGTACTTTATGGATTTGAAGCTTCAAATGTACCCTTTTTTGTGGATGGGAAATCATTAAACGACCTCTCCCGCTCGTCGGCGTGTCAGACTTTTACTGACTAAAACCCACACGTGTTCCTTCACTTGCCTGTACGCCAGGGCCATGGTTTGTTTTTTATCCAACCGCAACCCTGACCCAGGAGGCATCGATCTTCGTGGACCCCGTCACGATGTGCTGACATCTCTTTGAAGCGCGCGTGAAACACAAGCTGCCCACTGCTCGCCGCTGCAAATGTACTCTTGAAATTGATTTTAGAGCAAAAATTATGTCGGTCTCCTAGTAATGTAAATGGAGTTCATGTAAATGGCTTTCGTTGTATGTACTTTGTTATAATATTGTTACGAATGGACCTTATGTCGATGGCATAAGGTTCAATATCGCGTGACATGCAGTGTGTCACTTTTGAGCCCTATTTTTCCTAGATCTAGACATGTTCTAGGTACAATAATAAAACGCATTGCTAGACTTAGGACGGCCTATCGAATGGTACAGGTCTCAACAGTTTTGTCAACAAAGTGTCGACATCGAAATTTCTAGAAACCCGTTTCCGGGAATTACCGTAGGTACTTACTTGGCCGGTGACCTCGAAGTTATGCAGTATTATTATTACGCCTAGAGGATTCTGGAATGTTCGATCAGCTGGCCTATATAAAGCACCGCGGTGACGCCGGCGGACAGTCAGTCTACACTCGACTAGCGATACGAAAACAGCGACAGTTAAGAAGCGATCTTTGAGAATACCTACTGCGACAACTGTAACGAGAACTGTGAGTACTACGAGAAGTAACATCCGTAGAGTTATTGTGTGTTTACAACACGGACTTCGTGGACATAAGGGAAGACTTCGGTACAACATCAGCCACGTTTTACTTGTCATTGCCTACGATCGACTGTACCTTCGTTGCTAATAAACTTCGTAACCCTTACCCGGCGTTTAAGTACCCCTAGCCCGTAACAATTGGTGTCAGAAGCGGCATGCCGGTCACGCCAAGGGAAGACGATAGAGTACGCACGCGACGACAAGCAGCGATGGATTTGGCGCGTCAAGAGGAAGAATCGGTTGGTGTCCCTGCACCCGGAGTAGATGCGGCCGTCGTAACACCGACGAATGTGAGTACGCCTATTACCACCACTATTCCCGGAGGCAGCGGATCCGATTTTTCGGCGTTACTAGCTCACTTGACGGCGCAAATAAAGCTGAGTATAGCAGAATCCCAAGCAGAAACCCAGGCTCAAATAAAACAATCCCAGGCAGAAACCCAGGCACAAATCATTAAAAGCGTAGCAGAATCCCAGGCAAAATCCCAGCAATTAGTATTAGAACTTAATGAAAAGTGGGAAACAACCAAAGAAGAGGTCAACGAGCTTAAAATAAAAACAGCACAACAAGATGCCCGCATGGACCAGCAAGAAGCTCGTATGGAGAAATTAAATAGTACCATCATGGAGTTTGGGAAGGAAGTAGAATTTTTGCACGAGAAGGTACAAAAAGGATTTATTAAAGGTGTCGTTCCGGTACCCAGTGCTTTGCCGACCTTCAAGGTACCTCATTTTGATGGAACAACGTCATGGGTGGCCTTCCGTCTACAGTTTGAAAAAGTCGCAAAAGGCAACAATTGGGACGACGATCAAGCTGTAACCGCCCTTACGCTTGCTCTGCGTGGTGAGGCGGTCCAAATCCTCGAAAATATTTCCGGCGGCTGCAATACCCTAGCCTGTCTGTTAGAAGCGTTGGAGTCTAGATATGGAGAGAAACACCTGGAACATGTCTACAGGGCTCAACTCAGCGACCGCACACAGAAAAGCAGTGAGGGTTTGCAACAATGGGCATCGGAAATAGAACGTATTGTTCGGAGGGCGTATGCTTCAACGCCGGGAGTAATTGATGCTACTACGGTGCAAGCTTTCACTGATGGAATTCGAGATGCGGAAGTCAGGGCTGCGGTTCGTCTGGGGCACCATCAGACTCTGAAGGCAGCCTTGACACACGCTCTGGAGGTGGAAGCAGTACGCCAAGACGGCCGACCATACCACCGTATTCGTGAGGTAACCGCACAAATCAAACCCCGACAAGGGCCAACATGCTATGAATGCGGTGAAAAAGGGCATATTCGGATCAATTGTCCCAGGAAGGCTAAGGGAAGAAGCACTTCTGGGACACAGGTGGAAGCCGAGGATTTAAACTAGGAACAGCCCGGGCTATGGGGCGAGTACTGGCTGGTCGACATGTAGCCCCCATTATAACAGTATCACAAGTGGGTGACGGAAACAGTCTCATTATAGAAGGAGAACTGAATGGTAAATTCTGCAGTTTCACATTGGATACTGGTGCATCAAGAACCATTGCACGACCGGAGCTATTTCCTCGGACCATAGTATGGAAAAGAGGACCTTCACAATGCCGATTACAAACCGCCACTGGCCAACCAGTACTCGTCCTTGGTGAAACGAACGTGTCCTTGAAAATGGGTGATAAGACATTCACGCACCCTGTCTTAATAGCAAATATTACAGATGATTGCATAATAGGACTGGACTTTTTGAAGAAACAGCAGTGCGTCCTTAATGTAGCAAAAGGAGTATTGAGTTTTTCAGAACAAGAAGTATTTCTTCAAGGTGGAAAACAAGGGTCAGTGTACTGTTTAAGGAGAACGGTATTACCACCAAGATCAGAAACCTTAGTAAATATTAGATTATCACCAATAGGATGCCGTAAACGTTGCATTATAATAGAAGATTCTGGAGATCACCCAGACTGGATAACAGCAAGGACACTGATGATGATTTCCGATAAACCAAAAGTACGAATTATCAACGTTAGTAACAAAGAAATAATTCTCGAAAAGAATTGCATGGTGGGTGTGTGCGATCATGTAGCGTCTTTGAGAAAAACAGAGGCGCACGAAAAGGGACGTGATAAGAAGTGGCAGGAACATGTATCGACACTACTCGAAAATTGTAAGGGTAATTTAAACAAGTTCGAAAGTCACAAAGTTAAGCAACTGCTGCATAACTTCCATGACATCTTCTCGAAGACCGACGGTGACGTGGGAAGGACCGGGCTCGTCAAACACCATATAGATACGGGTAATACACAGCCGATAAGACAGAGACCACGTCGTATCCCCTTTGCAAGAGAACAGAAAGTCACGGAAATGTTAAGAGATATGGAGAAAAACCGGATTATAGAAGCATCCACCAGCCCTTGGTCATCTCCAGTTGTCCTAGTCAAGAAAAAGGATGGCAGTACAAGGTTTTGCGTTGACTACAGGATGTTGAATGATGCCACGAAAAAGGATAGTTATCCTCTGCCACGTATAGATGACACTTTGGACTTGCTAAGTGGCATGAAATGGTTCTCCACAGTTGACCTCAAAAGTGGATACTGGCAGGTGGAAATCTGTCATCAGGATAAAGAAAAGACCGCTTTCACCACTGGTCCTGGAAACGGTCTCTGGCAATTCAATGTCATGCCTTTTGGACTGTGCAATGCTCCTGCTACATTCGAGCGCTTAATGGAGCGCATTTTGGTGGGGTTGCTTGGTGATGCATGCCTAGTCTATTTGGACGACATCATCATTATGGGACGAAGCTTCGAAGAGCACCTACGCAATTTGGAGAAAGTTTTCCAGAAACTGCGTGAAGCAAATTTAAAACTCAGTCCTAGTAAGTGTACACTGTTCCAGAAAGAAGTTGGATACTTGGGACACATTATTTCGGCGCAAGGAATTCGAACAGACCCTGAAAAAATAAAAGCCGTGTCGAAGTGGCCTACCCCTCGTAATAAAACTGAGGTACGCTCTTTCTTGGGTCTGTGTGCATATTACCGTCGGTTTGTGAAGAACTTCTCCGAGTTAGCGAAACCATTGCATCGTTTAACAGAGGAAAAGTGTCAATTTGAATGGAACTCTGACTGCGAACAGGCATTTGCTCTACTGAAAACTCACCTGTGTGAGGCTCCTGTACTAGGTTACCCTAGTAGGGAAGGCCGATTTTTGGTAGACACAGATGCCAGCAATGTGGGTATTGGAGGAGTTCTCTCTCAAACACAAGGAGATAGGCAGGTCGTTATCGCATATTTCAGCAAATGCCTTTCCAAGCCAGAAAGGAATTATTGTGTTACCCGCCGAGAACTTCTAGCCGTTGTTAAGACCCTACAACACTTCAAGAAATATTTGATTGGGAGGCAGTTTACACTTCGTACCGATCACGCTGCCTTACAGTGGCTCCTCCAGTTCAAAGACCCAGAAGGACAAGTAGCAAGGTGGATAGAGCAGCTGCAAGAATTTGACTTTGTCACTGAACATCGGAAAGGCAAGTCACACAATAATGCTGATGCTTTGTCTAGACGACCTTGCGAAGAATCTTGTCGACATTGTGCCAAACAGGAAAAGAAAGAGAACGTAAGGATTATCCAGGTGAACGCTTTGGACGAAGACTGGGATAATCAATCATTGGAAGACGCACAAAGGGAAGATAGTGACTTGAAGACAGTAATCGAATGGAAACAACGTGGCCAGAGGCCCGTTTGGAGTGAAATATCAGCGCTTAGCCCAACAGTAAAAAGTTACTGGGCTCAGTGGGACAGCCTGATAATTGATAATGGAGTTCTCAAGAGGAAATGGGAATCACCCAGTGGACAGGAGGTCACCTTACAGATAGTTGTCCCCTGCGATAAAGTCGCGTCAGTGCTAAGACAGGTGCACGACGGAGTATCCGGAGGACATCTAGGAGCAAAGAAAACCCTGGAGAAGGTGAGGAAAAGATTCTACTGGGTGCATTGCCGCGAAGACGTAGAGGACTGGTGTAGAAAATGCGTAGCTTGCTCCTCAGTAAAGGGACCGCAAACGAGAGCCAGAGGTCAGCTGAAAGTGTACAATGTTGGTGCACCATGGGAAAGAGTTGCTGTCGATATAGCTGGGCCATTCCCTGTTACTGAAGAAGGGAATAGGTATATCATCGTCATGCAAGACTATTTCAGCAAATGGCCAGAAGCTTTTGCAGTACCTAACCAGGAAGTTCATACAGTCGCCAAAAAGCTAGTTCACGAGGTGTTCTGTCGATTTGGCGTTCCCTTGGAGTTACACTCTGACCAGGGTAGAAACTTCGAGTCTTCACTATTCCAAGAGGTTTGCCAACTACTCGGGATACATAAGACTCGTACAACACCGTATCACCCACAGTCAGATGGAATGGTCGAAAGATTCAATCAGACGTTGGAAAATCATTTGGCCAAAGTAGTGGAAGAACACCAGAGGGATTGGGACCAATACATTCCACTCTTCTTAATGTCATACCGCTCTGCAACACATGATAGTACAAATTGCACACCGGCGAAAGTCAACTTCGGCCGAGAAATTAGACTACCCATAGATGCACTAACCGGAACACCTCCCGATACTCCTATCCTAGCCGTCGACTATGTGGCCGACCTACGGCGTAAATTAGATGGAATACATGAGCTAGTGAGAAAGAATGGTCTGAAAACCAGTGAGAAAATGAAAATCCGATACGACCGCAAAGCTAACGTGCCCGGATTTGAAGAGGGAAATTTGGTATGGTTACATAATCCCATAAGGAGAAAAGGAAAGAGTCCAAAGTTCCAAGCCAAATGGGAGGGTCCGTACACGATAATAACCAGAATAAACGATGTCACCTACCGGATTAAGAAAGGACCTAGAGGGAAGCTGAAGGTCGTACACGTAGACCGCCTAGCTCGCTATTATGGATCAAATCATGCTCGGGACGAGCATGACTAAGAAGGGGGCAATGTTACAAATGGACCTTATGTCGATGGCATAAGGTTCAATATCGCGTGACATGCAGTGAGTCACTTTTAAGCCCTATTTCTTCAGATTTAGACATTTTCTAGGTACAATAATAAACGCATTGCTAGACTTGGGACGGCCTATCGAATGGCTAGGTCTCAACAGTTTTGTCAACAAAGTGTCGACATCGAAATTTCTAGAAACCCGTTTCCGGGAATTACCGTAGGTACTTCCGAGTGACCTCGAGGTTATGTGCTATTATTATTACGTCTGGAGGAATCTGGAATGTTCGATCAGCTGGGCTATATAAGGCGCCGCAACGCCAGCGCACAGTCAGTCTACACTCGACTAGCGATACGATAACAGCGACAGTTAAGAAGCGATCTTCGAGAATACCTACTGCGACAACTGTAACGAGAACTGTGAGTACTACGGGAAGTAACATCTGTAGAGTTATTGTGTGTTTACGACACGGACTTCGTGGACATAGTGGAAGACTTCGGTACAACATCAACTACGTTCTACTTGTCATTGCCTACGATCGACTGTACCTTTGTTGCCAATAAACTTCGTAACCCTTAACCGGCGTTTAAGTACCCCTAGCCCGTAACAATATATTGGTAGTGAAAATACCTTTGTGAAGTTTGTTTTGCGTAATTGAGCCTGAGAAAGGAGCAATTAAGATTCACAACGCTATTAGAACTTTGTTGTTTCCTAAGGGAAATGTAACGGTGAGAATATTGTAACCACAGCCACGTGTTTATTACAGCATTTAGAAAGAAAATACATTTATTTACAGTAACCGTGACGCAAAAGTAACATTAAAATAAGTTAGGGTATTTGTGTAGGTAGGTTAATAGGGGTGATTAGTGATAGTGTTTATAGTTTTCTACGAGCTTGCCTATAAAATCCTATATTTTCTTTTAATACTACCACAGTATAAAAATCTACTAAGAGCTGTTTTTTTTTTATTTATTGTTTTTATATAATCATAAACTAGTGCTTGACTGCAATCCCGCCTGATGGTAAGCAGTGATGCAATCGTTGATGGTAAAGCGCACTAGTTTATTAAGCCTATTCACTTAAAAACTTAGGAATAGGAAGGATGACGGCAGTTGAGCGAGGTGATGCAATGTTAAACCCAAGACCAACACGACCAAACGATGCTGCGCTAGAGAGAGATTGGTCTGGAGACTCTCCACGACCAAACTCCCACCACAACAACATTTGGCGCATCGTACCCGCCACACATCGCAACACAACTGCTCAGACCCGTACAGGCTTCACACCAGACATCATGCCGGAACACGACGAATCGCTTGGCGGCAAGACTTTGTCTGGTGGGTGGTAACTTCTGCCGTCAGCCGATGTTATGGCCTGCCTGGCCTGTTTTTAGTTTCCGTACCCAAATGGTAATATCGAGACCCTATTACCTATACCCCGAAGACTGGAGGTCCCTGGAGTCACTGGAGATTATATCTAATAAGAGTTTCTTGCACGTTGTTCTCCATAGAGATCTACGCTTTGGAACGTGCAATTTAGCTTCACTTTTCTTGGACTGACCTACATTGACTATTCAAAAGCACCAACTGTTGGTTAATATAAACAATTTTGGTTTTGATACACCACGGTTCACAGTTAATGAACCGTGATAGCTAGATAGTTGTATTCACATATGATGAATTTCTGCTTCCACTATTTCAACAAATACCTACTATAAACAGATTTTTGTATTCATAATGGTATGGATCCCTAAGGTGCGCAATATAATTTTTAACTGATGAATAACTTGTCGTATAAAAGTTACCTTGACTGGTGAAATATCAGCTCTGAAAGAGTAACGTCTAACAAACAAAATACTCATAACAAAATATAAAGTTTAAAAAAATATATATTTTAAAAACAATTGCCTATGAATCATGGCTGCGCCAAAAAGGTTCTTCTCATTTTAGCACTCTTTTTAACTCTTTATTTTTTTTAAGGTGATTTTCTGTGTCCGTTTTATTGCTGATAAAGTGATGCTGGCAAAGCCCTAGGCGTAGTAATTGAGTTGTTGCTCCAGACCTGACTGTTACTAATTTTTCAAAATTAGCCTATTTCGATGTGCTGTAGATTAATAATAAATAAATATAATAAAACTATAATATGTAATTTGAGAAATAAATGTGTTTTTATAGTGCTACTAAATAAATTAAATTAAAAATATCTTTATATGTATATATAATTCTGCTGTACGTATGTATGTCATCGAACTCCTCCTAAACGGCTTTGAAATCGCCAACCCGCATTGAGCAAGCGTGGTGATTACGCTCAATCACTTTTCCTTATGAGAGGAGAGCTATGCCCAGCAGGTTGGCGATAAAAAGAAGTTTATGATGATGATGATGATGAGCTTCATTCTTTCGACTTCTCCTACACTTTTCTGCTACCCTAATTATCTTAATTTAAAAATTAAAAAATAAGATCATGTTATATTTCCTTGAAGGCGGAACAAAGTTCGCCGGGTCAGCTAGTATATAATTATTAAGAGAGTCCATATTAATTTTAATTATAATAATAAAAACATGACTAATAATAAATTAATTGAAAATAAGACGTGTACATCCTCATTTTAACTGTTCTATATGCCTTTGATCATTGCAAGACAGGCCTTCCCAAGCGTCGCGTCGCTACAACAACCGAATCTATTGCTTCTAGCATCCACCGAATTTATGTGATTACTAATGTTATTCCTCTCGTTGTTTACAGAAGAAGAATGCTACCACTGCATGGCGAGCTTGGTGGCGTCCAAGGAAAAGATGTTCATCACACAAACGAAACTACTCAACGAAGTTACATGGAAGACTGTTATGCAGATCGCTAAAAAACATGCCGTAAGTTTACTTCAAACATTTTGGCACTATCAAAGTCTTCCCGAAAACCCTAGATTGTAGCTAGGGTTTTCAGGAAAGGTAGACCTTTATACAACACTAGCGACCGCCAGCGACTTCGTTCGCGTGGAGTTAGTTATGCTCTGCTCCTATTGGTCGCAGCGTGTTATATAGCCTAAAGCCTTCCTGGATTAATGGGCTATCCAACGCAAAAAGAATTTTTCAAATCGGCCCAGTAGTTCCCGAGATAAGGGCGAACAAACAAACAAACTTCACTTCCACACACTCGGTGGTAGGTCACAACATCAACCGCCGGCATAAGTTACCACCCACCAGACAAAGACATGCCGCCAAGCGATTCGTCGTGTTCCGGCATGATGTCTGGTGAAGCCGTTCGGAGGTCGGGTCTGAGCAGTTGTGTTGCGATGTGTGCCGGGTGCGATGCGCCACTTGGTGTTGTGTCGGGAGTTTGTTCGTGGAGGGTAGCGGGATCCGAAGCACGGTTCTCCGCTGGCCGACCGCAGGTAGTTGGGGGCCCAAGTAGTGTGCCAGCCACATACGAAAGGCTGCCCCGCCAACTGCGAAAAATCCCAGGGTGGCCCCATCGTGCCGGTTGGCGACCGGACGAGAGGACCCGATGGCGATCCCTGGGGGGTTCGGGCGTCCCCGCAGTCTCCAGAACAATCTCCCTCTGGCCCAGCATCGTTGGTCGTATTGTTGGGTTTATCATTGCATCACCTCACTCAACTGCCGTCTTCCTTCCTATTCACTCAGTATACTATAACTTAATATGAAAAGTTACAAAAGGAAAAGTAGGTGTGCACAGCGGGCGCACGTCCTCTCGTTCATAGTGCACCTCTCAAACATCCGAGGTTTGCACTCCAATATCGATGCAGTCCATTACCACCTTGAGACTGAAAAGCCCCACCTACTTCTCTTGACGGAGACCCAGATCAGATGTCCGACTGACGCGGCGTACCTCGGCTACCCGGGATACTCTTTGGAGCATCATTTCCCGCAGCGTGCCGGGGTCTGTGTGTATGTCCGCAATGACATCTGTTGCCGGCGCCTCCGTCACCTCGAAGACCCTCACTTCTCGTCCCTATGGCTGTTGGTTGACACTGGTGTGGACAAAATTGTTTACGCCTGTGTCTACCGATCGCACAGCGGTGATCAGGAGACAACTCGTTTATTTGACCACCTCAGTGAGGCTGCTGACAATGCGCTGCATCGGCACCCTGACGCTCAGTTCGTCGCTCTGGGGGACTTCAACGCCTGCCACCAGGACTGGCTCTTCCCATACCAGAGGACCGACCACGCTGGGAGAGAAGCGCGAAACTTCGCGCTTTCTATGGGCCTTTCCCAGCTGGTAGAGCAAGCGACTAGGGTGCCTGATGTAGTTGGCCAGACAGCCAACCGTTTGGACCTTCTGCTGACCACTGATCCGGACAGATGTGTTGTAACAGTTTCCTCACCATTGGGAACTTCAGACCACTGTCTGGTGAAGTCTGTAACGTCCTTCTCCCCACCAGATCACGACTCTCGTGGTGAACGGCGAATGTGGCGATACAGGTCAGCGGATTGGGATGAGATGCGCCATTTCTTTGCGTCTTATCCTTGGCAGCAGGTCTGCTTCTCTTCTGACAATCCTTCGAGCTGTGCGGACGCTATAACCGATGTGGTGCGTCAAGCTATGGAGTATTTTATCCCATTCAATGACGTGCCTGTCGGTGGCTCGGCTCGCCCATGGTTCAATGCCGATTGTGTCCAAGCTGAACAGCGTAAGCACACGGCATTTCTCGCCTGGGTTGACGCTCGTGACCGCGGAGCTCCGGATCTAAGCTCAAAGAAGAGAGCCTTTAACCGTGCTGCCAAGTCCTACAAGAAGGCGCTCAAGAAGGCTCGCTTTGACCGCATTACCCATATTGGCAACAAGTTATCTGCGCAGCCATCCGGTAGCAGATCTTTTTGGTCCCTTGCCAAATCGGTTGAGGCGAACTTCTGTCGGCCCTCACTGCCTCCGCTGGTTAGGCCTGATGTAACACTGGCTCATACGGCGAGAGAGAAAGCAGGTCTCTTTGCTTCTCTCTTTGCCCATAATTCGCGTCTTGATACTGGCAGTGCTACTCCACCTAATTTACCTCACTGCGGAGCTTCAATGCCCGAGGTTCGCATTAGAAACAAGGAGGTTCTGAGAGTACTGTGTCGTCTGGACATGAATAAGGCTAGTGGTCCGGATGGTATACCAGCGATTGTTCTTAAATCATGTGCGCCCGAGTTGTCTCCTGTATTGACGCGCTTGTATCGCCTCTCATTTAGGACTGGTATAGTGCCCAAGTCCTGGAAGCTTGCTAACGTGCAGCCTGTGCCCAAGAAGGGTAGTCGTGCCAATCCTGCCAACTATCGGCCGATTTCGATCACCTCCATACTTTGCAAAATTATGGAGCGTGTATTGAACTCGCGCCTCTTGGCATACCTGGAAGGTAATGATCTCCTCGGTGACCGACAGTACGGGTTTCGCCGCAATCGGTCAACTGGGGACCTACTAGTGTATGCCACTCACTGGTGGGTCGAGGCCCTCGAGAAGAATGGGGAAGCGATTGCTGTCTCCCTTGATGTCTCGAAGGCCTTCGACCGGGTTTGGCACGCTGGCCTTTTGAGTAAGCTTCCAGCGTACGGCATTTCCCCTAGCCTGACTGGCTGGGTAAAAGACTTCCTGACTGAACGGTCCCTCCGAGTTGTTGTCGACGGATGCTCTTCTGAGCCCATGTCAACTAATGCCGGTGTTCCTCAGGGGTCTGTTCTCTCTGCAACTCTGTTTCTGCTGCATATTAACGATCTGCTGATGCCTGGTATCTATGGGTATGCAGATGACAGCACAGTTGTAGAGAGATACCTGCCGGATGCTCGGGCTAGTAGGGAATCAATCCGGTCCGAAAGAGAGGCCATGGTTGAGCGAACGAGTGTTGCACTGCAGGCAGTCTCCGAATGGGGCAATGCCAATCTTGTAGCATTCAATGCCGCCAAAACACAGGCGTGTCTTTTCACCGCCAAAAGGAGCCCGTTCACCTTGGCCCCTACTTTTCGGAATGTGTCCTTGGAGTGTTCCGACCGCCTTCAGCTTTTGGGAGTTGAGATTTCCTCGAACCTTAACTTTGGGCGGTTCATTGAGTCCAAGGCCAGGGTGGCTGCCAGGAAACTTGGCGTTATCGCAAAGGTCCGGCAGTACTTCACACCTGGGCAGCTTCTAATGTTATACAAAGCACAGGTCCGTTCGTGTGTGGAGTACTGCAGCCACATTTGGGCTGGTGCTGCCAAGTGTCACCTGGCCACTTTGGATTCAGTGGAGAGACGTGCAAAGAGGCTGATTGGTGACCCTGATCTAACTCGAGTTGGTCTCCAAAGCCTAGAGCACAGGCGTAGAGTAGCCAGCCTTTCGGTGTTCTATAGGATGCATTTCGGGGAGTGTGCGAGGGAATTGCATGATTTAATTCCCCCATCTCCGTTCCACCAGCGGACGACCCGTCGTACGGCTGGTTTCCACCCTTACGTTGTTAACACCACTACGATCCGGACGAAGCGCTTCGCCTCCTCCTTTATACCGCGTACATCGAGGGACTGGAACAATTTGCCCGCGGCGGTGTTTCCGTCGGACTACAATTTGAGTGTCTTCAAGGCTAGAGTGAATAGGCTCTTAATAAACTAGTGCGCTTTACCATCAACGATTGCGTCACTGCTTACCATCAGGCAGGATTGCGGTCAAGCGCTGGTTTATAATTTATAAAAAAAAAAAAAAAAAAAAAAACAAACTCTTCAGATTTATATATTAGTATAGATATAGATTATTTTTTGTTTATGCGAAACCCGAAACATGTGTCCAGTATTTTTAATTAAAGAATCTATGTACAAAATTTCAAAAGATATAATGAAAATCCACAAAGTTATGAGCTTGCTATTCTACTTGGTTGTCCTAACAAAAATAACAATTTCTAAATGTATTTAGTTTAGGGAAAAAATATAACTTGGTGTAAAAATTATTGGGATCGATTCAGTTGCTTAATCTGAACAAACTATATTCAGGTGTTGCATAAACAAAAATTAACGTTGTATGTGCCTGCGCTGGTCGAACTCATGCTATATGTTCTAAAGGCTGCAAAGTCAACTCCAATACACGATTAAGTATTCCTGCACCGGCACAGCAGATGTCTACTCTCTAAGTTCATCAACCAAGATATGGGCTCGTCCGAAAGTACATAAACACATGACAAATTCGAACGGGCTAAACACATTGCTCTTAGGTGCGTATTCCAGAAGGAAACTCAAGCATTGATCTCTGCTTAAGCATTACTTAAAACTAGTTTCAACCAATCAAAAGGCTTCAAACGAGACTTAAGTTAAGCTTGAGTTTTGAGTCACGTTCTGTAATACGGACCTTAGTGTTTCATTCATTCTTATTTCAGTCTGAGAACTAATCTACTACTAGGACCATAGGTGGGAGGATTTTTTTATAAATTGTAAACTAGTGCCGGGACCGCAATCCAGCCTGATGATAAACAGTGATGCAATCGTTGATGGTATAGAGTCGGTACCTACATGAAACGTCAGTATATGCATACGTCAAAAATTACGCAATCAGTGGTATGAATGTATGCCCTTTAGGCTTTACACTAGTAGACTTCTCTGGTAGCTTCTTCGTAGCGTGTTTTGCCGCCATTAATACCTAGTACCCTAGTAATCTATTTTACTAACAGAAAATTGGTGTAAAATAACTCAACGCAATGGTGATTATTGACTGTCAAAACGATTTCCTATCATAACTAGTGTATTACGCGATTAGGGTGCTGTAGTCAACTAACCTACATCATATTAACCTGATCAATGGTGCGATAATAATTTCACTCATGATTACACCCAACTCTGATTTGCTGACGCGACAAATGACTCATGATGGAACCATGGAGATAAGCGGCTGATATTGGAATATAGTATGTATCATCGCATATGTCGTGACGGCCAGTGGTTCAGGCCTCGTTTATCATCCCGAATTAGTACCGGCAGCACATCAAACTACCTTTATCTTACAAATTTCTTTAGGTTAGTTTAAGGTTGATTAGCTCGAAGAATTGCAACACTAAAGTGGCAGTGGGCTGGACACATTGCCCGTAGGACCGATGCCCGATGGGGCCGACGGGTTCTCGAGTGGCGACCACGCACCGGAAGACGTAGCGTGGGTAGGCCCCCGACAAGGTGGACCGACGACCTGGTGAAGGTCGCGGGAAATCGCTGGATGCGGGAGGCGCAGGTCCGGTCGCCGTGGAGAACATTAGAGGAGGCCTATGTCCAGCAGTGGACGTCTTTCGGCTGAAATGATGATGAAGGTTGAATTGGATAATTTTGATAGTTTGCGTAGATTGATGAGCTGGCGTCTGTACCAATGTCATTTTTTTCATTGATTATTTATTTTCTGAGTATATCTTGGGTATTACTGTATGTAATCGCCGTCAGTCTTTTTTTATAATTATATACTAGTGTTTGACCGCACTCCCGCCTGATGGTAAGCAGTGATGCAATAGTTGGTGGTAAAGCCCGCTAGTTTATTATGAGCCTATTCACTCAAGAAAACTGAGTGATAGGAAGGAAGACGGCAGTTGAGCGAACTCTGAAAAAGACAAACTTTATTAAGCAAGTGTACACTCTCTATACGAGAAAACTCCTTGTCCTACGATAGAAAAGTAGTGCGATTGAGTACCTAACTATCTCACCATGAAAACTTAAGTGTAGTTAGGGTGAGTTAGATGTCACTCGCAACTATTGCTAGGGATTAACTCTCCATCATCATCTCAGCGTTAATCCCAGTCGCATCCGAGGCTTTTTCAGCTTTGGAGTCTGGGGTCCGCTTTACCAGTCCTAACTGCAAATTTTGGCTAAACTTCGATATTTTCCGTGAAGCGACTGCCGTCTGACCTCCACAACTCGGGAGGCGATGTCGAAGCATTGCAGTTAGACCAATTGTTGGACTTTTGAGGGCTCCAACAACCCGTAACGACTGCCATTAGATGTTCGTATGGCAACCGGAACCAACGTGCTTTCGAGGCACGACCACTGACCAGACCAGTGCAAATATTCATATTCGTGCATACAAATATTTGCACTGTGCGGGGATCGAACCCGTGCCTCCTTGCGCAGCGGCCGCGTTCGCTACCGCTACGCCACAGGGGCTGTCGCTAGGGATTAACTCTATTGTCAGCTAACTTTGAGCTCAGTTTGCCTAAGCTTTCGCGGTACAATTTTTATAGAACTGATCTTTTATTTATTTGTTTTGGTCCACCAACAACTGTTTATACTGGATGTTGTACATAAGGTAACATGTTTTTTTAAAAGGTGACAGAGTAGTGAACAATCACTTATACATAGTTGAACTCACACGCATACAAAAATGGAGTTGTGCAAGAATACAACTTAAAACTAAGTTATTGCAAAAAAAACTTGTTTCATTTATTGCCAGAAAGTGAGTGCTTAAAAACCATTAAGTAATCTTCTCGTCGGTTTCGAAAACGCTAGCTACGACTAATGCACCTCTAGCAAGTTACGGCTCCAGGCTTCCTGAAAACAGAACTCTATTTATATCCGGAAGATATTTGTACTTATCTTTGTAATATGGCTTTCAGTTTGCTAAAGGAGTCAAAGTGCAGATCAATTTGATTACTACAATTGTTCACCACCTTACAAAATCTAGCATATGGGGAATTGGCGCTTAAAACTTAAAACCGTTCGCCTTTGTGGTGGTCACAGTGGTGTTATTAGATTGCGAGGAATTCCCTTACATATATGTATGTATTTGGAAATGAATAGAGCATAATTTGTATTGATCGTCAACTGCCATATTCTCTCGTACTTTACAGTGCTTAACTTCAGTACCCAATTATCGCTTCAAGAAACTTGCGCCACGATACAATTTATGATGTTGGAACTTTATTCATAAATCACTTACAAAGTAGGTAAATAAGATCGATAATAACTAGTATAGTTAAACATGATTTTATGCAGTTATGCATAACCACGATAATAGATTGCAGGGCAATAAACTATGATATTATTTACTGGTTACGTTATTATGTTATACGAGAATTTCTAAACAATAAAATTGTTGACATGAACTTTAATCATCATGATCCCAGCGTTAATCCCAGTCGCATCCGAAGCCTTTTCAGCTTTGGAGTCTGGGGTCCGCTTTTAGCAGTCCAACTGCTGACTGCCACTAGATGTTCGTATGGCAACCGGGACCAACGGCTTAACTTGCTTTCCGAGGCACGACCAGACCAGTGCAAATATTCATGTTCATGCATACAAATCCCTGCACTGTGCGGGGATCGAACCCGCGCCACCTTGCGCAGCGGCCGCGTCCGCTATCGCTACGCCACGCAGGCTGTCAATGAACTTTAATATTGTATTGGAATTGAATTGTATTTATTTTAAATTCACTATGTACTCTTGTTTTGTCTGTTTCTATATTTAAATCCTTTTATATTTGTACCCCTGAAAGGCCAGACTTAACAGTCTCTGTTGTATGTTAGCGCAATTAACACCACGCTTGTTCAAGATCAGTAAGCAATTTTCTATATTTATCAAAACTACCGGTGCCCAGTGGGACCGAAGGGTTCTCGAGTGGTGACCACGCACCTGAAGACGCAGCGTGAGTAGGCCCCCGACAAGGTAGACCGACGACCTGGTGAAGGTCGCGGGTAACCACTGCATGCAAGAGGCGCAGGTCCGGTCGTCGTGGAGATCCTTGGGGGAGGCCTATGTGTAGCAGTGAACGTCTTTCGGTTGAAATGATGATCAAAATTAGTCTATAAGGTTCTCACTGCTGCTCCAGGCCTGCTTCCTGCACATGTTGTTGTTCTCAGTGACGGAGTGAGCCGTAACCCACCGTGCTTGCCCAATGCGGGTTGGTAGTTGTCACAAGTCTTCGAATTTTTGGTTTTAGGACATTCCAATTTCCCTAGGACTTCGCCGTTCAGAGAGCAGTGGTGATAAGTTATTTTTTAATAACTATAAACTAGCGCTTGACCGCAATCCCGCCTGATGGTAAGCAATGATGCAATCGTAGATGGTAAAGCGTGCTAGTTTATTAAGAGCCTGTTCATTCAAAAAAAAAAACTGAGTGAATAAGAAGGACGACGGCGGTTGAGTGAGGTGATGCAATATTAAACTCAACAACACGACCAACGATGCTGCGCCTGAGGGAGATTGATCGATGATCAACACAACTGCTCAGATCCGTCATTCGTATGACTTCACCAGGCATCATCAACACGACGTACCTATCGCTTGGCGGCAAGACTTTGTCTGATAGGTGGTAACATCTGCCAGCAGCCAATGTTATGGCTTACCACCGAGTTCTGATTAGTAAAGACGTTATACTTTCTTTTCTTATAAATAACCATGTTATCTATTTAGAACTAGTTACGTACTTTAACCCGTTTCAAAGTAATCTGGCCTTGTGTATTTAAACTAAATAGTCTACTAGTAAAAACACTTGATTTTTCGTATCAGACGAAGCGTTGCGTGCGAGTCTGTTTACAATCAAACAAATTAATCTGACTTTTAAATTGTTCCTTAAGGCTCTTTCGTACCTTGCGTTACTGCATAGTTTACCTTTTATAAAATAGAGAATAGTGAACTGATAAAATGGTGTATAATGGTAGCCCAGTAATTAACAGCATCTACATGCAGTCGCACATTCGAAGTTCCTAACGCAGACCGCGAGGCGCTTCACTTTTATACTCAAAACTGTGAACGAAAATATCGCGAGGAAAACTTCTACTATAACCAAACATATCGAAGACATGTGACATGACGTGACATGTGGATTACTATTCCCCGTGTGGTACCGGGCTTAGAAGAGTACCATCCCATATCTTCCAGTGGGTGTCGTAAGAGGCGACTAAGGGAACTCACCAGGGAAGCAGGCAGCAGCGCTTCTCCTGTGGAATATCAAATTACTGCGATCCCCAACCCGCCTGCCAAGCGTGGGGATATGGAAAGCCCTAAATGTGGAAAGCCTTGGTGGAGGCCTTAGTCCAGCAGTGTACCTCTATAGTCTGAAGAAGAAGATGTGGATTAAGGCTATGAATGACGACTGTATCCTAGCAAAGTGAACAGCTCATGGATTTAAAGAATAACTGAGACTTTTTGACCTTAAAGCTTGATCTATAGATAAGCTAGTTTTCATTAAAGAAATGACGATATAAATACCATGCAGATTGTCTGAGATGATCTCACGAGGGCAAAAACATACAGATTTGAGTCTCACAGAATTTAGAACTTAAGGAGCTGAACGACTCAACGAATAATACCAAAAGCGTAGCCTTCATGCCCCTTAATGCATTGCGTGCCAACCCCCAAAAGTGGCACTATCAAGCCCATTACTCCACCATAACTGTAGGTCACGCAACTAGGGTTGCTTAAGGCTCAAGTTTATTCCCTTTGTTTTTGTCATGTAAATATATTATGGCGCCCCCGTGGGGCTCTGACATAAGTTCTTCGTAACGGCACTGTAGTGTTGTGTCGTGTGGATATTGATATCGACAATTTTAGTGAAAGAAAGAAAGAACAATTTTTTTATTCAGACTCGTACACGAAACTCTTAATACTAAACTAAGTAGACACAAGTATGAATACGAAATATATACAAAAGTAACAATAATCGGAATGTCCCTTACGAGGCCAAAAGGCTCCTATCTCAGCATAATGCTTCTACATTTAAAATTAAATATCGCAACGCTAGTATTATTGGAAAAAAAGGCCACTTACAAAAAGTCACGAAACAGAAAAATTAAGAAATCTTCTGCCTCTGCAAAACTGCGATGACATGAATTCATAAAAAACCAGATGTATACTTGAGAATATTGACTTAAATAATGAACACTCTACGAACACAGCCTCTAAAATCTAATAATTTATGCCTTCAGCGGTTATTTATTTACAAAACTAACTTAACAGAGCTGTAAGAATATCTAATTTCGACATGACTTGTATAAAAAACACTAACATATTTTGAGTGGAAAATTCAAACCATCTTATGAAAACTAATTCTTTTTAAAAACAATACTGTTCTGAACCGTTGGTTTCAATGTTTCCACATACATTACCTAAGACCTTTTTTCTAGACACCACTGTAATTGCACAGCACTATCAATAACAATCTGAATCATTATGATAGATATTACTAATCCATTGCTTCATAAGCCTGGAGCACAGGCGAAGAGTAGCCAGGATGTCGGAGTTCTATAGGATGCATTTTGGAGAGCATGCGAGGGAATTGCATGACTTAATTCCCCCATCTCCGTTCCATCATAGGACTACCCGTTGTACGGTGAGTATCCACTCTTTACGTGGTTGACACCACTACGATCCGGTCGAATAGTTTCGCCTCGTATTTTTTACCGCGTACATCGAGGGACTGAAAATTGGCCAACGGCGATGTTTCCGTCGGACTACAATTTACGTGTCTTCAAAGCTAGAGTGAATGAGCTCTTAATAAACTAGCGCGTTTTACCATCAACGATCGCTTTACTGCTTACCATCAGGTGGGCTTGCGGTCAAGCATTAGTTTAATTTATAAAAAAAAAATCGAAATATCTGTCCAACAATGTAAATAACTCAATGAATGTTGTTGAACTGTCTCAAGAGCTGAGCATAGAGAATCACAAACGCCACTTACCTACCATACATATTGTAATTAGTAATAATTAATAATTGCATAATAAATGACTACACGGTTAGCTCAGTGCCTGAGTGATCGACTGCTGCGTTGCGTGTCGCGGGTTCGATTCCGGCTCGGAATAAATATTTGGATAACCTACATATAGTTTTACCAGGTCTGCCTGTTTGTGTATGTGAGTTTAAATGTTACTAAACGTAACCACGATACAGGAAAAATTCCTAGTCTTAAAAAAACTGGCATATTTATTCCGTTTCGCTCGTTCATAACTTCTACTATGATAAAGCTATTTTATTTCTGGAACAAAGGCTGAAGGGGCTCGTTCAACGATAATAGCCGAAGTCAAGAGTTAACCTCTTTTTAAACTCGGTCACCCGCTAACACTCGCAAAATTCCACTTCATGCAGAATATTTTAACACCAATAAGGCTGATAACCCAATAAAACCAGTCATAGTTTCATAATAAAATCAATAAAAATCAGCTGCGACCACAAAATAAAAATGAATCACTATAACCTACGAATACATTATGTAATTGAATAATTATCGCATCTATTTCACACATCACGTGTACGCGCGTGTAACAATAAACTATCGATAACGATATCACAAAGGGCACATCACTATTTATCAACTTGGAATAATAAATATGGAGGGCAACGACCATAGAGGTAGAAATCGATTGGCTCACTTGAACTTTAATCGATTTCAGTACATATTATAAAACGAAGGTTTCATAATCAGCATATAATGTTCTCACTGCTGGAACATCGGCCTCCTCTCAGTGAGTGGTAGTGGGCCGTAATCCACCACACATGATGGCTGATGTAACAACATGTCTTCGAAATTTTGGTACTGGGACATGTCAGTTTCCTTCCTTTGTTTTCCTTCACAGTTTTGAGAGCAATGGTGATGAGATTATTTACACAAAGTACATTACACCGGCTTGGGTTTGTACCCACGGCACGATAAAACATATATTGTAAGTCGAGGATTGTTACCATTTGACCACTACTGCTCTCAAAAGTTTAGGTGGTATAATAGGGATGTATCCAACGTATGAAAATCAAAAAAATTATTAGTCCGTCTTATAGACAATAAAAAAAAATTAAGACCCGTATTTTTTATTTTGTCAAAATTACCAAAAACTACTGAGATATAGCGCATTAAAGTTACGGAGTGGGGGCTAATTACGTCACGCCGTGGTATATTTTGTACCACGGCATGACGTCATGCGACATTTCAAATCAATATCTCTTCCTAAGTGTTTGAATGAAAGATAAAAATAAAAACATACGTGTTCAATCGTTTTCATAAATCTATCTAATGAACATTAAATTATTTTTTAGGATACAACCTAATTCATTAAAGGTTCTGTGTAAATTGAATTGGCGGGTATAAGAGGCACATGCTAGTAAAGCTATATGATATATCCAGTAAAACTCCTGGTAGACCCGGCAGGTATCACTAAGATATTCTCCGCAACCACGTGGATGAAGCAGCCGGCAAGTGTTGGATGAACGTACTCAGTTATGTTAATCACTGTCGAGATTTGTGTCAAAGGTTGCATCAGAACATTATGAGTCATCATCCGTAGTGGGTTGTTTATATGTAGTCAACCTAAATGAAATGTTTTCTTGGTGTTGCTCAGTTGGAAAGTATCTACTTTCTTTTTGTTTCCCATATTAGAAAATCGGCATAACAACACTCTTACAAATATTAAAATGAAAACAATAAAGACAATACCGACCGCCCAGTGTTACCGGTTGTGAGGTGGAATATTTACGTTAAGATTGTATCTGACTTTGGTGGGCCCATTTGCTCACAATTGCTTTGATAAATTAGAATCCCTTCCTGAAAAGTTGTGTGAATAAATGAGAAGAGGAACCCTGAATTAGCAATTTTATTTTCTTGCAAAAGTTGCTATTATACTGCTATAAGGTTCTTTTTGGCATTTGAATTACGTCGTCTTTAAAATCTCAACGACTTAGGGGAAGTGACCGTGGAATTCTGTGTCATTCCAGCTAATGCTAGAATTTGACAACATTGACAGCTCATTCCAAGCTCACCTAATTTTCACGATGAGATTTTAAAGACTACGTCATTCAAATGCCAAAAGAACCTTCTCGGAGTCTTTGCGAGGAGACGGTTACTACGTTACGGCTGATTTATACTGTTACGGGGTAAGGGTATTACGGGTACGAAACCCTAGAAGTAGATTTAAAGAAAACCTAGGTTGTGATATAGTTGAATCTGAGGAGAAATTTAAAGCAGCCGACAGTAAAATACCTATATTTATAACAACCGTACATAAGGACGCTTCAGATTCGGGATATAAAAAAAAATATTTGAAAACTGGAGAAAATGTGGAGCTTGAAAAAGTAAACATTAAACGGAAATGTGAACACAGTGTATATAAGTTCTTTGTGTCACAAAGTAACATACATATGTATTTAGATGACAAGTTATGGCCACAGGGTATCATATTTCGACGTTTTGTTAATTATAAAATAAAACGTAAATTAACATAGTCTTAAGATTATTAACAATTTCAGCCTTTGTTACTTGAATAAAGATATTATTAAAAAAGGTTTATTCAGACTCTTACATGAAACTCTTAAAACTAAACTAAGTAGAGACAAGTATGAAAACGAAATATATAAAAAAAGATTATTATTATTAAAATGCCGGGCAAGGGTTGCGAAGTTTATTAACAACGAAGGTACAGTCGTTCGTAGGCAATGACAAGTGGAACGTAGCTGATGGCGCACCAAAGTCTTCCTTTACGTCCACGAAGTCTGTGTCGTACACACACAATAACACTATAGTTGTTACTTGACGTAGCCCTCACAGTTCTCTTTGGGTTGTCGCTGTAGATCCTCTTAAATATCGCTTCTTAGCTGTCGCTAATTTCGCGTCTGTAGTCAAGTGCAGTCAGACTGACTGCTGGCGTAACGGCGCTTTGTATAGATCAGCTAATCGAATATTCCAGATTTGTCTAGATGTAATAATAAAAGCGCATAACTTCGAGTACATTCAGCAGGTACCTACGGTAATTCACCGGAGACGAGTTTCTGGAAATTTCGATGTCGACACTTTGTTGAAACCTGTACCATTCGATAGGCCATCAATGCAATGCGCAAAGCAATGCATTTTTATATTGTACCTCTACAATGCCTAGGTCTCGAGAAATACGGCTTAAAAGTTACGTGGTGCATGCCACGCATTATTGAACCTTATGCCATCGACATAAGGTGCATCCGTAACAATACTATGTCTTATATTTAAAATGCCAGGCCCCTATACAGTTTCCGTACAGTGGTATGAATTGTTTGCAGAAGTCGGCGGCGCAGCATCTGTCGCGACTGTCGGGTGCCATCGGTCCGGAGCGCATCTACGCCGACTGGCAGTGGTGGATCCTCGCCGCGCTGCCCTTCCCGCACCTCGTGCGAGTTCTCGATTGCTTCTTCCACGAGGGGATCAAGGTAGGAACACCTGTCTCACTAAGAACGACTGATACGCTGAGTATCGCGGGTTTCGATTCCCGCACGGATCAAATATGTGTATGGCCTACAGGTAATTGTTCTGGGGTCTAGTTGTTTGTGTACCTATGTGACTTTAATTGTTTGTGTGATTTAAACCCACAAATACAGTAGTAATTCATATAAAAAAAAAGAATCACAGTTTCTGTAGATTTTAATAGACCTATTTTTGTCAAAAACAAGCCAAGAAGTATCGTACGTGTATCTAAAGTATAGAGTTCGTACAAGGAATTCTTCACCACCATTTTTAACGCTTATGATTTTAACTTTGTTTATAAAGGACAGTTTACTTGCGTTAGTTTTTAAAAGGTAAGACAAATTCAGTAAGAAAGAAACGTAAATAACTAAATAGGTATGTATAATGTATTCTGCATCGTTGATTTGATAACACTCGTGATGTTAAATCTTTTGAATCCTGCTCTTGCATGAACACAGGCAGGTATTAAGAGTTCAAAGAATCTTCAGCTTTGATGAAATAATTCATTACAAATCACTGAACTGAAAACTGGTTCAATATCTTACAAAGGCTATGCCAGCATGGCGGAATTAAAGGGGCTGATTTGATTGCTCAAACAAATACTTCATAACATCGCGCACGTATTGCTCGGAGAGTATGGCAGGTTGTGACGGGGTCCACGAAGACCGAGGCCATTCAGGGCCGCGGGTGGTCGAAATAGATACCGTGGACCCTGGCCCACAGGCAAGTGAAGGAACCCGGGTGGGTTTTAGCCAGTAAATGTCTGACACGCCCTTCCGCTTAGCCCAGAACGGGAGAGGTCATTTGATGATTTCCCATCAGAAGAAAAAGGAGGGCTATTTTGGTGTAGGACCTAAGACAACACTTAAATTTTATTATACACTATTCGGAATTGATTAGACATTTAAATAAATCTTTTTTACAGTCCATCCAACCTATTTTCACTTTTATTGCGTCAGTGACAGGGGAAATGGTAGCTGCAGCAAACATTTGGCTTTGTAACCACTTTTTTTTTTTTTAATGCCATCCTTATTCCTACAGAATAGACGTCAAACTCGGTTAATCGGGCTGTAAAAGATTTTGTTTAAGTGTCAAATCTTTTGAACGGAGTTTAGTTAACTCCCATGTACCGAGGAGCAAGATAATTGCCCTTTAATCATAAACACCGTGAAAAATATTCTTAACAAGTGATATTATTATTCACAGGTTTTCTACAGGGTAGCATTAGCTATCCTCATCCTATTCAACAAACATGCATCGAACCAGAGCTCCGACTGGTACGCCGAAGCAACCAAAAACGGTGTCGACCACGCCATTGACAAGTTTTGTAGGAACATGCCTGCTTCTCCCACCAAGCTGCTTAGGACTGCTTTTAGCATTAGGGCTTTAAGGTAAGATCAAACTGTTTTTGGACAAAAGTTTTGCAGCGCCATCCGTTGGCAAATATGCTACTCCAATTAAAATTGAACAGGGCCAAATTGCAAAATCAAAATTCAAACCAAGAGATATTTTATAAATTAAAAATAATTTCCGTCCCAAAAGACATTTATCCAACTTCATAAATAAAACATTGCTAGACGCTTGAAACGAAAATTAAAAAAGAATCTATTCGTCATCAAGTATACGCTTCACAAATTATTTAAGAAAACTTTCCCGTGGCGAAATTTCGTTCATTAGGGGGGTGTGTAGAATGTATAATTAATCTCGTCTCAATCAGAGTATGCTAATAAGACGAATCCTGAACGTCAGTGTTTATTAGATTTCATATGGTAATACAGAAAATTGTGCCGTTTGTCCGAAATTACTTATGCTTTGTTTTCGCTTTGAGCCAGATAAATTGCTTTAAGTGGATTTATTTCGGGCTTTCAGAAACTTAACGATACATCTGTGTTAAGGTTTAGGAAATGATGAATGGGAGCACTTTTAATGTACGTAGTGTCATTGAAAAACTTGAAAGAGTCTTAGAATATTAAAGACAACACGTTATAAGGTTTACGCCAGACAATTGTAACTCTTTTTGGATGGAAGTTTTTTTTTTTTAATATGTAATTGTAAACTAGTTCTTGACTGCAATCCCGCCTGATGGTAAGCAGTGACTTAAAAAACTTAGTGAATAGGAAGAAAGACGGCAGTTGAGCGAAGTGATGCAATGTTAAACCCAACAACACGGCTAACGATGCTGTGCTAGAGGGAGATTGATCTGGAGACCCTCCACGATCAAACTCCAGACACAACAACATTTAGTGCATCGTACCACATCGCAACCGAACTGCTCAGACTCGTCCTCCGTACGGCTTCACCAGACATCATGCCGGAACATGACGAATAGCTTGGCGGCAAGACTTTGTATGGTGGGTGGTAACTTCTGCCGGCAGCCGATATTATGGCGTAGTTCCTTAACATGGCTGGTGAGTAGGAGGGGACGGATAAAAAACGCCACATAATGAAAATACATACATATATCTCTGTCCCTTACTTATTATGTACAAGTAAAGAGTGTGTGACTGAAGTCGTGGTGGCCTAGGAAGTCGTGGTGACCTAGTGGTTGAAACACCAGCCTCTCAGGTATGAGGGCGCGGGTTCGATTCCAGGTCAGGCAAGTACCAATGCAACTTTTCTAAACTTATATGTACTTTCTAAGTATATCTTGGACACCGATGACTGAAGGTGAAGGATATCATCTTGAGGAAACCTGGACTTGTAAGTCTGAAATCGCCAACCCGCATTGAGCAAGCGTGGTGATTACGCTCAATCCTTCTCTGTATGAGAGGAGACCTGTACACAGCAGTGGGACGATAGAAAAGGTTGATGATGATGATGATGATGTAAGAGTGTGTGCGTGCGAATATCGCACAAGGAACTTCGTTCACAAGGGGTCCTCAGAGCTTACTTCATCAGCCTCTAAATGTTTCCACTGATGAGACAAACCTCTTTGTTATACGGAGTGGGATCCACCATACGGTAGGCCCGTACATACAGGTTGGTAGTGACATCTACCATACTGAATTCTTGGTTCTAGAGCAGGCAGATTTCTCACGATTTTCTATATGATATAAAATAATATTATTCTTTTGCCGTTTTAAGTGCAGTGCTTTTGAATTTATTTACACCAAAGTACGTCTGTATGGGTTCGAACCTACGACACATATATTTTTTTTATTATAAAATTATCTATGAAGAAATTGACTACCCGTCGTCAACGAGTATCCACTTATCCACCCATACGTTATGAACACCATTACGATCAGGACGAAGCGTTTCACCTCGTCTTTTATACCGCGTATAGTGGCGTTTCCTTTAAGTGTCTTCAAGGCTAGAGTGAATAGGCTCTTAATAAACTAGCGCACTTTACCATCAACGATTGCATCACTGCTTACCATCAGGCGGGATAGCGGTCAAGCACTAGTTATAAATATAAATTAAAAAAATATACAGAATGGTGCTGATAATACGACAATAAATGAAAACATGGACAATGCTGGTTCATAGGAATACTCCTAAACCATAGAAAAAAACCTAGCATCGAAAATAAAAATATGAAGATTTCAAACAAACTAAATCGCATAACATTGTAAACGGAATAGAACAACCTTTAAAATATTGGTTCACTGACCTCCGATCGGCGGCAGTGCGGTCCTGAATCGCCTTGCTACTAGCGCTTACAGGTTGATGACCGCCGCATCCAGCGGTAGGTACTAAACTTTATTAATAATGGCGAAACGCCGCATCCAGCGGTAGGTACTAAACTTTATTAATAATGGCGTTTCGCCATTATTAATAAAGTTTAGTACCTACCGCTGGATGCGGCGGTCATCAACCTGTAAGCGCTTCCTTATCAGCATGTATATCATGTAGAAAAAGTGAAAAATGAAAAATAATTTCCTGTGACTAAACTATTGGATATATTTATATGATTTTTTTAAGGGTAGCCTGAGAATTTGTTGAGGAACGCGATGTTTAATTTATAGTCGTATTGTCATCACCACTTTGTATATTCCAAGATGTTATACCAAGTATAATGTTCATCTAATCACCTTCCACAGCTCACAGTACATATCCCGGGTATTCATCAAGACGGAGATGACGCTCAAATCAAAGCAGGTCATCACGGGGTCCCGCCTCGTTCGCTCCCGGTCTTCCGACAACCTACCGACCAGCCAGTCGCAGGTCAACATCCAGATGATGTCACACACCCTCACGATTCGCGAGGTGAGTACTTATCCTTACTCCAAAACTCTCACTTTGACTCTTACCATTACCATTTCTGATTCTGACATTTCTTTGACAGGTTTATATTGTTAGGGATATTTATGTATGTGGTTGAAAGCTTAATTTGTTTTTGAAAACAGCTATAAATATATGGGAATGGTTAAAAAAAATGCGATTTATTTCCAGGAATATATAGACATATTAATTGGATGTACTAAAATCATATTATATTATTATATGTACATATCTGTTTTAGCAGCAGCCTTTTATATAGTATGTATAAAAGTATATATTTAAAGGAGGCTATAATCATTGTCAGTTAAAAAAGATAATCATAGTATTATTTCCCATTGAAGTTCAAGTTACGAAAACGATTATATTTTCTGCTTACGGGTAGCTTCGATGCTAACAGTCACGATGGTATATCCTAAATCCTAATTACACACTGCACATTCACAAATATATACAAGAATATATTTGTATATCAGTTTATTTTACTTGTTTCGCAGAGAATGTCTGAGGAAACGTGCAAACAAATGGTATTGTACTACGACTAGGCGTGGCTTTGGCTTTAATTTATCATTAAATTCATTCGATTGCAACCTTAACACGACTAACTTTAAATCGAATTGTTATACAGATTCGATAGTCCAGTCTAATATTTAAGATACATACTGTTTCTTTTGTCAAACCACCGTTATGTTTTGTTCGGTCTGTGTAGCCATCGTGAATGACTATATTGTTTTGTACGTCGATGTTTCATATGATTCGATTTTAATTTTCATTACATAGTTATATATTTGAAACGAGTGAAAGATATTGAACATTCATAATATATTATCATTCGCTTTGAATGTCTGATTTATTCATGTTTCTATCATTGTTTTAAGTGTGTCTCTTTTCTATGTACAATATATTTTCGTTCTAGAATAATTTATTGAACATAATATTTATATGGCAATGTGTTTGACAGTTGGCATGTGTGTGATCTTTGTTTGGAACTCTCCGGAGTCGATATAAATGTATAAATATTAAATGCCATAAGAAGTGGACAAAGCTTGAGATATTAACAAAAGAGTTGAGAGAATATCGATAATAGTGATGTAAAGGTCGCATGTAATCGATTGTTTTGTGTGAGTGCTAACAGTGTGTCGATTTTCCCGTTAGGGCTCACATTCGCCCGGCCCGCGCGCCCTATCGATGGGCGTATTCCCAATCCAAGCCATAAGGTCGCAGATTCTAGACCAGAGCGAAGTAAGATACAAGTATTAAGTCACCCAATATAAGTGTCGCCCCTATTGAGAGCTTGCGACATTATATCGATGTTTAGATGCACCGCTTGTCACTAGGTGTTTTATTTATTTTATTCCTTTGAAGCGATTTAGCTTTGGAACGATCGACTTTATAAATTAAGCTTGTTTTTTTTTATTTGAATATTTTATTTGCGTTTGTATGGTAAGTAAATGTAAGCTAGTGTGCATGACGGCTATCGTGCGTCTTCGTTGTTGTTTCTATTGTTTTATTACATGTTTATTTTATACAGTGCCAATACAATAACTTTCTAAAATCAAGGAAACGCTAAAACCCTATAAACAGGATTTTGTTTTCGTCAATTTCATTACTGTACTCTACTAATAAGGTTTCAACTTAGATACAGAAACATATTAGGCAACTTCAGACCTGGTCTACGTTGTCTGTGGCTCATACCTGGGGGTCTACTCCTAAGCAACGACAGCCGAATTTACGGGCCTTTCCTACTCACACGACATTTATGATTCTTTCGGGTCCCGAACTAATAAATTTAATGATAAGACGATATTAGAGATGCCGCGAATGTAGCTGTTACAGCGTCTAGTAGAAATACCAATTAATCGCCTTTCTCCATGGCTAATAGTCGAATGATTCTTCAATTAAGTATCGACATAATAAAGTGTTTATAAATAAATTTTAGTTAAAAAACTAAAAAGTAGAAAACATAATTTTTAAGGCCCTTGACCCCTGTGAAATTTTTCAAGTTAAAGGGGCTCATAAAAGTAGTTGAAAATAAAGTTAAAAGATTCCGTTATATACATTGTATACAAGTGAAGCTAAAAAAAACGTCTTAAAAATAATTTATTTGTTCGTATCAAATAATGTTATCACGCCTGTAGTAGTATTGAACTTAAAAATCATTTAATCAATTTTTAACTAAGGTCAAATGTAAAGAAAACAATGAAGTCATCAGTTTCATATTGATTTTACTTTGTTGCGGGTTTTGTTTAAGAAAAATATGTGTTTGATTGTATTTAAAGCAAGCCTAAGTTAAGTTTAAAAAATTATAGCTATTTATTTACCTATTATTCGATGAAGAAGGGAATAATAACGAGCATCCGCGGCATCTCTCCGCGAAACCTCAGTTTTTCCAAGTCCCTTCGTTCGAAGAATCTGAATTTGATAGGTGTTGTATCAGCTACTTTCGGAAGGGCCCGTGTCTTCGTTGACGGAGTTATAGAAAGTAACCCTCCTGTGTAGCTACCATGGGTTTTCATTACGAGACTCGATCATACGCATCGACCGCGTTTGGCAGTCTCATTGGTTGAGAGTTCATACAACCTTGGAAGAGGGCCAATCGATGAGTCAAACGCGCTCGATATCGATGATCGACTTATGGTAGCCACACTGATGACTTTACCTTTAGTACCATTTACCCCCGTGGTTCGCAGAGCCCACGCTCCGCCCATCTGGCCCTGTGGTTCCCATTCCCTAACGCGGTATTCAAGGACCAACTACACCACGCATCTGACCTGAGGCACAAGGTTTGACAGGATGTCTGTTCACACCTATCTTGTAACAAGGGGGATCGTTGTCGTGGTGGCACTTCAGTAGATTTATCTTTCATTTGAGCACTTTATGTAGATCGTTTTTAAATTGGCTGGTTCCGTAGGTACGTACGTGTGTGACTGGTCGTTCTGAGTTGTTAGATTATGTAGTCAATTTTATAACTGCGCATAATATGAGCCAGTTGTTGGGCTAACTGCGCTGAGCGGCAATTTATTGCCTTAATGACATGTTTCGTAGTTTTGCAGATGTAGTTCTCGTCTAGGTAGATAGCTTTTTACATACACCATTTCAAAAAAACTTTCCAATATCTGTCGAGTTATTACTCGTATTAAATCTCAATAATCTAATAAAATAGATGTTTCGGTTTGAACTTCTTTTTTGTTAAGTAAGTACATTAAATTCGTAAAGTAGCTAAAAATTAATTCTTTTTTTTTTAAGTTCTTTTTTTTTGTTTTTTATCAGAGCTATGTATTGCTTAGCAGTTTTGGTCACCTGCGGAACCCCAGTTTCTTATGCATGTGTCATAAACTCCACATTGTCACTGTATTTAGTTGCACCTAAATTGTGCCTAATCATATTATGTAAAATAATACGGCGACTTATTCGCCAAAAATGTAAACAAATTTAAGTTAATGGAAAAATAACTTTAATTCCTACACGATAAAGTTCAGTTTACGATACAACTTCAAACTTACCTTTGAAATAAAGTTGATATTTGTTTAACATGAATAACATGAATTTGAAACTAATAAAAATAGAATATACATAGGTAAAAAAATATACATAAGTAAACTTGTCAAGCCAAACTAGTCACTATTGCGTTAGAGTATTTTGATGTAGATAAAGTACTAAGTACCTCGTCTATTGATAATAATTAGCGACATTAAAATCTATCTTGATTTTAATGTCGGTCAAAACATTGATAACGTAATCTAATCGGATCAACTTTTATATAGATATCATACCAAATAGGAATCTGGATTTCTTAAATTTATATAAAATGTTCGACTTAAATTGAAATACTTATAAATAAAATAAATCTTGCCATTTACATAAGTATTACTTAAGTCATTAACAGATTCTTGAAGAATCACGAAATTAGTTGCCCACGCGGCGTACGAACTGTTTTTCAATAACGAATTGTTTATTCACTACTGAGGATATTATACATATATTTTTTTTAAATTAGAACCCAATTTCAGGGCCATTTTCACAACTTCTTTGAAAGTTATAAATCAAAAGGCATTTATTAAAAATCGTCTGAGAATTTGAACTTTTTACCGATAAAATTACTTAAGATAATCCTATACTACTTCTTACCTACACTCCTCCGACTGAGAAAGAAGTGGCGTCACATACTCTCCAGCAGAAGTTGTTGTGAGGAGTCTGGCGACAAGGTTGGCGCAGAGGCTGACCGGTCGAATATTGTGCTGCGTGACGCTGGTTAGATTCCGGCAAAGATTAAATATTTGTTTTGTCTATAAATAGTTGATCCGGGTCTAGCCAATTGTGTGTATGAGTTTAAATATTTGTAACACCCGATACAGGAGTAATTCCTAATGGCAACGTTTTAAACAAAACAAAAAAGTCGTAACGTAAATTTATTTCTTCATCATTTCCTCTGGACAGGTAATGAAACCTCTTGAAAGTACAATACTACACTGATAGGTAGTTGCATGAGCTTGTTATATCATTAGATATAATAATATCATACTTACGGTGTTGTTAACTAGTAGATAAGTAAAAATAGAAAAATAAATAAGTATTTTAAAATAATATACAGCTGGATCAAAAAGGTCATGTTTAAGGGTGTGGGACATACCATTAATCTTACTTTTTAATGAGGCTGAAAGCAAGTCATTAGCGTTGCCGTTGTACAAATTGGCGTGTCGAAAACGTATAGAAATCCATTAGCAACTATGTCCTTTTTTAATTTAGAGTAATTTAATAGTATTCAATATTCTTAATTAAATATAGTATGTATAATGCCAAAACACAAACCGTCTTATTAGAAAAGGAAATCTAATTTTAGTTTCATCCTTAAACTTTGAGTCAGTATTTGTATTTCGAACTTTTAGATTAAGGCAAAGTTCTTAATACTGGGCCCTAATCAATGTAATATCGCTTAATAACTAAACGAAGTCGAAATTCGTCATCGTCTAGTTTATTAAGTCTATTCACTCGAAAAGAACTGAGTGAATAGGAAGGAAGACGGCATTCTGTTTTGTTTGTTTAGTGACTATTAAAAATACATGTGATTGTGTAACTTTACTAAGAATAAAATAAGGATGTATTATATTATGTACACTAGCTACGCCTCGCGGTTTCACTTGCTTAAGTTTCGATCGAAAGTGATTTAATAAAGGGTAACTTAGGCTAAGTTACTCCTTATTAAATCAGCTACCTGCCAATAAAAGTTTCATCTATTCCTGCCAATAAAAGTTTCATCAAAATAGAAAAAAAAAAAATGAGTGAATAGGCTTAATAAAGTAGACGAGTACGAATTTCGATTTCGTTTCGTTATTAAGAGATGTTACATTGGCTAGGGACCCCGAATTGATAAATTATGTTCAAAAGTGCATTACCACTTTTGAACTTTATTGCACCAACAATAAGTGTCAAAAGTGCTACTCCCTTTTTAGTTTGACCCTTACTGTACATGTTAATTTTCTAATAGTTGCCAAAGTATTACATTGTGTCTTTAACAACTGGAATGTGCGATTCCTCGTATTGTGTATTATGGCCCTCGGGCTACACCATCGTTAGTCTATTTTTCGATTACCATGTTGGCCCCACGAAGAAACTTGTCCAGTGTATGGTCTGTACCACACCTTTATGATACCCACTGTATTATGGTTACTTATGATTTAATTAACGTAGTCAAAAAAGATAGTTACTGGTCTGTTTCTCCAAAAAATTAACATTTTTAAAGGTACAAACTGACTTGCGAGAAAAAGCGGTAGTAAGCGTAAGTTTAAAGAGTATTCAGCTTTCTTCAAAATAGATGTGTGTTCCTAAATTTTTATTATCTAGTCATAGAAACGATTTTTTTTAATATAATTTCACCAGTTGAACTGAACGCATCCAAACATTTAAATCGCGTTCCAAGCTGTCAATGTCATCATATTGACATTTGACAATTCTTAACCTGATTTAGATGTGCTGATTGCGTTCAATTAAAATGGTGATATTCGCCATTAATAATTAATTTCTGAATGCGATTTATTCCATAGAAGTTACCTCTAACATAAACCATTGCTTTTTTTAAATCGATGTTGTGAACTTGGCTCTAAGTCGAGCTGTTTAATTTTGTTGTTTATATCCATATTAATGTTGCATGAATTGTCCTTCTTTCATTTGTAATTGTACACGTAAATCATCGGTGATAGTGCAATAGCCCTGTATGACAACGGAATAAGCTCGAAAATCGTCTAGCAAATGAAGACGACAGTTGGTGTTATAATGACTGAAATGTAAATTATCATTTTTTCAATGATATTGCACTACCACTAACACAAGTAGAACTGTATGTGTTTATATTGTTCTATATTCGCACTACAAGCACAAGTCACTTGTACACGTTTACTAATACAACACACACTAACTGTGACGTCATTAAGATGTTGCCAGCTAAAAATATTTCAAAACAAAAATTACATTGTAAAAAAAACCATTTTCAAAACTAATGAAAAAATCCACAGTATTAGGCAAGATTTCATGATTTAAAGAAATTTTCATAATAGTAGAATTTACAGTACTCTTTTATACTTGGTCACCCCGCCAGATTACATAGTGCGTGAATGACAAAACACGTCATTACCACACAAAATACACAATTTAAATAAAATTAAAATTATTAACATGATTTGTTTACAGTTCACACTCATTTTAAATAGTTATAGAAATAAATATACTATAATATAATACCATTTTAGCAATAAATAGTAATTTTTTAAAAGTTTTAATAGCATTATTATAAAAAAAAAATAGCAATTTACAGTAGAGCATTGTTAGATTAGCAAATATTCGATAGTTTAGCGACCTCATCCGCCATTTAATCTCAAACATGTTCTAATACATCTCTGACCGTTCCAGCTGTTCACGTTATGGTCGTGGTTGCCCGTGCGCATCACGATGTACCAACCAGTGTTACTATACACTACAGAAGAGCATGGTTGCTCGTTAACCACGTTCTACGTGCGCGTCGAGCATCATGAACCGACGCTGCTCATGATCAAGACATGTAATAACGAGGTGAGTGCAATCATTTGTATATTTCTGAAGGGTTTGGTTGCGCGGTAACCATGTACTTCTCAAGTTCTTTAGGATTATACAACGTTATTTTTTGTTTATGCGAAACCCGAAACACGTGTCCAGTATTTTTAATTAAAGAATCTATGTGCAAAATTTCAAAAAGATTTAATGAAAAACCACAAAGTTATAAGCTTGCTATTCTACTTGGTTGTCTCAACAAAAATATAGTCAAAGCTCCGCTCGGGCGGGCGGGTGCGGTGCGTTGACCTCTGGAATCAGCTGTGGGGCGTGCGTAAATACTATGAGTTATCGTAACCGCTCGATACCCACTCTGCAACAATATCTAAATGTATTTGGGAAAATATATAAAATGGTATTCTGAACAAACTGTATTCAGGTTTCTCTTAAACAAATAATAAGGTTGTATGCTTAATAGATTTTAATAATAAACTCACGGAGGACCGATCGCACTCGGTACTTAGAAGGCACAGTGAACGATAACCCCGCAGTCACCACTGTTGTCATAAGTCTTAAGCTTGACTAGAGCGGAGGCCCCCTCGCCCTCAGGAATTGCCTAGCTAGGAGGTACAGGGATAGAATAGCCCCACAGTCCATCCCTAGAACCAGAAATAGGTTTCGCCTCAGTCTAACTTTGGCCCGTATTACAGAACGTTACTCAAGACTCAAGCTATACTTAAGTCTCGTTTGAAGCCATTTGATTGGTTGAAACTAGTTTTAAGTAATGTTTAAACAGAGATCACTGCTTGAGTGTCCTTCTGGAATACGGACATTTGTTTGCTACTTGCTATTTTTATTCCACTGCCACCATTATAAAACCTTTTTGATTAGTGAAAGGATAGGTCCAACAGAATTGAGGTTTTCTATTTTTCTTTTTCACAAACTAATTTAAGTTCAGTGCATATTATTCTTTCCATTTCATTAAGAAAAGGACAGAAGATAAAGTGTAAGTCTAGTCTAGTCTAAGGTAGTGTAAGTATAGTGTGGATAAGTTTAGTCCTGTCAAATTAGTCTTTTCTTACTTTTTTTTTTGGCTTCGCACGGTTTCTTTTGTCTTCACATTTATCCAATGTCACGTAGTGCAGCGACAGCGTGAACCGTCTACAAGGACGGTTTGAGGCAAAGTCATGATGAGGCCACTATACTGCTATATCTCAATGTTCTTTATGAATTATTTATTGCATGCACTTTTTACTATATAAATCACGCAAAGGTGCGAGATTTAGTAAACAACACAATAAATAATTTAAAACCCAATGAAAAATAAGCGTGATACTCGGCTTAACTTGGGAAAGTTAAGCCAAAACTCCCTCAAATTAGTCTATGGAGTATCTTATTTTGACAGGACGAAACCAATATTTTATCTTTTATCCTTTTCTTAATCAAATGTATATCAGTAGCACAAAAAATGGCGAGATGATGGTTCCTCATATCATAAGATATATTCATGCGTGACACAATGTCCCAAAAGGTATTTTTTTAATATTTATTAATAATAACCTCCTCTACTGGTATTATTTCCAGGTATTCGGTGCATATTGTTCAACGAGGTGGTTCGAACGCAACCAGAAGGACGAGCGCGGCAACCGTCAGGCTTACTTCGGAACCGGAGAGACATTCCTCTTTAGGTAACCTTATACTTCTCAATAAATTATTCGATCTAAATATATTTGTCATATTATTAGTTTCATGCAAAATTATTCATTCCTATCAAATATTTTATGCTTTATAATTTTAGTCATGTTTTCAATAATTATTTATTATATATCTTGTATTGTCAGCGCACTTCTGGTTAAAACTGGTATAAGTGTAATTTTTGTATTTTCATTTAACTCTTCATTAATACCTTTTTGGATGAGGCACCATAATTTTGTCAATATGTGTTCATTATTTGTTTTTACTAATTGTGGCAACCTAACATTTTGATCCTATTATTTGTGTTCGTTTATCTTTGTATGTATAGTAAACCATCCTAACATTATTATGTAAGTCCCGTTTTAATAACATCATTATTTTATGTTTGCAAACTAACTTATAAACGTGTACCATGCACCGGTCACTAAGGAGCGTATTCCAGAACGAAACTTAAGGATTGATCTCTGCTTAAGCATGACTTAAAACTTGTTTCAACCAATCAAATGGCTTGAAACGAGACTTAAGTGGAGTTTGAGTTTTGAGTGACGTTCTATAATACGTACATTAGTCTCGTGTTACAGAACGTCACTCAAAACTCAAACTCTACTTAAGTCTCGTTTGAAGCCTTTTGATTGGTTGAAACTAGTTTTAAGTAATGTTTAAACAGAGATCAATGCTTGAGTTTCCTTCTGGAATACGGACCTAAATGTTCTTTCATGCAAATCAGTGCAGTATTAGGCCCTCCACAACTATAATGGATCCTATAAAATTGAATTCCTACTATAGTGTTGTAGTCACGGTATCGATACTCTTCATAGTATCGATAAAAATATTCACAACATTTCAAAGCATGAATATAACTAGAGTAATAAACGTGAACCCATTTATGAACAACTAGCTTTCCGCCCGCGGCTTCGCCCGCGTGGAGTTCGGTTATATCGCGCTTTTTAGGTTTCCCTCGGGAACATCAAATTTTTCCGGGATAAAAGGTAGCCTATGTTCTTTCTCGGGGTCCAAAGATTATCTGTGCCAAATTTCATCAAAATCGGTTGAGAGGTTTAAGCGGGAAAGCGTAACAGACAGACAGACAGACAGACAGACAGACAGACAGACAGACAGACAGAGTTACTTTCGCATTTATAATATTAGTATGGATGTTGTAACCTTTGACATGTAACCCTCGAATCTGTAAAAAAACCATAGCATGTTGCATCAACCCTTAATTCGCTTCCAGCCTTTACCCAGAGCGCGCAAAGTACCCTTGGGTGGGGTGTACTTCCGGAGCTGACGGCAAGGGTGAAGAGCGAGTCGCTCACGGCTCCGAACTCTTCATGGCTGCTGACTCCAAGATGATCACCATCGGAGGCGGGTCAGTTACTTATCTATATGTATATTACAGTTTACATCCTCTGCGAGCGAAGTACCCGTGGGTCGGATGCCTTGAGGACAACAAAAAGGAGGGAGAGGGTGATGTGAGGACACCACATGCGAACTCTCTTTTCATGGCGGCTGATAATACTATGATTACAGTTGGTGGAGGGTATGTGAAGTGATGAGTGTATGTGTGTGTGTGGTCAGTCAGCCGCATGTCATTGATAACGATTTCCGTCTTACAAAAGCAAGATCTAATGTAGCCCTAGCTTCACCTTCGTTTTGTATTTCGACCTTATTCCTACTAGAGTAAGGTTCATAATGTAATAGTTACGGCCTAGGACGAATTTCACTATTGAAATTGAATGCGGTTAGTTTTATTGACGGACTTCGCCCTTAGGTCCGTACGGAGGACGGGTCTGAGTAGTTGTGTTTCGATGTGTACCGGGTACGATGCGCCTAATGTTGTTGTGTCGGGAGTTTGAAGTGGAGGATCTCCAGATCAATCTCCCTCTGGCGTAGCATCGTTGGTCTTGTTGTTGGTTTAGCATTGCATCACCTCGCTCAACTGCCGTCTTCCATCCTATTCACTAAGTTTTTTGTAGTGAATAAGCTCTTAATAAACTAGCGCGTTTTATCCTCAAAAATTACATCACTGCTTACCATCAGGCGGGAATGCGGTCAAACACTAGTTTATAATTATAAAAAAAGCGTTCTATAAAATTGACGGTTCTTTATAAAGAACTTTATTGCAACTGTAGTTAGGTTCTTATTTCAAAAAATATCGCGGTGGCTTGTGGAGCCGTTGAAATCTTACGGCACCTTTATGTTGTAGCAATAAAGACGGTTTTCGTAGTTCAGTTGTTATTACTGACGTGCGATTTACTGATTGATTTGATACATTGAATGTGTATTGTCCCATGAACGTACGTGTTGGTTTCAGAGTTCCAATGATAATGCAAGCATGTATTTGTGTGTCCTTCACAATTTGTGTTGATGTATTAAATTGTCACCTTATAAGACCTCTGTTTCGGTGTTGTATTTCCTTTTTCTATAACTGTATGATGGTGAAGTGTTTTTCTAATATCTGACGACATGAATGACCACTTTTGTTCATAATCATTATCACAGCCCCAACAGCAGTAGAGATGTGTTTCCAAATTCAGGTAAAGCCCACTGCTGGACTTGGGTCTCTACTACATCTCATTGCTATACAAGGATCTTTTGACTCTCGAATATCTTTGACAGGGGGCGCTGTTGGTATGGCAATACTAGCCGTATTAGTTTCGATTTTCGCCACGCGCCAAAAGATCCTTGGAGCACTATACTTCCATGTAAATAATACGCACTCGCTTCACAAAACTCAAGCATTAACTAATGTGTGTTACTTTAATATATTTTTATTTTAATGTTCACAGTGAGGGCCAGGCGATCTGGATGGACGAGAACATAAGGTTCGGCAAGACTGACCGCTGTTCGACCTTCAACAACCCGCCGCTCTGCCCCAGCGGCGACTTCGAGATTCGAGTGCTTGAAGTCTACGGCTTCTCGGGGGCGTAGGTCCCTCCACTCGCGAAGTAATCTCGGAATCACCATATTCTCATATCCCCCGTGTGATAAATGTTGTGATCGCTTTAGCCGTACTGTTCTGTTAAAACCTCGCCGTAATAAGTGGTGGTTGATTCTAATCACTCGGGTTTACACGGTGAGATTCTATAGAATACATCGGCTGGCCTCCCAGCCAAGCGCTTACGTATGTACGTGTGTGCGAACGGTCGAGGTTATCAATAGATCCTACGCAAGGGATTTTCATCCGACATTATCTCGTCAATCACCACACTTTCTCGCTCAGTAATCACCGCGGTGCAGTGCCGTGCTTGCCCGCAGCTCACAAAACACTATATTTCAGTGAAAATCCCCACAAATGAGATGTATTGATCACCCTTAGCCGATATAACAGACTGTGTAGACGTATTCCTAATATTTATTCTACAAAGTTAATCTCTGTGTGGACCCCGTAGCTGTCCTTTTGATTCAAGCTGTCCGTTCAAGACAACGAAGACGGGGAATGTAGGTTGTTTAAATATTTACTCGTGTTTAGATTCTGTAAGTACAAAAATTTTGAATGTATCGTACCTACTCTTGATGGATTAAAATAATACGCTTATTATGAAAGCAATATGTGTTTGTGGGTTCAGCCGTGCGGTGGAACGTCCAGTGTGTCGCGGCCATGCGAACATTCCAGAGACCTCAGACTCGCGCAGTCTGCTACATCATACAATAACATTATCTCATTGTGAGGAAACATTTATACTCCAGCGCTTTAGGTAATAAACTAAAAGTAAACCAAAAAGTGACGTGGTTTAGTTAACCGGATAAATGTAATACCACTCAATTTAGCAAAGTTATAAATCGAACTATAACTTTGCTAAATTGAAGAGTACAACTATGATTTATAATGACAACCGAAGTACCTACTGGTATTGTGTTTAGTCGATTAACTAAATCTCTTGTTTTTTTTTTTGTTTACCTTTAGTAAATTACTAAAATCGACGGAGTATAGTATCTACGACACGTTACATTAAATCGGTCCAAGTAACAGTATTTTGGTATCGTATAGAATGTTCATAAATTGCGTATAAGGGATACTCACAGTAATTTTGTCTTTGCTCACAAAAATGTACCAAAGAGTTTATATCGTAGAATGATTATTTTCTTTTAGCGCGATGCTTACGTCATAGAAACATGGCGGTATATTTTGCACTTCGTAAAGCAAAAATACATCGGAAAATTAAAAAAAAAAGCTCGCTCTCCTTGGTTCTATGATTAACATCGTGCTGGCGAACAAATATATAGTTTATCGATGTTAACGTTATCTAAAGCTAGAGAGGACGATTGCCATTCAATATTCGCTCCTATTACGAAGAATAAAAGTTTCAATTCACACTGCCATCGTTCGCAGTCAAAATAGTATTATTTATAATGTATTTCGAAGGTAATGTGCCAAAATCGGACCATAATACGAATCGGCTTTATTCTGAACTCCGGGTATTTATTTATCCGCATGTATTTCTTTTTTTTTTTACATAAAATTTATGTAAAAGTATTTTTACACTTATTGTATTTCTTTTTAATCGACGAGACGTTTGGATTAGTTTTTATCGATGTTGAACTGTATCGAAATTAATTTAGTTTATTTTGTGGCGTTTGTGTTGGTTTGTCGAAAACTGATGTATGTGAAGTTAAGCAATGTTATGCCAGGGTTTGTAATAAGTTAATGATGATGAAGTCTTTGGTAGATGAATTTAGAAGATGTATACATAACTAATATACATAAAAATCCTAATGAGGTCGTAGGCTTGTTTCGACAAACGAACATAAAATGTTCGTATGCAATGCAGGCAACGTGTGGCCACAGTTGGTGACGTCACGTTTGCTCAGTCACTTACAACATGTCCCTGATATTACAGTCGGCAACAAAACTCGATTAACAAAATGTTCATTAAAATCTTAATTTAATTAAAGGACAGCAGTCTGATTCTTTCCCTCCCTTTTTGAACTCTTTGCTTCTATTATAAACTGTCAAAAAAGTACATTATTGATTCAGTGCCACCGACTCGCCTGGAGAGTTTACGTGAACTCTCCGGGCGAGTCGGTTGCGCTGAATTTGTTTATCGATTTTTGTTGCTAACCGTACAACCATCGTACGTGTCACCCTCGGCTTTTCCGCTACGATTCTTTTGTAAATATTATTTTTATTCAGTCTTTTGATTACCTGACCATGTACGACCGCTCACCCTTTACAGTTTCGTCTCCAGTCACGAGGCCCGGACGGATTGTTATGTAAAAATGTTCACATGTACCTGAGTAATGTGTTTATATATGTATTATGTGAAGTTGTGAATGTCGTTAAGTATTGTAGCCCATACACAAATATTATATCGTTCGGTTAATATAGACATTCTAACTTTTTGAATATTTATAAGGTATTTGAGTTTAGAGAAGATTAGTTTAAGATAGTGATTTGAACGATCATACAATGTAACGTGGTCTGTTCTATTGAAAATGCGCGATGTTGCCTCTTGAGCATAATACAGCTCTGTAGTCTTTAAGAATGAAGGAAAACGCAATATTATAACAAATTTTGGTTCAGATTGAACTGTAAAGGTTGATTACTCCTTACTAACCGGCATGGTCGCTACTTAGAGGACTACGCGTAGCGAAACTGGGTTTCGTCATGGTACTACATGCTATAATATGTTATTCAGAAGCCTAAGACTCGTTTTAAATTCAAATTATTTATGTAACTTATTGAGTAGGTAACATGTAACGTTTATATGTATGTTGTGAAGCGACCTTCTGCGGGCGACATTAGCGGACACATGTTTTTTGTTTTATTATAATTATGTACAGTTTTAAGAGCTGTGCGGTCGTGGTCGAGACTCGAATGAAGCACAATATGGCCAACACACACCGCTGGAGGCACGGCGAAGCGCAATTGAAGAAAATTTAATATAAACCATAACTACCTTGACATACGGTCTACAAAAGAAAAATCAAGTAAATCCGACCGTATGTCAAGGTAGTTAAGGTTTTTAGTAATTGTTGTCTACAATTGCGCTCCGCCGCGTCTTCAGCGGTACGCGGGGCTTATAACAATTATTTTGGAAATTGTTGTGTAGTAATAAGTCGTCGGCCGCGACTGTACAGAGACGTGTCAAGATGTTTATGTTACAAGTTCCGTCGGCGCCCGCGCAGGGTCGCGCTGCGATATGTTGCTGTTAGCCAATTTGTCGTTAATCAGTGTAAAGTCTAGTCTTTATCCTGTTTTTATTATCTCTAACGATATAATAATATGTAAAACTATATACAAATTGATATTTAAAAAAAGTTCGTGCGTTTTTTGCCCAACATTGGGCACGTAGGCTCGTGGTTAGTTAGTGTATAAGTACATTTAATATATGTAAATTTATTAATCTCCTTTTTCCTTTTCAGTATTGTGACGTTTTTGTTTATGTGAGGAGCATATCATTGTGTGACGAGTACGTGAGGCGTGGATGTAGCGAGCTTTGTTTTGTTACTAAGTATGTACTGTTACATTCGAATAGTTTTAGTCCGCCGCGTACGCGACGGTGCAAAACTCGTTTATGGTAATGTAAATGTTGCTTCATAATGTGTAAAAAAATATATAATCCTATATACAAATTGTAGTTTTTCTTCTACCTTGAATTATTCATATATCGACGCTGGACAGCGATTTTGGCGCATCTGGAAAAAAGGCAATTTTGTTTTACAGCCAAATTGAATTCAGAAAAACGTTTAGGAAAAGTCAACGTCGTATCTTAAAACAGAAACATCATAGGAATACGTTGATGAGACCGTCCGATGCAGTATTTTTTCTGAATTCAATTAAGCGTAGATTATGTTGGACACAACTGGTTACATTTGCCATTTTGTCACTGGCCTCTTGGAAGGGGTTGCTTCACTTCCCTCTCTCGACTAGCCAGCAGTTGATCACAGTTCTAACCTACCCCATTTGCTTGGGGTGTCCTGGCTTAGTTACTTCAACTTTCTGTATGGACATGATGTGTAACAGAACAGTTCTAACCTAAACAAAAATTTATTGATTCAGGCCTGTATCTGTGACATATAAACTCTCACAGTCACGTCCTCTTGCAATGGGGCAGCCAGAAACCACAGAACGCCATCAACTATGAACCTTATGTCTCCTCCATGCTATTACAAAATGTTTGTCGGTGCACCTTTAAGGCCTCATACTCTGTAAACACAGTGGACAAAACCATGCTAAAGAATGACAGATGGGAAGGAATGGTTAAGAGGCTAAGCAGTGTGGTTCTCTTTGAAAAAACAATGCACAAGCCTTGAAATACGGTTAAAGTTCCATTGCATCAAAACGACAGTGTTCTAAGGGTATTTTCGACTTTATTTTAAGCAATGCGATGTTCTTTTTTGTTTGGCGGTGAAACCTCCGCTTAGTTCTGTCTGCATTGGTCCTGATAGCAGTTTCATCACTCAATTATAATGCACTGCTTGGCGCCGAGATTTGAAAATCCACCAGTGCGTTTTTGATTCATAAAAATGTTAAAATAAAAAACGTGAATTATGAAGTAACAGTTTTAATTATGAATCTACATTATCCTTTAACCTAGTTCTGTAATTAATAGTTCTAATACGCACATTAGATTGTAACTCTTCATCTTTAACCAAGTTTATGATATCTTCATAATCTGCTTCAATGTGATCTAATACTTTTGGTAAATTCTCATCTGTACATTTTGTAATATAGTAACAAATTAGGGAAGCCAGAGGAGGTTTCACTTTTGCTACAAACTCTTTTAGTTCCTCTTTGTCATTCTCTTCAAAAGATGACCCATTTACATCAGATTTTATGATAGATGAAGAAGCTTTCCATATGCTGTAACTGAGATCAAAATATTTTTCAGGTGTGCTAGTTATTTGTAATGTGTTTACTATAGTATTTGTTGATTCAATAATATCCACCAAGTCAGAATCAATCTCTTTGTTAATTACTAACTTGTCTTCAAAGTATTTTAGTATTACATTAATCATAGTTATAAAACTTTCAGCACTATCGCCGTAGATCTCTTGTGACCTATCAAACCCAACCAAGTTTAAAGCTATCTGTAGACTTATAACTAGAATTCTTTCTAGTTCATCTTTAGCACAAGCCTCTTTCTGATTGACTGTTATTTCAGTAAAGGCTGATATTAGTGAATCTAAGGCCTCAGTCACAACAAAATGGGTAAAAAACTTAGCTCTAAATTTATCAGTATTGCAGTATGAGCACAATGTATTTAAATTCTCCAAAGCAGTCACTAAAAGTACTTTGTGCGATGAATTTTTCAACATAAAGTATAAGGCCGCAGAATACTCGTTGTTGATGAACAGCTCCATCCATATGTTTACTTCTTCTTCGTTTGCTAAGAACAAACATGCATTCACTAATCGCAGCAACTGAATTAAGACGAGGCTGTCGTCCGTATTTATGTAATCAATCAGAATAGTTAGTAAATTATCCATCTTCATTAACATATTCACTACTTCCTTTTGGCAACACATATTACCAATGATACCGACAATTATTTCAATTATTCTTGGTATTTCAATGACCGGTAGTGCGAAATTGAACAGCTTCAAAACATCGTATTTTTGAAGAAATAACACAACATCTCTCTCGGCGGTCATGTCCCACAGTATGCAGATATCGTCTTCAAACGCCTTCTCCTTTATTTCTTCTTTTAGCGTGTCTAAATTAGCAAGTTTTAATAAAATTTTGAGTACGAAGCGTTCGCTGTAGGCTGTGTCGCCAATGACGTCGCCTGCTACCTGAATCGAATTTTCAGTGTCTTCCACTTGTTCCGGTTTCATTTTGTTTATAACACACTGGATTTCCAACTAATGATTTAAACTTCTTCTTCAATAAAATACTTTTACTACAAAAGCGTAGACATAATACTAAAAATCTAAATAAATTCAATAGCTGTCAAACATTTTGAAGGATGAGGTCATTGACTGAATGTGAATGAAAATGATTGTTTGTTGTGTGATTGTCTCTTTGGAATGAACTGTAACGATACGTTTTTTGTTATGGCTAATGACCCTAATGACCAAGAGTGACAAAGTCAAGAAGAAAAAAATACGATACATTTTTTTAATAAAACGGACATGCCGTACGCGTATAATCTGCAGTATTTTTTGGTTTGAAGTAGTGCTGGGTAATTCGATCATTTTTCGAGACCCGGGTCGCTCGCGACCCACTCGTTTGGTGATCGATCGTTTCGATCATTTGGGTCGCGGTTCATTTGTACGACCGAATGATCAATGCGACTCGCGAACTGCCGCGAACCATGAGCGAGAAATAATCAGATTTGCTCTTCGCTCTCACAGGTCACGCGACCTGTATGACCCAAACATACCGGTTTATTCATTTCGGACAAAGTAAGAGGGAACTATCACGTTTTGTAAATGAACAATAAGGATAGACACATCTTGTTTGTTACAACTTACAACTCACTCCTTCACTAGTGGTAGCAGACTCGATCATTTTACAAATAAGCAATTAAGTAATGTAATGCTATAAGAATAAAGTTCTTTTTTGTATGCTTCGTACGTGGGTTAAATGATCGAATCTTTAGGAAGGAGACTCGATCATTTTACAAATAAGCAATTAAGTAATGTAATGCTATAAAAGTAAAGTTCATTTTTGTATGCTTCGTACGTGAGTCAAATGATTGAATCTTTAGGAAGGAGACTCGATCATTTTACAAATAAGCAATTAAGTAATGTAACATTATAAAAATAAAGTTCATTTTTGTATGCTTAGTATGTGGGTCAAATAATCGAATCTTTTTAAGAACCGCGATTCGATCATTCGTGTACAGGTTGCGATCGAATCAAAATGATTCAATCAATCGTGATCGACTCAGGTCTAGTTTGAAGAGAGTGAGAGAGATGGCCTATGCTTTCGGTCTAGCACTATCTCTTTCCTCATAGATGATTTTGAGAGAGATAAAGATGGACTGAAATTTCGTTTCCTCTCTTTCTTTTAGCTCCGTCGGCCCGTGATGTGTTAAATGGAAATGGAATGTATACAGGTTTTTAATTTAGTTTGTAGAATTGTAAGTTAGTGTGATTTACTTCATGACTAACATTATACTTACATAATTGTTTGCATAAACCAGTTTGGCTCAATATCACCGCTATTATAAGCAAAACAGTACTTATGGCAGTGAGGGATATAAGCAGTGGCCGCGGGTTCTTCAAAAAAGATACCAAAGCCAATGAAGGAATGCGATTGAGTGTTCTATTCGGTAAAAGTTTTTATTAAAAAAAAAAAAAAAAGTTGCCCTACACTAGGAATTTCTCCTGTATCGTGGGTGCGTTTACCAATATTTTACTCACATACACAAACAGCCAAACCCGGAAGAACTACTTGTAGGCAATGTTCTTGTACGTGTAGTTCATGATTTCCCTCTAAGAAAAATATCCTTTGCGTGCCGTGTGTCCGTTATAGCAGGTGCGGAAAATTAGACGTCCACCGTTACTCATAGATGATTTTCATCTAAATAAAGATAGACGAAACTTCGTTTCCTCTTTCTTTCGGAGTGCCACAGTTCTCATCTCTCATTAGTGTGTTATTAGTATAATGTCGATGCCCGTTACAGACTGTCCGCACCATCGACATAGACTAATGCCTTATAGAATAATCTGCATAAAAATAGAGAAAATCACGTTTGTTGTTATGGCAGGTTTTAGTACATTCAGATAAGTTCAAAACATGACACATCGAACCTGCATGTCAACATCATTCTTTATTCCAATTTATTAGGTCGACACAAAACTTGTTTTTTTAATCAGTTATAGCTATCACTCAGAGTCCATCCATCGTTTCTTTGGCCTCCCTGTTACCGCAAATTACATTAAAATTCGTAACATGCCCATGACAACAAACTTCCACAATGCTATTTAGGGAGACAAGTTTCCCCCCGCCCCATCCTTGCAGGTGTTCCCCAGGGCTCTGTACTAGCCCCACTCATTTTTACGCTCTTCACTAGCGATATCCCGAAAAGCAGTAAGGCTCAACTCGCTCTGTTCGCAGACGACACAGCCATCTACTGCTCGGGACGCAGTCCAGACTGGATTCACCTCCATCTTCAATCCGCGGTCAACAAGCTCGCTGACTGGTTTAGAAAATGGAGAATTGAAGTCAACCCCCTAAAAAGCCAAGCGGTACTCTACAGGAAACCGCGGGTCAGTGTCACCCTTCCACGACCCCTCACCATGGACGGCAAGCCGATCCCTTGGGAGAAGCAAGCCAAGTACCTAGGTGTGATTCTCGATCAAAACCTCAACTTCTCAGAGCACATTGAGACGGTCCGCGCTCGCGCCGCCTTCGCTCTAGGTCGACTCCACCCCCTCCTCAACCCGCGTAGCAAGTTATCGCTCAGGTGCAAAATGCGCTTGTACACAGCTTGCATACGCCCGATAATGACCTACGCTTGTCCAGTCTTCGTACATGCCAAGCCACGTCATATCCATAGGATGCAAGTAGTCCAAAACCGATTCCCCCGTAAAGCCACAAACGCCCCTTGGTTCGTCCGTAATGAGATCCTCCACGTTGATCTCAAAATCCCCACCATCCAGCAGTTCATGAAACGTCTCTCCAAACGCTTCTTTGATACTGCCACCAAGCACCGCAATCCTCTTATAGCAGCGGCCGCCAATTACACTCCCTCCACCATCTCCCGACTTCGCCGTCCTCGGCATGCCCTCACAGACCCCATTACCCTCCTCCAAGAGGCCAATAGGGCCACCAGCACAGTACACAAAAACAGACCGACCTACCGACCTCGCCGCCGAGGTCCATCGCGACGCGCTCCCCGTAGCAACTCCCTCCCCCGTCCCCTGTCAGGGGAAGGCCAGCCCGCGCCGCAGCTGAGCCAGTAATTATCATAATGTCCCAACAATGACCTCTGAGTTTGTTTCGGCGTTTCTTCTCAGAGCTAGTACTAGGAAAAGCCGTGGTCATCAAACCATTAAGTATAACTTTCGATCCAGCCGCCCCTTGCTGTCCTCTCTAGCGACGCCCTAAGCCGAGGTTCGTACCCCACGGGGGGTGCCCTTAGTGCGTAGTCGCCTAATTTTAATTTAGTTTTAAATGCCCCTGGCTGGAGGCTTAAATTTTAATTAAAGCATCCACAGGAAAGTCCGATTAAGTAGTTACGGTCTCTTAGTAGCCACCTACGAGATGCCAAAACAAAAAAAAAAAAAAGGAGACAAGAATTACGTCACGCAATTTTTGATCCCCCCTTGTAACGCACCGTAACGTTTTTCTGTATCCCCCCTCACCTTCTCTAAACGGTACGTATTAGGTATTAAAGTGATCAATTTTACACTGGGTAGTTTTAATCTAACAAATATTTATATTCCCCGGACGTAAATGTTTTTTTTTATAATTTATTTCATGACCGTGAATACAAGTCCTTCAGTCGAAAACATAACTCTTATGAATAATTACATATCCTAACTTTACCTATCTCCTTTCGTTTCCCGCGTGCGCCGACTAGGAGGGGTTTGGGGTAAAGTCATGATGTGGCTACTATGCTACAATATTTCAATGTTGTTTTTATAAATGATTAAATGAATGCCCTTTTTACTACATAAATCACGCACTTTTTTTTAGTAAACAACACTATAAATAATTTTAAAAGTCCAATGAAAAATGAGCGTGACACTCAGCTTGACTTTCCCGCCAAAACTCCGTACTACGTAAATGAGTACATAAAGGGTTGCCAGTTTCCGAGTTTTAATTCCCAAATTATTTAGAAACAATGTTAGAATACGTAACGTGTTGTAAAAAAACCCCCTCCCGCCCCTGTAACATTTTAATCCCCTCAAATTGCGTTACGTAATACTTGAAAGCTCCCTTAGACAGCAATCGACTTCAATTCCATAATCCATCCAACCGCGTATACGCATACTCAATAGAAAAAAAAATCATCAAATATACTTATAAGATAAAATTTAATAGTAAATATTTCAAATAACAAATGAAACTAGAATAACACAGTTCCGGTTCTTTAACAAACAGTTTATACTTTTATTAAAGATTATCTTTAATTTACTTAAAAGCAAACATGAAAGTCTATGATTAAGCATAGAGCCGTCTGTATACAGCAGCGCCATCTATAACTAACTTTCAGAAGCTTTAATTTTGTTGGGGGGTCCGCTGTCATCATTGTCGTGTCGCCGTTTCTTGCCGTGGTACTTATTGCCACCTTTCCTACCCTTATTACTTTTAAAGTTCTTCATATTTTTTCGTCTCTTGGTCATTTCTTCAACGGTTTTCTGTAGATATGTCGTCTCTTCTTCTCCCTCCAGAACTTTGAATTCCACATCAGCTTCGGAAATCTTCACTTTGTTGTCTGTCATTTTCTCTGCCAACCCTTTTGCAGCATTCTCCTTCGTGAGACGCACCCAACCTTCTTTGTCGCCCACTTTGAAGTCTATGTAAGCAATGTCTGCACCTGAAAATATTTCATTGGCAAGTTATGGTGGTGTTCTGTAGATCAAGATATTATCCTTACTAATATTAAAAATCGAAAAGTGTGTTTGTTCCGCTTTCACGCTGTGGGTGCACATTTTATCCCGAAAAAATCTGATATTCCCGAGGGAAATCTAAAAAGCGCGATATAACCAAATTCCATGCGGGCGAAGCCGAGGGCGGAAAACTAGTTATATTTATTAATGCACCTGTATAAATACCCTTACTAAGGCGGAGTTGAAGCCATTAATTAGGCAGTTTGTAAGAGTCTGATTTAGATTTTTAAATATTGCTAATAAGATATTGGGCATTTTTCCCTCCCTTTCATCTTGTATTGGCAAGAATTAAGCTTATTCAAGGTCATTACACAAAGTATGGAAGGTCTTTTTGTGTACCTGTAAAGTCTTGATTAAGTTGGTATTTTTTTAAGAGTATGTTGGAAAATTTACAGCTGAACATTTGCACGATTGAGAGGAACAAAAATTTAACCAATTACAAAATCTCTTTGACAGAAAGAACTTCTGTGATTTTCCAGTATTCGTAACCTTTTATCTAGATTGGGCTTTTTATTCTATTGACTGTTCTTAAGATCGTTTACTACGCACAACTGGCAAGGTCGCATTTTAGTGTCATATTTCGTAGTTTTAAATTATTATTATTATTAAACCGGAGGTATATTTTAAAAAGTGGTGTGCGTACGTAGTATTGTGGCCATAATAAAAAGCAATTTTATTTAAATATAAAAAGTCAGTGTATCTATGTATTTTGGTATACATAGTAATCTATTTAGGTTAGGACCTAAATTGATTACTATGTATACTAAAATACACGTTTTGGGATTAACACACACTACCGTAGGTGGTAGTGTGTTATTCCCAAAACGTGTATTGTGAATTTAAGAAAAATTGTTTATTCCACACAAACCAAAACGCACATAACATTGCAATTAATTGTTTTGTTAACAAAGATTCATCATCATCATCATCATCAACCTTTTATCGTCCCACTGCTGGGTACAGGTCTCCTCTCATACAGAGAAGGATTGAGCGTAATCACCACGCTTGCTCAATGCGGGTTGGCGATTTCAGACTTATGAAGTCCAGGTTTCCTCCAGATGTTTTCCTTCACCTTCAGTCATTGGTGTCCAAGATATAATTAGAAAGTACATATAACTTTAGAAAAGTTACATTGGTACTTGCCTGACCTGGATTCGAACTCGCACACTCATACTTGAGAGGCTGGTGTTTTAACCACTAGGCCACCACGACTTAACGTAACAAAGATTAAATAAACCAAATCTCATCTCACCTATTGATGATAAGGCTTCCTTGATATCTTCCCTCTTCATCTGATCAGTACCGCCACTGAAGTATAGGACTGTTCCGGTGGGCAGCTTCAGCTCTTCTTTTTCAACCTGCTTTAGATATTATAAACTTATTTTAAATGTTTGTTGTAGCTATAAGGATTTCAGAAACAGCCTAGTTTTTTTGAAAAATGAAGAAAAGGCGGAGGAAGGTCTCATGTCGAAGTGTACATGATTTTTCCAACTATGTTCAGGTGATGAATTGCGTAAGACACTATCAGCACCAATGGGTATCATTTTGACAACACTTATTGTAACTTGAGTTCAACAACATTTATTGCGACGGGTCCCAAGAACAAAGTCCTATCTACAACATTGTCTAGTTGCAGTGTGAAGCAATAAAGTTACGCGAATCTATTAAGTAGCAAAAAAGTTTGTATGAACGGATGGATGTTTGTAATATCAGTAGGAATGCCAGTTAACCCTAGATCACTAACCTTCGTCAAAACGACGAGGATTAAAAAAAAAAGTGGTATAAATATTTAGTGCGTCGTCGTACGTATTTCAAATTCCAGCTAATCTCAGTCGACCTACAACTCGTACGGTACATGAGTGTGTTTTTTGTTTAGTGGGCCTGTGCTCGCCGTTCCAGCCAACATGAGTCGTCGTATCAACGAATGTTAGTATTAACGCAGTAAGTAACATATAATTATTCTTGAAGAATTATTTTTTATTAGTATTTCGTGTTATAAACCTCGTATTTATTTTGCCTACATTGAAATAAGTACCTACACTATTTTTATCCATACTAATAATATAAATGCGAATGTATCTGTCTGTCCGGCTTTCACGCCAAAACTACTAAACCGATTGTAATGAAATTTGGTACACAGATAGTCTAGAGCCTGAGAAAGGACATAGGGTATAAAACATCCCGCTATGACCAATAGGAGCAGAGCAGGAACAAAAAATGTTGCGAAAACGGGAGCAAACGCAGATGTACGTATTGTTCCCATTATTTTAACAGGCGCTTATTTTATATCAACTGAGCTCTTTCGGTTCGAAGCTTACGCGGGGGAAACCGCTGGGCACAGCTACTTTGTATATATTTTTATTTTAGATACGATTCGTCAACTGTTATTTGATGATAATTGTGACGAAGAAAACTGCTCTGAGAGTGAGAAAGAAGACCACCTTGAGGCTTACGAAACACTTGGCGAGGAAAAGATTTTTTCACTGGACACATTGAGGCAAGTAAATCTTCATCAACTGAACAACAGCTATCTAGTACTTCAGGTCAGTTACGCAAATAATTTATTGAAGTTTCACTTGTTGTAAGTGAAACTTAGACCTTTCGTTTGATGATTTTATTTCTTAATTTTAATGTTTTTTTTGAGTCTTTGTTTTTTTTTTTTGTTAGTAGTAAGACTTTAAGCATTTAAAGAACAAATGATTAAAATTTTCATTGAAAGAATATCAAAGTAATTAAAATGTGTTTTTAGTGAATAAAAAACGTAACTATGTTAACAAATGGTTATTGTAATAAATAAATAAAACACATATATATATATATTTCATTTCATAAACCCTTAGAAGCCTCCTCTATATGGCGTAGCCGATACGGCGTAGGTTAGTAATAAGCGTTGTAAAATAAGGTTAGTAATCTAGGGTTACTTATAAATGGAACCTACATTACAGTCCTTATCTTTATTTTTCTTGTCTTTCTGCTCCTTCCTGTTGGCATATTCTTCTTGCTTCACCGCGACGTAGTCATCCTGCCATAAGATTATCAGTTCTGTTCCTTGATACTCGTGTGGTTTGCCTTCAATGAATTTTTCAGCCTGGAAATGGAAGGATGTTGATATGTCACTTGTCGTAACTAATGTAAGGACTAATAGGTATAAATATGAGTGAGACTTATGAGACTTAGAGCGAAATCATTTTATATTTCATTCCTTTTAAAGTACCATATTTTGATTGAAGTATCAAGGCTATTAGAGCATGTATCGAAATGGAGTAACAAACGTAGCTTGCATAGTAAGCAAACTGAAGTGGCAGTGGTCTGGTCTTTGTTGAAAGATTCAGTGTCATATCATTGGCGAGTGGAACACACGAGTCCTGTGGTCAATAATGTGTAGTGGCAAATAAAGAAATTGTTAGCAAAATGGGACCAGAAACTAAAAGGGTCTGTCTCACAGACTGGATACAGAAAATGATGAAAAAGGCATTGTGACACAGCCTGGGAGAGGCCTATGTCCAGTGTAGGTACCATGAGTTTTCATTATGAAACTCGATCATACGCATCAACTGCATTTGGCACTCTCATTGGTTGAGAGTTCATACAACCTTGAAGCGGGCCAATCGATGAGTCATACGCGGTCGATATTGATGATCGAGTCTTCGTAATGAAAACTCAGGGTAGCCACTGTAGTGGACTGTTATAAACCGATTTGATTGGCCAAGGCTGTTTTTTTTAAGCATATGTCTTGCTATTGGTTAGTTTTTGTATGGATTTATTGGCAACATAGATACTAAATCTCGATTAAAACACCAATATTTATTATTTAAAAAAATACTCCATTTTATAAATCAATACCAATTAAAAAAACGAAATCACCTGTTCCCTTGTCTTGAATGTAATGAAGGCAGATCCTTTGAACATCCTCTTTTTTGTGGATCTTTCCTGGTACTTTCTCATGATAATGTTCTCAACATGGTCATACTGTTTGAAGTGCTTCAGAAGGTCATCCAGTGTAGATTCTTTGGGGAATCCTTTGGCGTAGATAGTCCTGTTGGTGAGTTCCTTCCTGCGTTCTTCGTTCATCTCTGGAATGGGTACATCTGGGCTTCGTCTGACGTTTTTGTTGTCTTCAGACATCTGTAAGAAGGTAAAGTCGGGTATGTTATTAATTTCAACTATAATTTAGAAAAATCTGGAAAGATTGGGGCATGAAAACGAGCAGCATAACATACTCGCTCTTATTTTACACAGAAATTACTTAAATTCACCGCCATGAGCTTTTATACCCTTTTTACACTTTTCAAAACTGTCACCAGCTGGTGTGCTAAGCAGTTTGCAACAACCACCATTGACTACTTGGGTAGCGGAACTCACCTGCAAAATGTCTCAAATAATTCCTAAATACAGTTTAATTATAACAACAACATCTATTAATTGCTGTTCTAAACAGTTATTTAAAACAACATTTATATTAAAAACAAAAGCTAACATAATGGAATTTCGTTATTTAGTTGTTAAGTGTTTATCTTTTGAGATGTTAGAATTTTATATCCAGATACATTCAAAAAAATAGAATTCTCATAAATTAAATGTTGTGCATCTTTGCTCTTATGAACCTTTTTTGTCTAAAGTATAAGGGCGGGTTGTTTCAAACGGTTGGTTATCGTAACATACGTACGTCAAAAAGTTACGTCCGTTAACGTAACTTTGATGATGTTTAACGTTCGTTAAATGCCGGGGCTACATTAGCAGGCGAAGATTCGTGTCGCTTTGGCGCGCAAAATATCTGTTGTCCTTGTCAGACATACACGATGTTCTTCTCATTGGCGGGCGAAGATTCAGAAATCGGCCTACGGCGAATATTCGTTGTTTAGTTGTGCGGCCGAGACGATGGAGGAAGCAGTGGCTTTGCATTATATGTCAATAAATTATTATTTATTATATGTTTACACAACAAATAAAACAAAAACAATGTAAAAAATATGCAAAAAGAACGTCAGTCCTACTTCAAAGTCTGGACGACACTGAAGTGACGTAGGTGTGACTACTCCAGAGAATATTGTCGCGACAAGTACTTTGATTTTGAAGCGCGCCACTTTACCGACAGCGCCCCGCTACATCGTCTGCGCACGAATACATTGCGTTGCAACGATGTACCCGGCCACATACATCGCCCCAGCAAATTTTATCTAGGCGACTGTCACGTGCTGTAGTTTATCTAACTTTCTTGGTATTATTGTTTATTGTTGTGGGAAATAACTTCGTGCCATTTTATAAATTAAGTCCGTTTATACTAGAAAACTGTGTACCTATAGAAAAGCTATACTTTGACGAAAAATGGATACATTTTATTTTTATTTTATATATTTGGGACAAAAAACAATTATATGTTACAATATTAATAGCCGGCTAAGGTATAATACATAGTAACCAAACATAAACATTGTCGTCCTCCGTGGCGCAGCGGTCAACACGCCTGCTTGCGACGTGGAGGCCCCGGGTTCGAACCCCGGCCAGGTCATGATGGAAAACGATCATTTCCTGATTGGCCTGGGCCTTGGATGTTTATCTATATATGTATCTATTATAAATATAGTATCGTTGAGTTAGTATCCCATAACACAAGTCTCAATCTTACTTTGGGACTAGCTCAATCTGTGTGATTTGTCCGTATATATTTATTTATTATTTATATATCCCCCACCATACACACCAAAGTAAGTAAATTACTACACTCACTCATACTACTACATACACTTAAACATAGTTACTATGTTTAAGGCCTTAATAAGTAGGTATATGTTAAACATTGCAATCTAACAAAACACGTATATTCTATAGTGTAAACATATTTTTTTTTAGAGAACGGAAAAAAAATAAAACATGACGTGTAAAAGTGATCAGTGATCCTACTTGCTTAATAAACGATTTCATTTCATTTCACTAACTTCACAAAAAATGAGAAAGATCGCTTTCAATCTTCGCTTGAAAAATATAAAGATGTGTTGTTCTGTAAAGAAACAGACAACAACAGTAATATAAAAAAAAACAGAACTTGGGCTGCTAAAGACCTTTCTTTTTCTTTTTACGGTACTTGTATCATCATCAGATGAACTACCTACTATCGTCAATTAGAGACCAAACTCGCGAATACAAAAGGGAGTTTATGTTGTTTTCACTAATTGACACCACGGCGGACTAAACACAACTTGACATAAGTTACGTTAACCAGTGCTCAGAGCATCGGTTAAAGTAATCGTATTTTTTTGCGTGCGTTGACGTTTACGTATTGTGAAACAACTCATTTTTTGACTTGACGATGGTTAGCACCATTTTTAACTTTTACGCATGCGTTAAGTGAACGTGAAACAACCCGTCAGTTTATCGTAATCGTATCTTTTTTTGCGTGCGTTAACGTTTACGTATTGTGAAACAACTCATTTTTTGACTTGACGATGGTTAGCACAACCACAACCCGCCCTTAGGGCGGGTTGTTTCACGTTCACTTAACGCATGCGTAAAAGTTAAAAATGGTGCTAACCATCGTCAAGTCAAAAAATGAGTTGTTTCACAATACGTAAACGTTAACGCACGCAAAAAAAGATACGATTACGATAAACTGACGGGTTGTTTCACGTTCACTTAACGTATGCGTAAAAGTTAAAAATGGTGCTAACCATCGTCAAGTCAAAAAATGAGTTGTTTCACAATACGTAAACGTCAACGCACGCAAAAAAATACGATTACTTTAACCGATGCTCTGAGCACTGGTTAACGTAACTTATGTCAAGTTGTGTTTAGTCCGCCGTGGTGTCAATTAGTGAAAACAACATAAACTCCCTTTTGCTTCGCGAGTTTGGTCTCTAATTGACGATAGTAGGTAGTTCATCTGATGATGATACAAGTATCGTAACAAGAAAAAGAAAGGTGTTTAGCAGCCCAAATTGTTTGTTTTTTTTTATATTACTGTTGTTGTCTGTTTCTTTACAGAACAACACATCTTTATATTTTTCAAGCGAAGATTGAAAGCGATCTTTCTCATTTTTTTGTGAAGTTAGTGAAATGAAATGAAATCGTTTATTAAGCAAGTAGGATCACTGATCACTTTTACACGTCATGTTTTATTTTTTTTCCGTTCTCTAAAAAAAAATATGTTTACATTATATGTAGAATATACGTGTTTTATTAGATTGCAATGTTTAACATATACCTACTTATTAAGGCCTTAAACATAGTAACTATGTTTAAGTGTATGTAGTAGTACGAGTGAGTGTAGTAATTTAATTACTTTGGTGTGTATGGTGGGGGATATATAAATAATAAATAAATATATACGGACAAATCACACAGATTGAGCTAGTCCCAAAGTAAGATTGAGACTTGTGTTATGGGATACTAACTCAACGATACTATATTTATAATAGATACATATATAGATAAACATCCAAGGCCCAGGCCAATCAGGAAATGATCGTTTTCCATCATGACCTGGCTGGGGTTCGAACCCGGGGCCTCCACGTCGCAAGCAGGCGTGTTGACCGCTGCGCCACGGAGGACGACAATGTTTATGTTTGGTTACTATGTATTATACCTTAACCGGCTATTAATATTGTAACATAAAATTGTTTTTTGTCCCAAATATATAAAATAAAAATAAAATGTATCCATTTTTCGTCAAAGTATAGCTTTTCTATAGGTACACAGTTTTCAAAATGGCACGAAGTTATTTCCCACAACAATAAACAATAATACCAAGAAAGTTAGATAAACTACAGCACGTGACAGTCGCCTAGATAAAATTTGCTGGGGCGATGTATGTGGCCGGGTATATCGTTGCAACGCAATGTATTCGTGCGCAGACGATGTAGCATCGGGGCGCTGTCGGTAAAGTGGCGCGCTTCAAAATCAAAGTACTTGTCAAGTTCAAGTTCAAGTTCAAGTTCAAGTTCTTTATTTCATAACAAAAATACATTTGTGTTGAAATGTGTACATTAGGTATACAAGAAAAAGCTACATAAATATCAAAATATAAGCAATCTCAAAGTGCAGCATTTATACATAGCAAACATATTAATTGTACATAGCAATTTATACATTGCCTCTAGCAATACCAGAAAAATACGATTAAGTCGGTTAATTAATTAGAAAGAAAAAAAAAACTATAAATGTCAAACAATGTCAAACAAAAAAAAAAATCAAACAATGTCAAACAAAGAGTATACACACAAATATAGTTTAATGTCAATATAATATTAATTTTAAGCTTTTGTCATTACAAAATTCGTCAATACTGTAATAGGCTTTGTTGATTAACAAATCCCTGAGTTTATTTTTGAATATGTTTACATTCTGAATATTCTTCAATTCTGTTGGTAATTTGTTAAACAGATTGACCGACTGCACGCGTGACGAATGATCGACAACATTAAGCTTTGGCTGCACAAAAGTAGGAAGATCTTTTCTACGAGTGTCAACTCTATTTTTCCTTTCATTATCAGTTTCAAACTCGTTTAAATTTTTGATTAAATGAGTAAGGAGAACCAAAATATAAAGACATGGTACCGTCAAAATTCTAAACCTAATAAACAACTCCTTACATGATTCTGTCTGGTTTAAACGAAGCATGGTTCTTAATGCTCGCTTTTGTATGGTAAAGGCTGCCTTAACATTGTACCTATAGCTGTTTCCCCAAAATTTAATACTATATCTAAGTTTGGATTCAACCAGAGCAAAATAGACAGAACGAAGTTGGGAAATAGATAGCGTATCCCTCAGAGATCTGATTGCATAACAGGCACTACTTATTGTGCCCGTAATTGAATTAAGTTCTGGCTTCCAATTAAGCAAGGAATCAATTTGTATCCCCAAAAATTTTACAGTTTCTACTACATCAATTTGCCTTCCCAAAGATCCTACGTTTACAAGAGCCTTGTTTCTAACTGTTGATCTAAACATCATACACTTCGTCTTATTTACGTTTAATTTAAGATTATTCATAGAAAACCAGGTTTCAAAAGCGGCTATCAATAAATTTAATTTACGTTGTAAGGTCTCCATATCATCAGCAGCTATAACAGCACTAGTATCGTCAGCGAATATTATCAAGTCAGCATCTGGTAAAATGTTTTTAATATATTCAGTTAGATCATTAAGAAATATAATAAAGAAAAGGGGGCCTAAAACCGAACCCTGCGGAACGCCTCTAGTTACCGCAAGCGACTTCGACTTATGTATTTCTTCCACACCTTCGTGAATTGATTTAATTTCGACGTACTGTTTCCTATTGGCCAAATAAGAACTAAAAAGTTTTAAAACATTTCCCCTTATACCGTAATGCTCCAACTTATCCACCAGAATGCAATGTTCTACGGTATCAAACGCGGAACTTAGGTCTAGGAATAAGCCAGCAACTTTAAGTTTATTGTTCAGCTGTTTTACTACGTTATTAACTAACGAGTCTATTGCATCTAGTGTGCCCTTACTTTTTTGGTATCCAAACTGATTACTATCTATTATTTTTTGACTACTTAAATGTCTTACTAGCCTAGATTTGATCACTTTTTCAAAAAGTTTTGATAGAACGGGTAACAATGAAATGGGCCTGTAATTGCCTGGATCTGTTTTGACACCTTTCTTAAATAGGGGTAGAACTCTAGCTAACTTAAATTGGTTAGGAAAACACCCTTCATGGACACAGTTATTAATTATTTCAGATATTGGGTATGCCAGTATATCTATATTTTCTTTTATTACGCTCAGTGGTATTTCATCATGTCCATATGACTTTTTATTCTCCATACCATTCACCATTTTATAAATTTCTATCGCTGTGACGGGATCAAAAGCCATAGATTTATCAACACTGGCTATATTTTCAATGAGATGCTGTTTAGCCAGTTCTGGATTCCCAATATTTACACCGTTATTGTTATTAAATTTTTCCGCAAAAATGTTTGCTATCTCTGTAGGGTTACAAATTATTTTATTATTATGTCTTAGTATTATATTTTTATTTTCTAAATCCTTGTCAAATTTATTTCGAGTTTTACTGACCATTTTCCAAATTTCTTTGCTAGAATTAGCTGCATTATTTATTTGATTTGCGACTTCCCTTTTTTTAGCGTTCCTAATTACTTTTTTGTAAATTCTGAGATACTGTTCACGATATTTTAATAACGATTCGTCACACTTAGCTTTATTTACAGTATTAAGTAACCTTTTCATTTTGCTAGATATCCTTATTCCTTTCGTTATCCATTTTGACCGACCAGTTCTATTTACGTTAATTTTAACCTTGCTTTTTTTAAAAGTACTAGAATGCAATTCTTGGAATTCTTGTATAAACGCGCTTGTACCTAAATTCCAGTCGTGTTCGAGAAGTTTCTGTCTGAATGCATTTTTATTTTTCTCGTTACATAATCTTCTCTCTATGTATTTAAAAGTAGCGCATTGTGTAGGATTAACTTTTTCCAAATATGCAGTACAGAAGAGGGCTGCATGTCCATCCGCTAATCGATTGTGGTCAATATCTGTGCTAACAATATGTCTATCAGAGGTATTGGTCAAAATATTATCTATACATGATTCGGAGTTATTTCGCACAAATGTAACAGAGTCAAATAAATATCTAAAATTATAACATTTCAACAGTGATGTAAACGAATTTCTTTTGTTATCCTGTTTTGCTAAGTCGATGTTAAAATCTCCGCAAATAATACATGTTTTATTGAAAAGATACTGCAGCAATTGTTCTAATCTATTTAGAAAATCGTCAATATTTTTATTAACGGGTGTTCTATAACAACAGATTATATAACAGTTTGTCTCAATGTCCCTTACTCCACATATCTCGAAGCTATCAGTTTTATACAGCATTTTACAAATTTCTAAGTCTTCAACTTGTCTGTTTTCGTGTGCTAATACTAAAGTACCACCTCTTTTTTTATTTAACCTTGTGTTGTAAGAGCCTACGTTATAATTAGGGAAATTAAATTGTGACACCATTATTCGATTTAAAAAATGTTCACTTATACAAATAAAGCTCAATTCGTTTGGTAATTCAGTTACATACATTTCAAGTTCATCCTTCTTATTATTTATTCCGCATAAGTTTTGGTGAAAAATGGTAAGATATGAGTACCTATCCCTAAATATAGCCAAGTTGTTCAAATCACCAGACAAAGTACTAGTCTCGAAAAAGCTGACTATGTTGTTCAATGTCCTCAAAGGAAGGATTTGAATATTCAGAATATGCGTCAATTTCCAATATAAGTTGCTGTATTTGATCAAATATACTATACATACCTCTAATAATATTTATATTTCCATATTTATCATATGACTGTGAGTCATAAGTCAGGTTTAAGTTTGAGTCAATTAAATGAATATAATTATGAATTAAATTGTCATTGTAAATTATATTATTAAAAGCTTCTATTCGCCAGTTATACATCTCTCTATGATAATGATTTTTAAAAGTAGGACAGCAAAGTATTATATTTGTATGTTTAATAGGTATTATCGTATCCCGTATTAATTTTACCAGATTAGTATAGTCGCATGAGGTCTTGAAATCTTCACTACCAATTTGAATGATACAGTAATCCTGAGAGGTTAATTCGCTTACTTTATTCTCTAATCCGCAAATTAATTGTTCCACGCCACAGTTTTTTTTTATGTAATGGCATATTTGAAAACTATCGCCAAACATTTTGGTAGCAATTGGTAGAATTTTGCCCGTTGAGTTGCTACTGAGGATCACAAGCTTCTTGCCCCTTTCATTCCTAACATCATTAATGTATCTCACTTTTTTTCTCTCTACTATTCTCTCTTGTACGTTGTTATACCCGTCCGCATTAGGAATGTTAGTTGCACAGATGTTGCAATTATGTTCCATTAATGCTGTCATTCTGTCCGTGAGGGCCGCTATCTCAAGCTGTATAACCTCTAGTTGTTGCTGTATGGTAAACATTTTTTGTTCCAAGGAGGATACATTTATATGGTTATCGATTTCGGTTAACCGCCTGGATGGTAAAGGGGTTGGTGTTGAAAAAAAATTGTGTTGTTTAGCTAGTGAATGTCGCTTTCTCTTAGAGTTTGTTCCCGGACTTGTAAACAAAGAGGGCGACTGGCATAATGATTTCAATGTTTTATTTTCTGTAGTTAACTTACATATTTGCTTCTGTAGATCTGTATTTTCTAACAATATATTTTCCAGCTCATTTTCAGTACTCTCAAGTTTTGATTTGAGCTGAGAAATTATCTCTTTCACTTCGGAACCCAATACCAAGTCAGATACCACTGAGGCAGACTGGCAGACAATACCGTCAACACTCATTGACAATTTATTTGGAGTATAAGATTCGATAGATGTTTCACAATCAGCTAGTATTTGGGAATCTAGTAAATCATGACGTTTTAGCGCGTCATCATGTACTACGTCCATTTTTCGTGTTGCTTGTTCTTTCGGTGATGGTGTTCTTGTGGAAGTTGAAGTTGGCTTTTTCCTTATAGTGATATTAGTGGTATTGTCGGTACTAGCATATTTTTTAGTTCTAATACACGCCTTACATCTCCACTTCTTTTTTCCTTCCGCGTCCTTGAGGCGATACGTTTGCTCTGGGTAACCATCGCAATCTAATTCATACCTGTTATCACAGGCAGAACACAAAACAGTACCTTTAATATTTACTAATTTTTTGCATTTATGGCATGTTACCAGTGCTGCCATCTTGTGACTAGATGGCATATAATGTTCAAGCGCCACCACCACAAAAGCGCCAGAACCACAACCGAACTTATTTTCTTTTGAATTCCGAGATTATTGTTTGAGTAATAGTTGATTTGAGAATTTCACTTAGTCACTTAGCTAAATTTGATGAGTAATAGCAAATATTTTTTTTTTTGTTTTTTTAATGACGGTTGATGTTTAAAACACTGTGTGGGTCACTTTTGCACTGTAGTTGTTATAAATTGTTTCTTTAGGTCGATTTGATTAGTTTAAGTCACAATTATAGCAAAGTTCTCAATCTTTTGTGTAATATAGGTTGTTAATGTAGTACTTATATCTAAAAAAAACCTATTTTAAGGATGAGTTTTTTGTTCAACGTAATTATGCATTTACTTCACAGTTTTTGTATAGAATACATGGATAACACTGTCACTTGTGTATTAGATGATGATTTATCGGTTCACTTAGTTTTTATTCACTTATCAGCACTAACAGAATTTTTTTACATTTATTTATAAACCAGCGTTTGTTTTTACTTTCGTCACGTCAATATTCTCGCGACAATATTCTCTGGAGTAGTCACACCTACGTCACTTCAGTGTCGTCCAGACTTTGAAGTAGGACTGACGTTCTTTTTGCATATTTTTTTTACATTGTTTTTGTTTTATTTGTTGTGTAAACATGTAATACATAATAATTTATTGACATATAATGCAAAGCCACTGCTTCCTCCATCGTCTCGGCCGCACAACTAAACAACGAATATTCGCTTCGCCGTAGGCCGATTTCCCCCTCCTTCGCCCGCCAATGAGAAGAACATCGTGTATGTCTGACAAGGACAACAGATATTTTGCGCGCCAAAGCGACACGAATCTTCGCCTGCTAATGTAGCCCCGGCATTTAACGAACGTTAAACATCATCAAAGTTACGTTAACGGACGTAACTTTTTGACGTACGTATGTTACGATTACCAACCGTTTGAAACAACCCGCCCTAAGTCTTCATAATTCTGTATGTGCCAGCATAAGGCGGCCAACTTTGTAAAAATTCAATGCGGGACATTCTTGTGGATAGAGTAAGGTAGGCGGCCCACACTAACCACAAGGAGAGGAAGAAGGATATTTCGGTGGGTCATTTAAATTAGAAACAAACAACATACAAAAAGTAGTGAAGTACTGAATCAACATTTGTTTTTAACCCCCGATGCAAAAAGAGGGGTGTTATAAGTTTCACGTGTCTGTCTGTCTGTCTGTTTGTCTGTGGCGATGCGTGATAACGCATCGGCGCGGCCGCGGCACGCACGCGGCGGTGTGTGATAACGCATTCATCAGCGAAAATACTCGTTCTGTAGGAGCATTTGTCCCTGGCAAACAAAGAAGGTACTGGACGATAGTCAGGCAATTCTGAAATGGTATTCCATTATCTTTAAAATTTTTAAACACCTCTAGCCATCTTTGTTCTGTACTATATTTCATCTCCTCCCATCTCTTTAGGACATCATTGTTCACGTAATTTGACAAGTAACTTAGTTCGTCGAATAAACAATCTTCTTTTTAAAAATTAATGAATTTTGAAGTGGATCGATTGGAAACGTACCTATCTACTTACATACATAATTACAAAAAAATTAGGAATGCGGGACAAGCGGGACGCGTTAGGCGATTTGCGGGACTATTTTATTAAATATTGCAATGCGGGATTATAACTGTTAATACGGGATGGTCCCGCAGAATGCGGGACGGTTGGCCGGTTTATGCCAGCATATGGCTTAAATATTTTACTAAAGACACCGTCACTAGTGCCAAGCACAGATCTCTGGCAGCATGTTTGATGGAGCCTCAGGGAGGTGAACCCGCCTTGCCTAATACCACATTTCAGATAATATTCCTGACTCATTGACCCATCTGACAGCAATCTTTTGATCTGTACCAATATTTGAGGAGAGATAACGGTTTCCTCGGCACAGTGGTCTCTTGCAATTTATTTCAAAGAATATGATAAGACACCACACTGTAGGCTCTTGAAAGATTAAAACACATATAATGGTGTCTTTATGTCTTGAAACATCCTTCTTTTTTAATATTGCTTATAAAGGCCAGGCAGATTATGACAATGATTGTGTTTGTGAATAAACAATTTAGAAAATGTTACACACAGCTTAAATTGGTAATGATGAGAGAGATTATTATTTAAATGACTAAATAAATAAGCTGGTTATTATAATAATAATAATTTAGTCTAGTTTTACCTCAAGTAATCCACTAGTAGATTTATTCAGAGCTTTGGCAATTACTTCAGTGTCTTTAGTCAATTTAGCGAGTCGGTTGAATCTGGTGAGGATTTCAAGCGGAACCCAGCCATCATCAAGCTGCACTTGTTCACGCAGGAACTTGTCACGGGGCAGATTTAGGTCACCTGTAAATAGAGGGAATATTGATGTTATCTACAAATCTGAGTATTATGGTTGTGTACTTTGAAAATATGTATAAAAAATTGATGTTTTGTCTACAAAAAGTGGATTAATAAAAAAACAAGTATTAGGTAGTAACTTCTTTATTTCCTAATTCAAATTGCCTATTTGTATATAAATAAAAATACAGGGTGGACCAAAAGTCAGTTTATATTTGAAAAAATGGTAAGAAATAAATACAGTAGATAGATTAAAACTGTTTATTGTTTTCGATAAAACACAAAAGGCGAATTTATTTCTTAAAAATCATTTCATCAATCATTCATTATTCTGGCATTATTGCAATCTAGAGCGAAAAGTTTCGATAAAAGCTTTACATGTTTTTGTTGTGTTGTTTTGGATTTCTGTGCGAATACGATCCTTTAGTTCCTCAACTGGGTTGGTGTCGTAAACTTTAGCCTTACGATATCCCCAAAGAAAGAACCCATTGGGGATAGATCCGAACTACGAGGCGGCTAGTTAATGTCCCCTCTTTTCGATATTACTTTCGGGCCAAAAAAGTCTTATGCTGCCCTTGATGATTCATTCACGTATACATATAATGAATTTGGAGTGTTTTGAAGAATGGTTTAAAAGCATCTTGCCAAATTTAAAGCCAAATGCGGGGGTATTAGACAACGCATAACGCATCGTACCATTCTAGAAAAGTGGAGCGTATCCACACTTCAAACTGGCGGAAGGCTGATGTTATTCAATGATTGGCTGACAAACAAATTTATTATCAAACTGCAATGATAAAGGCTCAATTAATGGAACTAGTAAAGTTACAAAAACCTAATTTCGAACACTATGCTGTTGAAGAATTGGCCGCTGAATACAGTGTCACAATCCTGCGTCTGCCCTCCTATCACTGTGAGCTCAACCCAATAGAGTTAGTTTCGGCTCAAGCAAAGGGTAAGTCGCCAGGAAAAACAAAGGTTTTAAAAAATAAAAGACGTAAAAAAATTATTTGAAGAAGGCCCGAAGGCCGGAAAATCGGGGAAAGTGCATCAAACATGCCATAAAAGTTGAAGACGAAATGTGTCAACTCGACCACATCATAGATTAGTGTGTGGATTCATTAATTATAAATGTAACTGATTCCGATTCGAGTCGTAATCCATAAAAAAGTAAAGAATAAAAACATATAAAATGATTTGTATTGTTTTACTTAATTCCTCTGAATCTCTATAAACATTTTCCCCAGCTCTTGTAATAACATTATTAAAATAATAAAAAAAATAAATAAACGCTTTGATACCTAATAAAACAATGCATGATTTATTAATGTCTAAGGTGCGTATTCCAGAAGGAAACTCAAGCATTGATCTCTGCTTAAGCATTACTTAAAATTCGTTTCAACCAATCAAATTGCTTGAAACGAGACTTAAGTAGAGCTTGTGTTTTGAGTGACGTTCTGTGATACGGACCTAAGTCTATTGATCGTAGAACATCACTATTGTAGCGGGTCACCCTTTTTCGTATCAGTGATAGTTGCCCTTGTCATTTTTCTGACAGCAGGATTTTAAAAATCCCACTATAGAATGAAATAGCCTCTTAATAAACTAGTGTGATTTACTATCAACAATTGCATCACTGCTTACTATCAGGCAGGAATGTGGTAAAGCACTATTTTACTTACATCATTAAAAAATTAATACAAATCAAACTATACCATTACTATATTGAAGAAAACAACTGTGACATATATAATGCGTAACTGAAATAACTGCTGTTACATTTGCTTACTCTTAGTTAATTACCTATAGTGATGTAAGTACATACTTACATTGTTTCTATGGGAAATGAATATTATCAACACACTGTGCCCTGTATTGTTATAATAGTAAGTGGATTTCCTTTCTATTAATTTAATGTTAACTACAGCATACACATGTTGAATATTAGAAACGTCAGCAAAACTATATTAAGGGACTATGACAGTATGTTACATTGAGCAAATTTATAAACCGTTTTTTTAGTGAACAGTCTGTGATTCACCTAGATGCAGCTAGGTGCATCACAAACTAAAGTTTGTAAGCTTGCATGACCTTGGTTGATTGCATCTTCTTTATTTGTTTAACTTTACGTCAGACGTATGCAATAGTTACTCACCGAAATAGTACTCGATCTGACGTATGATGGAACTCTCCAATTCGGAGGTCTCGTCCTCCAAACTCTCCTCTTTCTTATTATTCTCCTCTCCATTGGTCTCAGCGACTACTTCCTTTGTCTCAGTCATCTTTAATATTCTGCAAAATAGAGGCAGAAATGTGAAATTAAAAACCATGCGACGCGGCGCATCTATAAAATGGCGCTATCGATTAGAACACTTACCTTTTCTTTAGTTGAAGTTAAACACGCTGATATGTTGATAGGATCAAAACAAACGGAACTGTTAACGTTAAATCAATTGAATCCAGTAATTACTTTAGGATAACACGTGTTTCAACTTTTAACCACACGCGGCCGGCACGAATGAATTGATTGAAATGGTTGGCTTGGCGGGGCAGGAGACTGGAGAGGGGAATGAAAGCGATGATGTTTGATGTTTCGTTCGGGAGTTGAGACCGGTATTGATTTTTGATTTCTAAATCTTTTAATTCTTATGCGCATGTCTGTGACTAATCTAGCAAATTGCATTGAATATAAAGATTTTCAACATACGAGCTGCTTATGATTTCAAGATTTTTAATGGCTCTATGATTTGCCATTAACTGCCACAAAACTTTTTTCAATAATTGTACAAAGCTAATATTATTGCATTATGGAAAACGAGACGTAAAGTTGGTTAACTGCGGCAAAGTATTTAAGTATATGTATACCTATTAAGGTCCTCGGGTTCCACCTCATCCTTGTATTAACAACCTTTTATTTCCAAACGATAAATGATTAATGACTAATGTCACGTCACGTCAACCAAATGATGAATTGTCAAAGTCAAGAAGAAAATTCAATATAACAACAGAAAAAACATAACCTCATTGATCAACATCGTAATAGTGCCATTAGTTTATTTTGTAAATAGTGTATGGATAACATGAATTAATTTTATAATCATGGGAGTTCGAGGTTTGACTACTTATATTAATCACAAAGAACATGCGTTCCTGCAACATTTCTTACTACATGACTGTTGTTTGGTCATCGATGGACACAGCCTGTGCGCTCAATTGTACAGGTTACTGAACTGTTTTTCTGCCTTCGGCGGAGATTACGATAAGTTTTTCTCTTACGTTCGTAATTTCTTCAAACACCTGAGAAAATGCAACATTACTGCTTATGTTTTGTTCGACGGCAGTCACGAGCATAGGAAATTGAAAACTGTGTACAGCAGATTAAGGTCTAAAATATACGGCGCTTCGAAGCTCGACCCGGTTACTCAAGGGTGTATACAGATTTTCCCGCTATTAATTCGCGATGTATTCATAGAGGCATTGATCGACATGAATGTCCCATACACGGTTTGTGAGTTTGAGGCTGATGATGAAATCGCAGCAATGGCCAGGCACCTAAACTGCCCCGTATTAAGCTATGATTCAGACTTCTTTATCTATAATGTTCTTTACATCCCCTTCAACACATTAGACTTCAAACCAAAACCTGTAGACATTAATGGCATAAAAACATTTGTTTTGGAATGTAAGATCTACAGAGTAGAGTACATGGTCAAAAATTTTGAAGGTTTAAAAGAAGAGCTGCTACCTCTACTAGCAACATTACTTGGCAATGACTTTGTTCAGAAAAAAGTATTTAAAAAGTTTTTCTCCCAGCTAAAATTGCCGAAGACAAAAAAGAAGAGTAATGATCAACAGAAATGTATTCATGGTTTGTTCCAATGGCTACAGAATGAAACCTTAGAGACAGCAATAGCTAAAATATTGGGTAGATTGAAAAAGAATAAGAAAAGAAGAGCTCTTTATGTAATAAAAAAGAGTATTGATGGGTATCACAGCAAGCATTGCAGATCATTAAAATTTTTCAACATTAGTGAAGATGATACTTCTGTGTCTGATTGGCAGTTGCCTGAGGACCTCAGGAGGGAGCTTTTAGATGAAGAAGATCAAAATGGGAATGAAACGGATGAAAATGGTGAAGATGAGAATGAAAATGATGATAAATCTTCAGACAATGAAGAGGTGTTTTCAGAAAATGAGGGAGAAAAAGGTGAAGAAGAACATGAAGTAACTGATATTGATGATGATCAACTAGATCTTGGTGTGCCAGAATGGTTTGCTGATAGGATTCGCCAAAATCATATTCCTAAAGCATATATTAATCTCTTTACACACCACCTATATGTTTGCTCACCCCAAGCTGAAGACTATAATGAAAAGGACTCCTGTCTATGTTGTCTACCTATACTAAGATATGGTTTTGATATGTTAACTGATTTTGCAGAAGAATACTGTATCTATGTTAGTCGGGAGAATAATACAAGTTACAAAAAAATATTTATTGGCAATGATATCAGTGTTTCAAGACTATTTGATTTACCATTTTATGAACTAACAGATGACCAATTAAAATCATGTTTTAAACATTTTTTGAACGAACAATTAAAAGAATTAGATCTCAAATTGATAGAAACTCTGCCATCTAATTTCCAATTGTTCTTTATCGCCATTCTGTGGTGGGTGGCTAAATGTGAAGTACCTTTAGGAAATATACATAGTCTTCTAATTTGCTATATAATGCTTGAGGCTATTGATGAAAAAACCGGGACTTTCAGAGGTCACTTCCAATTCAATAACAAATACTCCAAAAGGATTGAAGAACTGAAAAAAACTCCAACTACCCTTAATTTTGATGAAAATGAACTCTTCCTGAATAAAAATAAAGTGCAATATGAAGACAGTTTGATAGCTGCTCACGTTTTGCTGAAACATTTTGAATTGGATGATAAAATTAAGAAGAAGCCAAAAAGTTATGACATCAAAAAGATGCATTCTTTTGCCCAATTTCAATGTTGCTTACTGCATATAAATAGCCTGAACACTTTATGTAGGACCCCTTTTGAAAGTACAAAGTACTCAAAAAGTTTCAATGGGACTTTTTGTTATAACATTGCAGTAAAGGTGGAGAACCAGGTTAATCCAAAGACATATTTGGAGCAATACCTGCGAGGTGCAACTACAGTACTAATGTTTTATAAAAGTTTATGTATCATTTATGATAAGTGTGCTGAACAAATGGGCTTAACAACAGCACAATGGGAAGGCAAGAAAAAAAGACGAAGAAAGAAAAATGCAGAGGAAGACGAAATTAACTTTATTGTAAAAGGTTTTGAATCGGAAGTTTATATTTGAGATATTGGATACTTATACATTTTTGTACTATAAATACTCGTTCTTCATTAAATAAGATTGAATAACTGCCAAAAAAATTGGCTGATTACTAGTTTTTTCTAAGCCAGTTCACCTCTAATTTAGCAACTCTGCTTAAATGACAGAGGACTCTATTGTCATTGAAATAAGGTTTCTGTTCGGTTGGTGCTACTGAAAAGCCACATTTTCTCCACCTTTACTGCAATGTTATAACAAAAAGTCCCATTGAAACTTTTTGTTATAACATTGCAGTAAAGGTGGAGAACCAGGTTAATCCAAAGACATATTTGGAGCAATACCTGCGAGGTGCAACTACAGTACTAATGTTTTATAAAAGTTTATGTATCATTTATGATAAGTGTGCTGAACGAATGGGCTTAACAACAGCACAATGGGAAGGCAAGAAAAAAAGACGAAGAAAGAAAAATGCAGAGGAAGAAGAAATTAACTTTATTGTAAAAGGTTTTGAATCGGAAGTTTATATTTGAGATATTGGATACTTATATATTTTTATACTATAAATACTCGTTCTTCATTAAATAAGATTGAATAACTGCCAAAAAAAAAAATTGCCTGATTACTAGTTTTTTCTAAACCAGTTCACCTCTAATTTTGCAACTCTGCTTAAATGACAGTGAACTCTATTGTCATTGAAATAAGGTTTTGCGGTTGGTGCTACTGAAAAGCCTATCGAAATCGGACCGCGATGGCCATACTGGCTATTTGGTAATGTTCATGTGTCTTGTAACTCAGCAATGCGGATATCAAAATGTAAGCTACTATATTGATAAAATATTATAATTATGTATACTTAAATGATTTGTTTTAAGTATTTTTAAAAACTTTCGCGCATCTATTATATATTTTTTAAACCAGATTTGTTCGACGTTTTCGAAGACCGAAACAAACTCGGAGGTCATAGTCTCTTTTGCAGTCCAGATATAAAATTGGTCACTAAAATCCCTCTTCCCATTAACATTAGATCCTTGCTAACCCATTTCTCCCCCAAAATAGTCCAAATATTATCATCTTTTCTCAATAACAATAACATTAAATTATAATAAAACTAGGCATATTTAAATAATATTTATATAATTATCGTCTTTCCTTAAAGTTATTTTGTTTATTTATTTACTAACATTGTGTTCGTCTTTACAGGTACTAAAAACCTATCTGCTAGAAAGTAAAAACCATCTTTCAATTTACTGCTGTCTTGTCCAAACCCACTTCGACATTGGCAGAATAGTCGTCATAGACTCCATTGCCAAAAAAAAAAAAAAAAAAATTGGTCAGATCTGAATGGTTTTTTTTTTGTGGAAAGAATCAAGTTGCGTGGACCTCAATCAATGCACGCATTTGTTAAAATCCGTGCAGCTCAACTAAGAACTTTGGAGTTTTGGAGGGAAAGTTAAGCTGAATGTCACGCTCATTTTTCGTTGGACTTTTAAATTATTTATAGTGTTGTTTACTAAATAAAAGTGCGTGATTTATATGGTAAAATAAAAAGTGCATTCAGTAAATAATTCATAAAGAACATTGGGATATCGCAGCATAGTGGCCTCCTCATGACTGTGCCTCAAACCTCCCTCGTATACGGTTCAAGCGGCCGTCTTTTTCGACATGAATAATTCATTACGTGACATTGGTCGAATGCACAAACCGTGCGAAGCTAAAAAGAAAGAAAAAAAAAACTAAGAAGTTGAATATTTTTACTAGTTACACCTACTGAACAGATAAGGGTTTACATACATCAACAATGCCTAGGAATATTTCATTTTTACCTTATTTTACAAAATACTGTGTATATTTTGTTAATTATATATGAAATTAACGTTTTTGGGTTATGCTTGCAAATATATAAAAAAGGTGCTTCATAGTTTTATATTATACTAGCCTCCGCCAGCGACTTCGGTCGCGTAGTTAGTTATGCTCCGACAGCCTCCGTGGCGTAGCGGTAGCGGACGCGGCCGCTGCGGTAGGTGGCGCGGGTTCGATCCCCGCACAGTGCAAGTATTTGTATGCATGAATATGAATATTTGTACTGGTCTGGTCGTGCCTCGGAAAGCACGTTAAGCCGTTGGTCCCGGTTGCCCTACGAACATCTAGTGGCAGTCGTTACGGGTTGTTGCGAGCCCTCAAAAGTCCTACAATTTGTCTAACAGCAATGCTTCGATGTCGCCTTCGGGTTGTGGAGGTCAGACGGCAGTCGCTTCATAGAAAATGTCGAAGTTTAGCCATATCAGCAGTTGGACTGGTAAGACGAACCCCAGACTCCAAAGCTGAAAAGGCTTCGGATGCGACTGGGATTAACGCTGGGATGACGAGTTAGTTATGCTCCGCTTTGACTTCAGTTTTCGCAACATTTTTTGTTACTGCTCTGCTCCTATTGGTTATAGCGGGATATTATATAGCCTAAAGCCTTCCTGGATTAATAGGCTATCCAACGCAAAAAGAAATTTTCAAATCGGACCAGTAGTTCCTGAGATTAGCGCGCACAAACAAACTCTTCAGCTTTATATATTAGTATAGACTAGCTGTTGCTCGCGACTGCGTCCGCGTAGACTTCAGTTTACAGCGCGCGGTGGTTCCCGTTTCCGAGGGAATGCCAAGATAAATGCCTACATTACTGCATTATAAAGATACATAAGGTCTATAGCAAAGTTAATTTTACCGGGGTTAAAGGATAGCAAAGGAAAGAAACATCAAATATCATACTTCTAATTATTTTGCGGTGGTTGGTGTTTTGGATATGCTTAGGATGCTTGATAAAATATGAGCACATTTAAGTAAGAATGGTTTTATAAACAAATTTTTTTGTTTTGCTGTCTTTTGCCAGAACATAAAGGTTTTCTGGATTTGATACACGTGAGCATGCCACATAGAGTTGCCCATGAGAAAAACATGTTTTTAAATGAACTCCAGCGTCTGTCGGCTTTGTTATTGTTATAGCAAATGCTGCTTTCAGAAGGAACTGTACTCTTTTAAATTGAAATGGCAAATCAGTCGGGATGTCGGGAATACGGGGAATCAAGACATTTTGTCCTTTTGCGATTCCAGCCATGATTGCTGCATGCCTTGCATGCTTTTACAATGTTGTGACCCAAATGTGTTATTTGTAACCGAGTACCATTACACAGCTTTGGAGCGTCAAGATTCCTCACTAATAGGATTGGAACACCAACTTTTAGTATCAACTTATGGGGTGGCACTCCTGATAATTCTAAAGAGTTGTAAAATTCTACAGGGTATGATGTAACTTGTTTAGTGTCCGTAATATTGTCCACTGAGAGGTATTCGATAACATTTCCTTGAACGTTTAACATGATTTTATTCATTTATTTTACTATTTCATTAGTCGGCGCCGAAATTGCCCTTTCGCATAGCCATTCTCGGTTGGCCATATTTGTTTGAAGATCCGGATAGAATTATATAATAGGTTATCTGAGCTATCCACAACTTGACAGAACTCACGACTCACTCTAATCATGCCGTTACTGTCAGTTGGCATGCGATCTACTCCGATTTTTAAAAGAGTAGCTGCATATTGCATAAACACGGCTTGAGAATCGTGATGAAGTTGCCCTCGCATATTCGTGGTGAGACAATACTTTTTCACGCGAACCCATACTGAAGATGCTTTCAAAGAGGCATTTATTTCATCTTTTTTTTTTTTTTGTTTTACGTATTATAAACCAGCGCTTGACCGCAATCCTGCCTGATGGTAAGCAGTGACGCAATCGTCGATGGTAAAGCGCACTAGTTTATTAAGAGCCTATTCACTCTAGCCTTGAAGACACTCAAATTGTAGTCTGACGGAAACACCGCCGCTGGCAAATTGTTCCAGTCCCTCGATGTACGCGGTATAAAGGAGGAGGCGAAACGCTTCGTCCGGATCGTAGTGGTGTTAACAACGTAAGGGTGGAAACCAGCCGTACGACGGGTCGTCCGCTGGTGGAACGGAGATGGAATTAAATCATGCAATTCCCTCGCACACTCCCCGAAATGCATCCTATAGAACACCGAAAGGCTGGCTACTCTACGCCTGTTCTCTAGGCTTTGGAGACCAACTCGAGTTAGATCAGGGTCACCAATCAGCCTCTTTGCATGTCTCTCCACTGAATCCAAATTGGCCAGGTGACACTTGGCAGCACCAGCCCAAATGAGGCTGCAGTACTCCACACACGAACGGACCTTTGCTTTGTATAACATTAGAAGCTGCCCAGGTGTGAAGTACTGCCGGACCTTTGCGATAACGCCAAGTTTCCTGGCAGCCACCTTGGCCTTGGACTCAATGAATCGCCCAAAATTAAGGTTCGAGGAAATCTCAACTCCCAAAAGCTGAAGGCGGTCGGAACACTCCAAGGACACATTCCGAAAAGTAGGGGCCATGGTGAACGGGCTCCTTTTGGCGGTGAAAAGACACGCCTGTGTTTTGGCGGCATTGAATGCTACAAGATTGGGAATGCCCCATTCGGAGACTGCCTGCAGTGCAACACTCGTTCGCTCAACCATGGCCTCTCTTCTCTTCTCTCTTCTCTTTTCTCTCTTCTCTCTATCTGCCGGCAGCATACCTACCCCTAGTAATCACCGGAAGGGTCTGCCTAAAGTCACCAGCTAAAAGTACCACCGTCCCTCCCATGATATCTTGGTTGCCTTTGATGTCCCCCATTGTGCGATCTAGTGCTTCAATTGCCCTTTTGTGGAATATCATCACATTCATCCCAAACTAACAACTTACACTGCTGTAACATTCTTCCGCGCTCACTGCTTTTACTAATATTGCATTTCCTCATGAGCTAAGTTCAATGGTAACTGATTGCGCTGTTCGTCCCGTTCCGAAAAAAATTAAAAAGAGCCGAGTTGATATAAAATAAGCGCCTGTTAAAATAATGGAAGCAATTTGTACGTCTGCGTGAGCTCCCGTTTTCGCAACATTTTTTTGTTTCTGCTCTGCTCCCATTGGTCATAGCGGGATGTTATATAGCCTAAAGCCTCCCTGGATTAATAGGCTATCCAACGCAAAAATAATTTTTCAAATCGGACCAGTAGTTTCTGAGATTAGCGCACATTGTGTTATGGGATACTAACTCAACGATACAATATTTATAATAGATACATACATGTATAGATAAACATCCAAGTCTCCAAGACCCAGGCCAATCAGAAAAAGATCGTTTTCCATCATAACCTGGCCGGGGGTCGAACCCGGGGCCTCCACGTCGCAGGCAGGCGTGTTGACCGCTGCGCTACGGAGGACGACAAATAAAAAAAATAACACGGGATACCGCGAGATTTGCATTCCCTAGTTGTAACATGCCCCATGCGTGCTGAATGGGATTCATGTCAGGACTGAGCAGGCCAGTCCATGACCCTGTCTTCATGTTCCTTAAACACAGTTGATATCACTATATGCAAGGTGTTCTCCAGCCCACATTAGTCTCCGCCCGGGGTTGCCACGCCGCAAAGCTGGAACCCGAAGTGATCTGCGAAAATGAAGACCAGCTTCTTCTTACAGCATATTTTACAATTTGCATAGCCGTCATTTTGGGTTGTCTCCTAGCGATATTTTAAAGAAAACGGCCCTGTCTAGGAGTGGTAATTCGATTTCTGTCTGTAGCACGGTAATGTGACCATATATTGGAGATTACATTTTGGCCGGTTTGCTTTGTTTCAGCAACCACATGTTGTCTAGCGCCAGCTTCTAACATCCTTATAGCTCTAATCTACTCTTCCCTTGTCAAATGTCGATGTGACATAATAAATGTAACCATTGATGTAGTCATAGATGTAGGATTTCATTGGATGTAGTATAACATATTACGTCAATGAATTTAACACACGTTTAAATTAGAATAAAGAAAGTGTGTGATAATAATAATAATAATAATAATTTTCAGTAGCTCCATCAGGATGGAATTTGGTGTGGACAAATGTGCGGTCATGCATGTAAAGCGAGGAGAGATTATGGAACCCGTGGGAACCCAACTCACGAGTTCCATAAACCTTAGAGCCCTCTCCGCATCCGAAACCTATAAGTATTTGGGTATGTCGGAAGCGTTGGGTATCAATGTTACTGACATGAAGCAATCGTTGAAAGAACGCTTCTTCGGCCGCCTGAAGAAAGTACTTAATAGTCTTCTATCAGGCGGAAATAAAGTGCGCGCTTTCAACGGTTGGGTCATGCCGGTATTGATGTACTCTTTCGGCATACTCAAATGGACTCAAACTGAGCTTGACGCCCTGGATCAGAGGGTCCGTACGCTGTTGACTGCAAATCGATTGCATCACCCACGGTCATCGGTTATGAGGCTGTATATCCCGCGAAAATGTGGAGGTCGTGGCTTTTTAAACGCCAAGACTCTCCACAATCGCGAGATATGCAGTCTCAGGGACTATTTCCTAGAAACCGACGTGGGGATGCATCGAGATGTGGTCGCGGCTGACAAGGGCCTCACTCCGCTCTCCTTGGCTAAAGAGAACTGGCGTAAACCAGTAGTGCTTGACACAAACGATCGCATGGAGGTATGGAAGAGCAAAGAGCTTCACGGACGCTTTTTCCGAGCCCTACACGGGCCCGATGTAGATTTTCAAGCGTCCGTAGCCTGGCTACGTTTCGGTGACCTCTTTGGGGAAACCGAAGGTTTTGTCTTTGCAATTATGGACGAAGTTATGATGACGAACAATTACCGGAGATTCATTGTGAAAGACGGCACAGTTGACATCTGTCGGGCATGTCACCGGCCGGGAGAATCCATTAGACACATCATTTCCGGGTGTTCTCGTCTAGCTAACGGAGAGTACTTGCATAGACACAACCTTGTAGCCAGGATAATTCACCAGCAACTTGCTCTTAAATACAAACTTGTGGAATCGGAGGTGCCGTACTACAGGTATATGCCCGACCCAGTTCTCGAAAATGGCCATATCACATTGTACTGGGATCGATCCATCATCACTGACAGGACTATTATTGCCAATAAGCCTGATATAGTGCTGGTGGATCGATCAGAGCGGCGTGCAATGATTGTTGACATAACCATCCCACATGATGAGAACCTCGTGAAAGCTGAGAAAGATAAACAAACCAAGTATCTTGATTTGGCTCACGAGGTTGTCGACATGTGGGAAGTGGATTCAGCAATCATTGTACCGATAGTCGTGACAGCCAATGGCTTAATTGCCAAGAGCCTCGACCAACACCTCAGGAGGCTCTCGTTAGGCAGCTGGATCAAGGGCTTGATTCAGAAAGCGGTACTGCTGGACACGGCTCGCATCGTCAGGAAGTTCCTCTCTCTGGAGCCCTGACCGCCGGTAGCTTGGACCCTGGTCCCGATACCGGTGGGCTACTATTTTTTTATATTTTTAAATGTTTTTTTTTATTTATTTATATAAATATTTAAAAATGTAAAATAATATGTACATATAGGAAAATAAAGAGATAATAATAATAATCTCTTTATTCAAGTAACCATGACTCAATAATGTTAGAAATACTTAAAATTATGTTAGTAACATTTAACAGTTTAAATTACAATATACAAACGTCAATACAAAAAAATAATAAATAAACAAAAAATAAACAATAAACAAACAACTCACACGAGTCACCGCTGCTTCACCCCATGAGATATGGCACAACAATGATTGACGTAAGAGCAGTCCAGACGCCCAGCAATCATACTCAGGACACTGTTGGAGCTGTCCCGCACCCTGCTCACCTGAGAAGCACACCTCTTCCGCATAGTCGCATAAAAGCAATCTACGTGTGCGTCAGCAAACATCCCCGATGCGCTACAGAAGCGAGGCAGCCCCACCAGTACCCTAAACGCATTATTGTATTGAACTCTGAGAGCGCTGTACGACTTTTGGGTATATCTAGCCCAAAGGCTACACGTGTAGAAAGAGGTACAGTAAGCTCGGAAGAGTGTGATCTTCACCTGAAGGGAACAACGTGCAAACCTACGGGCCAGCATGTTCGCTCGAATCGACAACGCTCTCCGCTCCCGTTCAATGTCTTCATTGTCCTGGAGGTTGGGGGTCAATAAGTGGCCCAGATATTTAAACTTATACACTCTCTTCATTGGCATTCCATTGAGTGCAACAGGTGGTATAGCACCAGTATTTTTTCCCACAACCTCAAAAACCATGATTTCCGACTTTTTGGAATTATACGCCAGGCCATGTTGTTCTGCGTATCTTTCACAATGGGCCACAAGTTTTCTCAACCCACAGAGCGACGCACTTAACAGCACCATATCGTCTGCGTAACTAATATTATTGAGGCAGACACCATCTACATGGCAACCGGCTCTGGTGCTGCCAAGCTCCTCAATCAGCACATTCACATAAAGGTTAAAAAGCGTAGGCGAACTTAACCCCCCCTGCCTCACCCCGCACTCCAATCTATATGATTCAGACAGCTCTCCATTCCATCGCACATTGTTGACCTGGCTTCCATACCAATATTTAAAGATGTTAATGAGTTCTTTTGGCAGGTTAGCGTTTTCCAATTTTTGCCATAACTTATTGTATGAAACCAGATCAAATGCCTTAGAAAGGTCCAAAAAGCAGGCGTAAACGGGCGTCTCTCTCTGAGTGTAATACGTGACCGTATGCTTAAGACTCAGCACTGCAGCCTCCGTTGACAGCCCAGAACGAAATCCGAACTGATTATCGTTAAGGCTAATGACAGAGTTCAACTGAGCATTAAGCACACTGTCAAACACCTTAGACATCACCGTGGCAAGTGAAATCGGTCTATAATTGCTACTGTCTGCGAGGTCCCCAGTTTTGTTTTTAACAACGGGGACAACAACTGTACGCGGCATCTTATCTGGCATGTAACTATGATTTACACAAAAGCTGTACAACATAGCAAGGACCCTCGGCAGATGTGGACCCGCATATTGAAGGTGCTCAATGTTCAACCCATCGTGGCCAGGGGACTTACCTCGCGTCATAGATTTTATAATTTTAGCTATCTCGGTAGCATGAAATTTAACCTGTATTTCCACTCCGGGTTGAGCATCCAATCGATTCCAATCATTTTTACACCATGTTGTGATCGCTTTTAATTTTTCAAAACTTCTTTTTCTTTCTTTCTTTTAGGTTTGTGCATTTAGCCAATGTCACGTAATGAATTATTCATGTCGAAAAAGACGGCCGCGTGAACCGTCTTACGAGGGAGGTTTGAGGCAAAGTCATGATGTGGCCATTATGCTGCGATATTTCACTGTTCTTTATGAATTATTTTTTGAATGCACTTTTTACTATACAGTATGTTAACTAACAGAGGGCGTTCCCGTTAACCCGAAATAGTATAGCATACATACATGCTAAAAAAAATATTTCCATTCGAAAACAAAATGTTTTAAATTTTTTTTCCAATAAGAAAATATTCAATAAAAATTTTAAATTGACATGTAAAAGAAACACACTGTACACGCGAACATGAAAGACGGCAACGTCGCAATTTATTTATACATGACGACTACTATTTTGATTTAAAACAGGAGGTTTCAAATTTATTTCCAATTAGAATTTTTTTTTATTCGGATTTTTTTATGCTTATTTTTCTATGCTGATATTTTTATTTTAATCTATTAATGATATATATTAACGAGTTTAAGGGAACGCCCTCTGTTATTTAACATACTGTATAAGTAACGCAATTTTATTTAGTAAACAACACCATGAATAATTTTAAAAATCCAATGAAAAATGGGCGTGACACTCAGTTTGACTTTCCCGCCAAAAACTCTTTCAAAACTTTACTGTTTTAATGTAACATGAACTAACTTTTCGACCGCCAAATTTTTTTATTTTTTTTTATTTTATTGAAGCTTTGGCTACTAGGCCATTAGCTTAAAATGAATTTGACAATAATGTTACAAGATAAAAAACAAAAAAAAACACAACTTGTTTTTGTAGTGTGGCACTAGTTATGACTTTGTGCCAATTTCAAGTAAAATAAAAATCTTCAAAAATTCCTTCTTCCTTTCTCATAAGGCTTTGCACGGTTTGTGCATTTAGCTAATGCCACGTAATGAATAATTATTCATGTCGAAAAAGACGGCCGCGCGAACCGAACACGGAGAAAGTTTTAGTACAAAGCCATGATGTGGCCACTATGCTACAATATTTCACTGTTCTTTATGAATTATTCACTTAATGCACTTTTTACTACATAAATCACGCGTTTTTATTTAGTAAACGACACTATAAATAATTTAAAAGTCCAATGAAAAATGAGCGTGGCACTCATCTTAGCTTCCCGCCAAAACCTCTCAAAACACAACTTGCTTATAAAAGAAACAATAGGTATAACTTAAACACTTAAACTATAGGAATAACTTATGAAACAAATTAGAAACTAAACAAACTCTTACATAATATTTACAGAGGAGCAAAAGTATGAGACATGAATTCGACCGCCAAATTCGAATAAACGATATTCTTTTGTTTCAAAATGAAGTTTCGTTTTTATTTTTTGAATTTCGAAGGAGGTGGTGGAGAACAATATATTTTATATACAAACTTTTTTATACTGTAAATAGTTTATACATAAGTTAAGAAGTTTTTCATGTAATATCCCTAGACATTGTTGATGTGTATACAATGCCGATGATGAGAAACATGCGATTTCGAGGATGCTAATTTGTTTTCTCTTACGTAGGTATACAACATTATTTTTAGTCTATGCGAAACCCGATACTATTTTTAAGTAAATAATCTATGTACAAAATTGCAAAAAGATATCATGAAAAAATCACAAAGTTATTAGCTTGTTATCCTACTTGGCTGTCCCAACAAAAATATGGTCCACGCTCCGTTCGGGCGGGCGACCGGTGCGTTGACCTCTGGCGTCAGCTGTTGCGCGGGCGTGCGCAATACTATAATCTACCGTGCCTGCTCGGTAACCACATTGCAACAATTTCTAAATGTATTTGGGAAAAAATATAACATGGTGCAAAAATGATTGGAATCGATTCAGTTGCTTATTCGCATAAATAAAAACTAACGTTACATTGCATATTATAATTATAACATCCAAGATTTTGTATATTTGTATATGTAATCCTAACTTTTCCGTATGGGGCCGAGCCGTGTCGCCGCCGCCGTGAGGCCTCTGTTTCCCGTTGGCTTGTCCATCACTCTGCCTGCGCATGCGCGCAAGATTGGGATGTTGGGTTGAAGGGTTTGATACCCAAAAAATGGGGACAGTTAAAAAATAAAACAAAATGATAACGTATCTACTTATAAATAAATTATTTTAATCATTGTCTCTTATAAATAACAACTTAATCAGTGTATCTTCTTAGTTCCATTCAAATGTGTTATTTTAATGCTATATTTCTGAGAAACCAATGCATCCAGTTTTTCTCCTATTAAATAAAATACCATGCCCAGTAATCCACTGCCGATGAAATAGAAAATTTTTGTTGAAGCACTGATTACATACATAAATGGGTATGGCCATATATTGTATTTGAAGTATACAATATGGATGTATCCTGCATAGATAACTGTCAATATAATAGCCACAGCAAAGCCGGTTCTCTTCGAAGGGTAATTTCTTTTAGTTACAAGTAATTCGACAAGGATTACAGGTAAGATTAACGTGTGCATTAGGTGGTTGAGCCATACTGGGAATGCTTTTTCGGCTTCTATTGGGAATATGGCGCTTTTGGCAAAGGTATGGAAGATCCAGAAAACTAGGACGACGTATAATGCCGTGCAGAGTGTGATGCTGAAGAGCACGTCTTTGATCTGGCGGATGAGAGGAGGCTTCTTTGTGACTGCGTTGGTCCCGATGACGTCATTCAGGAGGGATACGATGAAGTAGGCTGTTTGGAGCACCTGCAAAAAGCCAGAATGTTTTGTTAGCAAACATCTTCTTTTACATAAAATTCTCCCGTCACAGTGTTTGACCTCGAAATCCTCTAAAAAGGCTAAATCGATTTTAATGAAATTTCGCATATATGTACACACGACATCACATCAAGCTATTACAATTTGTCAGATTTCTTTATTAGGGCATTAGGGCTCAAGGTTGATTGGGAATATCTGACAGTTTGGGGTAGCTTGACCTGCTGTCGTCCCCACATTCGTTAGGTATGAGTATAGGTTTTTATAAATTTTTTATATTACTATTACTTAGGCGGGTGATGCCGCGGGGCGGAGCTAGCTTTACTATATAATGGGTATCTACAAGATACAGCGTGACTGCATGACACCGCGTTGAAATTTTTCATGGGTTATTAACAAAAACATTAAATCTTAAATCTCTTTCGTTATTAAAAAAAAATGCTACTAAAAGTGTAATATCTAAGCAATAAAATCCTACATCTATGATATATGCGGTCACAGTGTAAAACTTTTTTTAATTGACGAAAAAGTGTAGCCTTCTGGGCTATCGAATAAAAAATATATATCAAATCGACTGACAGTTCCAGAGTTCGGCGCGTTCAAATATACTCATAAACTCTTCAGCTTCAATATTAGTAAGTATTACTAGAGATATGACTGGTGTTATTTAATTAATTATGTTATAGGTGAACGTTATCAGTATAATTTGTGTTCGAAAAACGTTAATTATGAATTGTTTTATCAAAGTGTCCATGTTATCTTTAAAAAATATGTATCAGGATATGAGATTAGATGATAACTTTCCTCCAAGCTTCTAGCACGACTCGATCACAAGTTAAGCTACTCTTGGTGCGTTCGGTCCGCGGATGGGTGTATAGGGCGTCCGGTAACTAATGGATAAACGCTTAAGGAGTCATTGTATATTGTAAAGAAATCGCTGTTTCCTACATTTAAACGAGTTTTGCGAACATAAATGTAGGGAACAGCTGATTTTTTTCACCATCACTACGGTTTCCTTGTACATAACTAAACTAAGATTAATTTCAGTGGATCTTTTTTTTTTTTTTTTTACACACTATAAACCAGCGCTTGACCGCAATCCTGCTTGATGGTAAGCAGTGACGCAATCGTTGATGGTAAAGCGCACTAGTTTATTAAGAGCCTATTCACTCTAGCCTTGAAGACACTCAAATTGTAGTCCGACGGAAACACCGCCGCTGGCAAATTGTTCCAGTCCCTCGATGTACGCGGTATAAAGGAGGAGGCGAAACAGTTCATCACGAAAATGACACATGTTAAAATAATAGTTTCAGATATCTCATGGACAGTTAAGACTCGAGACATGGCTACCAGCTACCTACCTACTAAAAATATGTCATTTTACGTCAGGCACAAACTAATTTGACAGGACTAAACTTAGGTATGCATATGTATATTCTGTCCTTTACTTAATTAAATAAAAAGAAAAGGATGCAATTAGGGAGGTGGTTACACTGGAAGCCGATCCCAACATTTACTAAAGTATATTTCAACCGAAAACATAGGTAGGTACAGACGACAGCATATCAAGCTACCTGTCAGATTTCTTTATTAGGTTTTCGACTTTTTTAGGTTAAATAGGAATATGTAGCAGTTCCGGGTAGCTTGACCTGCTGTCGTCATCGATTACTTACTAAACTGTAAATGAGTCTGGCTGGTTGTATAATACCAGGTCACTCAGAAAGTATTGCGACTAAAAGTTTTTATGTATGAGAAACTGCCCAGTTATAATTTACTTAAAAAAAATATGATTATTTATAACTAATAACAGTTACGTTCCCAATTCAAAAATTCCCTCCACATTCTTTGCGAGCTAATTATTTACGTGTCTCTTTGAAAAATGGATTTGGATTGAGATCATTTTCGCGCTATGATTTTTTACTATTTAAAATGTCGCCTGAAACCAGACGAATCGTAGGTCGGGAAATGGCATTCATGGATAATGGCGCTTCTAAGGCAACCGAGTATAGGTGGTATAATGAATTTAAGCGCGGTCGACTAACTTTGAAGAAAGAAGTGGGCGCCCTTTGACGGTTGTTACAGAAGAAAATGTGCTAGCAGTGGTTGTGGAGGATAGTTTCACACTGGGTGCCGCACAATCTGACCGATGCTCAGAAGTATACACGGGTGGAATGGTGCCATGATATGGTAGGAAGCAGACTTGTCTCGGGGTGTTTACGACATCGTTACAAGTGATGACTCTTGGAATTATTAATACAATCCAGAAACGAAGCTCCAGTCGACGGTTTGGGCGTTTCAAAACGAATCGACGGCAACCAAAATGAAGCAATCTAGAAGCGGGGGTAAGATTTTGATCGCGAGCTTTTTCAGTTTGACTGGCTACTTGGTACAAATACTTGACAGAAGTTTTCTCTGTTGTGAGCAACAAGCGACCTAACACAGGGCTCTGCGGGTTACTGCTTCACCACGACAATGCACCCGCCCACACCGCAATTAAAATGGTTTTTATATACAATATGTAAAGAAAACCCTGTCCGACCCATAAGGATAATAAAGGTTAGGTAAACACATGACCAAATGTAATATAAAATTTTACATAATCATCATAGTAACAATACTAAAGAATTTTGAAATAATCCTTTTTTCCCGGGAATTAATTCCAATTTCCCCGAAATTTGGTAATTTTTAAAAAAGTGACAACACCGGTATTATTATAAGCGAATAGCGACGCGACCACGTCACAGGTGCCGCGTGCCCTGCCCCCCGCCGCCCGTTGAACGGGTTGCTTACCGCACATGTATTAAGTTACCTCTTTTTACGAAAAAAATTTTTTTTTTTAGGGGGTTTTTTTTTAAGTTTAGTCTGTCTTTGTGGGCATTAGTAGAATCAGTTATCGATACCTAACAATACCTTCACGGATCGGACAGGGTTTTCTTTACATATTGTATGTGGATAAAAAAGCACGTGTGTAGTTCGCACATGGTGTAAAAGTGAATCTTTAAAAAATGTTGGTGTCAAGATAATGAGACGAATTTAAAATTTTGGGAGAAGGATAATTATAGGTTTTAATATCATCATAGTGATACAGAGTTATATAATGAATTTACGTTATATACCTACATATTACATAGATTTATACGCACGTACGTATAAATCTACTAACTTTCCGCCCGCGGCTTCGCCCGCGTGGAGTTCGGTTATATCGCGCTTTTTAGATTTCCCTCGGGAACATCAATTTTTCCGGGATAAAAGGTAGCCTATGTTCTTTCTCAGGGTCTAAAGATTGTCTGTGCCAAATTTCATCAAAATCGGTTGAGAGGTTTAGGCGGGAAAGCGTAACAGACAGACAGATAGACAGACAGACTTACTTTCGCATTTATAATACTAGCTTTCCGCCCGCGGCTTCGCCCGCGTGGAGTTCGGTTATATCGCGCTTTTTAGATTTCCCTCGGGAACATCAATTTTTCCGGGATAAAAGGTAGCCTATGTTCTTTCTCAGGGTCTAAAGATTGTCTGTGCCAAATTTCATCAAAATCGGTTGAGAGGTTTAGGCGGGAAAGCGTAACAGACAGACAGACAGACAGACAGACTTACTTTCGCATTTATAATACTAGCTTTCCGCCCGCGGCTTCGCCCGCGTGAAGTTCGGTTACATCGCGCTTTTTAGATTTCCCTCGGGAACATCACATTTTTCCGGGATAAAAGGTAGCCTATGTTCTTTCTCAGGGTCTAAAGATTGTCTGTGCCAAATTTCATCAGAATCGGTTGAGAGGTTTAAGCGGGAAAGCGTAACAGACAGACAGACAGACAGACAGACAGACAGACAGAGTTACTTTCGCATTTATAATATTAGTATGGATTAGTATGGATGTAATATACAGTATGTTAAATTATACATATCTACGTGTCGTTGGTTCGATTCCGAATATTTGTATGGCCTATAGGTAGTTGTTCCGGGTCTGGCTGATTGTGTATGTGAGTTTTAATGTTTGTAAATGCACCCACGATACAGGAGAAATTCCTAACAAAGTTTTTTTTTTAAATGATAGTTGATGGTAAAGCGAATAGGAAGGAAGATGGCAGTTGAGCGAGGTGATGCAATGTTAAACCCAACAACACGACCAACGATGCTGCGCCAGAGGGAGATTGACCTGGAGACCCTCCACGGCCGAACTCCCGACACAACATTTGGCGCATCATAGCCAACACACATCGCAACACAACTCCTCAGACCCGTCTTCCGTCATCATCATCCCAGCATTAATCCCAGTCGCATCCGAAGCCTTTTCAGCTTTGGAGTCTGGGGTCCGCTTTACCAGTCCAACTGCTGATATGGCTAAACTTCGACATTTTCCGTGAAGCGACTGCCGTCTGACCTCCACAACCAGAAGGCGACATCGAAGCATTGCAGTTAGTCAGACCCGTCTTCCGTAAGGTCTACAATTGGGCGTGTAGGGCAACATTAAAGAAAATGATAATAAAATTATTCAGACTCAGAGCTTAGGTTGTTGTTAGTTGTGCAAAAGAGATACCGTTGTCTCGGGCGTAGACACAGGCAAGGGAACACGGGTGGGTTTTAGTCAGTAAAAGTCTGACATGCTGGGAAAGGACATTTGAAGATTTCCCATGCAAAAAAGGCTTATGGTAACTAAACTAAAAAATTAAAAAAAATATCGAGCGAGTGCATAATAAATACAGAATAATACTTCTCTGTCATCATCATCATCATCTCAGTGTTAACCCCAGTCGCATCCGAAGCTTATCAGCTTTGGAGTCTGGGGTCCGCTTTACCAGTCTAACTGCTGATTTTGGGCAAACTTCGATATTTTCCGTGAAGCGACTGCCGTCTGACCTCCACAACCCGAAGGCGATGTTGAAGCATTGCAGCATTGCATTAGACCAATTGTAGGACCTTTGAGGGCACCAACAACCCGCAACAACTGCCATTAGATGTTCGTATGGCAACCGGGACGGCTTATCGTGCTTTTAGAGGCACGACCAGACCAGTGCAAATACTCATATTTATGCATACAAATATTTGCACTGCGCGGGGATCGAACCCGCACTTCCTTGCGCAGCGGTCGTGTTTGCTACCGCTACGCTACGGAGGCTGCCACCACGTTAAGTCTTGAAATTATGAGTCTCTTTTAATTGCCGCTTTTTCATGAAGAGATGGTAAAGAAGATTTCACGTTAAATAAAGGAAAATAAGACGGCCCTGTTTACCTATTTCTGTTGGTGATTGTACATGTTGCTCATACAGTTCAATTGATTTCAATTGAGCCAATAATATCTACCCACACTTTAGTATTGATAATCATTGTCTATAACTAATCATGGCATGACGTTTTATTTTAGTCATAATCATCATTACTATCATCTGCCCGCATTTTCCCAAATTTGTAGGGAAGCTTCCAGTCTGACATCTTAGATGAGCATATATTTGTTCCATTTGGTACCTAACTACAAAAAAGCTTATTAGGGTTTACCCAACTAACATTTAAGTCGTCGAGTAGACGTTTTGTTGGCGACTTAATGTTATTTAATATAATCGTATAAGCGTCATAAGGACGTTTACTCGACGGCATTAGGGCCCATTTTATACAACTAAAGGCCCTAAGAGTGTTGTGTAATAGTCATATATAGTCCTGTATAGTCGCGTAGTAGTCATATTTACGTCGCCGATTTGACTGCATGTCATGTAAATGACAACTGTAGCGGCGTGTATTCGACTTCGTGTCGAGTAATGGCTCACAATATAACTTTTATCCAATGTAATAGTTGTATTATTGTCATTTAAAGGTGTGCTTATTTGAACGAATTCTATAACATATCACGTGAATATAATATGGCTGTGTTTTTGACAGCAGAGTTAATATTGTATATTTTCTTTGTTATTTGAGGTGATAAAACTATTTCATCAGTTGTCAACCATTGCGCAATCAAGTTTACTGATTAATGTGAGGTAAGTTTCTAACAAATTTTTTACGCGCTTTTAAAATATTAATGTTTTCACATATTTCTATTAATTTATTATCAATGTGACTGCGTTATATGACAACTACATAACTTCCCGACGTATAACTGCATGTTTATTCATTCGAGTACGCCATGACAGTTGATTTAGGGATCAATAGTAAAATAATAAACGCCTAGCTAACATAGTTCAAATAGGTAGGATATGTATTTGAACTAAGTTAGCTAGGCGTTTATATTTTAAGAACCAATCTGCGTGACATACCTATAACTTAGAATACTTTTGTTTTAGGTAAACCCCACAAGGATGTTGATAAGTTTTTACCAAAGAATGCAAAAGTGTTGCACGAACATAATCAGCCGCCAGTTGAAGAGCGATGCAATGTCCAGAATAACATAATAATATGATATGATATGATAGCTAGAAAATACACCACATCAGAAAGAAAATGCTTCGCCACTTGAATTGCCAGTTAGATAGGATTTATAAAATTAAAAAGTGATAAAAGGATTTTGTTTACTTCTAGTGCTTGAACTTGATTTTGTTATGTTGAAATTTTGTATTAGAACATACAAAATCTCAACATAAAAAAATCAAGTTTCAAAAAGATATAAAAGTTCTTAATATCGGAAGGTTAAAATAGGTTTGTGTCGATTGACGCACATTATCGGATTTAAACGCGATAACTTACTATTAGTTTTAAAGAAATGTACAGAAGACAACTTACACGTCAAGCTACTGCAATCTGTCAGATTTCTTTATTGGATTTTCAACTTTATCTTTTAAGCATTAAGACTCAAGGTTGATTGGGAATATTTGGCAGTTTCGGGTAGCTTGACCTGCGGTCGTTCGTACGTTATGTTTAAGTTGCCTATTGTGTAGTAATTTTGTATGTTCTATTGTAAGATTATTAGCTACATATAAGATGTTTCAATGTGGCAAAATAAATGAATGTTTGATTTTGTATAATATTTCGTATTTTACATTTATGGATCAAAAAGCCATTTAAGTTTTTCTAAAACTAGCAATATTTTAAAGCTTTGCTTTTATATCTATTTAATAAGTGTCGTCAAACTTGAAATGTTAATTACGTTCCTGGGAATAATAAAAAAATGAAACAATTTTTACTGCGTTTTTTATTACCTATTTCTTAAATGTATGAATAACATGTATGACACTTTATATCAGTAAAATAATATAGGTTTGACTTCAGTTTACGAGATTTCGTTCTCATATATTCGGATATGAAGATTTCATAGGCATTTCAAAACATCATTCCTTAAGTTTCAAGTTATTCAATTGGTTTAATGCAATTAGGGGAATATTAAAGTCAGTAGCCCCCACTTGTTATAATGGTCTCTGAAGTCGTCATTTTGGGTGCCTTTATAAACGTTATCTTCATTTTCGGACGATGAATAACTATCTTCAAGTTCGGAAAGCGAACAAGAGTCCTGAACTTCGGCAAATGAACTGCAAGATGTACCTACTCGTAGAATTTTAGTTAAATGTGATACGGAACCCTTCTCATTTTCTTCACTATCAGATTGAGCTCTATTACTTTGTATTAAAGGACGTGCTTGAAGCGAATGATACTTGTTTTTAACTCCCCTCTTTTGAATTCCCCACTTCTTTTAATACTTTTCCACTTTTATCGATCCATTTGTTGTACCAAACAGTAAATAAATATGATTTCAAAATGATGGAAGTTGTATATAAGGTGATTATAAACCTCTATTATGAGTAATAATTATATAGCGGTCGTATTATCATTTTTGTAATACTTTAGGGTGTATACAGGTCGCAATCGTAATACTTATTCGACTTATATATAATGGTTACAAATACTACGTGTAAACAACTATTATTCGTATAGCAGTTGTTAAAAAGGTAATTATATGACAAAATTGACAGTATTACGTCGTTTATACGATGAAAACGTTTACACTACAAAAAGTTGTATAAGTAAGTTTTATAGAAGTCGTCGTAGACGCTATTATATGACGATCGTATAAAAATGTCGAAATAACGTCTACACGACATTATTATAGGACGAAATACGTATATGACTATTCGGTCACATAATGCACCAGTACATGACAAAGAGTTAAAAAATATACTATAAAAGAACTTTAATAAGACTCAAGGTCATATAACTGTTTGATTATATGACAAAAATGTTAGTTGGGTAGTACCCAAATGGTAAATGTCTTGGTGGCCTAGTGGTTAAAAACACCAGCCTCTCAAGTATGAGTGCGCGGGTTCGATTCCAGGTCAGGCAAGTGCCAATGTAACTTTTCTAAAGTTATATGTACTTTCTAAACATATCTTGAACACCAAAGACTGAAGGTGAAGGAAAACATCTTGAGGAAACCTGGACTTTAAGTCTGAAATCGCCAACCCGCATTGAGCAAGCGTGGTGATTACGCTCAATCCTTCTCTGTATGAGGGGAGACCAGTGCCCAGCAGTGGGACGATACACAGATTGATGATGATGATGACCCAAATGGTATAAACAGGACTATATTACTAAGATTCTATTATCTGTGTGTCTGTCTGTCTATCTGCACGCTGTATCTCGTGACCGGTGGTAGCTAGACAGTTGAAATTTTCACAGATGGTGCATTTCTGGTGCTGTTGTAACAACAAATACTAAAAACACAACATGACTTAATTCCGTTATTTAAAGTTCCACCATCGGCCGACCCGCCGTACGGCTAGTATCCACCCTTACATTGTTGACACCTCTACGATCCGGACGAAGCTTTTCGCCTCGTCTTTTATACTGTGTACATCGAGGGAATAATTTGCCAGCGGCGGTGTTCCCGTCTGACTACAATTTAAGTGTCTTTAAGGCTAGAGTGAATAGGCTCTTAATAAACTAGTGCGCTTTACCATCAACAATTGCATCACTGCTTACCATCAGGCGGTAAAGCGGTTAAGCACTAGTTTTTGTGCCTGTTTTCCGAAACCGAAAACCGAGAAAAAACCGAGTCGGATTTTCATTTTTAATGTACATAAATAAAGTAAAATAGGCATTCATTTAACGAGACACACGTATTAAAAAGAGTTTATATGGCAACTAGATTTTTTTTTTAAAGTAAAGAAAATATGCTTACAAGTGTCCAAAAAGTGAAGAATATCGCTCGAGCTTTGAAGGGGATGTGCTCAAATTCTTTCGCCGGGTAGGGAATCTCCACATATTTATTATCGTACCAAAACGCAAACGAATACAAACTAATTACAGACAAATGAAACAAAACTAACTGCATTTTTATTAATTATTTAAATTTCTATAAATTATTAATATTTGCAACACTTTCATAAAACGTCCGTATCGATCGACGTTGCTCGCAACACTGTTCTAATTTGAATATCGAACGCTGTTTATTTATTTATAAGGTTCAGTCTCTTATCACATCTACGTTGGACATTATCTAAATTAGTTATACATCCAATGCTTCATTTATGTGGACATTTTTGTATAGTGCCCATCGATCCACCAATGTATGTCGCAGGCGCATCAGTTTGGCCCTTCACATTATGAGATATAGGTCACTAATTAAATAGGGTGTGAAAAACTCCGTGATAAAGATAAAAAGCCACATTTAGGAGATAATGATTCCGGTTCCCTTGTTCATAAACTAAACTTTGTTGAGGTTCAGTACATCTGTTTCTTTTTATTTAATTATTAAAAGGACAGAACATGAAATATTAGTTGAGACTTGTCAATTTGAGATACTCCATAGACAGTTTAGACATAGAATAAAGAGGGGAAGTAGGTTATCTCCGACCCAATCCGCGATTTAATTGCCTACTGTCTTAGGGTTGACGACTGCGCGCTTCGTCGGTTACGGTTGTCGCCCAAACCGCTAACAAATATTTAGAGCTTATGTTTAAATTATTTGCTTAGTATTTAGTTTACATATACTAGTCAGTTTTCTTTTTTAGTAATTTTTATTTTTGTACACATAAAGGACCATATTTATTTTTAATTAATACAAATATAAATAATACAAACATAATTTTTTTTTTATTAGTTATAAACTAGTGCTTGACTGCAATCCCGCCTGATGGTAAGCAGTGATGCAATCGTTGATGGTAAAGCGCACTAGCTTATTAAGCTTATTCAATCAAAAAAAAAACTGAGTGAATAGGAAGGAAGACGGCAGTTGAGCGAGGTGATGCAATGTTTAACTCATCAACACGACCAACGATGCTGCGCCAGAGGATACCTATTGAATCACACATTTAATACAAAATTACAAATTAGCTACAGAAAAATACTTTCTTCGGTTTCGACTATTACGAAACGCGTTGTTATTAAACTTTAATGTGTAATATATCCGTATCCTTGTAAATAACTTTTAGAAACATAATTTGAAAAATATAAATCTTTTATTTGTTCATAAATAGGCATACCAACTTTGCAGTTTATGTGATTATTTTTAAATGCTTTTTGGAACATCTGCTCCATCCGCTTAATAATATTTTCTACAAAGTCGTCAGGTGGAACCACTAATAAAATTTGGTTTCTGAATAATTTTTGTAGTAGATACCTAGATTCTGCACTTAAATTGCAAACTTGCTGATTAGCATTTAAATACGATTTAAGTTGTTCGCAATCCTCGTGACGACCCATGCATTTTTTTTAAGAAGAACACGTGACGCGCGAACCTTGTCCCGTGCTAGCCGCGACTAGCGCACTGATAGCACTCTAATATTGTGTTTAGGTGTGCGTGCGGCGAGTGCGGCGACGCTTAAATACTAAGGCGCGCACATACAACCCGCGCGCGGTCCGTTTGTATGAAGATAACCTACTATGTCCCTCTTTATTCTATGGTTTAGACCTTGACAAAAACATGGCTACAGAAAGTACGTCAATTTTCGCCAGGTGCGGACTAATTTTACAGGACTAAACATTTATCCTCTGTCCCTTTCTGAACTTAAATTTAGTTAGTTTGTGTACAAGGAAATTGGCGCCATTTACTCGAATTTTAAAAGTAGCAATTTCCTTGTCGTAATAATCTCTTCACACGAAGGAAAATTCAGTCAAAAGATAATAAAAATAAGTTCTTTTTTTAAATCAAGATAAAAGCAATTTTCGCGGTTAGAGCGGTAGATATATAAAATATTACCTTTTATTATGTATACTGAATGAATACTTACTCTTTATTATGTCCACCATATAAAATACAGAACATAAATATAAAGATTTTACAAAGGGTGACACAACGGGCGGTCCAATCTTCTTGTTCTTCTTTAGCCCATAGAGGTCCACTGCTGGACAAAGGCTTCCCCTAAGGCTTTCCACATTGGGGGTGGTTGGCATAATCCCCACGCTTGGCAGACGGGTTGGGGATCGCAGTTGTTTGATATTCCACAGGAATTGCCTGCTTCCCTAGTAAGATCGGTCTTATCGTTAGCGTTAGCTTAGGCTAAGAGCGATTTTTTGCAGACAAACTTTGGATGGAATACTATTTTTTACTCCATGATATTTACCCAATGAAATATTAATGTACCTACTGTATATTACTGTTCGAAGGATAAACTTTTTTTTATAATAAATATATATGGACAAATCACATAGATTGAGCTAGCCCCAAAGTAAGTTCGAGACTTGTGTTATAGGGGGATACTAACTCAACGATAACATATTTATAGATACATATACAATAGATCAGGGTTTCCTAATTTTTTTTTGCCAAGGACTCCTAAATGATTATACTTTTCCTAGCGGAGTTTGATAAATGAAAAACAATAAAGTTTATAAGCAATTATTTTTATACATTTACTGTGAATATATAATGAATTTTTGTATGTTTCTTTACTTTATGTACCTACTGTACATAAAGTAAAGGAACATAGAAAAATTTTTTCATCACATTAAATTCATAAAAACACGTTTGTGAATTTAATGTGACGAATGAAATTTTTTGTATGTCAAGATCAAGACGAATCAAACGAACCCAAACTCGATCGGGTTGCGTCGTTTACTCACGGAGTTCCTATGGCCACCTTCCAGCTCCATCATCAGATCAGCAGTCATAATAATATTGCATTGACTTTATTATGTAAAGAAAGAAAGAAATATATTTATTCCGCACAAACAAAACGCACGTTACAATTAGATACCATAAAATATACATTATTAATAAAAGTAAAAAGAAAAAAGTACATAAAAAAAAATGTATAACTTTCTTACCGATGAACCAGGAACATTTTCTGAAATATTTTGAGTGCACATTGCTGGTGGCTCTGAATCTAATGAAGAATCCGAAACACTTTTACCACTTGTTAGGCGCCCCTCCCTTGTGCGTAAACAAGTCGGTGCGCGCCAGACATTAAAAGTGCGCGCGAACAACGTCGGTCAACACGTGGGATAAAAAAAAATTAACGGAACCCTTGCGGCCTTTCCACGGAACCCCAGGGTTCCGCGGACCACCTTTCGGGAATCGCTGCAATAGATACATAAATATAGATAAACATCCAAGATCCAGGCCAATCAGGAAAAGGTCGTTTTCGATCATGACCTTGCCGGGGATCGAACCCGGGGCCTCCATGTCACAGGCAGGTGTGTTGACCGCTGCGCCACGGAGATCGACAAACGTTTTATGATTATAATGAATTCTTATATAAATATAAATGGTGGAGGAAGTGTAGAACAATTCTAAAACGGTGGATCCTGAGTTCATTCGTCTGGCTATATGATAAGCTTTTCCAGTTCCTTGTTTGCATCCTAGGCCCTTACAGAATTTTAAAATGACTATTAAATGAATGAAAATGAAATGAATGAAAATTATTGCCCTTGTAGAATTCTCAGATATCTAAGGTAGTCTATTCAAATTCAAGTTCCCAATTGATTATCTTTCAAATCAAACAAATATCCACGTTAATTTAGAGTAAATTAAGTTGATTTCCAATTATCTGTGTGAGTATAGAAAAATGTTATAAGTTGTAAAGTAAATTTAACCTTATTGTGTAGGGTTTAAAGTTATTTTTCTAATAACATGTAAACAAATATGAGTTAAGATGAGTTAATTGCGAACGCAGATTATATCATTAGGCACTTCCGCAATGTATAGGTAGGTATGCACTTGACCTCTGCTTACCCCATTCAAGGAAAACAATCGCGGTGTCGTGTAAGCACGTAAGAAATCGTTCAGAAACTTTATCACCAAGCGGCTATTAAGACTGATTTACACGGTGCAATTTAATTGCCTATGGCATACAATAAAATTGATGCAACAGATGAATTGCATCGTCTAATTGGTGTTTAGACAATGCAACTTTTATTGTTTTTTTGCACCGTGTAAATCAGTCTTTATACTATAGGTAGTAAACTAGACGTAAACATATAAACCACGTGACTTAGTTGACTACACCGGCACAATAGCGGCGGTAAATCCCCTTTTTGAGGAGTGGCTAGGTGAGGCGCCACGGCACCCTCACCTTCCGCCTGTCGCAGGTCCTCCTCGGACACGGTTGTTTCGGGAGGTTCCTGTTCCGGATAAGGCGGGAGGAAACGCCAAGGTGTCACCATTGTGTGGATCGCTCTGAGAACACGGTGGAGCATACGGTGGAGGTCTGCCCGGCTTGGGTAGAGCACTGCCGTGTCATTGTAGCGGCGATCGACGGCGATCTCTCGCGTCCAACCCTGGTCCAGGCTATGGTCCGGAGCGAGAGTGTATGGCAGGCCATCACCTCCTGCGAAGCAGTGATGCTGGCAAAGGAGGAGGCGGAGCGCGTGAGGGAGCGGGTTTCCCGCTCCCTCACGCCACTAGCCACCGCAGGAGACGCCCTGGGCGTGAGACGACATCAAACTCCCAGCCACCGTAGGCGCAGGCTTGCGGGGGGTGAGCAGTGGGCAGCTCGCCGCCCGGTAAGAATCAGGCCCGAGTCGACGGCGCGTTGTGTTCCACGCGCACCTCAAAGAAATTTCAGCATATCGTTACGGGGTCCACGAAGACCGATGCCTCCTGGGTCAGGGATGCGAATTGGTTAAAAAGGAAACCGTGGCACAGGCAAGTGAAGGAACACGGGTGGGTTTTAGTCAGTAAACGCCATGCTCCGCCCAAAGCGGAAAAAGTCATTTGATAGATTCTCATCCAAAACAAAAAAGAAAAAACGTAATACTAGTCAATTTAGCTGTCATGCAATTTAGCAACGTCGAAATTCGAATTCTAAGGCCCGGCGCCCATTGTAGGCATCGGCACGGTTGAGGATTTTAGGTGATTAAAGGCATTATACTTTAACTTCATGGCAATAAAGTAGAAATTTCCATGACGTATGATCGTAATAACAAAAATACCACATACAGAGAAGCATTGAGTGTAATCACCATGCTTGCTCAATGCGGGTTGGCGATTTCAGACTCAAAAGTCCAGGTTTCCTCAAGATGTTTTCCTTCACCTTTTAATCAGTCATTGGTGTCCAAGATATACACCCACCCACCACCCACCAACCAACCCTGTAACCAACCCTGTAATCACCCACTCCTCCTTCTTATCTTGTGACTCACTTCCAATATTTATGTTCTTCACACTCTAAGAATCTGCGTTCTTCTAACAATCCCCTCTTACTTTGTCCTTCACATACGTCTGACTTTGTTCATTCTTCATTTCACATTCAATCCATTCTTCTATGGAATGCGCTTCCTCTTGATATCAGGATGGCCGCCAGTCGGTTTGCATTTAAGCGGAAATTGCAGAGTTATTTTCGCAACAACTAGCGTAGAGTTATTGCTACACCCCTCTCCCAAATTTTAGTTTTTTTTTATGTATATATTATAAGTATATATTTTGGTAATAGTATGTATGTATATTTAGCTTATTTAAGTATTTTTTTAATAATTATAGGGGCTTTTTTTTTTCCTTTTGAAAGAAAATCAAGCTAAAGCACCTACCATCTTATCTCTTCACCACCTGGGGTTGACTGGTAGAGAATGCCTAAGGCATTAAGTCCGCCTCTGTACATGTCATGTGTGCAAAAGAATAAATAAATATACTTAGAAAATACATATAACTTAGAAAAGTTACATTGGTACTTGCTTTTTTTTTGTTTTTTGTTTTGGATGGGAAATTATCAAATGACCTTTCCTGCTTCGGGCAGAACGGAAGGGTGTGTCAGACTTTCACTGACTAAAACCCATCCGTGTTCCTTCACTTGCCTGTGCGCCAGGGCTATGGTTTCTTGGTTTAACATTGGTACTTGCCTGAACTGGAAACCGCACACTCATACTTGAGAGGCTGGTGTTTTAACCACTAGGCGTTTGAGGCTATTGCGTCGGCAGCTTTGAGGATGCTTCGGGATACTTCGGGATCATTAAGTACGTCGTCGTCCGCCCCGCCGCTGGCGCCGAGGCTACACTCGGGGGTACCTCGGCTTAAGGACACCTCGTCAACCTTAAGAACGTTACAGCATACCAAGGCTTACTTTCCGACAGTGTGCGCTTGCATGTAGGGATGCCGTAGTATCCTTTTCTTGCCGATGTCCATAATGACCGTCGGCCCGGAGTTAAGAACTACGCCTTTTTATCAGTAGCCCTGTAACCTCAAAGTTCAAATGTTTTAATAATATTTTTTTACCACCACAGATAAACTAAATGACTGATAATGATTGCATCTCCGGTTTGTGGATAAAAAGGTTCAATAAGTCATAGATAGCGTCTATATTGTTAGTGGTGTTAAAATAAAAACATTGTGATAAGTTGAGCCGGATGTGTTCGTCTGTTGCCGTGACCGTCTCGAAGAGATATTGCGCAAAATCCATACTAATATTATAAATCCGAAAGTATCTCTGTCTGTCTGTCTGTCCGGCTTTCACGCCAAAACTACTGAACCGATTGTAATGAAATTTGGTACTCAGATAATCTGGAGCCAGAGAAAGGACATAGGCTATAAAACATCCCCCTGTGACCAATAGGAGCAGAGCAGGAACAAAAAATGTTGCGAAAACGGGAGCCAACGCGGACGTACATGCTCCCATTATTTTAACAGGCGCTTATTTTATAACAACTGAGTTCTTTCGATTCGAAGCTTACGCGGGTGAAACTGCGGGGCACAGCTAGTACTTAATATTTCAACTGATTTATCCAGGTTATCTGTACAGGTTAAAATTAACTTGCTAAAGGAACTCCGCAGACATTTGATAAAATGACATATATGTTTTTCCTTTTTGTCTAGATATCTACGAACACTTATTGTAATACTTCCTTCTCCTTAGCATGTTTGCTCTTGCAGACCTCTACTCAAGCTGGCCAGTAAAGGCAAGAATGAGATGGGAGCTCTGTTCCTTGTCAGTATTTACTCCAGCCAGCAAGTCGGAGGTGATGGGACAAGACTATTCTCTTGGGTTAAGGTCCGTACGGTCGGTACTGCTCCACAGCTAGCCATATGCTGTCCTGAGGCAGAGGGGGTTGCTATAATCCGCACGCTTGGCAGGCGGGTTGAGGATAGCAGTAATTTGATATTCCACAGGATAAGCGCTGCTGCCCGCTTCGCTGGTGAGAGTTCCCTTAGTCGCCTCTTACGATACCCACGGAAGGATATGGGTTGGTACTATTCTAAGTTCGGTACCACACGGGTCTATGTCATGTTGCAACAACATCCGCCGCTGACATAAGTTACCAACCACCAGACAAAGTCATACCGCCAAGCGATTCGTCGTGTTCCGGCATGATGTCTGGTGAAGCCGTCGGAGGACGTGTCTGCGGAGCAGTTGTGTTGCGACGTGTGCCGGGTACGATGCATCAAATGTTGTTGTGTCGGGAGTTTGGTCCTGGAGGGTAGCGGGATCCGAAGCACGGTGCTCCCTGGCCGACTGCAGGCAGTTGGGGGCTCAAGTAGTGTGCCAGCTACATTGTGGCCTCATTGTGCTGGTTGGCGACCGGGCGAGAGGACTCGATGGCGATCCCTGGGGGGGTTCAGGAGTCCCCGCAGTCTCCAGATCAATCTCCCTATGGCCCAGCTTCGTTGGTCGTATTGTTGAGTTTAACACTGCATCACCTCCCTCAACTGCCGTCTTTCTTCCTATTCACTCATTAGAGTGAATAGGCTCTTAATAAACTAGTGCACTTTACCATCATCGATTGCGTCACTGCTTACCATCAGGCGAGATTGCGGTCAAGCGCAAGTTTATAATTTATAAAAAAAAATTAACGATCCGGGGATCTAATTCAGAACCGCACATTTCATAATCGCGTTTGATCTCTTGACTAATGAAGCAGTCACGTAATCTAATTGTCTTAATGATAAGAGGATGCCCATATCTATACAAATAAATAAAATTGAAATGTTTGTTTGTACCGTCAATATAAAAGTTTTTTACTAATATTTTTGTATTTTTGTCTGTTGGTTCTGGCATAATTTGCGAAACGGCCAAATTGATTTTGAAGGGACTGGCATATAGGTGATGTTATACGGAGTAGCATATTTAAGCTTCTTATCCTAGTAGGTACGTAACAAGTTCTTAATTAGGTGAGTGCGAATTAAGTAACTAGTCCAATGGATGACGATGACCTACGAGTATAACGTTGGATAAGGATTAATACGGAGATAAGGATTATAACCCTATCCATCGTTTTTTTAAGTGTAGATAAGACAATTATATCTCATTTGTAAACAGAATCTCTTGGTGGTAGGCCATAATATCAGCTGCTGGTAGAAGTTACCACCCACCAGACAAAGTCTTGTCGTCAAGCGATTCGTCGTATTCCGGCATGATGTCTGGTGAAGCGGTACGGAGGATGGGTCTGAGCAGTTGTATTGCGTTGTGTGCCGGGTACGATGCGCCAAATTTTGTTGTGTCGGGAGTTTGGTCGTGGAAGGTCTCCAGATCAATCTCCCTGGCGTGGCATCGTTGGTCGTGTTGTTGGGTTTAAAATTGCATCACCTCGCCAGTGGCGGCGTAGTATAGGTTGGCACCCGGGGCGACTTACTCTCGAGCACCCTCAAAATAAAACGACAAATATTAAACGTGTTATTGGGACTTTATTTTGCTAAAATCACATCGCATCACTGCTTACCATCAGGCGGGATTGCGATCAAGCGCTTGTTTATAACTTATAAAAAAAAAAAAAAAACAAAAAAAAATACTCAATGACATTATCAAAACTTACTTTCCTCTTCTTTTCAATGGACAATATGGATAGACTGGAAAGTCGTGGTTAGCTTATTGTAGATCTTAAGATTTTATTAACTTTAATTTTGAGAAACTTCTTTCACAAGTTGCCACCGAAACACAAATAGTTAAAAAAATCTTAGACTTCTAACAGACTCAGAGTCCTCATCATCATCAACCTTTTTATCGTCCCACTGCTCGGCACAGGTCTCCTCTCATACGCTAGAAAGAAGGATTGAGCGTAATGAGAATAGTTCAATTTTACAAAAAAATTCAGAAGCTCCAGGGTAGTCCATTAAATCGCTTCTTGAAGAGAAATGTTGGAGGCTTCCAAGTGGCGCGGGTGGCGCCTCAATCGTAAAATCTTCAAAATAATGTCCTCTGCAGAAAATTCATCATACATTTTTGTAAGATATGGAACTATATCACGAAGTTGTTCTTCTGTAGACGTAGACTTAGTAGTAGAGTTTCAGACTGAACAACAATTTTGCTTTGTAGCAACGCTCTAGTTCTTCGTAAAATCTATAAAGACATTCTAACATAGCTCTATGCAACTCTTCTGGCAATGTTAGTCCGACGTCTTAGGACATTTCTCCTGGCATTCGTTTTCGGAATCTCCTCCTTCCTCTTCTTTCAACGAAAATATCCAAGTCCTCACATTTTTCAGTTGCGTAGGAAATAACTCTTTCCACTATTTGGATACTTTGAGTTTGAAGAAAATTTTTTAGGGCTTTGATTTTTATAACACACTTTTCCAGCGATAACCCAGATGTTTGGATATACTTTTGCGTCTGATTAACTTCTTCTAGGATTTCACACCAAAAAGAGAGGTAGCATAAAAAAAACTGAAGTCACACAAAGCTAAGAAGTAAGAGTGTGGATGCTGCTTCTCTTGTGTCGACGTTTTCTCTGCTGCTTCTGGGATCACACATGTCTTCGAGTGTTGATACAAGTTTCTCAAAATTATTCTTCAGTGACTTAACAGTTGTTGTCACCCCTTGATGCTTGGCACCCGGGGCGGACCGCACCCACCGCTCCCCCTTTACGCCGCCAATGCACCTCGCTCAAGCTTCCTATTCACTAAGTTTTTTAAGTAAATAGTCTTAATAAACTAGCGCGCATTACCATCAAAGATTGCTTCACGGCTTACCATCAGGCGGGATTGTGGTCTAGCGCTAGTTTATAGTTATAAAAAAAAAACTAACTTACGAACTCCGTTAACACTACCCATTCGGAATAAGATTGAGACATTTAATTAAACCTCTTTTACAGTCCGTGCTACCGATTATGACTTCTATTGGGTTGGCTTCGTGACAAATGGTAGCTGCATTATATAGTTGGCATTGTAACCACTTTTTATTACTATCCTTATAGCTACGGAATAGAAGTCAAATTCGATTGAACGACTTTAAAAAAGGTTTATTTAAATATTTAATCTCATTCCGAATGGATTGTTGTGTAAACTACACTTTTATGTACAGACGACAGCACATCAAGCTACTACTATCTGTCAAATTTCTTCATTCGATTTTCAACTTTATCGCTACAGCTGAAGGTTGAGTGGAAATATTTGACAGTTACCTGCCAAGACAGAAAAATACAAAAAAAAGAATGTCTCGGGTTTCGGCTCGATGGAATCTTTTTGTAATCATAAATCTAATCTTCTTTTTCCAATTGCAAACAAACCCGTATATATTTCATATCAGTAAATCGGTTTTCAATCACACACCCGCATCGCTCGATCTCTAAACAAAATAACAAAACCGCCTGTTTGCACGGGAGTTTATTTACCTTTTCCCCATTTCCCCGTGAATCCGATATCTAATATTAAGGCGAGTAAGCCGGTGACGGTTGTGTTCCGATGTGGTCAACAGTGGGTTTATCTTGGGCCCACACGGTGCCATAAGCTGGGTGCATCACGGCCCAGCACGACGTAGTAGGGAGGCCAAGCGTTTGGTATAAAACTGGGAATTTATGCCAGATAATAATTTTCTCCAGATCAATCTCCCTCTAGCGCAGCATCGTTTGGTGGTTGGTCTTGGGTTTAACATTGTATCACCTCGCTCAACTGCCGTCATCCTTCCTATTCCTAAGTTTTTTAAGTGAATAGGCTTAATAAACTAGTGCGCTTTACCATGAACAATTGCATCACTGCTTACCATCAGGCGGGATTGCAGTCAAGCACTAGTTTATAATTATAAAAAAAAAAAATTGTTTTTGAAATGAAGACTTACGACGTTGAGCACTTTTGTTGGATGGGGGAAAAGCATTAAATACGCGTGAGGGCGACCGACCCAACACCGTGAATCGCTACAGCGAGATATACATAAATACGTATATGTATACTGTGTCTAACAATGATATAGATTGCGACAACGCTATAAAATTTTTGTTCTTTTTTGAAATGAGTGTTACTGGAAAAAAATTTTATTTCTGTTTCATTTGGACTGTGCCCATCTTTTACTCGACTGAACGCGTCATCCTTGAGATGCTTATAGGTACGGACGACAGCAGGTCAAGGTACCCGAAACTGGCAAATATTCCCAATTAACCTCGAGTCGATAAAGTTGAAAATCCTGACAGATTATAGTAGCTTGATATGCTGTTGTCTGTACGTATCCACTTAACTTTTAATATTATGCCAATATGTAGGACGATTAAGTAGATAATTACCTAAATTGATAACTTATTTGTAATGAAATATGTCGGTACATGTTTGTGAGCTACTTGGTGCAATTTTGTTTGTTAATAAGAGAAATTGTTCTAAATCTCATGGAGATGCCAGTTTAGTCGAGTCTTAAAAAAGGACGGAAGTTAAATATTAGTTTAGATCTATTTTTTTTTAAATAATTATAAACTAGCGCTTGACTGCAATCCCGCCTGATGGTAAGCAGTGATGCAATCTTTGATGGTAAAGCGCGCTAGATTATTAAGCCCATTCACTTAAAAAAAACTTAGTGAATAGGAAGGAAGACGGCAGTTGAGCGAGGTGGTGCAATGTTAAACCCAACAACACGACCAACGATGCTGCGCCTGAGGGAGATAGATGTAGAGGCCCTCCACGACCAACAACATTTGACGCATCGTACCCGGCACACATCGCAACACAACTGCTCGACCCGTCCTCCGTACGGCTTCACCAGACATCATCCCGGAACACGACGAATCGCTTGGCGGCAAGGCTTTTTCTGGTGGGTGGTAACTTCTGCCGGCAGCCGATGTTATGGCCTACCACCGAGAAAAATCTAATCTAATCTATCAAATTAAATTACCCCATAGAGTATAGACGCGTTTAAAAAAACATGGCTACTAAAAATACATTAAGTAAACTTTTTTTAACAGTTATAAACTAGTGCTTGACTGTAATCCTGCCTGATGGTAAGCAGTGATGCAATCGTTGATGGTAAAGCGCACTAGCTTATTAAGTCTATTCACTCAAAAAAACTGAGTGCATTGGAAGGAAGACGGCAGTTGAGCGAGGTGATGAAATGTGATGAATGTTGTGATGGTGTTGGTATGTGTGTGTGTGTGTGAGTAAACTTAATGAAATAGAAACAAAAAGATGCAATGAGCATAAATTTAGTTTAAATTAGTGAACAGCAGAATCGGCGATATGACTTTCATACCAACCAGAAAGTGTTCTATGAACAAAATATTTTGTCTCAACGTTCTTATGACCACATGCTCACCCTACAATCTGCAAAACTGAAGCTAAGAAAATAAAGGTACCTATTTAGTTTTCTATTAACCCCTCGCCCGCTGGATATTATTGGCAATAATGTCAATCCGGGATTTAGCGCCGCTGTAAATACCTTAGCTGCTTATATTTTGTCAGGTTCCATTATAGGCTTATAGAGAAAATGTTTGTAAGTATATTGTTTAGTTTCAGGGATATTTGCTATTTGAAGATGATTTTGGGGACAAATATTGAAGATTGTATCTATTTGCTTGTGTAAATAGAACGATTTTTCCTCTTCTCACTCTATCAACGTAGTCTAACGTCTAACGCAGAACTTTTAATTCATTAAAGTGAAAACTTTTTTAGTATCGTTGAGATTTGACAGTCGATGAAACAAAAAAAGCGACAATAAAAAATAGTTTAAAAAACTAAAAAAAAACATGCTTTCAAAGAATATCAAACTAAAAAGTCAAAAATAATTTAAAAAAAAGCGTGAGGCGCTTTGTGTCATAATTTTTGTATATTAAGCGCCCCACACTTTTTTAAAAATTATTTTTAACTTTTTAGTTTAATATTCTTTAAAAGCATGTTTTTTTAGTTTATTAAGCTATGTTTATTTTCAACTTTTTAGTTCGATATTCTTTAAAAAAAAAAGAAAGAACGAATGTATTGAAAACGATGGGACATTTTACAGTAATGAGCCGCTTACTCGTAGTCCAAAGAGTTAGAGACGGACAAACAAACAAGCAAGCAAGCAAGCAAACATACAAGTGAAGCTAATAAAAAGCATGTAAAAAGAGATAGACAGATACATTTATAAGATTTAACGTGGGAGAAAATGAGATAGTAAGCAATATCTACATAGTATAAAACAGAGTCGCGTTTTCTGTCCCTAATCCTATATCCTTATGTAGGTATGCTTAAATCTTTAGACTACGCAACGGATTTTGATGCGGTGAGAGTGATTGAAGAAGAAGGTTTATATGTATAATAAAATCCACTAAATAGTGGAGTAATATTGTTATTTTTGAGGTTTCTAATGTGATGTCGTAAATAATTACATTTTTTCAGTTTACATCTCCAATTGTAGTTGGTTGCTCTGCACTCGAAGTTGTTGACGAGTATATATACCTGGGACAGAAAGTCCAACTAGGTAGGTCCAACTTCGAGAAAGAGGTGTCTCGGCGAATCCAGCTCGGTTGGGCAGCGTTCGGGAAGCTACGCTACATCTTCTCGTCGTCCAAGATACCACAGTGTCTTTGACCAGTGTGTGTTGCCAGTGATGACTTACGGAACTGAAACGTGGTCGCTCACAATGGGCCTCATACGAAGGCTCAGAGTCACACAAAGGGCAATGGAAAGAGCTATGCTAGGAGTTTCTCTGCGTGATCGAATCAGAAATGAGGAGATCCGCAGAAGAACCAAAGTCACCGACATAGCTCTGCGAGTTGCTAAACTTAAGTGGCAGTGGGCAGGGCACATTGCTCGTAGAACCGATGGCCGATGGGGCAGCAAGGTTCTGGAGTGGCGGCCACGTACTGGAAGACGCAGCGTAGGGAGACCCCCAACAAGGTGGACCGATGACCTGGTGAAGGTCGCGGGAAGCCGATGGATGCGGGCAGCACAAGACCGGTCATCGTGGAAAGCCTTGGGGGAGGCCTTTGTCCAGCAGTGGACGTCTATAGGCTGAGGAAGAAGAAGAAGAAGAAGTTTACATCTTACATACATTGCAAAAGCAGGCTGAACCCTACAAGATTTATCAAAATTATGTACTAAGTATTGTAGGTACACATTGAAAAGATCTACAGAAAAGTCCGCGGTGGTATACCTATATCTATCTCTTATGGATATCCCACAATACCATTTTTTGGCATTTACTTTTTACGATAAATATTGGCTAATTTTCGAAGCGATTTTAACCAATATAGCAGTAATCCTTATCCAATTTATTACCTGTTCATTTAATATAGATCTATATCCCCCTTTACAGCATATGACTTAAATGAATATTTTCGAAGATATTACAGTCGTGTTTGCGGTGGTACCGACAGGCCGGGGCGTCTCGGCGGCGGCGGTACGTTTTTTATACAACGTTCACAGTTTTTCTGTAGTGTATTTAGTATTAGCATTGCACCCATGCGAAGCCAGGGCGGGTTGCTAGTACAACATAAAACAAACTGGCTGTGACCTCCGTACGAGCTTTGCCGTAGTAGTTCTTGTTGGCTCGCGATCGTCGCTTCCTCTTTTGCACCGTCACGAAACCCTCTTAATCAGCCCAATTATATGCCTTTCGTGGCATTGCTTTCATACTAAAATCAAGCTAGGAATCCTAACCTTACTATTATTATAAATGCGTAAGTTTGTGAGTATGTATGGATGAATATTTGTTAAGTCTTTTACGCAAAAACTTCTTTAAGGATTTGGATGAAATTTGGCACATAGTTTATAACCAGGATTAATATATAGGCTACCTACCTTTCCCTTTGCTCTTACGGGAACGGAACTTATGCGGATGAAAACGCGGGATGCAACTAGTAATCTAATATTTGTAAAATTATCTCCTTTTGTTCCTTCTGAACAGCGTTTAAGGGAAGCCTTCTGAAGAGCTGCAGTGTTGGACTAGTGGTATCGACTGCGACTTTGTGTAAATTTTTCATCACCAGTGCTCTCAAAACGGTGAAGGAAGACATCTTGAGGAAACCGACATGTCCTAAAGGCAACGTACTTTGATGATATGTGACATCTACCAACCCGCATTTGGCCCACGAGGTAAATTACGGCCCACGTCCTCTCATTGAGAGGAGGCCTGTTTCCCAGGAGTGGAGACGTTATAGGCTGATTATTCCTTCTGAAAGGCTTCATGAAGAAAACCAAGGGAAAGAAATTCGAGTAACAATGAAATATCTTTAAAATATTTTACAATATTTTTTATACATAATATATGAGGAGACTATGCGAAGACGATATCTAGAATAAAATTATAACACTCGATAGGTACAAATTATACCCCTAGTAAGAACAACAAAACCCCTCCCCCCCTCCCCTTTCCCTAAAACAAACAATCTTTCACCCTTAATCCCGTCTCATTATCCGTCATCCATCATTCAAGTCCAACCGAGATTCATATTTATAGCTAGAACCAGTTATTTAATACGATTTGCCCAAATAAGTAAAAGGTTCTAGATTTCCCTTGGGTGAAAAACCTTATTTTTCGAATACTTATGGCATTTTTTATGGCCTCGTTATGTTGAACTAACTTACTTATATTTTATATAACATGAGTTTGTTTCGCCCTTTCTTCCCAGAGTAGTCAGTCGTAGACGTGCGAACTTATCTATTCGCGATTGTGTTAGACAGACGTCAAAAAAGGTTGTTTTTAGGGTAGGTACAGTTTGGAACACAATACAGTGGAGCCTCGGTAATCCGGCCCCTGGCTAATACGGCACCCCTTATAATCCTACATCGTCTATTACATACATGTCTTCGCTAATTCACGATTTAACAAGTTACAACTTGTGTACACCATTGGTATTGTGCTCGAATTTGTCGGATTACAAGCTACTCTTTTGACCGATGACCGATGGGGCCGACGGGTTCTCGAGTGGCGGCCACGCACCGGAAGACGCAGCGTGGGTAGTGTTGAGGTTGATTTTTTCATATTGTCTCTGGCTGATTACAAAAGTTTATAAAAAAAATTAAATATATTTGAAATGAAATGAAATGAAATCGTTTATTAAGCAAGTAGGATCACTGATCACTTTTACACGTCATGTTTATTTTTTATTTTATTTTTTTTAACTAGATGAAGCCGGCATTTCCTAACTGACTACCTCTGAGAAGAAATAGCCGAAACAAACTCAGGGATCATCGTCTTTTTTCAAGTCCAGACATTAAAAATAAAATGTTTACAATAATTTACCTTATAATTATGCATATTGCTTAATAACAATTAACAATGCTTAACAGAGCGAGCAGCTCAGTCCCAAGCTTTTTTGTCTTCTAAATAATCTGTGATTTTATAATACCCCTTTTTGCAAAGTTTGGCCTTTATATGGTTCTTAAATCGTTTAATGGGTAAGTTTCGAACGTCCATGGGAAGCTTGTTGTAAAGTGTATACATTGACCCATGAACGAGTTGCCTACTCTGTGGAGACGAGTGTGATGTACAGCAAGATTGTGTTTGTTCCTGGTATTTATATTATGAATATCGCTTATTTTCTTAAAATTCGAGATATTTTTATGAACATACATAAGATTTTCAAATATATATTGTGAAGCTACAGTCAGAATGTTCACCTCTTTGAACTTTTCTCTAAGAGATTCTGATTTACACAGGTGACAGGTGAAAAATGTTTTGTTGTTTCGTAGTAGTCTGAAAGAAATTGTGGAAGCAGTGTGCACCAAGAAGTGATCTTGGTAACATCGTTTTATAGAGATTTAAACAAAGAAATACATAAAATGCGAGATAATGAAAAACTGTTTATATTTTATTTTACAAGAATTTATCACAGGATTCCAAAGGTACTGCATCCATTAATAATAAATTATAACAACAGATATGCACCTGACAAGGTGGATCAGCGACTTGTGAAGGTCGCTCAAAACAGCGGGTTGCGTGAATGCAGAACCGGTCGTCGTGGAGGTCCTTGGCGGAGGCCTATGTCCTGCAGTGGACGTCTTTCGGCTAAAATAATGACTGAAGCCGATAAGGATGCCTGTCGTTATCTATACTAATCTATACTAATATATAAAGCTGAAGAGTTTGTTAGTATGTTTGTTTGTTTGTTTGGTTGAACGCGCTAAACTCAGGAACTACGGGTCCGACTTGAAAAAATCTTTTTGCGTTGGATAGCCCATTAATCTAGAAAGGCTTTAGGCTATATAACATCACGCTGCGACCAATAGGAGCGGAGCATTACCAACACCACGCGAACGAAGTTGCTGGCGGCCGCTAGTAATAGATATTCATGACTAAAAAGTCTAAAATATAATAAATAATTTAAATAAAGACCGTCTGGACCCATTCATCATCATCATCATTATCAACCTTTTTATCATCCTACTGTTGGGCACAGGTCTCCTCTCATACAGAGATGGATTGATATCTTGATGACTGAAGGAGAAGGAAAACATCTTGAGGAAACCTGGACTTTCCAAGTCTTAAATCGCCAACCCGCATTGAGCAAGCGTGGTGATTACGCTCAATCCTTCGCTGATGAGAGGAGACCTGTGTCCAGCAGTGGGACGATAAAAGGTTGATGATGATGATAATGTGATGAAGAAGCTGCCTTCCTCCAAAATATGATACGATTTAACCCGACTTTCTATCCACACTTACTCTCACCCACTCGCTCATAGCTGCCTCCTCCTGCCCCCACCTGGGTACCCCCATGAACACGTTTCAGTTCCGTAGTTCCTTATGTCTGTATGTCCGTATGATTAAATGTTTAAATACCCAATATGTTGAGCAATTAAAGCCACGTATTCACTATCAGTTTTACTTATAAAGCGAAGTATCCACCGCGTGCAGATTATTTTTAATATTAAATTTTATAGCGGTGCATTGTTGGAGTTTAAAGAGCTCCCTACAGCCTGGTACATGGAGGTGCGAAAATGATTTGTTTTGCTTTCGCAAGAAATTAAAAAAAAAAAAAAATTAAATTATAAACTAGTGCTTGACTGCAATTCCGCCTGATGGTAAGCAGTGATGCAATCGTTGATGGTAAAACGTACTGGTTTATTAAGCCTATTCACTTAAAAAACTTAGGAATAGGAAGAATGACGGCAGTTGATCGAGGTGATGCAATGTTAAACCCAAGACCAACACGACCAAACGATGCTGCGCTAGAGGAAGATTGATCTGAAGACTCTCCACGACCAAACTCCCGATACAACAACATTTGGCGCATCGTACCCGCCACACATCGCAACACAACTGCTCAGACCCGTCCTCCGTACGGCTTCACCAGACATCATGCCGGAACATGACGAACCGCTTGGCGGCAAGACTTTGTCTGGTGGGTGGTAACTTCTGCCGGCAGCCGATGTTATGGCCTACCACAGAGATCGATCTTAATTACAACATTGCAAAAGAAAGATATAGGCGATAAGACTGCCATGTCATCATTATCATCATCATCACAGCGTTAATCCCAGTCGCATCCGAAGCTTTTTCAGCTTTGGAGTCTGGGGTCCGCTTTACCAGTCTAATTGCTGATTTTGGCTAAACTTCGATATTTTCCGTGAAGCGACTGCCGTCTGACCTCCACAACCCGAAGGCGATATCTAAGCATTGCAGTTACACCAATTGTTAGACTTTTGAGGGCTCCAACAACCCGTAACGACTGCCACTAGATGTTCGCGTATGGCAACTGGGACCAACGGCTTAACGTGCTTTCCGAGGCACGACCAGACCAGTGCAAATACTCATATTCATGCATACAAATATTTGCACTGTGCGGGGATCGAACCCGCGCTTCCTTGCGCAACGGCCGCGTTCGCTACCGCTACGCCACGGAGGCTGTCAATAAGACTGCCATGTAATATGTTAAAATACATAAACAATCAAACGGACATATTTTTCACGTCTAATACGATGGTACTGATTCCCTTGTCTTTTTTTATCAATACATAGTATAAAACAAAGTAGCTTTCGCTGTATGTCCGTATGTATGCTTAGATCTTTAAAACTACGCAACGGATTTTGACGCGGTTTTTTTTAATAGATAGAGTGATTCTTAAGGAAGGTTTGTAGAAGGCGGAAAGCTAGTAAATTATATTATAAACTTGTGCTTGACCGCAATCCCGCCTGATGGTAAGCAGTGATGCAATCGTTGATGCCAAAGCGCGCTTGTTTATTAAGAGCCTATTCACTCTAGCCTTGAACACACTTAAATTGTAGTCCGACGGAAACACCGCAGCTCGCAAATTGTTCCAGTCCCTCGATATACGCGGTATAAAAGAGGAGGCGAAACTCTTCGGCCGGATCGTAGTGATGTCAACAACGTTGGAAACTCGCCGTTCGTCGGTTCGTCCGATGGTGGAAAGGAGATGGGAAAATTAAATCATGCGATTCCTTTGCACATTCACGAGAATGCATCCTATAGAAGACTGAAAGGCTGGCTACTCTACGCCTGTGCCGTGTGTGTATGTGCTGTGCTTTGGAGACCGTTTGGAGTTAAATCTGCGATCCACACAATGGTGACACCCTGGCATATAGCTTCTGATATTTCATAAGGGGTAGGTTTATAGGAAAACTCGTTGACAGCTGTCAACCGTGAACAATACTAGTCTGTGCTGATTAATTGTATAATAATTGTTTAAGTGTGGAAAACTTGTAAAAAGCACACAGAAAGTATCACTGTGGTTTAAATAATAAGTGATACTGTTTGCAGCATAAAAAGTTTCCATTGTGTTGAAAAAAGTTCCAAAAAGTGTCGACTTGGTGTTTGTTTACAAAAGCGACAATAACGACAAAACAGTGACAAAAGTGTAAAAAGCCACTACGTGGACTAATTTCAGCTCCTCTAAGCTAGTTACAATTAAACGAAGCCTTTATAACAGTTAATAGTGCTTATTAATAAATTGGTCAATATTGGTGAACGTTAAATTTTAAAATATGACACTAACATTGCCGCCATTGGTCAAACTAGGGTCGTGTTCCAGTCAAAATATAATACAATGTCACATAATTAACATCGTGCACCAACCTACCGCCATCTATCTGTGAGTAGCGGAACTTGACAAAACGTTCCAGTTCCACAGTGAATACTATTTTGTGCATTATAATCTACATAGTGTTGCTAGCCTGGAATTTATTCTACCAATTTTGGGAAAATTAAATTATTAGCATCAACTTGCCCTGGTACTACACAACTGGAAACATGCCGCTGAAACGTACTCCACCAGTTTCACCTGTTCCGTCACCGTCTACGCAAAGCACTTATAGTGCAGTAATACTTGCGCCGTCAAAGGAACAAAGTGCGTCAACGCTACTACACCGTGAATCAGAGCCTCTTGTTCGTACCCTGGCGGCAAATGTAACGGAAAGAAAAAAGCGTAAATATGATGGCGAACAATCTGACCTATTACAAATAATTAAAAATATGTTCTCTTCGTTCTCCAATGAACAAGAAAAGCGTTTTCAAAACTTGCAAACAAGTATAGACTTAGAAGACTAGACACACAACAAAAACAAAACAACACCATGAAGATCTCCTAACTCTATCATCATCTCCAGATCAATCACTCCATGAAGCAAACAGTTATTTCATAAATGTGGGTAGGTCACTGGCTAACAAAATTAGTCAACAAAATATTCTTCCCGAACCTTTATTATGTAACGTTCAAGACGAAACACTAAATGTCCCCAATTCTTTCGTCTTAATTGAGACAGACCATGACGAGATTGGACATCTTATCATGGGCCTGAAAAAAGATAGTGCACCGGGATGGAATAGTATCAGCAGTGGCTTTTTGAAACAACATAGACACATCCTTGTACACCCCCTGAATAAAATATTCAATGATTGTTTAAGAACTGGAGTGTTTCCTTGTTCCATGAAGCGATCAGAAGTCTGCCCGATCTATAAAAGTGGAGACAAGAGTCGTATAGATAACTACAGGCCCATATCTATACTACCAGCAATTTCTAAAATTCTAGAGAAAATCATTAACAACCGTCTAGTAAAATATCTCGAAAAAAATACTCTGCTTTCAGTGAACCAATTCGGGTTTAGGCACGGAAAATCTACAGAACAGGCAGTAAATAAATTCGTTGATTTTCTTAGCTCTAACTTGGATAAAGGGAAAAAATGTCTTTCTATTTTTCTTGACCTGGCAAAGGCATTTGATACGATTTCTATCTCACTTTTACTCAAAAACTTAGAAGTTCTGGGCATCAGGGGCGCCCAGCTGGAACTTTTCAAAAGTTACCTCTCTGGGCGAACCCAGTGTGTACGAGTGGGCAAATACAAAGGCACTTACCTTCCAATTACACATGGTGTGCCACAGGGAAGTATATTAGGGCCCACCCTTTTCCTTGTGTACATAAATACGCTTACTTCTCTTAAGCTCACTAAAGGTGAAATTATCTCTTTCGCGGATGACACCGCGTTGGTGTTTGCGAGGAGTTTAGTTGGGAGGAGGTTTTCGCTGACGCACAGGATGGTTTTGACATGACTAAGCGATGGCTGCAGAAAAGTGTGCTTACTTTGAATGTGGACAAAACCAAGTATATTTGTTTCAGCATTAGACATGCGGTGGGTATTCGGGATGACCTAAGAATTGTTTCTCATGGTTGCAATTCTAAGGATAGTTGCTCATGTTCACCTTTAGAACGCGTTTCCACTTTGAAGTACCTTGGTATCACTTTAGACCAAAATCTAAATTTTAAAGAACATGTCAAAATTCTTTGCAATAGAGTGCGTAAATTAATATACGTGTTTAAAAATCTACGTCATGTTGCAGACCCTCCGCTGCTGAAGCGAATATATCAGGCCCTTTGTCAGTCGCTCCTTACCTATTGCCTCTCCTCCTGGGGAGGTATCTGCAAAACCACCTTAAAGTCGGCTGAGGTCGCTCAGCGAGCTATACTCAAGGTAAGCACATTCAAGCCAATGCGCTTTCCCACTTGCACACTGTTCCAGTTGTGCGGGGTTTTGACTGTAAGACAACTATACATACTTAAAACTGTCCTACATGAACATAAAAAACAGCCCTACAACCCGGTGTTACTACAGAAACGGCGTAAAGATCATGTATGCGACTACTTAAGTACTTTTAAAACAACCTTTGGTAAAAGATTTCTAAGATTTCTAGGCCCTTTCCTTTACAATAAAATTAACAAATCAATAAATATATACACATTGACTAGAAAACAATGCAAAATTAAAGTATCCCAATTCTTACAGAATTTAAACTACGAGGAGACGGAACAATTAATATACGTACCTGTTTAAGAATACTGTTCAGAGAAGAGCTCAGAAAACAAAGATAAAACTACTACACAGCTCACCAACACAGTCATCACTCACATTTACACTCATATCCACATGTCACTGCATATTTACTCAAACACACATACACACACATTATCATAAGCCACTCACACATCCATGCAATAAAAAACATATATATGCATGTAATCAACTTATTCCATTTAATCGATGTATTCAAATTAATGTTTTTTTTCAAATTAATTAATTATTTTTTTTTCAAATTAATTAATTATTTTTTTCAAATTAATTTCTATATTACTCAAAAATTATAATTTTGTATTTCTTTATCATTTTAATCAATTATTATTATTTTATTGTTCTTTATTATTCTGTATTTTACACAGCACTAATGTAATTGTATATGCCTTTTGACTGGCACATTCTTGTTGTAGTTCACGAGGGGAATGGTGCTGATAGCCGAAATACAGGCTATGCCTAGTTCGGCTACAGATGCTGAACTCTCATATTTTAATTGAAATTGTTGCCGCATGTCATGTGTAATAGTAATAAGCTTTTTTGGAAATAAATTATTATTATTATTACTCTACGCCTGTGCCGTGTGTGTCTGTGCTGTGCTTTGGAGACCGTTTGGAGTTAAATCTGCGATCCACACAATGGTGACACCCTGGCATATAGCTTCTGATATTTCATAAGGGGTAGGTTTATAGGAAACTAGCTTTTGCTTTTAGTTCGGTTATATCGTGCTTTTTAGATTCCCCTCGGGAATATCAATTTTTTCCGGGATAAAAGGTAGCCTATGTCCTTTCTCAGGGTCTAAAGATTGTCTGTGCCAAATTTCATCAAAATCGGTTGAGAGGTTTAAGCGGGAAAGCGTAACAAACAGACAGACAGACAGAGTTACTTTCGCATTTATAATATTAGTATGGATAGGCATAAACCCCCTTATTCATAAACGTTGCTTAAAGTTGACTAGAGATAAGCGATTCTTTAACCATACATTTTTGACGTTTTGACGTCACTTAACCTTAATCATCGTTAATGAATAAATACCATAGTGTTTAATGAGTTTATTTATCATTATCTGCCGAGCTTTACCCAATTATCTTGGGGTCAGTTTCCAGTTTAACCGGATTCAGCTGAATAACAGCATTTTACATGGAGCGACTGGCTATCTGACCTTCACAATCCAGTTACTGGGTAATACAACACCCCTTGGTAAGACGGTAGTCAGACTTTCTGACTTCTGACGAACCGTAACGACTGTCAAAGATCTATAAGTGACAGCCGCGACCAACGGTTTAACGTCTTTTTCGAGGCACGGAGGAGATTCAGGATGTAAAGATGGATCAGCTTTAAAGTTTTCGGGTATTTGTATCTATACTAATATATAAAGCTGAAGAGTTTGTTTGTTTGAACGCGCTAATCTCAGGAACTACTGGTCCGATTTGAAAAATTATTTTTGCGCTGGAGAGCCCATTAATCCAGGAAGGCTATAGGCTATGTGATATTATATAGCCTATAGCCTTGCTAGCTGCGAAAAAAAAGTTTTTTAAGTTATTTGTACATATAACTTAAAAAAGTTAACTTTCTAACTCTAAGTGTATCTTGGACACCAATGACTGATTAAAAGGTGAAGGAAAATATCTTGAGAAAACCTGGAGTTTAAGTCTGAAATCGCCAGCCCGTATTGAGCAAGCGTGGTGATTAAGCTCAATCCTTCTCTGCATGAGAGGAGACCTGTGCCCAGCAGTGGGACGATAAAAAGGTTGATGATGATGATGATGGATATTCATTGAATTATCACAAATTATGATAAATAATGTAATACACCTAGATCGTGAAATAAATGTGCCTTTTCCTTTTCCCTTCGCACGTCGTTGTGGTCAATAATGAAGCCGTCGTCATTTTTTATTTAGCCGCGTAAGAGCCGGCTCGCTGCCACTTTTTACCGACTCCCCCATTTTTTACTGAATCCCCCCCTGTGCGCAGATTTTGTACGTGAATGTGACACCTTTTTATGGTCCAGATTAGGTCTCGGTTTGCCACCAAATTTAGACTACAATTCTGGTTTCAAACCCAATATTTTACTAAGTCGCGTTGTTTAAGATTCATTTTTAGAATAGTAATTTCTGTCACTGTTTTCGAGTCGATCATCATCATCCTCTCAGTGTTAATCCCAGTCGCATCCGAAGCTTTTTTCAGCTTTGGCGTTTGAGGTCCGCTTTACCAGTCTAGTTGTTGATTTTGGCTAAACGTCGATATTTTCCGTGAAGCGACTGCCGTCTGACCTCCACAACACGAAGGTGATATCGAAGCATTGCAGTTAGACCAATTGCTGGACTTTTGAGGGCTTCAACAACCGTAACGACTGCCACTAGATGATCGTCCGGCAACGGCTTAACGTGCTTTGCGAGGCACGACGGGGATCGTACCCGCGCGCCTAATTGCGTAGCGGCCGCGTTCGCTACAGCTACGCCACGGATGCTGTTTTCGAGTCGATGGTGTTTGTATATGTTAGTATGAAGAAGAAAATAGATTGTGGTCGTTTATGAAATAAAATTATTGACACTTCGTCCCTTCTTTCAAATTCGATTATCTATACAATTCGAGGACCAAGTGTGATAGCTTTTTAAAAGTAGCGTTCGATAGGTAGGTACGTTGTTGTGAAAAACAGCAAAGGGAAAAGCGCAAGGGTTGCTTAGGTAATGGAAAGAAAGAAAACCCGTTTATATGCAGTAAATATAACGCAAGAAATTATAAAAATACAATAACTAAATAAGAAATGGTGAAGGGAAATGTGCGTCATATCATAAAAGTGCAAAGTGTAGTAGCTAGAAAGTAAAAGCACACTTTGTTTTCTTCTTTTGGATGGGAAATCATCAAATTAACTCTCCCGCTCTGGGCGGAGCGGAAGGGCGTGTTAGACTTCTGAAACCCATCCGTGTTCCTTTATTTGCCTGTGCCAAGGAGGCACGGTAACTCTTTCAAACAATTCGCGATCCTGGCAGGCATTGGTTCCAGTGAACCCCTTTACGAACTGCTGACATTTCTTTGAAGAGCGTGTGGAATACGCGCCTACCTACGGTTCGGAGTTTGCTGTTGACGTCCTGCCGCCACACGCTCACACGCGTTCCGCCTCTTCCTTTGATGAGGTGATGGCCTCTAATGTACTGTTCCTCTGTATCAAGGTTTGGACCAGGCCCGTCGCCGCCGCCGATCGCCATAACGAGGACAAAAAATGTGAGGCACGGCTGTACCAAAACGGCGCAGTTGAACAAAAATGCCAGACACCTATATTTGAGCCAAAGTCGATAAAGAATAGAGGTAAACAAACCGTTGCTAGGCAACGAGTAGTTTACGCCTAAAAGACAGATGTTAACAACCATTTCTACATACACGATTTTCATAAAAGTAATAATCCTACTTCCTACTAATCTAAACAGTTTATTTATGTTTAGATATTTATGACTTCCATAGAACACTTGGCTAAACCCAAATACTTAGGTTAAATTTTTTGATACATATCTATACTAATATATAAAGCTGAAGAGTTTGTTTGTTTGTATGTTTGTTTGTTTGTGCGCGCTAATCCCAGAAACTACTGGTCCGATTTGAAAAAATCTTTTTGCATTGGATAGCGCATTAATCCGGAAAGGCTTTAGGCTGCGACCAATAGGAGCGGGGCATATAAAAAAAGACGCGGGTGAAACCGTGTGGCGCAGCTAGTATATTATAATTAGTCCATACTTGAAAGTATTATAATGCATGTGTTACCTATGTAGTTGATTTGAAAGTAATTAAAATACGCAAAATTGTATTGATAAATGCCTCAACTTTATTCGTTGGTTGAATTCCACAAAATGTGTTTAATACCTGGACTTCATCCATCTTTCTTTTTTTGTAGGGCTATCACGTAAAATTAATGTCAACTTTTAATGGTTTTTCGAAATATCAAGTTACAATACCATGTTATTATAGTGATTCTATTGAAATATGCTGCAATAGGAATTGTTAATAAATAGCTAACATGTAAGAGTCGATAATCATGTAAATAACAGGACATTTGTAAAACGTGAGTTGTGATAACCCTAAATTGGTTTGTTTACCTCTATTCTTTATGGAGCTAGGCGATGGTATAGTGCCTGATACTGGTTTTCTTACTACAAAGAAACAACGTTATACTAGTCTGCGGCGTAATAACTTACCTGGTTAGGGCGGAAAGCACATCATTTGTTAGTATCAACTTTAAATAAATATTCACCCCTCGCTAGGGCTGCTAGGCGTTTTGCAAAAATATTCGGATTGTTCGAATACGCGAGTCTAGTAGAGTAGACTCTACTAGATTTGCAATGTACTATCACGTCGTCTTTTTAGTCGGAGCCTTTATTATTATTATTTGTTTATTTCAGACAACAAGATTCATTTTGTTATTAAAAACAAAGTTTAAAACTATGTCTGTTCACACGTACTCTTCAGAGTACGACAAAACCAAATCCAAATCGGTTTAGCTGTTGTTGTTCAAACAACAGCTAAACCGATTTGGATGAAATTTGGCACATAGATGGTTTATAACTAGGAATAAAAAATTGAAAAATGAAGAGATTGATGAGATGGTGTGATTTTTGATTGATGATTGATTGATGAGAGATGAGATTGATGTTGTTGATGTTGATTGGAATTGGTTTATTTTTGTATATGTATGTATTTGTGTATCTACTTTAGTATATTGTAATAATGATGTTTGCACCAATGACAGTCCCATTTGTGGTTCCGGAATATCTGTCCATCCTTTGGTTGCCTGGAAGAGATCGCATTAGCGATAAGGCCGCCCATTGTATGTTTTTTGTGATGAATGTTTATTGTTCCATGTTTGATGGGTGTACAATAAAGAATATATAAATAAATAATAAATAAATAAATAATACATAGGGTACTTATCATCCTGATGATTCCTACGGGATCGAAATTTAAGCGGGTGAAACCGCGGGGTGCTGCTAGTTAACTAATTAGATGAAAGGTTTCAAAGGTGTTGGTCTTTTTATTGTAAAATGACGTCACGAAGCTACCCTGAAGATGGACATCTTGAACTCTTAGCAGTTTTTTGAAAAACTCAAAATTTGAATATTTACCTAAGTAAAAGTATTTAATTATGACCAAAAACATGGCGATCCTACACTTTTCCTTAGCATTCGTCTCCTAGCTAAAGCCCCAATTTTCTTTAGCAGGTTTTTGCTAAAAAAAAAGCCGTCATTAAGCCTGGGTTAATGAGAAGAAATTCTATTTGTGGGTAAATTTACATCGCTCCCTTTTGAACATTAATAACGAGGCTTTAGGGGACCGTGAGCTATTTTCTTTCAGGGTCATTCACCCCAAGAGTAATTATTTAATAGCAGCGTAATTGCGTACTATACTATCAATTGTAGCTTAAATGATTTTGAAGTGTATATATTGCTAATTCATTGTTGCAATTACACCTGTTTGAATATTTTTTTGTTCTATAACGAAAATAGAACAGCGGTGGCCTAGAGGTATCCGCCGCAACTTACAAGTTGTAGGTTGTGGGTTCGAATCCCGTCAGGCGCTTTACTTTGTGTATACGGTGAAGGAAAATATCGTGCGGAAACCTTGCAAGTCCAAGGTCCAAGTCAAGTTAGTGTTGTGTATGTCAATGTGAATAGCGGATAAAAACCGTAATGTTTACAGTTGGTTATTTTACTATGACAATAACGCCTTGCAAGTTTCCATTGCATTAGTTGCATATAAATAGAACTATAAATATAGTTTAAAAACTTAAAAACCATGCTTTTAAAAAATATCAAACTAAAAAGTTAAAAATAATTTAAAAAAAAGCGTGAGGAGCTTTGTGTCATAATTTTTGTATAGTTATGAATTAAGCGCCCCACGCTTTTTTAAACATTATTTTTAACTTTTTAGTTTGATATGTTTTTAAAGCACGGTTTTGTAGTTTTTTAAACTATATTCATTTTCAACTATTTAGTTGGATATTCTTTAAAAAAAAAAAACAGACGAACGAACGTATTGAAAACGATGGGACATTTTACAGTAATGAGCCGCTCACTCGTAGTCCAAAGAGTTAGAGACGGACAAACAAACAAGCAAACAAACAAGCAAACAAGCAAGCAAGCAAACATACAAATGAAGCTAATAATAATGTAAGTAATAAACGCAATGATTTCTTACCTTTTACACACTTTTCACCTAATTCTAAATAATTAGTAGAACACATTTTTTAAATATAGCTCCAATCCATACTTCCATACTAATATTATAAATGCGAAAGTAACTCTGTCTGTCTGTCTGTCGGTCTGTCTGTCTGTCTGTCTGTTACGCTTTCCCGTTTAAACCTCTCAACCGATTTTGATGAAATTTGGCATAGACAATCTTTAGACCCCGAGAAAGAACATAGGACAACACATCTCGGAAAAATTTGATGTACCCGAGGCAAACCAAAAAAGCGCGATATAACCGAACTCCACGCGGGCGAAGCCGCGGGCGGAAAGCTAGTTAAATAATAAAAATTGAAAACCACTAAATGGCGCCGACTCTCTTGTTCACAAACTAAACTAATTTTAAGTTAAGTGCATCTTTTTCTTTGCCTTTCGTTAAGAAAAGGATAGAAGATAACATTTTAGTTTACTCCTGTCAAATCAAGCTATTCCATAGACAGTTTAGACGGTATTAGGTATAAACATGGCGACCAAAAATACATCAATTTACAGTCAAGCGTAGACTAATTTGACAGGTCTAAACTAATATACACTTCTGGACACATCTATTGGCCCACCAGTTTAGGTTTCGATGGCCGCTACCGAAATATGATTGCTAGATTGAACAAAAACTATTGATGCAGTTTTAAACCTGATACATTTTACCATCTTTTTCGATCGTATTGTTTTAAATTTGAATTCAGAATAAGTACCATACGACATGGAGCTAACAAGTGGGATATGCGCCTTGTTAAAGGCAATTGATTTTTGAATAAAAAACACGTTTTATCAAATAAAGGTTTAATTTAATAACGCGTCTTGCCTCCATGGGCATCTACCACAGCTCTCATACGATTAGGCATAGAGTTTATCAACTGCTTCATGAAATTTTGAGGGATCATCTCCCATTCCTCTTCTATGGCAGTTTTCAACTCCTGCATCGTCTGGGCGTCTGGAAACCTAAAGCCCTTGGTCTTCGGGGATAGGACCACCCCGGTGTCACCATCTGCACATAGCAGGGGCACCGTTACCTTTCAAAAGACCAATCCGGAGCCCCTGCCGTGCAACGCCTGTTAAGGCACATCTCTGGGAGACTGTAAAGGGGTCTCCCCAAACCTAACTATGTAAGACAACACATGACCACTGTGCGCCGCCTTCCCTGAAGTCGCTCAGTGGGCCGGCTGAGTCCTCGCTCTAATCGCTCGTACCTCCAGTTCCCGCCTGTCTTAGATGATACAGGTGGGGTTTCCGCTCGTTAGGCGTCAAGGCGGTTTGCGTTTGCGATCGGCTCTCTCACAATACCGCTTGACAGCCTCCTTCTCGACCATCACAGTTTCACAGAAGGAGGCGACTTGTCTCCAGTTTTCTCTATCCCTCAGCATAGCACCCACTACTGCTGGTAGACAAAGATCTCGCCCGATCCTGTCGACCAAAAAAAGTTTGTGACCTACCCAATTGTTCTTATTGTCCTTGTTCGCCGTATTATTGATCTCCTTAAGTTTTGAGTTAACACACGATTTCTGTCAAATTCGTTCACTGACTGGACAAGATCCCTTAATCTTTGTGGTCCTTTCCTCAAAGGACCATCCCAAATCCTTACTAATACCACAGTATAAAATCATACAGTAGGTCGACGCCTTTGATCTTGTGTAATATGCCGACTCCGTCTATAACAATATTTATGAAATTATTTATTTATTGCAAATCAACATCGATAGCAGTATTATATTTATTTAATTTGCTATTTATATTAAGGGAACAACTCGAGACAGATTTAAGGTATTTAGATGGCATTTTCGTAACCAGCACACCAATCCACCTCGGAATTAACACCCATATCATATTAGTATACATTTAAATTGGCATCCACCATCTTGGATTTCAAAAAGGGTGGCTTTTTCGTAACAAGCACCCCAATTATACTCAAAATTGACACTCATATCAAATTATAAAAAAAACGACGTCCGCCACTAAGGATGTCAAAAAGGATGGCTTTTTCGTAACAAGCACGCCAATTATACCCAAAATAGACACTCATATCAAATTATAAAACAAACTTATAAAAAATCAAACATGCGTTACCCCTTAATGATAGATACCGAGCTACGAACATCGTTTTGTTCGCAGCTCGAGTGCCGCTTACCCGCGTCTCGTCCCTCACACCCCGCACGATTGCTCCGTCTAGACGTCTTCGTTGGACGACTGTATGATTTTTAGACTGTGCTACTATTATAAATCAGAAAGTGAGTTTGTTTGTTCCGCTTTTACGCCGTAACTACTGAACCGATTGCTTTGAAGTTTTGCAGACGTAAAGTTAGAAGTCCGGATTAAATAATAGGCTACTTTTCATCAAGGAAAAATTTGATATTCCCGATGGAAATCTAAAAAGCGCAATATAACCGAACACCACGCGGGCGAAGCCGCGGCCGGATGGCTAGTAATATATAATTCAACCATTAATAAAAACCATTTAATTTCTGTTAATTTTTTACGCCTAACACCGATAAGTGGATATTTAAAAAAAAAAAAATTCTCTTACAAGTACACAGGAGTCATCGCCTGTAAATTGAGTTCATGTTAAATTAAAAATTCCGTTAAATTCAAGGGTCACTTGACATTAAAAATACCATCTAAAAACCTGAAATGTCACATGACGTCACGCCGTGGTACAAAATCAATTTTTTTTTCGTAATTATAAACTAGTGCTTGACTACAATCCCGACTGATGGTAAGCAGTGCAGACGCATCGCAGCAGACGAATCGCTTGGCGGCAAGACTTTGTCTGGTGGGTGGTAACTTCTGCCGGCAGCCGATATTAAAGCCTACCACCGAGTAAAACCACGTCTTGACAAACACGTCTACCACGGCGTGACGTAATTAGCCCCCACTCCGTAACTTTAATACGCTATAACTCAGTAGTTTTTGGTCATTTAGACAAAATAAAAAAAAGGGTTTTATTTTTTTTATTATCTATAAGACGAACTAATTATTTTTTTGATTTTCATACCTTGGATACATCCCTATTTCTTTCATTTTTTGAGATTCCAAGGCCCGTGTCGACGCGTGGCGACGCGCTTGTGTGCGTAGCTTGTGGCCTCGGGGTTATGTGGCCATTACGCAGGTGACCAAACATTGAGACTGTACATGGAAATTGTAGGCCATAAATTCTTCTAGGTGATAAAAATCGCAAGTTCCAAAGTAGAGTAGTAGGTTTAGACTTTCGTCGCGTGATGAAAGGTTACATCCGGCGGGTGACTAATATCGAATGTCAAAATGTTTATTCCTAGGTGATCAGCGGCCTTATGAAGGTCAAAGTTTTATGCAAAGTGAAGTCACCTATGGTTTTTATCGACCTGTGTTAGGGGTGTGTTCGGCTTGTGGTAGGCGACAAGCAGTACTGCGAAACTGCTATAAATTATAAACTTGTGTTTGACCGCAATCTGGCCTGATGGTAAGCAGTGACGCAATCGTTGATGGTAAAGCGCACTAGTTTATTAAAAGCCTATTCACTCTAGCCTTGACAACAAATTGTAGTCCGACGGAAACACCGCCACTGACAAATTATTCCAGTCCCTCGATGTACGCGGCGAAAAGACAATATCTCTTCATTAAATAATCCGTAAACTAAACCTTGATGAGTACCGTTTAATCTCCTGATTCTACGTCAAAGTATTCATTAAAAAGGCAATAATTTCAGTTTGGGCAAATAATTTTGTGCTTAATTATTATCAAGGGATTTTATTTAATTGGTTTTTGGCGGCAGATTTATTTAAAGTCTTTTTCGGAAGTCGATTAGTAACTTTTTTATTTTTCGTAGAATAATTAACGATGTGAAATAGACTTTAGAATATACCGAGAGGATTATTATTATAATTTTACGATGATTTTATCTTTCTTAATAAAAATCATAAATTCATTAAATTTCTGACAGGCAACGCTACAACGCGATATACGTCACGTTTACCACGCTATTAGGATATATGCAACAGCCCGACATGATCCATCGGGCAGTCGCCGGATTCATAAAAATTAAACAATTTTCTTCCGGCGACTGGGACCACTCATAAATGATAACTGAAATCAAATAAGGTACAGTCAAACGACAAAGTAATAATGACGGTCGTATGGGGCCGCGGAAGAATCTGGACTCACGCGGCTCCGCGCACAAGTGATAGGAGAGACACCGGGGTGGTTTTTAGTCAGTAAGAGTTTGACAGACCCCGTCGCCCGCCCTAGGGCGGAGGACATCCATGACGATTTTCCATACCGGAAACAAAAAAAAAAAAAAAAGGATAAGGACTGCCACCCATCACGGACCGAATCTAGCTTTAGGAGGTCAAGTAGGTTGATAATAACCGAGGCTTTTATTATCAGCCTGTATTTTTTATTATTTCTATCTATTCTATACAACGTAATTATTTGTATATGCGAAACCTGAATAAAGTTTGTTCAGAATAAGCAACTGAATCGATTACAATTATTTTTACACCATTGTATATTTTTTCCCAAATACATTTAGAGTGAGACTGCAAAGTGATTACCGAGCGGTTACGATAGATCGTAGTACTTGCGCCTAGGGTTGTAACGGAGCTTCGCCTCCGCTTCCGTTACTGCGGAAGTTCCGCAAGAAATCGTATCTTCGCTTCCGCCTCCGCCTTAGCACAATTTTTGCGGAGTTATAACGAAGGTTTATTTACGTATTTATAAAATAAATAACGCGCAAACTGCGACGCTCGACAACCGTCCGGCCGCGTTTGAGCGCGAAATGGTCAAGAATCAACTAGTGCGAGGCGGGAATGCGGCAAACCCAATTTGTTTCTCCTTAATTTTCATTAGAAGAAGGTAATTTTTTTATACCAAATATACTACTATTAATGTACGTAAGTATTTAAAATAAAAAAAAATCTATATGTACTTTCACCTCCGCCTCCGCCTCCATTAACCTCCGCATGCGCGGAGGTGAGACTCGTCGCCTCCGCATCCGCCTCCGCCTCCGCTAACAAGCCTCCGTTACAACCCTACTTGCGCCCCGTGCCACAGCTGAGCCAGAGGTCAACGCCCGCGCTCGCCCGCTCGTACGAACCGTTGACCATATATTTGTTGGGACAACCAAGTAGAATAGCAAGCTGATAACACTGATAACTTGGTGGTCTTTCATGATAACTTTTTGAAATTTTGTACATAGATTCTTTATTTAAAAATACTGGACACATGTTTCGGGCTCCCATAAAAAAAAAAATGTTGTATGTCTTCTATCATGTCAAAAAAGCCATTGTGTAAGCGATTACCAGGGTAAGATCCCCAACCTTGGGCCGCGCGGCGGTCGGGTGTAACTAATCTAGCGGAATGCCGACAATTTGGGCGCTCCCCTAATTAATATAAAGTTTAGGGCTTGTGCAATTTGAGAGTAATTTGTATTGTTAATAGATTCGTAGGACGGTGCTCCTTATCGTGTCTAAGGAGGCTGTGTTTGTGTTTATGTGTTAGGTTGGTTTATAACCTCAGAATATCTCTTAACTGATTTCATTATTGTAACTTATTTGATTTTATTGCTAAATTACTGGTCTTGCCACCAAGCGATTCGTCGTGTTCGCATGATGTCTGGTGAAGCCGTACGGAGAACGGGTCTTAGCAGTTGTGTTGCGATGTGTGCCGGGTACAATTCGCCAAATGTTGTTGTGTCGGGAGCTAGGTCGTGGAGGGTCTCCAGATCAATCTCTCTCTGGCGCGGCATCGTTGGATTTAACATTGCATCACCTCGCTAACTGCCGTCTTCCTTCCTATTCACACAGTTTTTTTGAGTGAACAGGCTCTTAATAAACTAGCGCGCTTTACCATCAACGATTGCATCACTGCTTACTATCAGGCGGGATTGACCACGGTTTCTTGTTTAACCAACCCGCAACCCAGGAGGCATCGGTCTTCGTGGACCGGTGGACCCCGTCACGATGTGCTGACATCCCTTTGAGGCGCGCGTGAAACACAACGCGCTGTCGACTCGGGCCGGGTCCTTACCGGCGAGCTGCCCACTGTTCACCGCCCGCAGGCCCGCGCCTACGGTGTCCAGGAGTTCGGTGTGGACTCCCGGCCAGGGCGTCTCCTGCGGATTATTTGTGGCCTGTGGTTTCACTCACATAAATTTCGATGTTGTGATTTGATCGGGATAAAAGTATACATAATCAGCCTGTAATGCTCCTGCTCCTGGGACACAGGCCTCGTCTCGGTGAGAGGGAGTGGGCTGTAATCTACCACGCGGGCCCAGTGCGGTTGGTAGATGGCACATGTCTTCGAAGTTTTTTGCCTCTAGGACATGCCGGTTTCCTCACGGTGTTTTCTTTCACCGTTTTGAGAGCAATGGTGATGAACTAATTTATAAATCAAATCAAAAGTAATTTATTCAAATTAGGCTGAGAATCAGCACTTTTTGAACGTCAATATTACATAAGACAGTTGTTGGAATCTGTGTAATTTCTGGTATTGTTGAATAAATGTTGAAAAGAATAAAAACAGTAAAAACAGTATATGATGGTTGCTATATTCGAAAGTAAGTCATACTACTTATTTCTTTTAATATTGACATTAGAACAAAATATCAAAAAGTACTTAGTACTGAAAAGACCAAGTAGTTTTACAACATCCGCCCTTAATGGAAATAAAAAAGACAAAGTAGTAATGCTAAACATAATACAAAAATAAAACATTACTACCAGACTAAATAGATACAAAATATAAACCGACCAAAAATAAATAGAAAATTATTCTACCTATTTATCAAACCCATATTAACAACGCACCTAAGATGTTTTACGCGCCTTAAGGGCTTAGTTAGAAAGTCGGCTGTCATTTTATCCGTAGGTATATATTTTATGTCTATAAGACCCTCCGTAACCTTTTCACGAATAAAATGATATCTCGTATCAATATGTTTGGTTCTATTGTGGTGGACTGGATTGAGCACAAGTTTCTGTGCACTTTGACTATCTTTGTATAACAACACCCGATCAGCAAAATCAGTAATGTCACACACTAACCGTCTGAGGAAAATAGCCTCCTTTGCAGCACTGGTCAAGGACATATACTCAGCTTCTGTAGAAGATAAGGCTACCGTCGGCTGTTTCTTACACTCCCAGCTAATAGGTCCACCTGCTAGCGTAAAGTAGTAACCGGTGTACGACCGGCGGTCATGCACACAGTTCGCCCAGTCAGCATCCGTGTATCCACACAGATGTCCACCAACTTTCCTGTAAGTAATACAGTAATCCACAGTACCTTTTAAATACTGTAACACCCTTTTTTTTTCTTTCTAATGCCTTTTATCAAAACAGCTATTAAACTGACTTAAATAGCTTGTGGCATAAGCTATATCGGGTCTCGTATTCACAGCTAGGTACATGAGACATCCTATCAAGTTTTGGTAAGGATATTCGCCAAGAGATGTTGGATTACCTTTCTCTAACTTATTATTCTCCAAAGGTGTAGACATCTCCTTACAATCTCGCATATTAAACCGCTCCAACACTGCCTGAATGTAGTTCTTCTGACTGACCACGATTTTATCGTCATCACGGATAATATTTAAGCCTAAACAATACGATAATTGTCCCAAATCTTTTATTGAGAAAAATTTTTCCAAGTCATTTTTGACAATGTCAAATGACCTTTTTTCTTTGTAAAAGACAATAAGATCATCGACATAGACTGCGAGAATTATTGTTTCACTACCAAACTTTTTCAAATAAACACATGATTCCGCAGATGTTCGTGCAAAGCCAATTTTTGATAGGGTTTGATGCAATTTAATATTCCAGGCTCGAGCTGCCTGCTTCAACCCATAAATGGATTTTCTGAGCAAACAGACTTTACCTTCTGCCCCGTGCTCAGCAAATCCCTCAGGCTGTTGCATATACACTTCTTCCTCTAAGTCCCCATTGAGGAATGCGGTATCAACATCCATGTGTTGTATTTTCAAATCCATTTTTGCCGCCAACGCTATAAGGGTACGCAGAGATGAATTTCGAACCACAGGGGCAAATGTTTCATTATAGTCAGTCCCCCAAACTTGACTAAAACCTTTCGCAACTAGTCGCGCCTTATATTTGACTATTGCACCGTGCGCGTCTCTCTTTATCTTGAACACCCATTTACATGGAATAACCCTTTTATTTGGTTTATAAACTAATGTCCAAGTTTGCTTATTCAACAAGGCATTGTACTCATCATTCATTGCGGAGATCCAGTTATCTTTATCAATGCTATTAATAGCTTCACGATAACTTTTTGGATCCTCACATAACAAGTCATCACCGAGAGTGCCGTATGAATAATAATCTGGAGGTTTACGTACTCGTACAGGATATCGTCTTTCAGGATAAACATCACTGGATTCATTTGAAGGAACCAGAGACAAATCAGTTTGTTCACCCGATTGTGAAGACTCCACGTCACCTACATCACCCGTTTCATCAGTCGCGTCCACAAAAACCTCAGCTTGCTCTACCGGGGCCATCTCCACGTCTTCTGAAGTAGGTGAAGAAGAAGTAGAAGCAGATGAGATAGAAGTTGCCAGTGGCGATGTGGTATCTGAAGAAGTTTGTGAAAACCAGTTAATGACATTGGGACTCATAACAAGATCAGGCTGAACAGGCTTATCCTTCAATCCTGAAAAGTTATTTTCAAAAAACGTAATATCCCGTGACTTAATCAATCTCCGAGGGTTTTCCGCGCTACGGAAATAATAACTTCTTGGATCGTCTGAATATCCAATAAATATACATTCAGAAGCTTTCATATCTAGCTTAGTTCTTTGGCATGAAGGCACGTGAACTAAAGCTCGACAACCAAACACCCTTAAATGAGACAGGTTGGGTTTACTCCCACACCACATTTCATATGGCGTCTTACCATGAAGTGCACGATGAGGTGACCTATTCTTTAAATAAACACTGGTCTCAACAGCATCTTGCCAAAAAGCTTTTGACAGAGAGCTCTGTGCCAGCAAGGAACGGGCCTTCTCCACAATACTACGATTGCAACGTTCACTTACCCCATTTTGTTGAGGGCTATATGGTACAGACGTTTCATGTCGAATCCCTTGAGCCTGCAAATAGTCTGTCAACTCCTTATTGACATACTCAGTCCCATTGTCTGACCGAAGGGTTCGAATTTTAGTGCCAGTCTGTCTCTCAACAAGTGTTTGGAAAACACAAAAATACTTCTGAACTTCTGTCTTAGATGACATACAATATAGGGTTATAAAACGTGTATAATCATCTACAAAAATAATAAAATATTTATTGCCTTTAAAAGATTCAGTGGACAGGGGTCCACAAACATCCGTATGGACTAATTCTAATGGTGACGAAGCCTTCTTATACTTTATCCCTTTGAAAGGCTTCCGGGCCTGCTTACCTTCTACACAAGGTACGCATGGTTCTTTGTCAACCTCAGTATACTCCACACCAACAGCTAGACCTTTTCTGAGTAGATCCATACCAATACGGCAGAGGTGCCCTAGACGCTTATGCCAAAGCTGAAACTGGGACAAATTAGTGTGAACATTATAAGCTGAAACACTTTGCGGCTTTACTGTACAATCTAAAGTGTACAATCCACCACAAATAGAACCATGTAAAACAGGACCATTTGTAAAAGAAACATCATTAGAATTATAAAAATTACAGCCATTACTATCAAAAACAACTGAGAGACCTTTCTCTACTGCTTTTTTAACCGACAGTAAATTACAATCTAGATCAGGAACATGTACAACATTAGAAATCTTCTTGTAATTGGTATTTGTGTCAATCGCAACGTCTCCTAAGCCCACAGCCGGCAAACTTTTACCATTTGCGACAGTTATCTTCCCATCATGGGGTTGATAACTATTAAACCATTCAGCATGTGGAGTCATGTGAGTAGTCGCACCAGAGTCGATAATCCATTTCTCAGATATCTGAACATTAGGTGCGGACAAAGCCAGTTCCGTGACACCATCCAAAACAAATTTCGTGACATTTCCTGAACTTGAAACAACTAATCCCTTATCCTTAAAACAACTTTCTGTAGAGCAACTCGCCTTTGCCTTTTTCTCCTTCTTTTTGAGAGGGCAATTAGGGCTCTTGTGCCCAGGCTTCTTACACCTAAAGCAAATAACTTGTTTTGTTTGCAACGCAGTCACATCATCTTTAGTCTCCTTCGTCATTTCGCTCAACAACTTAGTCCTCACCAAATCTGTTGTGACTTCGACGCTCCCATTCTCAAGCGCCATGATCATGGGCTCGAAACGAGACGTCAGACCTCCCAATATAATTGCTGCCAGAGAACTATCTTCTATGGTCTTGCCAATATCGACCAGGTCTAGTGCTGTTGTAGTTATTGCGGTTAAGTAAGCCTCTACGTCAGAAAAGTCAGATAAGGAGTACCTGTACAACTTGCGTTCCAGTGACAATTTACGACCCAAACTGCGATCCTCGTAGGATTTTTGAAGAGCATCCCACGCTTCTTTTGCGGTCTTAGCTGGTCGAACAATCGAAATAGCAGCACCATCTACAGTAAGGCATATCTTAGAAAGAGCCTTTTCATCCTTACGTACATCGTCGGGCGTCTTATTCCCTTCAAATGTTCCGCTTACTGTTTCCAATAATCCTTCATGCATTAACAACATTCGCATTTTAAATTTCCACACTGTGTATCCTTCTCTATTACAAAGCATCGGAATACCATTTAGGGACATACCAGAAACTGCAGCAGACATGGTTACTATGTATATTTTCCACCACCAATCTCCTTTTAAATTTGATTGTAAAATATACAGAGCCTCGTGCTGATAACGTATGTTGGAATCTGTGTAATTTCTGGTATTGTTGAATAAATGTTGAAAAGAATAAAAACAGTAAAAACAGTATATGATGGTTGCTATATTCGAAAGTAAGTCGTGTCAATTTATTTCTTTTAATATTGACATTAGAACAAAATATCAAAAAGTACTTAGTACTGAAAAGACCAAGTAGTTTTACAACAACAGTCCCCAAAACGCCTGCCCATCGATGAGGCTAACACTGCCAAAAAAAAAGCCAAATGCGATTCGGACTCGCACACCGAGGGTTCCGCCGTACAAACGTAGCGGTCTCCAAAGCCTGGAGCACAGGCGTAGAGTAGCCAGCCTTTCGGTCTTCTATAGGATGCATTCTGGTGAGTGTGTAAGGGAATTGCATGATTTAATTCCCCCATCTCCGTTCCACCATCGGACGACCCGTCGTACGGCGAGTTTCCACCCTTACGTTGTTGACACCACTGCGATCCGTACGAAGCGTTTCGCTTCCTCTTTTATACCGCCTACATCGAGGGACTGGAACAATTTGCCAGCGATGGTGTTTCCGTCACATTACAATTTGAGTGGCTTCAAGGCTAGAGTGAATAGGCTCTTAATAAACTAGCGCGCTTTACCATCAACGATCGCATCACTGCTTACCATCAGGCGGGATTGCGGGCAAGCGCTAGTTTATAACTTATAAAAAAAGCGGACAACCAACAAGGAGGACCGATGACCTGGTGAAGGTCGCGGGAAGCCGATGGATGCGGGCAGCACAAGACCGGTCATTGTGGAAAGCCTTGGGGGAGGCCTTTGTCCAGCAGTGGACATCTATAGGCTGAGGAAGAAGAAGAAGAAGAAAAAAAGCGGTTTATTGATAAACAAAGTAGAAGTAATCAAAATCAACGAGAAATTGTCGCAAATTTTACTAATTTCGGTACACGTGCGAACAGCATTTAAGCACTCGTGCGTATGGCGCACGGCTGCCGCTCGCTGTGCCGCGATACCCCTTCCCTTGACCAACCGCCTGCCTTCGCGCCCGCGGGCGGCTAGTGCTTGCGCGTTCGTTAGTTACTCCCCCCCGTCCCGCTTCGCCAGTAGGAAGCAAGCTGTCTGATAATGATTGACAACAATAGGAAATTACAATTAATGTCTTTGAATATATTTATAAGTACTAAGTATAACACAGCAGTTAGGACGCATTTAGGTTATATAAATACAGAACTACATTCACCAAAATATTTAGATTGAATGACGATTGTGTTGGTCTTTGTTACTGTGCCTAAAAATTTTAAAAGGTTTCGGGTTTTTCTGTTAGGTTATCTTAAGCTATTGTTTCATACCAAAATTCAATATTCAATGTCAGCGGGAAGTAGTCTATGTTTTGATTCCGTTGCGAGTAGTGGCGAATTTCAAAATATGCGGTATGATTATAGGTAGGTACCTCAGCATTTTGAATTTTTGCGTTGATTTAAAATTTTTCACATTTTAGAGGTAATTAGATTTAAGAAGTGTTTGATATGAATTTCAACTTTAATATCTCTACGCGTTCATGTGAAAAAGGGTAGGTAGTAAGTTTATAATTATTAAAAAAATATTTTATGTCATGTAAGAAAAATAATATTTTAATATTTTATGTAACTTCAAATTTATCATTTTCGCAATTTTTCCTTTATCTGTCTGTTATAACGTTGCTTCTTGCCGAATTTCAAGATTCTGAGTTCACGGGAAGTACCTTGTAGGTTTTGATTCCCTAGCGTGTGACGGAAATTCGTCTAAGGTGTCGGTATAAACTGCTGTATCTTTTGATTGCGTTAACTTAGAAGTTTGATTTTTTCACTGCTTAAAGGGACAATAGACCTAGGTATTTGGTATAAATTTCAATTTGATATCTTTATTCGTTCGTGAGAAATAAGGTAGTAAGTTTCATTTTATTAAAATATTTTTATTATATTATATAACTAAAAAAATGTGATTTTCGCAATTTTTCCTATATTTGCATTATATGACAATGCTTCATGCCAAATTTCAAGATTCTGAGTTTACGGGAAGTATCCTGTAGGTTTTGACTCCTTTGCGAGTGTCGAAAATTTGTGAACCCTAAAAAAATTACATAATCTATACTAATATATAAAGCTGAAGAGTTTGTTTTTTTGTTTCAATGCGTTAATCTCAGGAACTACTGGTCCGGTTTGATAACTTCTTTTTGCGTTGGATAGCCCATTAATCGAGAAAGGCTTTAGGTTATATAACATCACGCTGTAACCAATAGGAGCGGAGCATAACTAACTCCACGCGAACGAAGTCGCTGGCGGCTCCTAGTTTACTATATTAGAAGGATTAGGATCTTTGCGGATGGGAAATCATCAAATGACCTCTCCCGCTCTGGGCGGAGCGGAAGGGCGAGTCAGACTTTTACTGACTCAAACCCACTCGTGTTCCTTCCCTTGCCTGTGCGAAAGGGGCCACGGTTACTTTCGGACATTCCGCGAACCTGACAGTTACTGTATAGACCTTTAGTTGATAAGTTTACTGCAGCATTAAATATATTAAGACCTTATATGTATATAGTAGTATACGTGCAGCTGTGATAACAATGTATATCTGCGGTGAAGGCCTGGTGGCCTGACATACAGGCTTCAGCTTATCTTGGACACCAGTCTCCCACAATATTTTTCTATAAGCCCATAACTGGACAACATTGTTTTTCTTTTGTTATTATTTTATATGGATACTGTGGTGAGAAAATAAATAAATATTATTATTATACTAGCTTTCCGCCCGCCTTCCCGCGTGGAGTTCGGTTATATCGCGCTTTTAGATTTCCCTCGGACACATGTTTTTCCGGGATAAAAGGTAGCCTATGTTCTTTCTCAGGGTCTAAAGATTGTCTGTGCCAAATTTCATCAAAATCGGTTGAGAGGTTTAAGAGGAAAGCGTAACAGACAGACAGACAGACAGACAGACAGACAGACAGACAGACAGATAGACAGAGTTACTTTCGCATTTATAATATTAGTATGGATGACGACAGCCTCCGTGACGTAGCGGCCGCTGCGCAGGTGTGGATTCAATAGCACAGCTGTGTGGGGATCGAACTATAGTGTACCTAAATATTTGTATATACCAAATATATATATAGTGTACCTAAATATTTGTATGCATGAATGTCAATATTTGCTGGTCTGGTAGTGCCTCGGAAAACACGTTAAGCCGTTGTTACTGGTTGCCATACGAACATCTAATGGCAATAGTTACTGGTTGTTGGAGCCCTCAAAAGTCCAACTATTGGTCTGACTGCAATGCTTCGATATCGCCTTCGGTTGTGGAGGTCAGACGGCAGTCATTCACGGAAAATATCAAGTTTAGCCAAAATCAGCAGTTAGACTGGTAAAGCGGACCCCAGTCTCCAAAGCTGAAAAGGCTTCGGATGCGACTGGGATTAGCACTGAGATGATGATGATGATATGACGACCCTGCTAACATGTATGTAAATTAATCGTTGGAGTCTCGTAATAACATATCCCAAAAAAAAATTATGAATGTTCTAACCCCGTGTCCTAACCAAAAACAAAAGGTCGCGCGAGCCTTTGTAAAACTTTTAAAATTATGAAATTAATAGCTTCTCACAAATTAGTCCGCATGAAATTTGTTATCTGTTGACCCGGCCGGTCGCTGCACATCACTGTCCATCCTATTAATCCTTGTTTGCTTAACGTTTGTTTCTCAAATGTTTTTCTTTTTACTATGCCTATTATAAAGGCGCTATCATGTTGTAGGATAATGTTCTTCAAGAATTTAGCTACAAAAGCAAAAAAGATTTTATTCAAAACCGATTCTACTAGTTCCACAGATTATCGCGTTCAAACAAATAAACAAAGTCTTCTGCTTTATTATAGTATAGAAGCCCATAATCCCGGGATACATCGCAACACAACTGCTCAGACTCGTCCTCCGTACGGCTTGACCCGCAAACATGCAAACACGACGAATCACTTGGCGACAAGACTTTGTCTGGTGGGTGGTAACTTCTGCCGGCAGCTGATGTTATGGCCTATCTCCGAGTAAACTGACTCAACTGTTTGTCTGTCTGTCACCATGCTTTATCTCGTGTACAGTGATAGTTTAAATGTTCAAAGATGATGTATCTTCCTTTGTAACAACTTTTATATAGATTTTGTGCTTGTACCCCTGTCGTGCATGAGTGCGACTCGCACTTAACCAGTTTTTTGTGTCTATCTTTTTCTGTGTCATGTTTGCCGCAAATAAACGTATTTTCAATTTCCTGTATCTTTTTCAGGCCAGAAACTTTATTTTTAACATCAATAAAATTTTCAAATTCAATAGTACCGTTTCTCTGATCTTAGAATAGATTTTAAGATAAATTATTCCGTCCATTAATTGTTACATGAATATTCATCAGGTATAATTATAACTGTACCGCCTGGCTTTGGATTGACCGCCAATAATTTCGTTTTCTATCGTCAGAATAACGTCCCTTTAACGTTTTGTTTCGGTTCAATATTTTTTAATTCGTTGCCCCGCACTAGGAATTACTCCTGTATCGTAGGTACGTTTACAAAGATTTAAACACACATACGTAAACAGCCAGACCCGGAACAACTACCTACAGGCCATACAAATATTTGTTCCATGCGGGAATTGAACCCGCGACACGCAGCACAGCAGCCGATCGCTCAGCCACTGCACTTATCGTGACTTATTCAAAAATAATTGGGCCTAGCCCTTTTTCAACTAGGCATGGGTGAGCATCCAGCCCAATCGGATACAGCAACGGTGTTTCAGAAACCCGAAAGTCCTGACAACAAATCTTACCTATGAGTGTCGTATTACCGAACAAGCCTGTTGTGAAGGTCTGGGGCCCAAGTCTGCTATTACAATAGTGTCAGAATGGTCGATTAGTGATCTCCATACTGTGCATGATGTATCTAATTTGACAGGATTAAACTGGACAGAGCTAGATATGATTAACTAGAAGATAAATAACTTCTGACATTTTCTTAATGAAAAAAAATTCACTACCTAAACAAAATCCTCCAAGCATAAAGGGCGCCACAGATTACATATTTATGCATTACTGGTAGTGATGCAATCGTTGAATGCGTAATTAAGTAACCGGTAGACTCAACAATACGACGGCATACTGTGTTTTCTACGAATTAATTACATTTCTTCAGTATAGCAGTGTAGACTGTGACAAAAAGGTAAAAATATAGTTTAAAAAACTAAAAAAGCATGCTTTTGAAAATTATCAAACTAAAAAATCAAAAATATTTTTTAAAAAAGCGTGAGGCCCTTTTTGCCATATTTTTTGTATATTAAGCGCACGCTTTTTTCCCGTCTCTAACTCTGGACTACGAGTGAGCGGCTCATTACTGTAAAATGTCCCACCGTTTTCAATACGTTCGTTCGATCGTTTTTTTTTTATTTTAAAGAATATTGAACAAAAAAGTTGAAAATAAATATAGTTTAAAAAACTAAAAAAACATGCTTTTAAAAAATATCGAACTAAAAAGTCAAATATAATTTTAAAAAAAGCGTGATTCGCTTAATATACAAAAATTATGGCAAAAAGTGCCTCACGCATTTTTAAAAATTATATTTGACTTTTTAGTTTGATATTTTTTTAAAGCATATTTTTTTAGTTTTTTAAACTATATTTATTTTCAACTTTTTAGTTCGATATTCTTTAAAATAAAAAAAATAAAAACGAACGAACGAATGTATTGAAAACGGTGGGACATTTTACAGTAATGAGCCGCTCACTCGTAGTCCAAAGAGTTAGAGACGGACAAACAAACAAACAAGCAAGCAAGCAAACATAAATCAAGAAAAGAATAAAGAAGAAGAAAGAAGAGATAAAGAAGAAGAGAGAGGAAGAAGAATAGATCAAGTAGACATTGAACGCGAACGCAGGGCGCTAGCAGTTAGATGCAACATGTTGGCCCACAGATTTGCTCGTTGTAGTGATGGGGTCAAAATCGCTTTGTTCAAAGCGTTTTGTCAGTCGTTCTACACGGGCGGTCTGTGGGTTAGCTGTACGCGGAAAGCTCTAGACGCCCTGCGTGTGCAATATAATAATGGTTTTCGGGTGCTGTTGGGGTTGCCTAGGTATTGCAGTGCGTCGGGCATGTTCGCTTTGGCGCGAGTGGATGATTTTTATGCCATCGTGAGAAAGAGGGCGGCCTCGTCGCTCGGTAGAACTAGGACCAGCGCCAACAGCATCCTACAAGCCATGGCCGACAAGCTCGATGCGCCAGTGCTAAGACACTGGTTAGCATTGCTTGTGCGGCAATCTTGATTAGTTTTTTAAGTATTACTAACCCTTAGTTGATAAGTTAAGTTAAGTTACTAACCATTGGACCTTTGTTGTCATTTAATAAATTAAATTATTATTATATAAGTGAAGCTAATAAAAAGCATGTAAAAAGTGTTCGCCAGATACAACACCCGTCTAGTCAGAGGTACCTTCCTTTTCTATGGAGGATGAGCAAACTTTATACCATGTTCATCATACCTGTAAAGCACTAAGTTCAGGATCTTTACCGTATATTGAGTAAGTTTTCACCAAGTTAGGCATATTTCCCACTCCGTAGAGCAAGATATAGTGCATGTAAGAGCTATCCATACATATAGGCTGCTTTGCCGGAGTATTTACCTATGTATGTACATAGTTTGCATTGCACCTCTACAAAATGCAGAGCAGTGTGAGGAATCAGAGGTTTATTATTAAATTGAAGATGTTAAAAAAGCAAGAAAAAGAAAAGGTGGGTTCAGTAATATTTCTATGTAACATTTTGTAAAAGATTTGGGTGTGATTAATTTTCAACGCAGAGGGGTAAATTAAGGATGGGCACGCCACAATAGCGGCGGTAAGACCCTCTTTAAGGAGTGGCTAGAGAGCCGCTACGGCGCCCTCACCTTCCGCCTGACGCAGGTCCTCACCAGACACGGTTGTTTCAGGAGGTTCCTGCTCCGCATAAGGCGGGAGGAAACGCCAGGGTGTCCCCATTGTGTGGATCGCCCTGAGGACACGGTGGAGTATACGGTGGAGGTCTGCCTGGCTTGGGTAGAGCACCGCCGTGTCCTCGTAGCGGCGATTGGCGGCCATTTCTCGCGTCCGACCCTGGTCCAGGCCATGGTCCGGAGCGAGAGTGCATGACAGGCCGTCAACTCTTTCGGCGAAGCAATGATGCTGGCAACGGAGTAGGCGGAGCGCGTGATGCCCTGGTCGGGAGACGACATCGAACTCCCAGCCACCCTAGATGCGGGCTTGCGGGCGGTGAGCAGTGGGCAGCTCGCCGCCCGGTAAGGACCAGGCCCGAGTCGACGGCGCTTTGTGTTTCACGCGCCCCTCAAAGAGATGTCAGCACATCGTGACGGGGTCCACGAAGGCCGATGGCTCCTGGGTCACGGTTGCGGGTTGGTAAAAAAAAAGAAACTGTGGCCCTGGCGCATAGGCAAGTGAAGAAACACAGGGTGGATTTTAGTCATCGTCATCGCCCACAGCGGGAGAGGTCATATGATAATTTCCTGTCACAAACAAAAAAGAACAAAAAAGGGTGATTGATGGAGGTAATGATGATGGGAGGATGACGAAGGACGAGTATAAAAGACGGTATTCATTATATGTTCATTATATTCAAAGGCTTATTATTCAGTAAATGATTATTTAAATGATAAGAATAGCTGGTCGCTCTGATTAACTCAAGACAATGTTTGTGTTCTTTCTCCGGAATTAGCTTACTGACACGTTATATAAGTTCTGTATGAACTTTATTATTTATATAACTTATTTACTTTTTTTTAAACACATAAATATGTGAGCTGTCACGCCCTTTATACATGGGGCTTTTATTTAAGTAATAAGTTTTTACTTATTTACATTTTGATTTCAATGATTTTTTTTTGTTATGCTTTGCTGATATTTTGAAGTGGTAGCTGGCATATGTTAAATAATTTCATTGTTGTTGTGTTTTCGTGTGTTCATCACTATACATAGTGTTGTATAAAGTCACGTGTTTTTTTTTTTTAAAAACTGACAGCTGTGCTGCTGGGGAGCTTGTTCCGCCACTTCTTCTTCTCAGCGAAAGCACTAGGAAGTGTCGATGGGTGGGTGTTTTGGGGGACTGTCTTATGTAATATTGACGTTCAAAAAGTGCTGATTCTCAGCCTAATTTGAATAAATGACTTTTGATTTTGATGTAAAAATAAGGAATTATGGCCAATAAACTGGCATCATATTTATCGAAATATATTTCCGAAGCCTCTGTCTCAAGTTACTCTGTGCATGAAGAAGGTCCCAGTAACGAGGTATTCAGAGTCTGCCTTTCTATTGCCTTTGAATATCGACAAGCCGTGGCACAGACATAATAATGACGTCACGTGTATTTGGCCTACTCGAGCATTATGTATGGTTTTGCATCAGTTCAAGCAACTTGTTAAGCATGTAGTGGCTGACCGGAGGGTGCAGTATAAGTTTGGATTTTGGCATTTTGACATATTGTCAATTTTTCACACGTAATCAGGCAAAAGTAATTTTTTACTGTTTCTTTCAATAAAAGATACCTGATAGTTGAAAAACTGGCCCTTTTAACGAATCTGCAAAATTGATAGTTTTCAGAAATAGTGTCAATTGATAATCTTACTGTTTCATAATTTTATAAAAACTTGAAACATATTTTGTCTGTCTTTTGTTATTAATCGGCTTTGGTTAGGGCAAGAAGAGGAACCAAAGGTTGCGTTACAGCTTCGTTTTGTAATAGTTATCTATAATCGTTACTAATATTATAAATCGGAAAGTGGAGTTTGTTCCGCTTTCACGCCGTAACTACTGAACCGATTGCTTTGAAATTTTGCAGACGTAAAGTTAGAAGTCCGGATTAAATAATAGGGTACTTTATATCCCGGAAAAAATTGATATTCCCGTAGGATATTTAAAAAGCGCGATATAACCGAACTCTACGCGGGCGAAGCCGCGGGCGGAAAGCTAGTATAACATAATCAGCTTATAATGTTCCCACTCCTGGGACAGCGGCCTCCTCTCGGTGAGAGGGAGTGAGCCGTAATCTACCACGAGGGCACAGTGCGGGTTGGTAGATGTCACATGTCTTCGAAGTTATGCCTCTTGGCCATGCCGGTTTCCTCTCGATGCTTTCCTTCACCGTTTTGAGAGCAGTTATTTATAGTTTAGTTATCAATAGTTATATGAAAATCGTGACTGATTTACAAGGCGAAGGAAAACATCGCGAGGAAACCTGGACTTTAAATCTGAAATCGCCAATCCGCATTGAGCAAGCGTGGTGATTGTTGAGGTTGAATTTTAACATTGTCTCTGGCTGATGATTTTTATAAAGAAATGAAATTCAAGTTTAGAAGAAGTCAGATTCGACAGATATGAAAAAAACGATTTGATGTTGTAGTAGTAAAAGAGGAGTCAAAAGGAATTGTAGTGTGTTAAAAGAAATTAACATGATAGGAGTTTTTGGCGGGAAGCCAATATGAGTGCCACGCTCGTTTTTCATTGGACTTTTATAGTACATTACGATATTAGTGCGTAATGATGGTTATAACATGCGAGGCGGAATTTCAGCCCGAGCCGAAGGCGAGGGTGTAATTGAGCCGAGCATGTTATAACCAATACGCACGTATATCGTACGACGTTTTTTAACACACTTGCGAGGAAACAGTAACAGGAGTGTGCGAGGGAATTGCATGATTTAATTCCCCCATCTCCGTTCCACCAGCGGACGACCCGTCGTACGGCTGGTTTCCACCCTTACGTTGTTAACACCACTACGATCCGGACGAAGCGCTTCGCCTCCTCCTTTATACCGCGTACATCGAGGGACTGGAACAATTTGCCCGCGGCGGTGTTTCCGTCGGACTACAATTTGAGTGTCTTCAAGGCCTAGAGTGAATAGGCTCTTAATGAACTAGTGCGCTTTACCATCAACGATTGCGTCACTGCTTACCATCAGGCAGGATTGCGGTCAAGCGCTGGTTTATAATTTGTAAAAAAAAAAAAACAGAAAAAGAAGTATTTTATATTTTGTGCATTTTAAATAAACTCAATCTGTGAATGCACACTGTTGCTTTCCCTCCATTAGTATTATTATTTGCCATTTCAAATATGGAACAGCGCGCAGCGCGAGCCGTGCGGCGGCGATCAGTTCCATAATTACTTGAAATGGAAAATAATGCTGTTATGGAATTTGTATGGACTATAACTTAACTATTTGCTTTGATAACACACGCGTTTGTTATGGCCTGCTTTACATATTTAAAACCGGTGGAATTACATCAGCTTTACGAGCAAGGGTGTTAAAAAATTATTTATAGTGTAGTTTACTAAATAAAAACACGTGATTTATGTAGTAAAAAGTGCATTTAGTGAATAATTCACAAAGAACAGTGAAATATTGTAGCATAGTGGCCACGTCATGGCTTTGTACCAAATCTTCCTCTTAGTGTCTTTTCACGCGGGAAACGAAAGGAGATAGGTTTAGGTTAGATTAAGTTAGAATAAGTTACAAAAGTTGAAAATTAATTACTGAAGACATGGCAGTATGGTCTCTGACCTTAGCCTCTTCCAAATGGAACAAATAAAACCAAAAAAAAAAATAACTTGATGTGATCTGGTGTAACTGTTTTTTCCATAGATATAGGAAGTAAATCCTACATCTATGGTTTTTTCATAGAGATTTTATTGAAAAAGAACATGTGAGAATAAAAGAAAGAACGGTTTATATTGTATTTATTTTTTGAAGCATTTACCACAGGATCCCAAGAGGTACTGCATCCTTTTTAATAATTTTATCATAACAACAGAGATTACGTTCAATCCTTCTCTGTATGAGAGGAGACCTATGCCCAGCAGTGGGACGATAAAAGGTTGATGATGATGATATAAAAATCAACTGCTTAAGGAAAGTATGGGTTAAGGGATTCTCACTATTGACAGCTCACTCTGAGCTCACTTTTATTTTTCAGGGTGAGATTTTTCAGAATCGACGGTCAGGCGTGATGTTTAAAAACTCATACTTCATCAACATCATCATCATCAGCCTGTAGCAGTCCACTGCTGGACATAGGCCTCTCCAATTTCACACCATTCAAGTCCATTCTCGGTGCTAGGCCATAACATCGGCTGCCGGCAGAAGTTACCACCCACCAGACTTGCCGCCAAATGATTCTTCATGTTCCGACATGATGTCTGGTGAAGCCGTACGGAGGAGGGATCTGAGCAGTTGTGTTGCGATGTATGCCGGGTACGATGCAAAAATTGTTGTGTCGGGAGTTTGGTCGTAGAGAGCTCCAGATCAATCTCCCTCTGGCGCAGCATCGTTGGTCGTGTTGTTGCGTTTAACATTGCATCACCTCGCTCAACTGCCGTCTTTCTCCCTATTCACTCAGTTTTTTTGAGTCAATAGGCTTAAGGCGGTTCCAGGGGAAAAACACACCGCAGGCCGTTTTTATGTAGTTTTTTCGGAGCTATCTACTCTTTATCCAAAAGAAATATCAACTTATTAAAAATACATAAATTTTCTCCATAATCTTGGTTCCAAAATTGTGGATTTTTTTTTTTTTACTAAGCATAATGTTTAAATAATTCCTTCACAACGAAACCTCTGACAAGAGAAATAATTATCAAAAACGTGCATCTCCTCAAAAAGTATTATTTAGATTGCGTTCTTACATTAATGGATAGGCAATTTCATGACGAACATTATTGTAGAACTATTTTTTTAACACCCTTGCTCGTAAAGCTGATGTAATCCCACCGGTTTTAAATATGTAAAGCGGGCCATAACAAACGCGTGTGTTATCAAAGCAAATAGTTAAGTTATAGTCCATACAAATTTCATAACAGCATTATTTGTCATTTCAAATAATTATGGAACTGATCGCCGCCGCGTGGCTCTAGCCAGTGAGCAGCGCGCTGTTCCATATTTGAAATGGCAAATAATAATACTAATGGCGGGAAAGCAACAGTGTGCATTCACAGATTGAGTTTATTTAAAATAACTGATGTCTCATTTGAAATAAACAAATTTGTATTTGTTTGTATTTAAATGAGTATTTGTAAAAAAAAAAACAGTTTATTCGGTAATTTAAAAACTTGACTGCATGCTCTAGCATCTTTGCCAACATTTTCACGCAGCTACGGTAGAAAATAAACCTCGCGCCATTTTTCTCAAATTTTCTTTTCTTTGTACTTGTATTGTGAATATCTTTTTTTCTGTTTCCTCGCAAGTGTGTTAAAAAATGTCGTACGATATACGTGCGTATTGGTTATAACATGCTCGGCTCAATTACACCCTCGCCTTCGGCTCGGGCTGAAATTCCGCCTCGCATGTTATGACCATCATTACGCACTAATATCGTAATGTACTATTTTAAAACGATCAAAACAAAAATTTTATTCAACAATCTGAGCGTATTCCCCATCATTTCTCTTGCCCGAGCTATTGAGATTCAGTATGCCACAAGCTCTCGAAGGGGGAACCCGTGTCGTTCGTCATCGCGTGGTCCGCTAGCATAGCGGTCGGCGCGTGAGCGAGAAAGCATCTGCTTGCTCGCTCACGCACCGCATGTCGCATAGAGTATAATACTATCATAAAGTGTCTCTGTTATTGATGTTCATTATGGTGTTCGTTTTTTTAACCGATTTCAAAAGGGAGGAGGTTATATGTTTTTTATATTTGTTTGCGGATAACTTTACTATAATATAAATAATAGGGTATTTGACTAAAAAAAACTAATTAGTCCGTCATTCAGATTATAGAAAAATATTGGATAGGTTTATTATGTACGTTTTACATTTCGTATATTTTGTTTTACCAAATCAATAAAAATTGACAAATATAATAGGCATCAAAGATCAGGAGTGATGGCTGGTGACGTCACTGGCCGCTAAAAAGTGTAGCGTGCAGTGACGTCACACGAGTTTTCAAAGCACTGTGTCGTCTTCATTTTTTGTTTATATGAAAAAAGAAAAAAATATGTGTCTAGTATTTTTTGGGTAGGCCCCCGACAAGGTGGACCGACGACCTGGTGAAGGTCGCGGGAAACCGCTGGATGCGGGAGGCGCAGGACCGGTCGTCGTGGAGAACCTTGGGGGAGGCCTATATCCAGCAGTGGACGTCTTTCGGCTAAAATGATGATGATGAGTATTTTTTGGAAATCTGACTGACGGACTAATTAGGTTTTTTTAGTCAAATACCCTATTGCATAAGTTGATAAAAAATGCTATGCAATAGCTTTACCGCGGCAGTTCCCGAGTGCCACATTTTTTTTTTTAATTAGAAAGATAGTAAAGATAGTCTTCAAGGTAGTCTCATGTTTGGGTCAGGGTTGCGGGTTGGTTAAACAAGAAACCGTGGCCCTGGCCGTCCCACAGGCAAGTGGAGAAACACGGGTGGGTTTTAGTCAGTAAAAGTCTGACACGCCCTTCCGCTCCGCCCAGAGCGGAAGAAGTCATTTGATGATTTCCCATCCTAACAAGAAAAAAAAGGTAGTCTCATGTTAAGGAAATTAGGGTCTGATGATGGAAGACTAAGGAAACCTAGGAGAAATTTAAAAAATCATAGGGGCGCCTAGGGCATATTTATGTTTTTTCATTAAGTGTTTTAACGCACTACAATTTAGTAAAGTTCGGACTTGATGATGGAGCCGGGAGACAGCCGAGGGATCTCCTTAACGATTCACATCAGCTGCCTCGTGTTTGTGCTTAATAAATTTATATTGATAAGAACTTTACACCTAAATGAGTTGTGATTGTCATTAAAGCTCTGATGATGAAGACAAAGGCCAGTTAAGGGAACTCCTCAAAGGTTTACAATAGTTACCTTGTGTTTGGACTTAATTCATTTATATTGATGAAACCTTTACACCCATATAGGTTTAAATGAAGGTCTGCAATAGATCTGATGATGAAGACCATAGACAGTTGAGGGAATTCCTCAACAATTTACAATACTGTACTTTAACATAGTACAAACACTACCTACTCGTTCAATTAAAATCAAGAGACTGAATTTAAGTTGTGTTATTTCATTGCGTTATTTCTAGAAATGCTCATACTTTCATTGTGGTTTTATAGGAATTAAAGCAAACGAAATACGTCGTTTGCTTGCAGGCCTTTTCCAAATATGCTGCCGTCAGCGTCCAGTCTGACCGGATATTGTATTAATCAGATGTTTATTATTTTTCTGCAAAAGGAAGCTTTGTGTAAATAATATTATAGTATATGTATTTGTTTTTTTTATACGATAGTTTTATTTTTTACAATTTACGTATTTGTTTTATTAAACGAGAATAATAATATAATTTCAGTCTTGCCTGAGCCCAAAAAAAAACATCCGATTACGTAAGTACAACAACAGATTACGGTTTCCCTTAAAATAATAAATAATGATAAATTAACCTTTACTATATTATTTTTCTATCCCTTTGACCATCTGACTTAGCTAACTTTCAATCTACAAAACTAACTTCCAACCCTGAAGTTACAGTCATAACATATTTAATTGTAAAGGTCTAATCAATACAAATTAAGTAAGCCCAAACACATGACAGTTGCTTCCGATGTGGATTCCCTTGATTCTCTGTCATCTCCATCATCAGGTCAGGCCCAAATCTTCACGGTTTTATAGTATCATCCGATATAAATACGAGTATCAAGTTTTCACCCGAAGCGTGCCTACAATTTTCGATAATTGGCCTAAATTTCTTAGAATTTCCATTATCGACACTGACGTGGTAACAATGAGATTACATAGGCAGCATACTCTTTCATATAAAAAAAGCAGTACTTCACACCTGGGCAGCTTCTAATGTTATACAAAGCACAGGTCCGTTCGTGTGTGGAGTACTGCAGCCACATTTGGGCTGGTGCTGCCAAGTGTCACCTGGCCACTTTGGATTCAGTGGAGAGACGTGCAAAGAGGCTGATTGGTGACCCTGATCTAACTCGAGTTGGTCTCCAAAGCCTAGAGCACAGGCGTAGAGTAGCCAGCCTTTCGGTGTTCTATAGGATGCATTTCGGGGAGTGTGCGAGGGAATTGCATGATTTAATTCCCCCATCTCCGTTCCACCAGCGGACGACCCGTCGTACGGCTGGTTTCCACCCTTACGTTGTTAACACCACTACGATCCGGACGAAGCGTTTCGCCTCCTCCTTTATACTGCGTACATCGAGGGACTGGTACAATTTGCCAGCGGCGGTGTTTCCGTCGGACTACAATTTGAGTGTCTTCAAGGCTAGAGTGAATAGGCTCTTAATAAACTAGTGCGCTTTGCCATCAACGATTGCGTCACTGCTTACCATCAGGCAGGATTGGGGTCAAGCGCTGGTTTATAATATGTAAAAAAAAAGAATGGTCAAAATCGGTTCATTAACGATAAAGTTATCAGCGAGCACACATAAATCGAATTCAGAACCACACTTTTGGGAAGTCGGTTAAAAAATAAAATACGCAAAATTTTTATTATGAAGTATCGTCAACATTTGTTTCAGTCTATAATAACCAAAAGTATTTCGCCGCACCAATAAACAAAAATAAAAGTGCCAGGTCTGTTACTTCTGTGGTCTATGAATTTAACATGTATTTGTAAGTACTTCTTCCGCCAGACGGCGCTAGTAATATTTAGCGAAGTATTGTAGAGGTGGGGCGCGGTGAAGAGGGAGCAAATGCTCGAGGTCATTTGGTGAGGGTACGACCTTCATAAACTAGCACGCTTTACCATCAACGATTGCATCACTGCTTACCATCAGGCGGGATTGCGGTCAAGTATCTACTAGTTTATTATTTAAAAAACGATTCTCATCCAGTTACTACCAGCCATCCTGCGAAGATCTTCGTTCCACCTAGCCTGAGGCCGTCCCAGCTTACGTTTACAGATTCACTAATTAATTCATACTTAGCTGTCTTAAAATTATAAAGCGTGGACAAATTATTTATAATTTGATCCACATTTACAAAGGAACTGGAAGAATTCAAATTAATATAAAACTTTTCATAATTACGCGTTTACACTTCACGATCGTAAATTAAACGGTGGGGGAGAAAAATATTTTATTTACAAATTAAGGTGTGAAATATAATGAATGTTTTATTACTTTGCCGCAATAAATTTATATTTAAAAAGATTTATTAGCCTACTAGCTTTTGCCTGTGACTTTTCTTGTTCCTTGTCTTAGCCCTGCTACACGTTCCGAGCTTGCCGAGCCGTGTTAGCTTAGCGTTTTTTTTTTGCACGGCTCCTAATACCATTGTGTCATTATTGTTATGGATCTACAACCCTACATGCGAACAAAATTTCATACTGGGCTCATGCAAGCTCCTGAATCGTACAAGCAGAATTTACTGTACAATCAGCATACATACAAGATCCCTAGATCAATCGTTGGCCAGTTGCACTCCAGACATAACAGTACTCAGGTCGGAGGACCCTCCTTTTTACCCGACTACGGCAAAGCAAAAGGAGGGTTACATGGAGAAGATTTATTTACAGTTACATTGGAGAGGATTACATATACCGACCTACCGTAGCACCTTGACAACGTGTGACTACGCCTTTCCAAACATGAAAATTTATCTCTACATAGTGAATATTGCATGCTTCATAATAGTATCGTATGACATTATTGTCAATATACGACGAAGGCATCTTTGTAGAGTCTACTGTGTCCATTTACTTGCAACTACATTAGCAACTTTGTTCAGTTCAGTTTATACTTTTTCAGCGTCGTTTTTTGTCGTAGTTGGGTTTTAGTTTTTTTACCTATCCAGAATCAGCCGTTTGCGGATAAACAAGTAAGATGCACTAACAAAGATTCGCCTTTATTATTCGCCAGCAGTTAGACTGGTAAGGCGGACCCCGGACTCCAAAGCTGAAAAAGCTTCGAATGGGACTGGGATTAACGCTAAGATGAAGAAGACCCACAAAGATTCGCTTTTGTAATACGTATAAGTGTGATAGTATGTATAGCTAAGAAAAAAGAAGAAGTTATGTCATCACATTGCAAGAGATGACATGCGTGCCAACAATCTTACACCACAGGATGCTAAAGATCGCACGAAATGGAGGCGAATGAGCAAAAACCGCTTTCTTGAGCAAGAATCCCGGCCACCAACGCAAAAACCGCGGTTGCAACCGGGACTTAACGCGATGATGAGTATGTTTATTAGCTAAGAAAAATAATTTTAAGTCGTGTCGTAATAATATCGTATTATGTTAACGAAGTCTTTGGTCTTTTCAGCTACCCTGAACAAAGTTTCTTCGTAGAAATTTTATTGTTTTTTAAATATATCAAACAAAACTCGCTGTAAAAGGGAAACGATGTTTTGTAAGTTCGACATGAGAGCAGTTTTTATTAAATCCGATGGATTTATCATCAATGTATTCAGGGACGGACTTGGAGGGTGTGCGCTTTAAAAGTTTTGGGGATAATGTAAATGATGTTTAAGTTATAGATAGGTTGTTTGGTGAGTTTGTGTTTATAAAGTCTTATTCAAAAAGAAAATTACGCTATCTTTGTTGCTTTTATTATTATGTTATAAAAATATAATACTACGTTTACGCCCGCGGCTTCACTCGCGTGGAGATCGGTTATATCGCGCTTTTTAGATTTCCCTCGGGAATATAATTTTATTTTCGGGATAATAAGTACCCTATTATTTAATCCGGACTTATAATTTTACGTTTGAAAAATTTCAAAGCAATCGGTTTAGTAGTTACGGCGTGCAGAAAAACAAATAAACAAATTCGCTTTCCGATTGTGATATTTGTAAGGATTTATTAAAATTAGATAAACATAATGGTTACCGAGTTTAGAATAGTACCAAACCATATCCTCCCGTGGGTGTCGTAAGAGACGGCTAAGGGAACTCTCACCAGGGAAGTGTCTCGACAAGCACGTTAAGTCATTGGTCCCGGCTGTCATTTACAGTCGTTATGGGTCGTCAGATGACCGAATATCTGACCACCAGTCTTACCAAGGGGTATCGTAATACCCAGTAACTGGGTTGTGGAGGTCAGATAGGCTATCGCTTCGCAGCTGAATTGGGTTGGTTCGTAGAACCGATTGCCGATGGGGCAGTAAGGTTTTGGAGAGGCGGCCACATACCAGAAGACGTAGCGTAGGGAGGTCCCCATCAAGGTGGACAGATCACCTGGTGAAAGTCGCGGGAAGCCAATGAATGCGGGCAGCACAAGACTGGTCATCGTGGAAAGCCTTGGGGGAGGCCTTTGTCCAGCAGTGGACCTCTATAGGCTGAAGAAGAAGAAGAATGCATTGTGGCAACTATGTGGTGTATCTTTTTGCATTACCTATTATTGGAATCAATAAATTGTAACAGCACATACCTACTTAGGATCCATTAACTTAATCAAATTTTATTCCGTGGTGCTTGGAAATCTGGGCTTCTCCCAGTTGCAATAATGTCCCTTTGTGCCGATTGGCCTGTCCTTGTCCTGCTTGTTATGGAGGGAAGTGGAAAAAATATCTTTTTTCTTACTCCTCCGCTATTCTTTTCTGATTAATTTCGTTGCTGGACCCAAGACAGTTGAATCGTTTCTCCGGGACTCGTCGAGCTTCATTGCTCGGCGTTTTTCTGGCGGTCTCCACTGTTGATTCTGGCTTTCAGGAGTTGCAGTGGGTTGGGAACAGTGTGGCGGGTATTGTCCAAAAAAAAAAAAAAAAACCTATGTAGTTCCGTATAATATCCAACGCATTTAATTTAGGGACCACACTACCAACCCAGTAGATGTCAACATCCTTAATGTATGCTAAATATGGGACCAATACAACATTCTGTTTCACTAACGTTGCGAGCTGCATTAAAGTTCGGGTGTTAGCCATAACAGTTTATTTAGGACCCTACTAATGTATACAAGAAGATAATCTATGATGGTCTAACTAGAGTTATAAGTACTTTATCTCTAGTTACACTACCAAAATAGTGTTAGCAATACATAATTTTGGGCCAGGGTTGCAGGTTGGTTAAAAAGAAACCGTGGCCCTGGCCTAGATGCAAGTGAAGGAACACGGGTGGGTTTTAGTCAGTAAAAGTCTGACACGGTCTTGCGCTCCGTCCAGAGCAGGAGAGGTCATTTGATGAATTCCCATCCCAAACAAAAAAAAAAAAATACATAATCTATGATGGTGTAAGTTATGCATGGGTGAGAGCAGTAGTGTTGACATTATTTGTACACAATAAAGCGTCTGTCTGTGTACAAAACGGCGATGAAAAATCATGGAGAAAAATTCGAATACGAGAAAATTACTATAGTAGTCAAATGAAAAAAAAAACTTTTGGATTTCGACTGTCTGTTCTAGAGATTAGGCCGATCGTACAAACTCTATATTATTTAAACTTTCTAAATTAATTTTTTTTATTTAAACTTTCCGCACAATAAAGTTACTGAACGGATTTGATGCCTTTTTTTTTTGTTCTGGATCGGAAATCATCAAATGACTTCTCCCGTTCTGGGCGGAGTGGAAGGGCGTGTCAGAGTTTTACTGACTAAAACCCTCCCCTGTTTCTTCACTTGCCTGTGCGAAGGCCAGGGCCACGGTTTCTTTTTTAACCAACCCGCAGCCCTGACCCAGGAGGTATCGGTCTTCGTGGACCCCGTCACAATGTGCTGACATCTCTTTGAGGCACGCGTGGGATACAACGTGCCGTCGAACCGGGCCTGGTCCTTACCTTACCTGCCCGCAAACCCGCACCTACGGTGGTCGGGAGTTTTTTGTTGTCTCCCGACCAGGGCGTCTCCTGTGGCCGCTATTCCCGGATTCCCGCTCCCTCACGCGTCCCGCCTCCTCCTTTGCCAGCATCACTGCTTCGCAGAAGGAGGTGACGGCCTGCCATGCACTCTGGCTCCAGAACATGGCCTGGATCAGGGCCGGACGTAAGAGACCGCCGCCGATCGCCGAAACGAGGACACGGCGGTGCTCTACCCGAGCCGCCCAAATCTCCACCGTATGCTCCACCGTGTCCTCAGGGCGATCTCCACGGTGGTTACACTCTAGCATTTCGTCTCGCCTTATCTGGAACAGGAACCTCCCAAGACAGCCGTGTCCGGTGAGGAACTGCGTCAGGCGGAAGGTGAGGGCCCCGTGGAGCCTCTCTATCCACTCCTCAAAGAGGGGACTTATAGCCACTATTGCGGCGTGATACGGATTTAATTCCTTAGAAATTCTCTACCAGTCAACAGAAAAGTAGTTAACAAACAACAGAGGCATTTTTAAAACAGTGTGAAAGTGTCTGTAAATATATAACTCTTTTTTTTAAACACAAATGATGAAGTTGAAAATGTCCCACCATAACTCACCGCACCGTTTTCAACAAACTTTAGGCCCATTTTTATTATTGCACAGTTCAAAACACCCATTAAAATAAACAGCAGTTTGTTTTTCATACTTTTGTTCCGTTTAATTGCGAAAGATTTTGTTTATTACTGTTTGTGCCGAGTGCGGCCCTGTTTGGCTTATCTCTTACTAAAACAGATGTTTTTCTGAACAATGGAAGGTTTTACCGCTGTATGGAGTGGAGAAGGCACACTATATAGTAAAAGTTTCCACTTCTAAACTTAGGTTAGGATCTTCCTGTCCTCAAGGCTCCCTCCATCCAGGCCTCCTCCGGCTAGAGGCCGTGGGAGTCATTTTACCGCTAATGCCACCCTATTCTTACGCCGCTGGATGAGGCTATATGGGTTTATTATCTTCTTATTCTTCGTGTTCAGCCTATAGAGGTCCACTGCTCGACAAAATCCTCTAGGCTAGCTTGGGGTTGCCATAATCCCCACCCTTGGCAGACGGGTTGGGGATCGCAGTAATTTGATATTCCACAGGAGAAGCGCTGCTGCCCACTTCCCTGGTGAGAGTTCCCTTAGTCGCCTCTTACGACATCGACGGGAGCCGGGAGGATATGGGTTGGTATTATTCTAAGCCCGGTACCACACGGGTTTATTATTATGGTGCTTAATATCATCCAAAAATACGGATTTTCCGGATATTTTTCAAAGATTTGCGGTGCTTGGTTACAACCAACGTTAAGTTTGTATGAAAGTGATACTTCTGTCTCCTTTCCTGAACACTTTTTTATGTCAAATACTCTGAACAAAAACTTCACAATTATAAAGAATCCCAGCTGTACCCGCTTTTTTAAGTTTTGTGTAAAAACCGCCCTTCAAACACATTGCCCCGAGCTAGTATTCATAACGTTGTTGCGCCTAACCGGGAATAAATGGTTTTCCGGTTAATCCGTTTATTTTCTCCTTAGCCCTTAGGGAACAAGTTAGAATTTATTAAATTCTTGGTTCGTTCTAATTTTTTTTCCTTATAAACAGTGGAATTTTAGGCGTCTTATAAAGACAGGAAACTTCATCTTACCAATGACTACTATAATCACGTTTAATTTCTCTATCATCATACCTTTTAATCATCCCACTGCTGGGCACAGGTCGCCTTTCATACAGAGAAGGATTGAGCGTAATCATCACGCTTGCTCAATGCGGCTTGGCAATTTCAGACTTAAAGTCCAGGTTTCCTCAAGATGTTTTCCTTCACCTTTTAATCAGTCAATGGGGTCCAAGATATATTTAGAAAGTACCTACATATAATTTAGAAAAGTTACATTGGTACATGCCTGACCTGGAATCGAATCTCACAGTCATACTTGAGAGTCTGGTATTTTAACGACTGGGCTACCACGGCTTATATTTACTTATATGGACTTATATTCCTCTATGGATTTGACAGCCTCCGTGGCGTAACGGTAGCGGACGCGGCCGCTGCGCAAGGTGGCGCGGGTTCGATCCCCGCACAGTGCAAGTATTTGTATGCATGAATATGAATATTTGCACTGGTCTGGTCGTGCCCCGAAAAGCACGTTAAGCCGTTGGTCCCGGTTGCCATACGCGAACATCTAGTGGCAGTCGTTACGGGTTGTTGGAGCCCTCAAAAAATCCAACAATTGGTCAGCTGCAATGCTTCGATGTCGCCTTCGGGTTGTGGAGGTCAGACGGCAGTCGCTTCACGGAAAATGTCGAAGTTTAGCCATATCAGCAGTTAGACTGGTAAAAGCGGACCTCAGACTCCAAAGCTGAAAAAAGCTTTGGATACGACTGGGATAAACGCTGAGATGATGATGATGATGATGACTTATATTCTTCTATGGAGTAACTTAATTTTACAGAATTAAACAAATATTTTATCTTCTGTCCTTTTCTTAATGGAACAAAAAGAAAAAAAAGATTTTATTTTAATTTTGTTAAGTTTTCAAGCAAGGGAATTAGCGCACTTGATATTTTAAGTAGGTAAAATAATCATTACAACATATTCGCTGCTAGGCAGAATTTATGTTCATTGTTAAAATGAACATGAATTTTATGTTCATTTTAACAAACTCATCTTTCAGTATATAAAATATATGTTGCATGGATGTAGTAGCGGGTCCCGCATCAGAATTGATGGCAACACCAATATTTGACGCAGCGCGACAACTGCGCATCCACACAGAGCGATTTATTTACACTCTATGGAACCAACTAGTGTGACACAATGAAAAATGGGTAGTTTGTAAAACAAGTCTTTATGAGATATACAGAATTGTATTGCATTTTTTGTGTGACGACATTGTGGGGGCTCTAGTGCAGAGGAATTTGAAAAACAGGTATTTGAAGAAACTATTGGCGTCACTCTGCTTCCAACCTCTCCCGTTAAAGTGCGAAAAGGACAGTTGCAGCTCAGGCTGATTTTACCTACAAAAACGTTGACCAAAAGACGTTTTGTATTCCGCTGTTTTCTTTTTCAAAACACGACAGATCTCAATTATTTTTATATCAAAATTTAGAGGAGAAGTATGCTATGTACCTATGCTTCTATTATTTTCTTTTTTGTCAAAAACTTATCACGTGTCTAATGGTGGTCTGAACATCGCGGTAAAAATGGGTTATTTTTTGGGATTTTGAAGCATTATATTTTTTTTTAAATTAAGTTTCGAAAAAATTAAACAATTTCTACAATTTTAAACCATGATTATACGTTCATTTGATTTTTTCTTGATAAAAGAAATATGATAGTTCAAAATCGCAAAAAATAACCCATTTTTACCGTGATGTTCAGATGACTATTAGACAAACGTAATATATATGTATCAAAAAATTTAACCTATTAGGAAATTAGCTTACATGTGTTTCATATTTCATTCAAAGCGTTTTTAAGCGTTCTATGCAAATCATAAATATCTAAACAAATTAACTGTTTACATTTGTAGGAAGTAGAATTATTACTTTTATGAAAATCATAACTTACCGAATTTGGCCGACATATAGGTAAACTAAAACCTAAAAAAGAATTAAAAAGTGACAATAAAATCAACTCATCTTATAACCATCATAAATTATCCCTAAACATCGTAATCATTACAGATGAAAGGTTCAGGAGATAGCATTCGGAGTCATACCCTCGCTGGCACCCTGAAACCTTATCTTCATGCATCGCTGACCTTCTTTAAGGCACCTTCATACATGTAATTTACTGCTCATAATCGAATAGAGCTTTATTGGTCCTTATCATAAAGGCTTTGAGGCGGTTGGGTGGCAGTGTGAAATGAAATTTATGATAATCATGATTCAATAAGATTTGAAGGTTATGACCAGCACATAGAATAGCACAATGCTTAAGCAGTTTTTAATTAATGAAATTTACAATAAAGTTTAAAATTGCGTGCAGGAGGATCGCACGGCGAATATTCACCCTTGCTGTGTCTCATAGATCATACTGTTCTTGATTGGTTTTGTTTGTTTCGCCTTGTCGTTTATACCGCGTACATCGAGGGACTGGCACAATATGCCAGCAGCGGTGTTTCCGTCAGACTACAATTTATACTCTGTTTTTTAATCTCGTAGACTAAATTGACAAATGCAAATGTCAAATTTACATTATTAATTTTGTATTATTACGTTTTTAATAAGTACCTACACATTATTTCAGGATAACTTATTGTAAAAAAACGATACTTGATTTTATGAACGCTAAGTTTCGGCACTATTTAAGAATTGCAATAAACTGCCAACACTCGTAATGTCAGTTTAGTCTACGAGATTAAAAAACAGAGTTTAAGTGTCTTCAAGGCTAGAGTGAATAGATCTTAATAAAATAGCGTGCTTTACCATCAACGATTGCATCACTGCTTACCATCAGGCTGGATTGCGGTCAAGCACTAGTTTATAATTATACAAAAAGGGTGATTCGAGAGGATAAATACTAATAAGGAAGTCATTATCTGTCTAGCGTTTTACCAATTATTTTCAGTTCAGATTCCAGTCTAACCGAAAACATCTGACTATCAATATTTTATGTGGAGCGACCTTCTACCTCACCTCCACAATCCTTCTTCTTCTTCAGCCGATAGAGGTCCACTGCTGGACAAAGGCCTACCCTAAGGCTTTCTACAATGACCGGTCTTGTGCTGCCCGGATCCATCGGCTTCCCGCGACCTTCACCAGATCATCGGTCTACCTTGTTCCCCAACACTGCGTCTCCTGCCGCCACTCCAGAACTTATCCACAATCCACTTACTGGGAAATACGTTACCACTTGGTCAAGAGCGCTTGTGAGATTTCGGGGATTTGACAACCGGTGATGATTGTAAAATCCATTGTCAAAAGTCCAGGACGTGCTTACCTACTGCGGCATGTAGGGCTCTCGGTATGTGAGCTGATCCATCGACCTCTTCGGCTGGTTTTAGACACGGGCCCATAAATAACGCGAATATCCTTCAGCCGGTTAGTTGAACCTCCGCCGTGTATTAAAAAGGCCAGGCGGTTAATTAAATGGCCAATTTAACCAGTTAGTTGAGAGATATACAACGTTATTTATTCTTTATACGATACCTGAATACAGTTTGTTCTGTTGCAATGTTGTTACCGAGCGCGCAACACAGCTGACGGTAGATCATAGAACTAGGCGCATAGTGATACACTCCCCGCGCCGCGCCGCTGTAGTTGTGGGCGGGCGAGCGTTGCGTCGACCATATTTTTGTTAGGACAACCAGATAACAAGCCCATAACTTTGTGGTCTATCATGACAACTTTTTGAAATTTTGTACATAGATTCTTTATTTAAAAATATTGGACATGTGTTTCGGGTTTCGCATATATACAATATGTTAAGAAAACCTTGTCCGAGCCGTAAGGTTAGTAAAGGTTAGGTAAACACATGACCAAATAAAATATGAAATTTTACATAATCATCATAGTAACAATACTAGTGAATTTTGAAATTATCTTTTTTTACCGCGAATTAATTCCAACTTCCCCAAAATTTGGTAATTTTTAAAAAGTGACAACATTATTTGTGACGGTATAATTCTGAGCGAATAGCGATGCGACCGCGTGCCGCGTGCCCTGCCCCTCTTCGCCCGCGCCTGGATGGCCTACCGCACATGTTTTAAGTTACCTCTTTTTGCGAAATAAAATTTATTTTTTTGAAGGATTTTTTTTTAAGTTTAGCCCGGCTTTGTAGGCATTAGTAGAATCAGTTATCGATACCTAACAATATCTTCACGGGTCGGACAGGGTTTTCTTATATATTGTATACAAAAAATAACGTTGTATATCAGATATGTCTTTCTTTATCCCACCTACACCGCTATTGCCCACTCCTGGTGCGGTATTATGTTTCGAGCTTATTTTATGTGAGACCAATTAGAACAAAGAAGAAGTAAGTTTTAACAGGGCTTCGAATTAGAATGGAACCCATCTTTGCAAATATACTTAAAAAAACATTTCTAAAAGGTCAGTTTGAAGTCAAACAAAGCTTTAATTCTAGCGATAAAGAACACGAATTCGCTTAGCAGAAAGAATAAAACATTTTTCCGCACCTAGATTACACAGATTAGCATACAAAGCCTAGCGCATCTATAATATTTAAAATTATAATCTATGACGGAACTCCGGGTAAGATATATATAGGGTGTCCATGAATTATTCAACAGGTTGCCGCGGTGTTACTGTATCCGGTGTATAACGAAACTGTTTACGGAAGTGCTGCCATCTTGCGATAGCAATCCGTACTTGTATTTTGGTAAAATATTGCCACCTTAATTGATTTATAGCCAGTATTTTGGGACTGTAAAACGTGAAGCGGTCGTTGTGTATTCTAGGTCAGTTTTAACCGAAGTTTGGAAAGCAAAAACTGTCGGCGGGAAATCCTGTACTTTCGTTGGTGTTCCCTTGTTCACGGTTGAACAGGTTCGGTTGAAAACCAGTCTTAGCACTAGTTGTCTGTCATTTTTGCTAGACTGGGCCACATTGGCGCACACAAACACTTTACTGTTTTATTTGATTTTTGTTTGTGGCTACTTGATCATGTGTGTTTTAAGTGGTTTTAGTAGGTAGAAGACTGACATAACCCTTCGTTATGCCGAGATGGATTTTTTTATTGTGAGAGTATTCATGAGTTTTCCTGATGGCTGGTAAATAAAAATGTAGGAAATATGTTTTAGTGTTTCTGTTTATTCAGCCAAACTACTACTAACCATATGACAACTAAAACATGACAACGTATAAAAAATACAAAAAAAGAACAATAGAAAAATATAAACAACAAGAAGGTCTTTCCATCAGGAAGGTACTTTGCATCGATCTCGATCGTGCACATGCTCCCCCTTTCAAAGCAGAACGATATTCTTTAGAGGTCGGCGGAGAATGCCGGCAGAGGTCCTGACGTCGACCACTCTGAGGTTTCCGTCTCGACCAGGGAACAGCGCTGTGACCACGCCTCACGGCCACGTGCCTCTCGGAAGGTCTCCATCTGCGATCAGTACAGGGTCTCCTATTTTGACCGACACTTCACCGCCGCGGACTCTTCGTGGTGCTAGCTCTGGTAGGTATTCTCGAACCCACCGCCGCCAGAAATGATCGGCCAGTCTTACAGCCCTACGCCAGTAGTTCCTGCTGCATAAATCTCCGTGGCTGGTAAATAAAAATGTAGGAAACATGTTTCTGTGTTTCTGTTTATTCAGCCAAACTACTACTAACCATATGACAACTAAAACATGACAACGAATAAAAAATACAAAAAAAGAACAATAGAAAAATATAAACAACAAGAAGGTCTTTCCATCAGGAAGGTACTTTGCATCGATCTCGATCGTGCACATGTTCCCCCTTTCAAAGCAGAACGATCTTCTTTAGAGGTCGGCGGAGAATGCCGGCAGAGGTCCTGACGTCGACCACTCTGAGGTTTCCGTCTCGACCAGGGAACAGCGCTGTGACCACGCCTCGCGGCCACGTGCCTCTCGGAAGGTCTCCATCTGCGATCAGTACAGGGTCTCCTATTTTGACCGACACTTCACCGCCGCGGACTCTTCGTGGTGCTAGCTCTGGTAGGTATTCTCGAACCCACCGCCGCCAGAAATGATCGGCTAGTCTTACAGCTCTACGCCAGTGGTTCCTGCTGCATAAATCTCCGTGGCTGGTAAATAAAAATGTAGGAAATATGTTTTTGTGTTTCTGTTTATCCAGCCAAACTACTACTAACCATATGACAACTAAAACATGACAACGAATAAAAAATACAAAAAAAGAACAATAGAAAAATATAAACAACAAGAAGGTCTTTTCATCAGGAAGGTACTTTGCATCGATCTCGATCGTGCACAATGAGGATAAAAAAGGTGTATTGTTCTTAACTAAATTAAATTTAAATTCAGTTTTTGTCTTCAGTTTCGTGTATCTTTTCCTTTATGTTTCTTTAAGAACGAAAAGAATATAAAAGTCACTATAGCCCTGTGAAATTAAAATACACTATAAACAATTTTTTTTTTTTTATATATTATAAACTAGCGCTTGACCGCAATCCCGCCTGATGGTAAGCAGTGACGCAATCGTTGATGGTAAAGCGCACTAGTTTATTAAGAGCCTATTAACTCTAGCCTTGAAGATATTCAAATTGTAGTCTGACGGAAACACCGCCGCTGGCAAATTATTCCAATCCCTCGATTGTTACATATAGCAACACTCGATGTCTATGGTCGACACACACGCATTCTGTCATGTCGTCGTTTTGTCGTATAGTTGTAATGTACTCTGCTATTGTTAAGTTAATCTAATAATCTTTCAAGTAATAAATTGATTCAAGTAACTATTGAAGACTTTGATTATTCATACTGGAAGATATTCAGATAAAACATGGTGTCAGAAAATGAAGACGATCAAACGCGATCAGAAAAGAAACAAGTCGCACGTGGTTGTGGTTCAAAAACCAAATATGGCGAACGCTCAAGCTCAAGTTCATTACAAGTAGTCGGATCAGGGTATTTAAAACCACTAGATCTCAAAACCACAAACATGGCTGTGGCTTGGAAGAACTGGATTACGCAATTAAAGATATACTTGCGCGCCAACAACCTCGAAGAAGAGTGTGATAGCCGCAAAGTCGCCATTTTACTTCACTTCATTGGACCGGAGTCACTTGTCATATTTTACGCATTCAACGTAGATATAGATAAAATCAAATTCGATGATCTCATAGAAAAATTTACAAATCATTTTACTCCACAAGTCAACATAACCATGGAACGTCATAAACTATTCAATAGGCGTCAGGGCGTAGAGAAGACGATTGATGACTACGTCACAGACCTAAAAAACATAGGCAGACAGTGTGACTTCTTGGAACTGGAAGACAGCCTAATGAGAGATGTCTTCAGTTGGAATCTCAATTCAGCTAACCAATACATCAAGCAAAAAATCCTGGAGAGGAAACCCAGAACGTTTGATGAGGCAATCCAATTAGCAAGGTGCTTAGACACTACCAAAATCCAAGCAAAAACATTGGAAGATGCAGCTGTAATCATCAGTCCAGTGCATACACAGAAACAATATAGACAAAACAAAGATCAAACCAAGCAGTCAAACGGCACAAAACAGTCAAGCAACACCAAGCGGACAGATCAGAGCAGTACAAGAAAGTCAAGAGATAACAGCAAGTCGCCAAAAAAACAGGTAGATACATGTCATCGCTGTAGTCAAGTACATCGCTATAAATGTCCAGCCATAGGAGTCAAGTGCAAGAAATGTGGAAAATACAACCATTATGCAGTCGCATGTCGCAACAAACAGGTAAACTGTATTGACAGGTCAGAAAATAATTCTCTTTTCATGGGCCTAATTCGAATCAATAATATAAAGTCAGACTCATGGTGTGCTAATTTGTCAGTAAATAATGTAAACATTAATTTTTTATTAGATACTGGTGCAGATACTAATGTTATATCTAGCAAAACTTTCAATAATCTAAAAGTCTCATCTGACTCAATCACTAAGAGTATATATAAACTTTCAACATACAGTGGACAAACAATACCCACTATAGGTCAATGTTATCTACCTCTAAGTCACAATGGTCAAACTTACAATGTACTTTTTCATATAGTTGATATAGATTCACAAAATATACTAGGCAGAGACACATGTAGCTCACTCAAATTAATTAAAAGGATTTACAATGTTCAGATAAAGGCTAGTGACAACATAATAGCAGATAATAGTGGTTTGTTTCAAGGTTTGGGTTGTTTGAAAAACTTCACCTGTGATATAAAGCTCAAACCAGATGCTACTCCTTCCATAGATGCATGTCGCAGAGTCCCATTCCAACTAAAGAACAAGCTTAAAGCAGTACTAGATGAACTAGTGAAAACTAATGTCATATGTCCAGTCAATGAGCCTACCGAATGGGTAAGTTCTCTTGTATTAACCACTAAAAAAGATGGTAAGTTACGACTCTGTCTAGATCCTCGTAAACTTAATAAAGCCATAATGAGACCTCACTTCCAATTTCCTACACTAGACGAAATAAAATCGGATCTTTCCGGCGCTAGATTCTTTACTACACTTGATGCTAATAAAGGCTTCTGGATGTTAAAACTATCTGATAGTGCATCAAAACTGTGTACATTCATTACTCCTTTTGGAAGATATAGATACACACGTCTACCATATGGTATTTCAGCAGCACCTGAAATATTCTATAGAGAAATGGTAAATAGGTTCAGTGACATAAAAAATGTAAAAATTATGATGGATGATTTTTTAATTTATGGCAGTACTATTGAGGAACATGATGTAGCTTTACAAAATGTCTTAAATAGAGCTCGTGAGATTAATTTAAAATTTAATAAAGACAAATCTGTCATATGTACATCTGAAGTGAAATACTTAGGTCATATTTTTAGTTCAAAAGGTGTTTTAGTTGACCAGTCTAAAGTCAAAGCAATATGTGATATGCCCAGTCCTTCTTGTATTAATGACCTACAAAGATTCATGGGTATGGTCAACTATCTGAGTTCTTTTATTCCAAATTTGTCTAAAGAAAATAGTCTTTTAAGAACACTTTTATCTAAAAAAGTAGAATGGTCATGGACTGAACATCATGAAGCCGAGTTCAACAAAATCAAAAAGCTTATTAGTTCAGCTCCAGTTTTGTCATATTTTGATCCAAATAAAGATATAACTATGTCAGTTGATGCCTCTAAAGATGCTCTTGGTGCAGTAATCTTACATGATAAACAACCAATAGCATACGCATCTGCTTCATTAACAAAATGTCAACAAAATTATTCTCAAATTGAAAAAGAACTTCTGTCAATATTATTTGGTTGTACCAAATTTCATCAATATATATATGGTAGATTAGTCACAGTGGAAACTGATCACAAGCCACTGATTACACTATTTAAAAAAGCATTAGTCGATATCCCAGCTAGGCTTCAGAGGATAATGCTACGTCTTCAACCATATGATCTCAATGTAATATACAAACCAGGTCGTTATTTATATATTGCAGACACACTATCCAGAGCAGCATTGTGTGAAAATACACTACAAGATCTTGACAAAGATTTGGACTTGCATGTCAACTTTATCATATCTTATTTATCGGCTAGTAAGGAAAAACTAAGTCAACTCCAAGACTCAACTAGTAAAGATCCTATTTTAACTCAAATAATAGGATTTTGTCAAAATGGATGGCCTGAACATAAAAGATCTGTTAGTCAGTCAATTAAACCTTATTTTTCACTAAAAGATAAACTACATGTCCTGAATAAAATATTGTTTTTGTCTGAAAAAAATTGTTATTCCAGAGTCTATGAGAGAATATGTAATTAATTTGTCACATGAAGGTCACCAAGGCATGAATAGTACAATGAGATTAGCCCAAAGTACAGTTTATTGGCCAAATATGAAGAATGATATTGAAAAGTTTGTAAATAATTGTCATACTTGTCTAACATATCGTAGAAGTAACAGTAAAGAGCCTATAATACATCATGAATATAAATATTTACCATGGAATAAAGTTGGTATAGATCTATTTGATGTTGATAATAAGAAATATTTAATTGTTGTAGACTACTACTCTAAGTATGTAGAGTTAGCACTTTTAAATTCAGGTTCTAACGCACTAACTGTTATTACTCACCTTAAGTCTATATTTGCTAGACATGGAATTCCAGAATTTATAGTCTCCGATAATGGTCCTCCTTTCTCGAGTAATGAATTCAAGTCATTTATAAATGAATGGAACATTAATCATAACACTTCTAGTCCATATCTAAGTAGATCTAATGGCATGGTGGAAAGAGCTATCGGTTCTATTAAAAACATGCTAAAAAAGTGTAAAGCTGATAAGTCAGATCCATATCTTGCTTTATTGGCATATAGAAATACTCCTAAAAACACAACAGGATTCTCTCCAACACAATTATGTATGTCGAGATACTTACGAACAAAGATGCCAGTTTCAGATTCACAGTTGTCACCGACTTTAGTCAACATAGATACACTCAAGAATAATATAGAAAAACACAAGTCTTATTCAACACTTTATTACAATAAACACTCTAAATCATTACCAAACATTGAAGAAGGTGATAAGGTATACTTTAAGAAAAAAACACATAGTGTATGGGTCCCAGGTACAATCTCAAAAGCTTGCAGTGAACCTCGTAGTTTTGTAGTAAAGTCTCCGGAAGGAGAATTCCGTAGAAGTCGCGAACATATTCTTAAACCCGTTGTCGCTCCAACTGCTGAGGTGGTACCTGAAAACAAAATAAACATTAGTAATAAGGACGAAAATGTTGAAATCCCTAAGAATTCCCCGTTGCAAAGGTCACGATCCGGAAGAATTATTAAAAAACCAACTCGTTATATTGAAAACTGTTAATTAAGTGTACTGTCTAAAATAAGTACGCTAGTAATATATATGTCTATGAAAATAAGTCTCAAGTTCTGTAATAAATCTATTTTAAGGTTATAAATGTCAAATTGAAATGGTTTGTCAACGTCAGTGTCAAATCATATTGTCAAACTAGAAGTTTCGTTCGGAAACTAAGATTTTAGGGTTTGGACACCTAGTATTTTAGTCACATAAAATTATTTAGAAATACTTGCCTTTCTGTCGAAGCTCTGGAATCTTCAGCTTCTTTTCTAAAAAGGGAAGATGTTACATATAGCAACACTCGATGTCTATGGTCGACACACACGCATTCTGTCATGTCGTCGTTTTGTCGTATAGTTGTAATGTACTCTGCTATTGTTAAGTTAATATAATAATCTTTCAAGTAATAAATTGATTCAAGTAACTATTGAAGACTTTGATTATTCATACTGGAAGATATTCAGATAAAACTATGTCAGTTGATGCCTCTAAAGATGCTCTTGGTGCAGTAATCTTACATGATAAACAACCAATAGCATACGCATCTGCTTCATTAACAAAATGTCAACAAAATTATTCTCAAATTGAAAAAGAACTTCTGTCAATATTATTTGGTTGTACCAAATTTCATCAATATATATATGGTAGATTAGTCACAGTGGAAACTGATCACAAGCCACTGATTACACTATTTAAAAAAGCATTAGTCGATATCCCAGCTAGGCTTCAGAGGATAATGCTACGTCTTCAACCATATGATCTCAATGTAATATACAAACCAGGTCGTTATTTATATATTGCAGACACACTATCCAGAGCAGCATTGTGTGAAAATACACTACAAGATCTTGACAAAGATTTGGACTTGCATGTCAACTTTATCATATCTTATTTATCGGCTAGTAAGGAAAAACTAAGTCAACTCCAAGACTCAACTAGTAAAGATCCTATTTTAACTCAAATAATAGGATTTTGTCAAAATGGATGGCCTGAACATAAAAGATCTGTTAGTCAGTCAATTAAACCTTATTTTTCACTAAAAGATAAACTACATGTCCTGAATAAAATATTGTTTTTGTCTGAAAAAATTGTTATTCCAGAGTCTATGAGAGAATATGTAATTAATTTGTCACATGAAGGTCACCAAGGCATGAATAGCACAATGAGATTAGCCCAAAGTACAGTTTATTGGCCAAATATGAAGAATGATATTGAAAAGTTTGTAAATAATTGTCATACTTGTCTAACATATCGTAGAAGTAACAGTAAAGAGCCTATAATACATCATGAATATAAATATTTACCATGGAATAAAGTTGGTATAGATCTATTTGATGTTGATAATAAGAAATATTTAATTGTTGTAGACTACTACTCTAAGTATGTAGAGTTAGCACTTTTAAATTCAGGTTCTAACGCACTAACTGTTATTACTCACCTTAAGTCTATATTTGCTAGACATGGAATTCCAGAATTTATAGTCTCCGATAATGGTCCTCCTTTCTCGAGTAATGAATTCAAGTCATTTATAAATGAATGGAACATTAATCATAACACTTCTAGTCCATATCTAAGTAGATCTAATGGCATGGTGGAAAGAGCTATCGGTTCTATTAAAAACATGCTAAAAAAGTGTAAAGCTGATAAGTCAGATCCATATCTTGCTTTATTGGCATATAGAAATACTCCTAAAAACACAACAGGATTCTCTCCAACACAATTATGTATGTCGAGATACTTACGAACAAAGATGCCAGTTTCAGATTCACAGTTGTCACCGACTTTAGTCAACATAGATACACTCAAGAATAATATAGAAAAACACAAGTCTTATTCAACACTTTATTACAATAAACACTCTAAATCATTACCAAACATTGAAGAAGGTGATAAGGTATACTTTAAGAAAAAAACACATAGTGTATGGGTCCCAGGTACAATCTCAAAAGCTTGCAGTGAACCTCGTAGTTTTGTAGTAAAGTCTCCGGAAGGAGAATTCCGTAGAAGTCGCGAACATATTCTTAAACCCGTTGTCGCTCCAACTACTGAGGTGGTACCTGAAAACAAAATAAACATTAGTAATAAGGACGAAAATGTTGAAATCCCTAAGAATTCCCCGTTGCAAAGGTCACGATCCGGAAGAATTATTAAAAAACCAACTCGTTATATTGAAAACTGTTAATTAAGTGTACTGTCTAAAATAAGTACGCTAGTAATATATATGTCTATGAAAATAAGTCTCAAGTTCTGTAATAAATCTATTTTAAGGTTATAAATGTCAAATTGAAATGGTTTGTCAACGTCAGTGTCAAATCATATTGTCAAACTAGAAGTTTCGTTCGGAAACTAAGATTTTAGGGTTTGGACACCTAGTATTTTAGTCACATAAAATTATTTAGAAATACTTGCCTTTCTGTCGAAGCTCTGGAATCTTCAGCTTCTTTTCTAAAAAGGGAAGATGTTACATATAGCAACACTCGATGTCTATGGTCGACACACACGATTCTGGCTTGTCGTCGTTTTGTCGTATAGTTGTAATGTACTCTGCTATTGTTAAGTTAATCTAATAATCTTTCAAGTAATAAATTGATTCAAGTAACTATTGAAGACTTTGATTATTCATACTGGAAGATATTCAGATAAAACATAAAGCGGTATAAAGGAGGAGGCGAAACGCTTCGTTCGGATCGTAGTGGTGTTAACAACGTAAGGGTGGAAACCAGCCATACGACGGGTCGTCCGCTGGTGGAGCGGAGATGGGGGAATTAAATTATGCAATTTTATCGCACACTCCCCGAAATGCATCCTATAGAACACCGAAAGGCTGGCTACTCTACGCCTGTGCTCTAGGCTTTGGAGACCAACTCGAGTTAGATCAGGGTAACCAATCAGCCTCTTTGCACGTCTCTCCACTGAATCCAAAGTGGCCAGGTGACACTTGGCAGCACCAGCCCAAATGTGGCTGCAGTACTCCACACACGAACGGACCTGTGCTTTGTATAACATTAGAAGCTGCCCAGGTGTGAAGTACTGCCGGACCTTTGCGATAACGCCAAGTTTCCTGGCAGCCACCTCAGCCTTGGACTCAATGAACCGCCCAAAGTTAAGGTCCGAGGAAATCTCAACTCCCAAAAGCTGAAGGCGGTCGGAACACTCCAAGGACACATTCCGAAAAGTAGGAGCCAAGGTGAACGGGCTCCTTTTGGCGGTGAAAAGACACGCCTGTGTTTTGGCGGCATTGAATGCTACAAGATTGGCATTGCCCATTCGGAGACTGCCTGCAGTGCAACACTCGTTCGCTCAACCATGGCCTCTCTTTCGGACCGGATTGATTCCCTACTAGCCCGAGCACCCGGCAGGTATCTCTCTACAACTGTGCTGTCATCTGCATACCCATAGATACCAGGCATCAGCAGATCGTTAATATGCAGCAGAAACAGAGTTGCAGAGAGAACAGACCCCTGAGGAACACCGGCATTAGTTGACATGGGCTCAGAAGAGCATCCGTCGACAATAACTCGGAGGGACCGTTCAGTCAGGAAGTCTTTTACCCAGCCAGTCAGGCTAGGGGAAATGCCGTACGCTGGAAGCTTACTCAAAAGGCCAGCGTGCCATACCCGGTCGAAGGCCTTCGAGACATCAAGGGAGACAGCAATCGCTTCCCCATTCTTCTCGAGGGCCTCGCCCCACAAGTGAGTGGCATACACTAGTAGGTCCCCAGTTGACCGATTGCGGCGAAACCCGTACTGTCGGTCACTGAGGAGATCGTTACCTTCCAGGTATGCCAAGAGGCGCGAGTTCAATACGCGCTCCATAATTTTGCAAAGTATGGAGGTGATCGAAATCGGCCGATAGTTGGCAGGATCGGCACGACTACCCTTCTTGGGCACGGGCTGCACGTTAGCAAGCTTCCAGGACTTGGGCACTATACCAGTCCTAAATGAGAGGCGATACAAGCGCGTCAATACAGGAGACAACTCGGGCGCACAAGCTTTAAGAACAATCGCTGGTATACCATCCGGACCACTAGCCTTATTCACGTCCAGACGACACAGTACTCTCAGAACCTCCTTGTTCCTAATGCGAACCTCAGGCATTGAAGCTCCGCAATGAGGTAAATTAGGTGGAGTAGCACTGCCAGTATCAAGACGCGAATTATGGGCAAAGAGAGAAGCAAAGAGACCTGCTTTCTCTCTCGCCGTATGAGCCAGTGCTCCATCAGGCCTAACCAGCGGAGGCAGTGTTAAAAATACTGGACAAGTGGGCTAATCTGCAAAATAGAACACCATAAAAAGAGTTCTATCTTGAGAGTAGCAGTGTGATTCCGTAACCAAATCAATGAGAAAACTTGGGTGAAGGGAGCGTGAAGAGAGGTGTCATTCCAACTAGAGCTAGGGACTGACACTTTTGACAGCTCATTGTAAGGCACACATTCAACTTCACGGTGACATTTTAAAGAGTTTATGCGCAGGAGTGGCTCTGTGGTATGTGGCCATTTTATGAGCTTGAGTTTGTGTATTCGAATTCGAGCAAGCGCTTTAGGTATTTCTACACCACTATTCTCAAAACTGACTGCCCCTTCAACCTCAAATCAACATCTTGCACGAATCTCTCCCCCAACATCTCCAATACTACTTACTGGGTGGTTACTGCGGAGATTTGCGACCATAACCCTCCTGAGAAATCACTCCAGATAATGTCATACAATGTGAGAAGTCTCTCCTCTCATGCACGACTGCTTGAGTTAGTAGATCAATAAAAAAAAAAAAACAAAAAATATATAGAATTGAGAAGAGTGGGAAATTCAATATGCGAATATGAACATTTTATAGTAGAAACCGCAGGACTTTACAGAGTCGGTTTCATATTTTAAAAATATCTCTAGAAATACATAGATTCAATAATTCTCTGGAGGAGGCCTTCACCTCAGAAAGGGTTCCTGCACACTAATTAGCAATTAGAATAGTAAATTTTACTTTGTTATTTAATTATATAATAGAAATTAAACTTCAGCATGAATAGAAACTACTTACTATTTTTTTTTAAATGCAATAGACTGAGACTTAGGTCCGTATTACAGAACGTCACTCAAAACTCAAGCTCTACTTAAGTCTCGTTTCAAGCCATTTGATTGGTTGAAACTAGTTTTAAGTAATGCTTAAGCAAAGATCAATGCTTGAGTTTCCTTCTGTAATACGGACCTAAAGATTAGAAACTCCGTCTTTTTTTTATTTATTTATTCATTTATTTCAGACAATATTGTAGTCCATAAGTCCAAATTATACATTAAAATAATTCAAAAAGGAAATCAAATAATAAAACATAAATTTAAACAACCATTAAATTAATTAAATCCAAAAGAAAATAAAGATAAAATAAAATAATAATTAAAATACATAACAAAAACAGTGACCAATTAAATATACAGAAATTTTACAATAATGTCAAATATTATAATTTTCTTTTGGGCATTTGTACAGTGGCATGTCTGCCACAGCTATGCCGGATATAAGGGCAGTCTAGCCGGTCGGCGATCATTGCCAGGATGGTATTGGAGCTGGCCCACACCCGGCGCACCAGGGACGTGCCGCGTTTCCGCACAGTAGCATTAAAACAATCCGTGCTGGCGTCCGCGAACATCCCTGACGCACTACAAAAGCGGGGCAGCCCCAAGCAAGCCCCGGGGCAGCCAGGTTTTTAAATTAAGGTCGTACCCTCACCAAATGACCTCGAGCATTTGCTCCCTCTTCACCGCGCCCCACCTCTACAATACTTCGCAAAATATTACTAGCGCCATCTGGCGGACGAAGTACTTACAAATACAAGTTAAATTCATAGACCACAGAAGTAACAGACATGGCACTTTTATTTTTGTTTATTGGTGCGCCCAAATACTTTTGGTTATTATGTACTCAAACAAATGTTGACGATACTTCATAATAAAAATTCTGCGGTGTTTATTTTTTAACCGACTTCAGAAAAAAGGTGGTTCTCAGTTCGATTTATTGTCGCTGATAACTTTATGGTTAATGAACCTATTTAGACCATTCTTTTTTTATATGAAGGGATATGCTGCCTATGTAATCCCATTGTTACCACGTCAGTGTCGATAATGGAAATTCTGAGAAGTTTAGGCCAATTATCGAAAATTGTAGGCACGCTTCGGGTGACAACTTGATACTCGTGTTTATATCGGATGATACTATAAAACCGTGAAGATTTGGGCCTGACCTGATGATGGAGATGACAGAATATCAAGGGAATCCACATCGGAAGCAACTGTTACGTGTTTGGGCTTATTTAATGTGTATTGATTAGACCTTTATAACTAAATATGTTATGACTGTAACTTCAGGGTTGGAAGTTAGTTTTGTAGATTGAAAGTTAGCTAAGTCAGATGGACAAAGGGATAGAAAAATAATATAATAAAGTTTAATTTATCATTATTTATTATTTTAAGGGAAAACGTAATCAGGGTCAAATAAATTTCTGCAGAACTGACACATTTAAAAAAAAAAATTCATGTTTTTTTTTGGGACCAGGCAAGACTGTGAAATTATATTATTAACTTCCGAAATTAGTTATTTTTCACTTTGTAGTGGTTTTTGAAGTCTGTTGTTTTTTTGTAAAAAGTTTTTATTTTTATGTTTGTTTGCGGATAACTTCGCCTAAAATTTGGTATTTCGATGAATTTTTGGGTATTTCGACATGGGTGTCGTAATAGGGGTTTTTGGGAGTGCAGATCACGAATATGACGTATTTTTGAAATCCAAGATGGCCGACACCAATTTTATGATATTTTGACATGGGTGTCGTGAAAGGGGTTTTTGTGGGTGCTAATCACGAAAATGACGTCATTTTGGAAATCCAAGATGGCCGACACCAATTTTATGATATTTTGACATGGGTGTCGTGAAATTGGTTTTTGTGGGTGCTAATCACGAAAATGACGTCATTTTGGAAATCCAAGATGGCCGACACCAATTTTATGATATTTTGACATGGGTGTCGTGAAAGGGGTTTTTGTGGGTGCTAATCACGAAAATGACGTCATTTTGGAAATCCAAGATGGCCGACACCAATTTTATGATATTTTGACATGGGTGTCGTGACGGGGGTTTTGTGGGTGCAGATCACGAAAATGACGTCATTTTTGAAATCCAAGATGGCCGACACCAATTTTATGATATTTTGACATGGGTGTCGTGACGGTGGTTTTCGGGGGTGCAGATCACGAAAATGACGTCATTTTTGAAATCCAAGATGGCTGACACCAATTTTATGATATTTTGACATGGGTGTCGTGAAAGGGGTTTTCGCGGGTGCTAATCACGAAAATGACATCATTTTTGATACCCAAGATGGCAGACATCAAATTTCATTATACTTTATATTATATTATAAGCTGTGGCATAGCTTCTATTTCTTTATCAAAATCAAAAATAAAACATCAAATATAGTTTAGTCGCTAAATCGCCACCATTTTTCGCACTCCTTCAATGACGTCACTGGTAAAAAATAAATAAATAAATAAACTACAAAAAAGAAAATACATACTTATACAAATGTATACGTTAATTGGCAAAATAAAAAAAATACTATGTCATAAATAACTAATAAAAATTTCCTACTAACTACATACTGCGGAACTCGGTGTGCACACCTTTGCGATTTACCCCGCAGCCACGCGCAGGATTGCGTTTTTTATCTGCATTTTCATGCACATCTGCAGCCCTGCGCGTGAGCGCAGATTCAATGTACCATGCGTTTCTCCATACAAAATTTGGTACTAGCGAACATCTATCTTATATATAAAATTCTCGTGTCACAGTTTTCGTTCCTATACTCCTCCGAAACGGCTTGACCGATTCTCATGAAATTTTGTGAGCGTATTGAAAAGGGCTGAGAATCGGCCAACATCTGTTTTTCATCCCCCTAAATGTTAGGGGTAGTCCACCCCTATTTGTTTTTTTATTTTTACACAACATTTTTAGTTTCTATTTTTTTACAACATACAAAAATACATGCAATCCTAAATTTTCACCCTTCTACGATCAATCCTTCAAAACTGATCAATCGTCATTTAATTAGTTTTATTCCCATAGGAAATCTAAAAAACGCGATATAACCCAATTCCACGCGGGCGAAGCCGCGGGCGGAAAGCTAGTACTAATATATAAAGCTGAATAGTTTGTTTGTTTGAACGCGCTAATCTCAGGCACTACGGGTCCGATTTGAAAAATTCTTTTTGCGTTGGATAGCTCATTAGTCCAGAAAGGCTTAAGGCTATAAAACATCACGCTGCGACTAATAGGAGCAGGGCATTACTAACTCAACGCGAACGAAGTCGCTGGCGGCCGCTAGTATAAAATAGCTTTACCGTGGCAGCCCCGAGTGCCACATGTTTTTGTTTTATTAGAAAGACGATATCTTCAAGGTAGTCTCATGTTTAGGAAATTAGGGTCTGATGATGGAAGACTAGGTAAATCTAGAAGAAATTTAAAAAATCAAAAGGGGCGTCTAGGGCTTTTCTAAGTTTTTTCATTAAGTGTTTTAACGCACTACAATTTAGTAAAGTTCGGAGTTGATGATGGAGCCGGGAGACAGCCGAGGGAACTCCTTAACGATTCACATCAGCTGCCTCGTGTTTGTGCTTAATAAATTTGTGTTGATAAGAACTTTACACCTAAATGAGTTGTGATTATCATTAAAGCTCTGATGTTGAAGACAAAGGCCAGTTAAGAGAACTCCTTAAAGGTTTACAATAGTTACCTTATGTTTGGACTTATTTCTGTTCATTTATATTGATGAAAACTTTACACCCATATAAGTAGATTAAAATGAATGTCTGCAATAGATCTGATGATAGAGCCGAGAGAAATTCGAGGGAACTCCTCAACGATTCACAGCAGCTACCTTGTGTAATATCTTGATTAATTTGTATTTATAAGAGCTTTACACCTAGATGGATTGTTATGATCATTAGGAGTCTGATAATGAAGACGAAGGACAGTCTGTTGAGGGAACTCCTCAAAGGTTTACAGTAGCTGCTTTGTGGTTAGACTTAATTCATTTATATTGATGAGAAATTTTTCTTTTTATTATTATAATTCTCGTTCTAGCGGCCACCAGCGACTTCGTTCGCGTTGAGTTAGTAACGCTCTGCTCCTATTAGTCGCAGCGTGATGTTTTATAGCCTTAAGCTTTTCTGGATTAATGAGCTATCCAACGCAAAAAGAATTTTTCAAATCGAACCCGTAGTGCCTGAAATTAGCGCATTCAAACAAACAAACTCTTCAGCTTTATATATCGCGTTTTTTAGATTTCCCATGGGAATAAAACTAATTAAATGACGATTGATCAGTTTTGAAGGATTGATCGTAGAAGGGTGAAAATTTAGGATTGTATGTATTTTTGTATGTTGTAAAAAAATAGAAACTAAAAATGTTGTGTAAAAATAAAAAAACAAGTAGGGGTGGACTACCCCTAACATTTAGGGGGATGAAAAACAGATGTTGGCCGATTCTCAGACCTACTCAATACGCTCACAAAATTTCATGGGAATCGGTCAAGCCGTTTCGGAGGAGTATAGGAACGAAAACTGTGACACGAGAACTTTATATATAAGATAGATGTTCGCTAGTACCAAATTTTGTATGGAGAAACGCATGGTACTATACATTGAATCTGCGCTCACGCGCAGGGCTGCAGATGTGCATGAAAATGCAGATAAAAACGCAATCCTGCGCGTGGCTGCGGGGTAAATCGCAAAGGTGTGCACACCGAGTTCCGCAGTATGTAGTTAGTAGGAAATTTTTTATTAGTTATTTATGACATAGTATTTTTTTATTTTGCTAATTAACGTATACATTTGTATAAGTATGTATTTTCTTTTTTGTAGTTTATTTATTTATTTATTTTTTACCAGTGACGTCATTGAAGGAGTGCGAAAAATGGTGGCGATTTGGCGACTAAACTATATTTGATGTTTTATTTTTGACTTTGATAAAGAAATAGAAGCTATGCCACAGCTTATAATTGACGTCATTTTCGTGATCAGCGCTCTGAAAACCCGTCACGATACCCAAGTCAAAATATCATAAAATATAATTTCGGCCACCTTGGATTTCAAAAATGACGTCATTTTCGTGATTAGCACCCGCGAAAACCCCTTTCACCACACCCATGTCAAAATATCATAAAATTAGTGTCAACCATCTTGGATTTCAAAAATGACGTCATTTTCGTGATCTGCACCCCCGAAAACCCCTTTCACGACACCCATGTCAAAATATCATAAAATTGGTGTCGGCCATCGTGGATTTCCAAAATGACGTCATTTTCGTGATTAGCACCCACAAAAACCCCTTTCACGACACCCATGTCAAAATATCATAAAATTGGTGTCGGCCATCTTGGATTTCCAAAATGTCGTCATTTTCGTGATTAGCACCCACAAAAACCCCTTTCACGACACCCATGTCAAAATATCATAAAATTGGTGTCGGCCATCTTGGATTTCCAAAATGACGTCATTTTCGTTATTAGCACCCACAAAAACCCCTTTCACGACACCCATGTCAAAATATCTTAAAATTGGTGTCGGCCATCTTGGATTTCAAAAATTACGTCATATTCGTGATCTGCACCCCCGAAAACCCCCGTCACGACACCCATGTCAAAATATCATAAAATTGGTGTCGGCCATCTTGGATTTCCAAAATGACGTCATTTTCATAATTAGCACCCACAAAAACCCCTTTCACGACACCCATGTCAAAATATCATAAAATTGGTGTCGGCCATCTTGGATTTCCAAAATGACGTCATTTTCGTGATTAGCACCCACAAAAATCCCTTTCACGACACCCATGTCAAAATATCATAAAATTGGTGTCGGCCATCTTGGATTTCCAAAATGACGTCATTTTCGTTATTAGCACCAACAAAAACCCCTTTCACGACACCCATGTCAAAATATCATAAAATTGGTGTCGGCCATCTTGGATTTCAAAAATTACGTCATATTCGTGATCTGCACTCCCGAAAACCCCTATCACGACACCCATGTCGAAATACCCAAAAATTCATCGAAATACCAAATTTTAGGCGAAGTTATCCGCAACAAACATAAAAATAAAAACTTTTTACAAAAAAACAACCGACTTCAAAAACCACTACAAAGTGAAAAATAACTCATTTCGGAAGTTGGTGTCTTTCGTTTGGTATATTCGTTTTAGACACCGAGTTCCGAAATTAGTTATTTTTCACTTTACATAGTGGTTTTTGGAAGTCCGTTGTTTTTTTCTAAAAAAGCTTTTATTTTACATTTTTTAGTTGTTAAAAGTACTATGTATTCAGTTGCATCCGGTCAGACTGGAAGCTGACGCAAATATAGTTGGGAAATGACGTACTTTTGTTTACTTTAATTTTTACCCGTAAGTACCTATTCCCTCAACTGCCTATGGTCTTCATCATTAAATTTACTGTAGACTATTATTTTAACCTAATCGGAGTAAAGGCATAGAATAAAGAGGGGAAGTAGGTTATCTGCGACCCAATCCGCGATTTAATTGCCTACTGTCTTAGGGTTGACGACTGTCCGCGCTTCGTCGGTTACGGTTGTCGCCCAAACCGCTAACAAATCGACGGGTCCCAAGAACAAAGTCGTATCTACAATATAGACAATATTGTAGATACGACTTTGTTCTCCCAAGAACAAAGTCGTATCTACAATACAGACAATATTGTAGATACGACTTTGTTCTTGGGACCCGTCGAAATATTTATAGACTAAGAGCTTATGTTTAAATTATTTGCTTAGTATTTAGTTTACATATACTAGTCAGTTTTTTTTTTTTTGTAATTTTTATTTTTATTTTTGTACACATAAAGAACCATATTTATTTTTATTTTTAATTAATACAAATATAAATAATACAAACATAACATCTATTGAATCACACATTTAATACAAAATTACAAATTAGCTACAGAAAATACCTACTTTCTTCGGTTTCGACTATTACGAAACGCGTTGTTATTAAACTTTAATGTGTAATATATCCGTATCCTTGTAAATAACTTTTAGAAATATAATTTGAAAAATATGTCTTTTATTTGTTCATAAATAGACATACCAACTTTGCAGTTTATGTGATCATTTTTTAAAAGCTAATGTGCCGAAAGCCGTGACGCGCGAACCTCGTTCCGTGCTAGCCGCGACTAGCGCAGTCATAGGCACTCTAATATTGTGTTTAGGTGTGCGTGCGGCGACGCATAGATACTATGGCGCAAACATACAAGCCGCGCGCGGTCCGTTTGTATGAAGATAACGTACTTCCCTCTGTTTATTCTATGGTAAAGGTCTTATTAATATAAATGAATGAAGTCCAACCACAAAGTAGCTACTGCTAACCGTTGAGGAGTTCCCGGAACTGGCCTTTGTCTTCATCATTAGAGCTCTTATGAGAGTCGCAACCCATCTAGGTGTAAAGTTCTTATCAATACAAATTAATCGAGCCCAACCACAAGGTAGCTGCTGTCAATTGTTGAGGAGTTCTTTCGACTGTCTCTCGGCTCCATCATCAGATCTACTCCAGACCTTTATTAAATTGTAGTGCTTTAAAATATTTAATGAAAATGCTAAGAAATGCACTAGTCGCCCCCAATTTTTGAAAGTTCCGCTTGTTTTCTCTGGACTACCACCATCAAACCTTGATATCCTTATCAAGGGACCACCTTGGGAACGTCTTCCTTCCAACAGAAAAAGAATTATCAAAATCGGTTTATAAATGACGAAGTTATGCGCGAACAAACATTAAAAAAAAAACATATACGGTCGAATTGAGTAACCTCCTCCTTTTTGAAGTCGGTTAAAAATTGAACATAAAAAACATATAATTGAGCAACCTCCTCCTTTTTGAAATCGGTTAAAAAAACGAACACCAAAATAAACATCAATAACAGAGACACTCTAAGATAGTATTATACTCTATGCGACATGCGGTGCGTGAGCGAGCAAGCAGATGCTTTCTCGCTCACGCGCCGCCCGCTTATGCTAGCGGAGCGCGCGATGACGAACGACACGGGTTCCCCCTTCGAGAGCTTGTGGCATACTGAATCTCAATAGCCCGGGCAACAGAAATGATGGCGAATGCGCTCAGATTGTTGAACAAAATTTTGATTTTGGTCGTTTTAAAAAAATTTTTCTACAATAATGTTCGTCATGAAATTACCTATCCATTAGTGTAAGAACGCAATCTAAATAATGCTTACTTTCCGAGGAGATGCACGTTTATGATAATTATTTCTCTTGTCAGTGGTTTCGTTGTGAAGGAATTATTTAAACATTATACTTAGTAAAATAAAAAAAAAATCTACAATTTTGGAGCCAAGATTATGGAGAAAATTTACGTATTTTTAATAAGTTGATATTTCTTTTGGATAAAGAGTAGATAGCTCCGGAAAACTACATAAAAACGGCTTGCGGTGTGTTTTTCCTCTGGAGCCGCCTTAATACCTAATTTAACCGAATTTGTAAAATTTGGCAGGAAATAAAAGGCTTTTTATTATATTTTATTTTATTTATTATTCTCAAAACACTGAAGGAAAAGTCTTACGGACGCACAAAAATATACACATACGCATACACATACGGACGCACATTATGAATGTAATGGAACCGAAAATTCGAAGACCAACAAGCAGTATGTTCGCATGGTGGACTTATGGCCCATTGCCGCTCATTGAAAGGATACGCACAGGAAGTCACCATCTGCCTAACGGGAAATTTGTGACTTCCTAATAATAAAAAAAACCTTTAAGGCGAAATTAGCGTAAAATATTTTCCGTAATCTAAAATTCGCAGCATTGTTGGCACAACATAAGCACCCCCATTTATGTCCTCGAAACGACGTCTGAGAAAAGTTATAAAAAATGGGCAACCTCGCCCAAAGCAAAGCCGTTAAACATAGCCATTTACAAAACTGTTAAACAGGAGAACAATATACAAATTGTTAAAACGGTAGACAGATATAGGCCTTTTAATGAGCAGAGGGCAATTTCGTGCAAGTATGAAGTTTTGGCGTCTCGTAATTGCACAATAGACTTTGCCCTTATGTTTTATTATATTTACTTATGTATGATTATGCGTCGTGGTGGTATGTGCTGCGGGTATTATATCTAAAATAACTGTCTATCTATGTGTTGGTTCATTTTATGTAATAGTGTTGTTCCATACACACACAATTTCGTGTACTTATTTACTTAATTGAATAACAATAAACTTCATACTTTAAGAGTTATATAACTGTCTATATTTGGTTATGGTGATTTTGAAATAAAGTAGGTATGTCAGTTTTGAAAGTAATTAATTAAAGTAATTATTAAATACATCTCTGTCACCAGTTCAAACTTTGGAACACTGTTGTTCGGTTATTCTAGGATTTTCTGAAAGGTATAGATTAAAATCCAGAAAATTGCCTCTCAGAACGAACGCCGTTTGTTTGGAGACCCTCCACGACCAAACTCCCTACACAACAACATTTGGCCCATCGTATCCGGCACACATCGCAACACATCTGCTCAGACCCGCCCTCCGTACGGCTACACCAGACATCATCCCGGAACACGACGAATCGCTTGGCGGAAAGACTTTTTCTGGTGGATGATCACTTCTGCCGACAGCCAATGTTATGGCTTACCACTGAGTAATAAAATAAATCGGATTTTGTTGGATGAATATAGAGGTAAATAATAAATGATAATAAATATATACGGACAAATCACAGATTGAGCTAGCCCCAAAGTAAGTTCGAGACTTGTGTTATGGGAAACTAACTCAACGATACTATATTTATAATAGAGACATATACAGATCCAAGACCCAGGTCAATTAGGAAAAGATCGTTTTCCATCATGACCTGACCGGGGATCGAATCCCGAGGCCTCCACGTTGCAGGCAGGCGTGTTGACCGCTGTGCCACGGAGTACGCCATACGTGAATATGTGCCGAACACTCGTTTTTGTCAAGTTTTATGGATTGGAGCCTGCTGTAATAAACAGGTCACGTCAAAATCAAAAGTAAATAGAAAGGAATTATTAAAATCGGTTAACGCAATCCAATATCACCCCGGATCCAGCATACATAACAATTACGATTTAATTTTTACTTATTTATTTATTATTTATTAAACATTTTATGCACAAAGAAACATTGCACACAATGGCGGACTTAATGCTTTAGGCATTTTCTACCAGTCTACCTTAAGGTGATGCAGAGACAGAACATGGTAGGTCCAAAGATATAGAAGAGAAGTTAAAAGAGAAACACAAAAAAAAATATATTAAATAAATACATACATACAAAATATAAACAGTAGAGAGAGAGATAAAAAATATAGATAGAGAAAAAGCATAAATTATGTGTTTGATGAATCTGCCAATTTCTTGCGTAAGTATTCCGGAGCTATAATTTTAAGTGTACCGACTAGTACTAGTAGTCGACTATTTTATTATTATATTCTTTTTTACGATTTCAAAGTTGCAGCGTTGTGATACACGGACAAGCGGACAGACGAACAAGCAGACATCAGACTGTAAACAGAAGCTTTTTCAACTAAACGCCTCAATAAAACCGTTGACCAACAATAAAAAATGTCCAGCAACCCACTGTAGTGCCAAACATCACAAGAAAAATGTCTCGCTTTTAATGAAATAATTAATTCTACACAAGTTTTCTCCTTCTGTGACAGTCAAAAAGATAAGAACAGCTGTTGTCCTGAAACTTGTTGCACTTTCTTGCAGTTTTCAATGTATTTTCGCAACTGTGGCCCGTTTTTAGTTTGTTGGAATATAAACTTTTAAATGAAACTAGCTTGGAGGGCACTTAGGTGTGTGCAACAATGACTTTTGAGCATTCATTGCGTTTTTCACATTGTTGAGTAGATACAATCTTTGAACATATTAAGCAATAGATTAGCAATGCACAAAACGATACGCGGGGTATCCAAAAAATAACCAGGTAAGATAACAAGCTCATAACTTTGTGGTTGCTCATTTATTTTTGTTTTTTTTTGTTCATAATAATACTAGACACGTGTTTCGGTTTCGCATAAATAAAAAATAACGTCGTATATGCTTTATTGCACACAAAAACATACATTACTTAAAAATATATTCAAAACTACAAAATATACAACGGGCGGCCTGCGGCCGGGCGGGCGAGGGCGGGGCGTTGACCTCTGGCGTCAGCTGTGGGCCGCCCGCAAGTTCTATGATCTATCGTAACCGCACGGTAACCACTCTGCACTATTTCTAAATGTATTGGTAAGAAATATAGCATGGTGTAAAAATGATTGGAATCGATTGAGTTGCTTATTCTGAACAAACTATATTTATTATTATTATTTAAGTTAAATTGTTAAAGACCGTTGTTAGTTGTTGTTGTTTAGTTGTTTAAGTTGCAAGTGCTTGAGAGGCTGTCGATATGAATTATCCAGCAGGAGTTTTTGTGTGTGTGTGCGTGTGTATATGTATATAATATATAGTATGTCTGTGTGTATATGTGTGTATGTTTGCATGTATATATTAAAAAAATATAATGATACATTATTGTTTTAAAAGTTAAGGTCATTTTTATGTTATACTTAGCTATGATATCCTGTTACTGGCTTTTATGAATTATATTTGTTTAAGTGTATGCATCTATGTAAATCGCTGTTGGATATCTTAATAAAATAAAATATATATTATATTTATCGGAGATCGTCGGTATAATTTTAATTGAGGTTGTTGATTTGATTTACGTAGTAGAGGGGCAAACGCTTGTGACGTTATTTTGTGATGGCGGCACATGGATAGAGTCGCTTTGGAAAGTGGGGTTTGTCGAACGGTTACTTTGCATCGAGACGCGGACCAAGGCACTTCTCCGAACCGAAACTGTCGGTTTGCCTATTTAAATTGTGATTGTCAAGATTGGAGGGTATGTCTACACGTCGTGCTTCAATTTAAAACTCACCTACGAAATGGAACCCGTACCACCATACCAAGATGCTGATGACCCTACCGCTCTGCCGTCGCTGTCTGCGACATATTTGTTTATTTATACACCGTTATTTTTTGTTGCGTAGATACGCGATCAGTAACAAAACAAGGAATACTAACTTACGGATTGCATTTAACTATTAACTATTATTGTTTATTGATACCAGATACCGGATACATTCACTATTTTACAGGTTAAAACGGGTAACAATTTAAATGTATAGTACAATACATGCTGATATTGATTCCCAAACTAAGCTTGAGCTTGTATTTTGGGAAAACAATGTTTAGTTATAGTGATGACATACAATATACCTACATTAATTGATGTTTAAGGACAAAGGTGAAAAATTGTGAAAAATTTGTCGCTGGACGGTGCATTAGCGATAAGGCCGCCCATTGTATATTTTATAGTTTTGAATTTATTTTTTATATAATGTTTGTATTACATATAAATAATTAAATTACTATACAATATGTTAAGAAAACCCTGCCCGATCCGTAAGGATAATAAAGGTTAGGTAAAGACTTGACTAAATAACATATGAAATTTTACATAATCATCATAGTAACAATACTAGTGAATTTTGAAATAATCTCTTTTTTCCACGAATTAATTCCAACTTCCCCAAAATTTGATAATTTTTAAAAAGTGACGACATCATTTTTGACGGTATAATTCTGAGCGAATATCAATGCGACCGTGTACGGCTTGCCCCTCTTCGCCCGCGCCTGTATGGCCTACCGCACATGTTTTAAGTTACCTTTTTTTTCGAAATAGTATTCATTTTTTTAGGGTTTTTTTTTTAAGATTAGCCCGGTTTTGTAGGCATTAGTAGAATCAGTTATCGATATCTAACAATACCTTCACAGATCGGACAGGGTTTTCTTTATATATTGTATACTCGATCAGTAACAAAACACAAGGAACAGTAACTCACGAGAGTGCAACTAGGCCGACCTAAGGAAATGGTCGCAAACTGCCTCAGAGAAGGCTAAGTTAAATTGACCACAGTTTGCACAAGCGGAATTGTTTGCGGGTTCAATGGAAATTCACGGATTCCTTTGTTTAAATGGTAGATATTTGTGGTCTTAACTTGGCTAATAACTGGATTCGGGAATCGATGGAAAGATTTTGAAGAAAAAGACTTAAAAAAAATGCATTTTGGTCTTGAATTAACAATACCACTGAATTTAGGAATAGGAATAAGCTTTTCGCTCAAGTGGTCGTAATCATTATAAATTAGTACCTATCTATACAATGTGTAGAGAAAGCTCTGTACGACCCATAAGGATAATAAAGGTTAGGTAAACACTTGACTAAATATAATATAAAATTTTACGTAATCATCATAGTAACAATACTAATGAATTTTGAAATAATCTCGCAAATTAATTCCAACTTCCCCGAAATTTGGTAATTTAAAAAAAGTAAAAACACCGGTATGAGCGAATAGCGATGCGACCACGTGCCGCGTGCCCTGCTCCCCGCCGCCCGCGGAAGGGTTGCTTACCGCATATGTATTAAGTTACCTCTTTTTGCGAAATAATATTTTTTTTATGGGGGATTTCTTTTTAAGTTTAGCCCGGCTTTGTATCCATTAGTAGAATCAGTTATCGATACCTAGCAATACCATCACGGATCGGACAGGGTTTTCTATACATATTGTAGATTTATATGCAAATAATGTATTAGAAACTTGCAAGGCGTTATTTTCATAGTAAAATAACTGTAAACTTAATACTTTTCATTCACTACATACATCATCATCTCAGCGTTAATCCCAGTCGCATCCGAGGCTTTTTCAGCTTTGTAGTCTGGGGTTCACTTTACCAGCCTAACTGCTAATTTTGGCTAAACTTCGATATTTTCCGTGAACCGACTGCCGTCTGACCTCCACAACCCGAAGGCGATATCGATGCATTGCAGTTAGAAATTTTTTTGGATTTTTGAGGGCTCACCAACCCGTAACGACCGCCATTAGATGTTCGTATGGTATGGTAACCGGGACCAACGGGTTAACGTGCTTTCCGAGGCACGACCAGAGCTGTGAAAATATTCATATTCATGCAGATAAACAGAGGTATGATGACTCCGACTTGCTCGTTAATTCATGATTTTATTCATTGATCTTATATATAATAGGGATGTATCCAAGGCACGAAAATCAAAAAAATAATTAGTCCGTCTTATAGATATTAAAAAAAATTAAGGCCCATATTTTTCCATTTTGCCGAAATTGCCAAAATCTACTGAGATATGGTGTGTTAAGACGCTGTGAATAGCAAACTTTTAGGTATTTGAGGGGGTGAAGCAGACGAAGTGGGACACGACTAGCCCCGCCCACTGCGGGGCGCGGGGAGCTCCGCGCGAGTACATCGATGCGTGAGGTGAGGCGTCGTGCATCGAGAAATACGCACGTTCTATTAAATCTATACCAACCATTCTCTATTCCATCTACATTTAGAACCGTAATTTCACAACCCAACCGTGAGGTACGGTTGGCTCTGTTCGTCACAGTCCCGGTTCGCATTAGACGAGCAGCAGGTTCGAATCCCACATCCGTTTACTTTACCTTGCGATTTTCGAAAATGTGTATTTTATACATATTTTCATTTTTTATTATTACTTTTGTTTTCTTTTTTATTTTTATAATGCGCTTTGTCCGTTCTGCTTAATTTTTTTGTGTTATGTCCTTTTTCATGAAACTGTTAGAAATATATCATTTCTAGAAATTACTATTTATAAACAGCTGTTTAGAGTAACTGTTAAAAAAAAAATGCATTTTCGGATATTTAAAAAATAAAAGATTTTTTCTTCAAAACTGCAACTCTTATCGAAGTCGGGTTTGTACGAGTGCTTAGAATAACACAACACAAAAAGATTGAAATAGATGGAGGCACTTGGAGGAGGCCTATACTGAAAGGGGCCATGAATAATGCAACAAAATGAAATCTAAATTTACTGTTTTGAACTATTATCAAATCAACTGTTATTTTATTGTTTTTCTTTTCTATTCCATCTACATTTAGAAGGGTAATTTCACAACCCAACCCCGAAGCATGGTTGGCTCTGTTCGTCACAGTCCCGGTTCGCATTAGACGAGCACCAGGATCGAATCCGACTTTATCTTGCGATTTTCGAAAATGTACATTTTTTACATATTTTCATTTTTTATTATTTTTTTTGTTTTCTTTTTTATTTTTATAATGCGCTTTGTCCGTTCTGCTTATTTTTTTTGTGGTATGTCCTTTTTTCATGAAACTGTTAGAAATATATCATTTCTAGAAATTACTATTTATAAACAGCTGTTTAGAGTAACTGTTAAAAAAAATGCATTTTCGGATATTTAAAATAATAAAAGATTTTTTTCTTCAAAACTGCAACTCTTATCGAAATCGGGTTTGTACGAGTGAAATAGATGGAGGCACTTGGAGGAGGCCTATACTGAAAGGGGCCATGAATAATGCAACAAAATGAAATCTAAATTTACTGTTTTGAACTATTATGAAATCAACTGTTATTTTTATTGTTTTTCTTTTCTATTCCATCTACATTTAGAAAGGTAATTTCACAACCCAACCCCGAAGCATGGTTGGCTCTGTTCGTCACAGTCCCGGTTCGCATTAGACGAGCACCAGGATCGAATCCGACTTTATCTTGCGATTTTCGAAAATGTGTACTTTATACATATTTTAATTTTTTATTATTTTTTTTGTTTTCTTTTTTATTTTTTTAATGCGCTTTGTCCGTTCTGCTTAAATTTTTTGTGTTATGTCCTTTTTTCATGAAACTGTTAGAAATATATCATTTCTAGAAATTGCTATTTATAAACAGCTGTTTAGAGTAACTGTTAAAAAAATGCATTTTCGGATATTTAAAAAAATAAAAGATTTCTTCTTCAAAACTGCAACTCTTATCGAAATCGGGTTTGTACGAGTGAAATAGATGGAGGCACTTTGAGGAGGCCTATACTGAAAGGGGCCATGAATAATGCAACAAAATGAAATCTAAATTTACTGTTTTGAACTATTATCAAATTAACTGTTATTTTTATTGTTTTTCTTTCTTTAAATTATATTATGAACTAAGAAATTCATGGTTAAATAAAGGCTTATTATTATTATTTCTTATTAATTTCTAGAAATTTGTAGAAAGAAAATTATAACGAATTGATTTTAAATATTAGTTTGCATTATAATTGTTACAAAAAGAATATATTTAAAAAGATGGAACAATTACTACAAAAATACAGAAAATCGGATAAATTAATAATAATTAAAAAAAAAAAACAATTGCAAATAAGAAATCCAACAAAAAGCATACAACGTAAAGCTGGGGTTTGAACCCGAACACATACAGGTGAAGAAAAATTTGCTGCGAAAAAGTAAAAAGAATAATTACAGAAAAAAATCAAATAAAATATCGGCAAAAATACAACAGTAAATTAAAAAGCATTTATTTCAATTAAAATCTACAAAAAGCATATAATTTAAACCTGGGGTTTGAACCCGGGCAAAAACGAAATATGATTATTCATCAACAAACAGACACGTAAATATAATTATTTTCTGTGCGGGGTAAAGCAAAAAGTGACATAGGTCCGACAAGCACCACGCCCCAGCGGTCACTGTCGCTAAGCATAGAAGTGAAAGAGAAGGCAATGGACGCCGCGATGGAGCGACGTTTCGTTCACGTTATTTATCATTAAATACATTATTTATTTTAGAATATCTTGGTTAAATCGATAAACAAAAACAATGGTTTCATTTACTATTATATTTTACATCGCTCTTCTCAATTTTATCAAGATTTGATGATTAATAATACAGTTACAACTGTTATAAATTCAATTTTAGGGGTTACTTTAGGATTTTTTTCTATCGAGAAAATTAATTCAAAACGTGTTTTGGAAACAATGGTTTCCTGCTACATATAATCAAGATTAACATATAAATTTTTGGCTGCTCTGAAATGTATACATTTGGCTAAAAAAATGTTTTAAGAAGCCTATTTTTACTGAACACAGCGCCTTAAAATTACGGAGTGGGGGCTAATTACGTCACGCAGTGGTATATTTTCTACCACGACGTGACGTCATGCGAAATTTCAAACGAATATATCTTCCTAAGTATTTGAATGAGAGAAAAAATCAAAAATACGTGTTCAATATTTTTTATAAATCTATCTGATGGACATTAAATTATTTTATAGGATACAACCCAATTGTGATGACTTATTTAACTTTTCATTCACTACTAGAAAATTAGTAGAACACATTTTTAAAGTAAGTATAGCTCCAGTTTAATAATAAAATATTTATATATGACAAATTATAACTAATATTCTAAAATAAAAATTATAAAATAAAACAATAAAATGTGCCACTCCTGAAGGCTGTTTTAACAGAAGATGCTTTTCTATGTAGGTATGTAGTATTATTATAAGAAGAGGGGAAAACTAAATCGTTTGAGGGTTATCCGCTAATTAAGCCGAGAGCCCTCTATAGTTCTTCCACATAATAAGCAATGAAGCTATCAAAGAATAACGTGGAGAAAATAAAAAATAAAATAAGAATTACTTATACTCCTGCTCGTCTTATTAGATAAAGTTACAAGCAAAAATATTATGATGAAGGATATGGTTAGAAAAAGGGTTACTTCCGAGATGACAACTAAGAAAAAGACATGTTGCGCCGAGCACAAATAAATAGGACAAGGGTGGAAAAAATATTAAGGGTAGGAAATGCAAAAATACTGTTGTTTTTTAATAATTATATGTTAAGCAGTGATGCAATCGGTGATTGTAAAGCGCGCTAGTTTATTAAGCATATTTATTCACTTAAAAAACTTACTGAATAGGAAGGAAGACGGCAGTTGAGCGAGGTGATGCAATGTTAAACCCAACAACACGACCAACGATGCTGCGTCAGAAGGATATTGATCTGGAGACCCTTCACGACCAAACTCCCGACACAACAACATTTGGCGCATCGTACCCGGCACAAATCGCAACACAACAGCTCAGACCCGTCCTCCGAACGGCTTCACCACTTCATTCACATATAAACACTTTGTATTCTTTAATATCAAAGAAAGGCAATTGTTCCGAAAATAATTCTGAGAAATTGTCAAATTCAAAATATTTTAACGGTCTTCAAAGCCTGGAGCCACATGCGACGAGTAGCCAGCCTATCAGTGTTCTATAGATGCATTTTGGAGAGTGTGCGCGGGGATGCCATGACTTTGTTTCGCCTCTTTTTTTATACCGCGTGCATTGAGGCACTGTATGTTATGCTTACATAAATCATTACCGAAACTCATTTCGTAACACTGGCACTCAACAAAGTTTCGATTCCTTTATGATTTAAAATTCGAACCTCATTCGATTGGCGTACAGTGAGTTGTGGCCAGTTTGGCGACCAATCGCAATTAGCTAATGGATATGGATGGGGCCAATTGAGTGCCGGTCTGTGGGTGACATCAGACTTTTTGAAAATCGAATTTGTTCTTTTGTTTTTGAATAATTTACGCCTGGATATGAATGTTTTGTCGTATTTTATGTTCTCATCTGCGTAGTATTATACCTAACGGCGCGTGACTGGTTAATTTTTACCCGACTACGGCAAAGCAAAAGGAGGGTTATGATTTTGACAGGCTATGTATGTATGTATGTATGTATGTATGTATGTATGAATGTATGTATGTATGTTCATCTGTTCCCTCGTAACTTCTAAACTACTTATTCGAATTCGATAAATGATATATCATTAGAAGCGTCTTAATTGTCTGCTGGTTATAGGCTATATGGAGTTTCACAAAATCTAACGTGGCGCCCTCTAGCGGACAAAATATACAGAGTAAAAAAATAAAGTTACGATAAATATGCCGTGTTTAGTATCATTTGAAAGGGCTTAACTTGTACATTTTAAATATGTATATATTACTAGCATTTGCTTGTGACTTTACCTGTATTCATGGGCTGATTGCATATAATTCACATCTTTTCGTTCATAGATAGCTTCTTTACTACTTATCAGAATAAGACCACTGCAGAACCATTAGAAAGGCCTTGATATTCTGTTGGTTATGAGCTATAAAGCTTGTCACTAAATTTAGTATTACGCCCTCTAGCGGACAAAAAGTTCTATGTTAATACAAAATTAAAATAAATATACCGTATTTGGTATCATCTGAAAGAGCTTCACGAGTACTTTATGTTTGTACATAATCCCTAGTAATGCTTCGTGGAAATTTAAATGTAAACCAGGGTTTGGTAAACGGAGCGATGGGAGTAGTGAAGGCCTTCGAATGGCCTGCTCTTCGGCGCGATCAGTTGGAACAGGAGAACAGCCAAGCGCTGTTCTCATACAATTTGACGACGCATCCATAAAAGCAGATACTAACGGATTTATCAAAATCGAGCCTTGCCTCACTGAATTTGACGGCTTGAGGGGTTCTGGGCAAATTCAGCGTAAAATGCTCCCGCTGATTCTTTCTTGGGGTTGTACTGTACATACATTACAAGGTTGTACTCTAGATAAAAAAGTTACAGATCTAGGAAAGTCATTGTTTGCTAAAGGACAGGCCTATGTCGCTCTCAGTAGAGTTAAAACCATAGAGGGATTATTTATAAGTGCCCTGGATCATAATAAATTACTTAAAAATCCACATGACAGTCGATCGTTAGCAGAATTAGATAGATTAAGAAATCTTCCCAGGTCCTCTTAATATAAGTTTTTTTTTTTTTTTTAATAATTATAAACTAGCGCTTGACTGTAATCCCGCCTGATGGTAAGCAGTGACGCAATCCTTGATGCCTGCGCACTAGTTTATTAAGCCTATTCACTTAAAAAACTTAGGAATAGCACGGATGACGGCCGTTGAGCCAGGTGATGCAATGTTAAATCCAAGAGCAACACGACCAAACTCCCGACACAACAACATTTGGCGCATCGTACTCGCCACACAACGCAACACAAAGTGCTCAGACGCGTCCTCCGTACGGCTTCACCAAACATCATGCTGGAACACGACGAATCGCTTGGCGGCAAGACTTTGTCTGGTGGGTGGTAACTTCTGCCGGCAGCCGATGTTATGGCCTACCACCGTTAGAAAAACATCCAATCTATTTATACTAACGGCCTCATCCACTAATTCATGACCTATTCGGTGCCATCGACGCAAATGTGCGTCGCTACTACGAAAAACCGGGAGCTTCATACGGTGAAACCGTTGCTATACGCGCTACGCTTCAAGCGCTACGAAATAGTAAAATAGGACATCTCTACATATTAATATACGCCGATACATAAGTCAAAAGAGATGTCGTATGTTAACTACCTAGTTTTTAGTTCGTCAATTTAACTTTTATTAATATTATGCGCCACAAATACACTTTAACACCAAAATAGTACAAATAATAAAAAGTTAAAAACTAAAACCCAACTACGACAAAAAACGACGGTGAAAAAGTATAAAACAAGATTTTCAGAATACTGAACTGAACAAAGTTGCTAATATAGTTGCAAGTAAATGGACACAGTAGACTCTACCAAGATGCCTTCGTTGTAAATTGACAATAATGTCTTACGATACTATTCTGAAGTATGCAATATTCACTATTTAGAGATAAATTTTCATGTTTGGAAAACCGCAGTCACACGTTATGAAAGTGCTACGGTAGGAATATGTAACGTGTGACTACGCCTTTCCAAACACGAATATTGTGATCTGTTTTGTCATCATCATCATCATCATCCCAGCGTTAATCCCAGTCGCATCCAAAGCCTTTTCAGCTTTGGAGTTGAGCGGCGGACCCCAGTCCGCTTTACCAGTCCAACTTATGATATGGCTAAACTTCGACATTTTCCGTGAAGCGACTGCGTGACCTCCACAACCCGAAGGCGACATCGAAGCATTTCAGTTAGACCAATTGTTGGACTTTTGAGGGCTCCAACAACAAGTAACGACTGCCACTAGATGTTCGTAAGGCAACCGGGACCAACGGCTTAGGTAACGTGATTTCCGAGGCACGACCACGACTACTATTTTTTGAAGTCGATTAATCAATCGGTATTCGGATAAATTAAGATTTTTTATTATGAGCGGGTAACACCGACTCGATTTGCGTTTCCCATAGCGAGCGACCGTTAGCGCGGACATTCTTTGCTCAAGCTTCGATCGAGCGTGTTGGTCATTCTTAAACCCAGTAGCTCTTATCTGTTTTAATCTCAGATTATCATTGTAATCCCTTAATATTAAATTGATCTAAGTGTCTATATAATTAAAATAATAAGAATCGAACGTCACACTATAGTTATTTTTCAACGTTTTCTCGAAATATACCGCCCACGATGGATGCTCATGCGGATCAGAACACACCTCAACTATCCGGAACTGCGGCCCCGCTTCCTGACGTTCCCACATACCTCCCAAATATTTCAGGGTAAGATTCCAATCTTACCGAAGTAGCTGAATATCAGTATTTCGTATGGAGCGGCTGCCTATTGGATCTCTAGAACTCAGTTACGGGGCAACTAAATCTACAATGAAAATTAATGACACCAACGTTTAACGTGCTTTTCGAGGCACATCTGTGTGGGTGGTTACCCATCCATGGACTGACCTCGGTAAGCACTACTTAATCTTAGAGACAACAAGCCCCTGTAGTATTTTAAGTACCAGCAAAATTATGCATTTCTTTCGTTTTGTAATAGATAGCCCAAGTCCTGAGAATGGGCATAGGCTATGCAACCAAAGTCCAGGAGGAGCCTTTTTTTTGCTCTGGATGGAAAATCATCAAATGACCTCTCCCGCTCTGGGCGGAGCGGAAGGGCGTGTCAGACGTTAACTGACTGAAACCCATTCGTATTTCTTCACTTGCCTGTGCGCCAGGGTCACGGTTTCTTCTTTAACAAATCTGCAATCCTGACCCAGGAGATATCGGTCTTTGTGGACCTCATCACGATATTCTGACATCCTTTTGTGGCGTGCGTGGAATACAACGCGCCGTCGACTCGGGCCTGGTCCTTATCTAGCGGCGAGCTGCCCATCGCTCGCCGCCCGCAAGCCTGCGCCAACGGTGGCCGGGAGTTCAATGTTGTCTCCCGACCAGGCCATTTCCTGCGGCTGCTAGAGGCATGAGGGCGCTGGGATTCCCGCTGCCTCACGCACTCCGCCTTCTCCTTCGTCAGAATCACTGCTTCGCAGAAGAAGCTGAAGGCTTGCCATGCACACTCACTCCGCACCATGGCCTGGACCAGGGTGACACCCTGGCGTTTCCTCCTGCCTTATGCGGAACAGGAACCTCCCGAAACAAACTCCAGGAGGACTCCCTTAGGAGCTCAGTAAAAAGAAAGAAAGTTAGTAAGAACGCTAAATGAAAACAAATGGGTCGGACACGCGGACGCAGTCGGAAGTCAAAACTAGTCTAAATAATAAGTAAATATTACAATGAAGTAATAAATTAACAATAGTATGAAAGATGGAGTCGAATGGGAAGGTGTCAAATATGGTTGGATGTGGGTTCAATCAATGTGTGGCCATGAAAACAGCGGACAAACAAGGCACAAATTTCTACAGTTTGTGAGGGGCTCAAGGCTAACTGATTTTCAACGGCTATTTTTTTATGCTTCGCAAATAGAAAGCCATTTATTTCATTGAAATGGATGTGCAGATAAGATGGATTTGTTATAAATAAGTCTCGACTTATTTTATCATCATCTATTTTTCTCAACTATTTTGTGGTCAGCTTCTAGTCTAACCGGATGCTACCCATCCACAGACTAGCCGTGGAAACGTAGTTTTTTTTTAATTATTATAAACTAGTGCTTGACTGCAATCCCGCCTGATGGTAAGCAGTGATGCAATCGTTGATGGTAAAGCGCACTAGTTTATTAAGCCTATAGCCACTTAAAAAACGAAGGAATAGGAAGGATGAGGGCAGTTGAGCGAGGTGATGCAATCTTAAACCCAAGACCAGCACGATCAAACAATGCTGCGCTAGAGGGAGATTGATCTGGAGACTCTCCACGACCAAATTCCCGACACAACAACATTTGGCGCATCGTACCCGCCCCACATCGCAACACAACTGCTCAGACCCGCTGCTGTATGTGTTTAACCTGATCGATCGACCTGGGGCTGTTATTAATTAGCCACAGACCTATCACCATTTATTTTTACCACATGGAAATCTTGATAAACTATCTGCAAATTGCAATAACATTATTATACAGACGACAGAACATTAGCGGACCCCGGGCTCCAACGCGAAAGCCGCGGATGCGACCGGGACTATACGCTGAGATGATGATGATGATGACAGACGGCAGAACATCAATCTACTACAATCTGTCAGATTGATTCGATTTTCATAATTCGATTGGTCTCCAAAGCCTAGAGCATAGGCGTAGAGTAGCCAGCCTTTCGGTGTTTTATAAGATGCATTTTGGGGAGTGTGCGAGACAATTTCATCATTTAATTCCCCCATCGGACGACCCGTCGTACGGCTAGTTTCCACCCATACGTTGTTAACACCGCTACGATCCGGACGAAGCGTTTCGCCTCCTCCTTTATACCGCGTACATCGCGGGACTGGAATAATTTGCCAGCGGCGGTGTCTCCGTCGGACTACAATTTGAGTGTCTTCAAGGCTAGAGTGAATAGGCTCTTAATAAACTAGTGCGCTTTACCATCAACGATTGCGTCACTGCTTACCATCAGGCGGGATTGCGGTCAAGCGCTAGTTTATATAAAAAAAAAACAACTTTATCGCTAAAGTATTGAGGTTCAAGGTTGATTGGGAATATTTGACAGTTTCGGGTAGCTTGACCTGCTGTCGTCCGTACCTAAGGATTTTTTGGAAATATTTTGCCAATTTTAACACGAAATAAAATATTCATTTATTTATTTTTAGAATAGAATACAATACTCTTTATTATGTACACCATACATAATATAAATAACAGAACAAAATATTATAAAATATGAAGATATAGCAAAGAGTAACACAGTCTTATCTTGGCAGTCTTATCCATAAAGAGCGATTCTTTACAGACAACCTTTTTATGCAGATTAACGTCTGGGTTGGTCTTTTGAGGACAAATAAAGGACAAATAGTACAGCTCATTAGATTGCAGGTGAATTTAACAAACTTCTTAATAAAGTAGCGCGCTTTACCATCAAAGATTACATTACTGCTTACCATCAGGCGGGATTGCCGTCACTTGTATAGTTAGTCACATCTAAAAAATCAAGTCCGCTTCTTTTATAGCCCTAAAACATGTCACAATGCTTTGACGTCGGTTGTACCTCAATCCCGGGATTATTGGTTGATTTGTATACTTATCCCGTCTCTCGTCAACCCGATCTGTTATTGTAAAATTTTGTAGTCTATACGGGAACAGCTTGATTTTTACCACTGCTGGGTTGGACATATTGTAATACACAATAAACCCGCGCAGTGCAAATATTTGTATGGATAAATATGAATATTTGCACTGGTCTGGTCGTGCCTCGATAAGCACGCTAAGCCGTTGGTCCTGGTTGCCATACGAACATCTAGTGGCAGTCGTTACGGGTTTTTGGAGCCCTCAAAAGTCCAACAATTGGTCTAACTGCAATGCTTCGACATCGCCTTCGGGTTGTGGAGGTCAGACGGCAGTCGTTTCGTCGTTGAAATCGCCAACCCGCATTGAGTAAGCGTAGTGATTACGCTCAATCCTACTCTTTATGAGAAGAGACTTGTGCCCAGCAGTGGGACGATAAAAAGGTTGATGATGATGATAAGAGTTTAGCGTCTGTAGCCGAACTAGACATAGCCTGTATTTCGACTATTAGCACCATTCCTCTCGTCCAATTCTCTCGTCGAATCCAATCAAGGAATAGATAAGTAAGGTCTTTTCTTTCTTTTCTAAGGCCCCTTTTATCTGTTATGTGACACCAATAATGTGCCATTTAAAAAGGTATGTATGTATAATTAGATTAGTGTTATATGAAATACAGAATAATAATTAATGAGAATAATAAAAAAATACAAAATATTAATTTAGATGAGGCAGTCTGTCTATGCCCTCGTCCTTAAAGGACGCAGAGGGAGCAAAAATATTATTTATACAATATGTAAAGAAAACCCTGTCCGATCCGTGAAGGTATTGTTAGGTATCGATAACTGATTCTAATAATGCCCACAAAGACTTAAAAAAAAGTCCCCCTAAAAAAATAAATATTATTTCGCATAATCGCATTAATAATAAAAAGAGTTAACTTAATACATGTGAGATAAGCGACCCTTTCCGCGGGCCGCGGGGGGCAGGGCACGCGGCACCTGTGACGTGGTCGCGTCGCTATTCGCTTATAATAATACCGGTGTTGTCACTTTTTTAAAAATTACCAAGTTTCGGGGAAATTGGAATTAATTCCCGGGAAAAAAAGGATTATTTCAAAATTCATTAGTATTGTTACTATGATGATTATGTAAAATTTTATATTATATTTGGTCAAGTGTTTACCTAACCTTTATTATCCTTATGGGTCGGACAGGGTTTTCTTTACATATTGTATAAATAGTATAAGGAATGGCATATTAAAACGAAGCAACTCCAAAATAAAAGTTATTCAGGAAAACGGATAGAAAATGTCTCCCCTGTAAAATAATAGTTGTGCTCAAACAAAAAAGCGCAATTTCCTCCCGTATTTGCTTGTGTAAATGCGTGTGAAAATCTAGTGAATTTGTTTAGAGCCCGAGAGGGGTGTATTGTATTGCAGGCGGCTTGCAGAAGTTCACCTTAGATTTTTTACTTTGATTTTCAAGAGAACGTAGTCATCATCATCTCAGCGTTAATGCCAGTCGCATCCGAAGCTTTTATAGCTTTGGAGTCTGGAGTCCGCTTTACCAGTCTAACTGCTGATTTTTGGCGAAACTTTGATATCTTCCGTGAAGCGACTGCCGACTGACCTCCACAACCCGAAGGCGTTATCGTAGCATTGGAGTTAGACCAATTGTTGGAATTTTGAAGGCTCCAATAACCCCTTACGACTGCCAGTAGATGTTCGTAAGGCAACCGGGACCAACGGCTTAACGTGCTTTCTGAGGGATGACCAGATCAGTGATTCATATTCATGCATACAAATATTTGCATAGCGCGGGCATCGAAACCGCGCCCCCTTGCGCAGTAGCCGCGTTTGCAACCGCTAAGCCACGGAGACTGTCCAAGAGATCACATACAGTACCTTAATTTCGTAAGCCTATTAAGCTCAATCTTTAACTAATCCATAGCTTCATAAGTTCGAAAAAATTGTCTGGTAAAACTACATCAATAATGCAATGTATATTGTTGAACTGTCAAAGTGAAACCCATTGCTATTGATAGTGTGTTAAGCAACTGCTCGCCATTATAAAATAAACGCCAGAGATGCTCCTTGTCATCATATGCTAGCAAAAACAAAAGGTATAATTATTTTCCATGACAGGTAATATAGAAAGTTATTTTTTAACGGCGGCACGCGGGATGCTCTATCTCACTATACGCCTGGTATTATGATCTACCGTTAACTGTGTTGAGCACTCGGTAACCACATTGCAAAAAATTCTAAATGTATTTGGGAAAATTATAACTTGGTGTAAAATTATTGAAATTGATTCAGTTGCTTATTTTGACCAAATTATATTTGATCCCAAATACTTTTTTTATTCAAATGTAATACCAGTAAGTAACTAGTATTACTCTCTCTTGGCTCGATAAATTTTATAGCTCTCCGCCTGGTAAGGACCAGGCCCGGGTCGACGGCGCATTGTGTTTCACGTGCGTCTCAAAGAGATGTCAGCACACCGTGACGGGGACCACGAAGACTGATGCCTGGATTTGGCTTTAGGGTTGGTTGGAAGAGAAACCGTGGCCCTGGCGCACAGGTAAGTGAAGGAACACGAGTGGGTTTAGTCAGTTAAAGTCTGACACGTCCTTACGCTTCACCAAGAGCGCGAGAGGCCATTTGATGATTTCCCGCCCATACGAAAAAAAAGTTAATAAAGAGCATGTGTGCAATTTAGACGTGGTAGAAGAGAAACCTCCAGGAAAGAACAACAAAGAGAAACCTTCAATTTTTGATTGCAAGATAATGAAACGAATGCTAAATTTGAGAGGAAGTAAGAAACAAACTAAGAGAAAAGTTCATTAAACAAAAATCCCTTTCCCTCCTTAGTAAAGGGAACATCCTCAGATCATACGGATGTCGTGTCTAATTTGCAACTTCAATAAAGATCCCCTGTTAGTTGCTTTCGTGCCACGCCGCGTGTTTCGCATTTACGTCTAGACTAATCCATCACGCATTTAGGACGCTGCGGAAGAGCCGACGGACGGAAACAGATGCCGCACGCGTGTTAGGTTTGATTTAGTATAAACACTAGAGCTAGAGTAGCGGTGGCCTATTATAATAATAATAATAAAATTTATTTCGGAATTCCATAATTTGTTAGTAACAATGTTCTTAGCCTATGTTAGTAATAGCAAAAACAATAAACAATGAAAATATTTTAGGCAATGGGTTTAGCGTGTAGGCCTATACAATGCGCTATTAGTGTGAGACCCCTCGGCCTGCGCACCCGCACCATTAAAGACGCAGTTCGCTTGCGTATGACGGCGTGTAAGCCTCGCGCGCCTCTGCGAACATACCACTGGCGCTACAGTACCGCGGCAACCCCATCAGCACCCTGAACGCATTGTTGTATTGCACACGCAGAGCGTTGTATGTCCTCTGCGTGTAATTAGTCCACAAACTGCACGTGTAGAAGGTCTGACAGAAAGCTCTAAACAGTGTGACCTTCAATTGCTCAATACACCGTGCGGATCTGCGAGCAAACATGTTACAGCAAACAGATAACGCCATGCGTTCCTTCTCCACATCCATGTCATCTTTAAGGTCCTCGGTGACCCAGTGGCCCAGATACTTGAAGTGAGTGACTTTTTTCAAAGGTGTTCCATAGAGTGAGACGGGAGATATCACTTGTGGCCTCTTTTTTCTGTGCTTTGAAGACCATAATCTCACTTTTTTACATTGTATCTGATCCCATGGGTTTCCGCATACTCTTCACATATACATACTGAGCAGCTTACGCAATGCACTGATTGAGGGGCTGAGCAAGACCATGGGTATTGGCCGCGACTTACAAAGGTTAGAACTCCGTTAGGTGCTTTACTTCGTGTAAATTATTTCGTCAGCACTTCTCTCGGAATGTTGAACGAAATCATCGAGAGGAAACTGGTGTTTCGGTGTTCATACACACTGTCAACGTGTTTTAGGTTAATCTACCGCTATTTTGAGTCAATTACACATCAAATCAAATTATTTATTTGCTAGAATGCAGGTATACAAATATGGTTTTCAGAAATAAAAGTGGAGCCATACATTCTCTCCAAGATGGGACATGCAAAATTTAAATTATGTCATTATGAAGCTACAGAGAAGAACAATAATCATTAATTAGATAAAAAAAACCCAGAGCAATTAAATACAAAAAAGTCGATTCGGTCACGATAAGGTCAAAAAGCAATTAATGTCAAAGTTGAATTAATAAAAGGTCAAATATAATTAAATGTCACGTCAATAAGGATAGAATACAAGCATCATAAAACATCGGTGAAGAAATCAGTAACAGAATAATAACATTTTTTTAACAATATGTCAGTAAAGTTTTTTTTAAATACTTTTAATGGTGCTTGAACCTTTTGAACATAATTTTGGGTGGCTCCGGATGCTTCGCCGTCACCCGAAGCACGGCTTCGATTATAAGCTTCGGCGCCCGCATTTTCGATTTTTCATGTTTTAAACGATGCTAAATTGGTCTAGCATATTTTAGAGTAAAGTTCAGACTGAATCAGGCTCTGATTTTATACGTTTAATAACGTATATGGCGTGGTTAAGGTGCACACGTGTCGCTTGAGTAAATAGTTATAGATAAAGTTTGGTACGCTTTAGCTATATACATTAGGTATGTATGCAACGTTGTTTTTAGGGTTCCGTAGCCAAATGGCAAAAAACGGAACCTTTATAGATCCGTCATGTCTGTCTGTTCGTCTGTCCGTCCGTATGTCACAGTCATTTTTTTCCGAAACTATAAGCTAAAAACTTGAAACTTGAAACTTGGTAGGTAGATGTATTCTGTGAACCGCATTAAGATTTTGATGCAAAAATAAAAAAAATATAATAAATATTGGGGGCTCCCCATACTTAGAACTGAAACTGAATTTTTTTTTTCATCAAAGACATACGTGTGCGGTATCTATAGATAGGTCTTCAAAAATGATATCGAGGTTTCTAAAACATTTTTTTTCTAAACCGAATAGTTCGCGGGACAGACGCTTCCAAAGTGGAAAAAAAGTTGCCCCCCGCCCCCCTCTAACTTCTAAAATACATGCTTGAAAAATCTAAAAAAACATATGATGTATATTACTATAAAAACTACCAACGGAAATTGTTTTGAACGTGATCTAGTAAGTAGTTTTTTTAATACCTCGTAAATCGTAAATAGCTTATTATCGCGTAATTTTTCATACAAAAACTTAAATCCTTTATTTTCATAAATCAATGGTACGAAACCCTTTGTGGGTGAGTCCGACAAGCACTTGGCCGGTTTTTGTATATGCGAAAGCCAAAACACGTGTCTAATATTTTTAAGAAAATAATCTATATACAAAATTTCAAAAAGATATCATGAAAAACCACAAAATTATGAGCTTTTTATCTTACTTGGTTGTCCCAACAAAAATATGGTCAGCGCACCGATCGCCCGGCCGGGCCTGCAGCAGTGCGGCATGGGGGGTCTCACGCGCCTAGTACTATGATCTAACATCAGCTGAGTTGTGCGCTCGGTAACCACACTGCAACAATTTGTATTCTGAACAAATTATATTCAGGTTTCGTATAAAGAAAAATAATATTGTGTAGCTAAAGTATTACTGATATTATAAATGTGAAAGCGTGTGTGTCTGTTTGATTGTCCGTCTTTTATGGCAAAACGGAGCGACGAATTGACGTGATGTTTTAAGTTGCGGTAATTGAAGGGATAGAGAGTGACACATGCTACTTTTTGTCTCTTTCTAACTTCTGACCTAAAATGGGGGATGGAAGTATGTTTGAAGCATTACGCAATTTTCAAGGTAGAAAGCTAAAACTGGCATGCGGATTATTTGTGACCAACAAAAAAATTGTGCATATTTTTTTGGAAATCCGCCCTTAACTCCTCATAAAAAGGGGGTGAAATTTTTTATGGGACTTTTTGTAGTTTTCAAGGTAGGATGCTAAAAATCGGTACACAGACTCTTTGTTACCAACGAAAAATTAATTGAATTGATTGAGAGGCTAATTGGTGACCCTGATTTAACTCGAGACAGTCTCCAAAGCCTAGAGCACAGGCGTAGAGTAGCCAGCCTTTCGGTGTTCTATAGGATGCATTTTGGGAAGTGTGGGAGGGAATTGCATGATTTGATTCCCCCGTCTCCGTTCCACAACTGGATGACCCGTCGTACGGCGAGTTTCCACCCTTACGTTGTTACACTACTACGATCCGGACAAATCGTTTCGCCTCCTCCTTTATACCGCATACATCAAGGGACTGGAACAACTTGCCGGCGGCGGTGTTTCCGTCGGACAACAATTTGAGTGTCTTAAAGGCTAGAGTGAATAGGCTTTTAATAAACCAGCGCGCTTTACCATCAACGATCGCATCACTGCTTACCATCAGGCGGGATTGCGGTAAAGCGATAGTTTATAATTTATATAAAAAAAATAGCTGTCTTATTTTTTTTTTAAATCATCCCCCAAACAGATAGATGAATATTTTCCAGGTGTTCATTTGGAAAAGGAGAACCGGGTTTGGGAAAGGAGAACCGGGTTCACGCGGGTTAATTCAGACTATGTTTGTACTTACGTGTGATACTCTGAAACTTTTGCGATATTAAAAAAAAACATGTTCTATAGGTATATATATTTTTATTACATCTTTTCAAAGTAACTGCTCTCCACCAGCCTCTGCACAAAGCTTCATGCGTCTGAACCAGTTTCAAAACACTTTTACCAGTCCGCCGCAGAACTCCTCGTTTACAGCCTGCTCAAACGCTGACAGCGCATCATCCGGCGACGAAAATTGTATCCCTTTGAGCTGATCTTTTATTTTTGGGAATAAGAAGAAGTCACACGGTGCTAGGTCAGGGTAGTAAGGAGAGTGACCCAGGAGTTTGACCGATGTACTGTCCAGGAAGTCCCTCGTTTTGATTGTAGTGTGGGCGGGCGCATTGTCGTGATGAAGCAGTAACCCGCGGAGCCATGTATTTGGTGGCTTGTTGTTCACAACAGAGAAAACTTCAGTCCAGCATTTGGTAGTCTACCATCATCATTATCATCATCTCAGCGTTAATCCCAGTCGCATCCGAAGCCTTTTCAGCTTTGGAGTCTGGGGTCCGCTTTTACCAGTCCAACTGCTGAAATGGCTAAACTTCGACATTTTCCGTGAAGCGACTGCCGTGTGACCTCCACAACCCGAAGGCGACATTGAAGCATTGCAGTTAGACCAATTGTTGGACTTTTGAGGGCTCCAACAACCCGTAACGACTGCCACTAGATGTTTGTATGGCAACCAGGACCAACGGCTTAACGTGCTTTCCGAGGCACGACCAGACCAGTGCAAGTATTCATATTCATGCATACAAATACTTGCACTGTGCGGGGATCGAAGCCGCGCCACCTTGCGCAGCGGCCGCGTCAAAAATGTGGAACGCTTCACGATTTTGCGTGTCATCTTTGCGCAGGAGAGTGACCCAGGATTTTGACCGATGTACTGTCCAGGAAGTCCCTCGTTTTGATTGCGGTGTGGGCGGGCGCATTGTCATGATGAAGCAGTAACCCGTGAAGTCCTCTCTCGCTCGCTTGTTGCTCACAACAGAGAAAACTTCTGTGAAGCATTTGGTAGACTACCATTCAGTGTTAATGCTTGTTTGGTTTCGTAAAGGAATTGACACCAAGTAGCCAGTCAAACTGAAAAAGCTTGCGATCAAAATCATAGCCCCGCTTCTGGATCGCTTCACTTTGGTTGGTATTGATTCGTTTTGAAACACCTGAACCGTGGACTGGCGCTTCGTTTCTTTATTGATGAATCCAAGAATCATCACCTGTAACGATGTCATAAACACGTCGAGACAAGCCTGCTTCTTGTCTATCATATCATGACACAATTCCACCCGTGCCTGCTTCTGAGCATCGGTGAGATCGTGCGGCACCTAGCGTGAAACTATGCTTCGCAACCGATGATGCACGTATAGAATCTCGTGAAGGCTTCCTGATCCAATCTGCAGTTTATGCTAAATTTCTTGATATGTAATTCGTCTATTGTCTTTGAAACTCTTCACTGCTAGCACGTTTTCTTCTGTAACGTCAAAGGGCGACTACTTCATTCTTGATCCCCCAAAGTTAGTCGACCGCGCTTAAATTCATTATACCGATACACGGTTGCCTTAGAAGGGCCTTCATCCATGAATGTCATTTGAAGTCTATCGTACGATTCATCTGGTTTCAGGCGACATTTGAAATCGTAAAAAAAACATGGCGCGAAAATGGTCTCGACACAAATCCATTTTTCAAAGAAACACGATAAATTTAATTAGCTCGCAGAAAATGTGGAGGGATGCTTTTCGAATTTGAAACGTTCATATTATTAATTAAAAATAATCATATTGTTTAAATAAATTATAACTTGCCAGTTTCTTATACATAAAAACTTTTTGTCGCAATATTTTCTGAATGACCTAGTATTTATGCTGTCATCTCGTAATTTTATTTATTTGTTTTTATAACAGCTTCACACTATTATGACAGTTAAGAACTTGAAATAAGAACCTAAATGACTTAATTAACCCTGAACTTGAAATAAGAATCTAAATGACTTAATTAACCCTGTACTATAGTGTGGTATAATTTAAGTATAATACTTTCAAATAATCAAAACTAAAACTAGCAACTGTTTTTAATTATTACACTATTAAAAACATAAACATTATAGAACATAATTACACCCATCACATATAAACATAAATACAAAATAAAGATATTAAATAAACACTAACCTTTTTATAAACTAGTGCTTGATCGTATTCCCGCCTGATGGTAAGCAGTGATGCAATCGCTGATGGTAAAACGCACTTGATGTTCGCTAGCTTTGAAGACACTTAAATTATGATTGGACGCGAACACCGCCGCAGGCTTTCGATGTACGCGGTTTAATAGACGAGTGGGACCATTACAGGCTAATTATGAAATGTATTTTTGTAAAAAGTGTCTATTAAGTACTAGGTTTTTACAAAAATAAAATGGAAAAAAATAAAATTTTATTCCATGACCTCGCTACCTAGTGAGTGCCCACTGAAGTACAAATAACACCAATACTGAAAATTTATTTAAAATGGGACATACTAAATACCTACTACTAAATTTGCTTAATGTCAGATATGCTTACTAAAGTGGATTATTTATTTCCTCGTAACCAATTTTAACCAGTAAGTCTCTGGACTTGGACATCCCATGTCAAACATGAGTAGTTTTCAAAGGCTAATCTACTTCTATTACGTTAATGCGCTCTCCTCAAAAATTTCGTTTTCGTTCCTTACTAGGTTTTGAAATGGTGTAGGTATTCGATCACCCGTGCCACAGTAGCCAGACAGTGTGCCCGTGCGGAGTTTCGCCAGTTAATCCAATTGTACTTTGCAGCAAAAAGCATTAATTTGTACCGGTATCTACAACTCTACATGCGAACAACGCGTCAAACTTAAATTCTGCGTCTTGCAAGCAGGTTTACCGTGTAACTAGTACAACCTCCTGACATTAACCGTCGGACAGTTGTCCGCCAGACCCAACACCTGTCTGGTTGGAAGATACTTTTTTTTGTTGGGTTGGATTGTTGGGGATGGGAAATCATTTTCTCCCGCTCTAGGCGGAGTGGAAGGGCGTGTCAGTCTTTTACTGATTAAAACCCACCGGTGTTTCTTCACTTGCCTGTGCGACGGCCAGGATCACGGTTTCTTGTTAAACCAACCCGCATCCCTGACCCAGGAGGCATCGGTCTTCGTGGACCCCGTCACGATGTGCTGACATTTGAGCCGCGCGTGAAACACGACGCGCCGTCGACTCGGGCCTGGTCGAAAGATCCTCTGTTTTCTATAGAGTGCAAATGTACTTATGATTACATTTCATTTATTCGTTAGAAAACATGGATAATTTAGTACATAGATATTTTTTTATTACACCCTGTTTCTCATACCACTATAAATTACACAAAAAACAGGACAATTTTCCTTCGTATTTAAGAGAAAACAATGCTTTTTTCCGTAAGCTTATAAGAGGCTTGTAAGGCAAGGGTCATTAATTTCTTCAGACATTTCGCTTATTTCTTGGAAAAAAAGGTATAAATATACTTAAGAAAGTTTAACTTCCCCTAAGGAAATGTAAGTTACAATTACTAACGGTTTTTAGTAAATGTAAATCTAAGCATTCTATAGCATTTTTTTTTATGAATCTTAAACCAGCGCTTGACCGCAATCCCGCCTGATGGTAAGCAGTGACGCAATCGATGATGGTAAAGCGCACTAGTTTATTAAGAGCCTATTCACTCTAGCCTTGAAGACACTCAAATTGTAGTCCGACGGAAACACCGCCGCTGGCAAATTGTTCCAGTCCCTCGATGTACGCGGTATGAAAGAGGAGGCGAAACGTTTCGTCCGAATCGTAGTGGTGTAAACGACGTAAGGGTGAAAACTCGCCGTGCGACGGGTCGTCCGATGATTGAACGGAGATGGGGAACTAAATAATAATCCTATTTTACTAATCCTTTCCTACTAAGCGGAAGTATTTGAGGATGTATGTATGTATCGGGGACGTCAGGAGACGGGGCCGAAGTTCCGGATAGTTGAGGTGTGTTCTCATCCGCATGAGCATCCATCGTGGGCGGTATTTCAGGAAAACGTTGAAAAATAACTAAAGTGTGACGTTCGATTCTGAATCTCAGATTAAAACAGATAAGAGCATTTAAGAATGACCAGCACGCTCGATCGAAGCTTGAGCAAAGAATACCCGCGCTAACGTTCGCTCGCTATGGGAAACGCAACTCCAGTCAGTGTTACCCGCTCATAATAAAAAATCATGATTTATGCGAATACCGATCGATTACTCGACTTCAAAAAATTTAGTAATTTATGAACAATTGATACTGCTACAAAACAAATCACAATATTCAAAATTAACCAGGCACGTGCCGTTTTATGGATGTTTGTAATACTTGTACGTAAAAAGTTTTGAACGAATTTGGTTAAACTTTGGCACACAGAGAGTTTATAACGAGGATTAACTTAAAATAGAATAGAATGAAATTAAATAGAATAGAATAGGATCGAATAGAATCGATTAGAATCGAATCGAATATAATCGAATAGAATAGAATAGACCAGAGTAGAACAGAAAAGAACAGAACAGAACAGGACAGTACAGAACAGTACAGAAAGGTACATAACAGTACAGGTAAGTACAGAACAGTACAGAATAGAATAGAACAGAACAGAAGAGAAGAGAAGAGAGGAGAAGAGAGTAGGCGGTGTTATCGCTAAGAGCGATTTATTACAGGCAACTTGAATGGAATACCTTAGTATTCCCTAAGGGGAAGGAGAGAGAAATACTGTAGGTAGTCTCATATAGGATATTTTTTATACGCGGGTGACACCGTGGGGCAGTTAGTCAGCTTCCTATTGTGGTGATATAGGCCTCTTTTCTTCGAAGTAGAAGGCTGTACTAACTCGCACTGGATATTTTACATGTTTTTACACGCACCCACGATACAGGAGATATTCCTAGTGTGGGGCAACGGTTTTTAAAAATAAAATAAACTAGCTGCGCCACGCGGTTTCACCCGCGTAGGTTTCGATTTCTTTTTTTTATATGCTCAGCTCCTATTGGGCGCAGCGTAATATAGCCTAAAGCCTTCCTGGATTAAGGGGCTATCAAACGAAAAAATATTTTTTCAAACAGGACCAGTAGTTCTGAGTTTGGCGTTCAAACAAACAAACTCTTTAGCTTTATATATTAGTACTAGCTTTCCGCCCGCGTGGAATTCGGTTATATCGCGCTTTTTAGATTTCCCTCGGGAATATCAAATTTTTCAATAAATGGTAGCCTTTGATTTGATTGAAGATTGTCTGTGCCAAATTTCATCAAAAGCGGTTGAGAGGTTTAAGCGGGAAAGCGTAACAGACAGATAGACAGACAGGCAGAGTTACTTTCGCATTTATAATATTAGTATGAATGGATAGATAATAATAAAAAGTAGAAAAACTAAAACCCAACTACGACAAAAAACGACGCTGAAAAAGTATAAAACAAGATTTTCAGAATACTGAACTGAACAAAGTTGCTAATATAGTTGCAAGTAAATGGACACAATAGACTCTACCAAGATGCCTTCGTTGTAAATTGACAATAATGTCTTACGATACTATTCTGAAGTATGCAATATTCACTATTTAGAGATAAATTTTCATGTTTGGAAAGGCGTAGTCACACGTTATGAAAGTGCTACGGTAGGTATATGTAACGTGTGACTACGCGCACCAGGCGTAATAATATTGCATACTTTCAGAAAATGATATTGACATTATTGTCCATTTAACAGCTGCAGCTACATTAACAACTTCGTATGTTCTGAAATCTTGTTTAAATATTGAGTTACACAGTATTCTATTTTGGTGTTCAAGTGTATTTGTGGCGCATAATATTAACAAAAGTTAAACTGATGAACTAAAAACTAGGTACTTGACATATTACATCTACACGCACATATAACAACATAAGCCCGAAGGCATATAGTGCAGAGGACATTTTTATGGGGGCTTTAGCCAGTTATCAAACCGTTTACGCCCTCACCGCGTGGAGTTACTCGCAGCTTATGTCGTTTTTTTTTTTTTTATAAATATATAAACTAGCGCTTGATCGCAATCCTGCCTGATGGTAAGCAGTGACGCAATCGTTGATGGTAAAGCGCACTAGTTTATTAAGAGCCTATTTTATTTATTGTATATTTATTTTTAAATTGTAGTCTGACGGAAACACCGCCGCTGGCAAATTATTCCAGTCCCTCGATGTACGCGGTATAAAGGAGGAGGCGAAACGCTTCGTCCGGATCGTAGTGGTGTTAACAACGTAAGGGTGGAAACCAGCCGTACGACGGGTCGTCCGCTGGTGGAACGGAGATGGGGAATTAAATCATGCAATTCCATCGCACACTCCCCGAAATGCATCCTATAGAACACCGAAAGGCTGGCTACTCTACGCCTGTGCTCTAGGCTTGGAGACCAACTCGAGTTAGATCAGGGTCACCAATCAGCCTCTTTGCACGTCTCTCCACTGAATCCAAAGTGGCCAGGTGACACTTGGCAGCACCAGCCCAAATGTGGCTGCAGTACTCCACACACGAACGGACCTGTGCTTTGTATATATAACATTAGAAGCTGCCCAGGTGTGAAGTACTGCCGGACCTTTGCGATAACGCCAAGTTTCCTGGCAGCCACCTTAGCCTTGGACTCAATGAACCGCCCAAAGTTAAGGTCCGAGGAAATCTCAACTCCCCAAAGCTGAAGGCGGTCGGAACACTCCAAGGACACATTCCGAAAAGTAGGAGCCAAGGTGAACGGGCTCCTTTTGGCGGTGAAAAGACACGCCTGTGTTTTGGCGGCATTGAATGCTACAAGATTGGCATTGCCCCATTCGGAGACTGCCTGCAGTGTAACACTCGTTCGCTCAACCATGGCCTCTCTTTCGGACCGGATTGATTCCCTACTAGCCCGAGCACCCGGCAGGTATCTCTCTACAACTGTGCTGTCATCTGCATACCCATAGATATCAGGCATCAGCAGATCGTTAATATGCAGCAGGAACAGAGTTGCAGAGAGAACAGACCCCTGAGGAACACCGGCATTAGTTGACATGGGCTCAGAAGAGCATCCATCGACAACAACTCGGAGGGACCGTTCAGTCAGAAGTCTTTTACCCAGCCAGTCAGGCTAGGGGAAATGCCGTACGCTGGAAGCTTACTCAAAAGGCCAGCGTGCCATACCCGGTCGAAGGCCTTCGAGACATCAAGGGAGATAGCAATCGCTTCCCCATTCTTCTCGAGGGCCTCGCCCCACAAGTGAGTGGCATACACTAGTAGGTCCCCAGTTGACCGATTGCGGCGAAACCCGTACTGTCGGTCACTGAGGAGATCGTTACCTTCCAGGTATGCCAAGAGGCGCGAGTTCAATACGCGCCCCATAATTTTGCAAAGTATGGAGGTGATCGAAATCGGCCGATAGTTGGCAGGATCGGCACGACTACCCTTCTTGGGCACGGGCTGCACGTTAGCAAGCTTCCAGGACTTGGGCACAATACCAGTCCTAAATGAGAGGCGATACAAGCGCGTCAATTTTAATTTCGTTTTCATTAGTGCATTACATATTCTATTAATGTTCACACTGTTCTACATAAAGCGATTCACAGTTCCCGTGATCCACGCTTTACTCTTATCGCTCATATTTAACATCATTAAAGCATCCTTGTAATTATGTACATTATGTACAAGCATAAAGTACTCGTGAAGCTCTTTCACGTGATACCAAACACTGTATATTTATTTTAATTTTATATTAACATAGAACTTTTTGTCCGCTAGAGGGCGCTATACTAAATTTGGTGACAAGCTTTATAGCTCATAACTAACAGAATATCAAGGCCCTTCTAATGGTACTGCAGTAGTCTTATTCTGATAAGTAGTAACGAAGCTATGAACGAAAAGATGTGAATTATATGCAACCAGCCCATGAATACAGGTAAAGTCACACGCAAATGCTAGCAATATATATATATTCAAAATGTACAAGTGAAGCGCTTTCAAATGATACCAAACACGGCATATTTATCTTAACTTTATTTTTTTACTCTGTATGTTTTGTCCGCTAGAGGGCGCCACAGTAGATTTTGTGAAACTCCATATAGCCTATAACCAGCGGACAATTAAGACGCTTCTAATGATATGTCATTTCTCGAATTCTGATAAGTAGTTTAGAAGTTACGAGGGAACAGATGAACATACATACATATATACATACATACATACATAGCCTGTCAAAATCATAACCCTCCTTTTGCTTTGCCGTAGTCGGGTAAAAAAGATACAACCTACAACTCGTAAGAAGGGCCCACTACCTCTGGTCCGATATAACCATTTTTCTAAACTAATAATAATCTAGATCTATCTTCATTGGAATACTGAAACTCCGTCTAGAAGTGGAATACTCCATCTGTAACTGAACGATGACAGAACAAGGTTGATTGAATGTTTAATAAACACAAGAATGTCATCGCTTACAATGCATTTAACTCGATATCCACAGCTGTCGCCAGATGGCGCCACTTCCGGCCGGAGCGGATGTGATGTCAGTGTTGTCAGATTGTAGATGGATGATCATATACACTTATTTACCACTTGGTTTTGATTTTCATTCATCTTTAAAAAGATACAATACAAAAAAGGTTTCAATCGTTTGTACACGTTACTGGCCGGTTTTAAAAATGCCGTGGTATTTAAAAAAGTACGTTCTAAATTCAAATTTTCATTTGATGCTCATTTTTACAGAAAACCCCTTTGTATCCTACTTTTTTGGCGCGAAGTTCCAGAAGTTAACATCGACTTTCATAACTTTTATTCAATTTTTATCGATTCCCTTCACTACTAGCGAGGTTTAGCATTATTTCCCATAAATTGTATCAAAATTTTATGAAATACTGGTGAAAACGATTATTTTCTTATTAATTTACCAAATTGTGAGGATAAAACAAAGCAACAGCTACATATTAGTAAATTTGAAATGGTTCATTGCTTAGGTGCCCGTTTTTTTTGCAAATGAGTTTATTTATATGTTAGTTGGATGGCAATAAAATAGGATTCTCGTGGGTTAGTAAGGTAAGTAATTAGAATCGCATGGGTCGTTCGACCAGGTTAAGCTAAACTTGCTTCGGTAGACCCGCGGATGGGTAACCAATTAACCATCTTTACATCTCTCCGTGCCTTGGAAATCACGTTTAACCGTTGGTTCTGCAATTAACAGTCGTCAATTGCAGATCTTAGACGGTCGTTACGGGTCATTAGAAGCTTAAAAGTTCGACAACCAGTCTTACCGAGAAGAGATGTCAGCACACTGTGAAGGAGTCCAAAAGACCGATGCCTGCCAGGGTCGCAGGTTATTCGAAAAAGATACCACAGCGCACAGGCAAATTTCTAGTGATTAGTCCATAAGTTTAAAGTCGCTCAGCGAGCTATGGAGCGGGCTATGTTGGGTGTCTCTCTGAAGGACCGCATCAGAAATGAGGTGATCCGACAGAGGACCAGAGTCACCGACATTGCTGAGAGGATTAGCAAGCTGAAGTGGCAATGGGCTGGTCACATATGCCGCAGGGCCGACAACCGTTGGGGTAAACGAGTCCTCGAGTGGAGACCGCGTCTCGGCAAACGTAGTGTACGTGACGACATCAAAAAGTGGCTGGTAGTGACTGGCGGAGAACTGCTCAGGATCGAGCTTGTTGGCGTGCCATGAAGGAGGCCTATGTCCGGCAGTGGACGAGTAGGGGCTGATGATGATAATGATGACAGGCAAATGAAGGAATACGGATAGGTTCTAGTCAGTAAAAGCCTAAGGCCGGGTTTCTAGTGACGCAGAGCGAGGCGTAGAGGAGCTCAGCGGTGCACGAATTGACCAAACACTATGCTCGAAATCTCTGCTCCGCTTCAATGGAAACAGTACGAGCGGGGTGGAGCAGAGCTGAGCAGATATTCACATTATAAAAAAACTTTTTTACGAAAAAAAAAAAACAACCCGACTTCCAAAAACCACTACAGAGTGTGTCTTTGGTTTTTGTATATTGGTTTTAGACACCGACTTCCGAAATTAATTATTTTTCACTTTGTAATGGTTTTTGGAAGACGATTGTCTTGTTTTTTGTAAAAAAAGTTTTTATTTTACACTTTTTAGTTGTGAAAACTACTATTTATTCAGTTGCATCCGGTCAGACTTGCAAATGTAGTTGGAAATTGACGTAATTTTGTTTACTTTAATTTTTACCTGCAATTTTTAAGAATTCCCTCGACTGCCTATGGTCTTCATCATCAGATTTACTGCAGACCATTATTTTTACCCAAATAAAAATAAATAAATGAAATAAATAAGTAGATACGGACAAATCACACAGATTGAGCCAGCCCCATAGTAAATTCGAGACTTGTGTTATGGGATACTAACTCAACGATACTATATTTATAATAGATACATACATAGATAAACATCCAAGACCCAGGCCAATCAGGAAATGATCGTTTTTCCATCATGACCTGGCCGGGGATCGAACCCGGGGCCTCCACGTCGCAGGCAGGCGTGTTGACCGCTGCACCATGGAGGCCGAATGGGTGCAAAGTTCCCATCAATATACAATATGTAAAGAAAACTCTGTCCGATCCGTGAAGGTATTGTTAGGTATCGATAACTGATTGTACTAATGGATACAAAGCCGGGCTAAACTTAAAAAAATATTCCCCCCAAAAAAATAAATATTATTTCGCAAAAACAGGTAATAGGTATACATGTGCGGTAGGCAACCCTTCCGCGGGCGGCGGGGGGCAGGGCACGCGGCACGTTGTTGAATCACTATTCGCTCAGAATTATACCGTCAAAAATAGTTTCGTCACTTTTTAAAAATGACCAAATATTGGGGAAGTTGGAATTAATTCGCGGGAAGAAAAGATTATTTCAAAATTCATTAGTATTGTTACTATGATGATTATGTAAAATTTTATATTATATTTGGTCATGTGTTTACCTAACCTTTATTACCCTTTTGGGTCGGACAGGGTTTTCTTTACATATTGTATATAATAAATTAAGTCCAAACACAAAGTAGCTACTGTAAACCATTGAGAAGTACAGTCACAACGCATCTAGGTGTAAAGTTCTTTTCAATACAATAATTTGTATTGAAAAGAACTTGATTAATATGAAGCCCAAAAACAAGGTAGCTGCTGTGAATTGTTTAGGAACTCCTTCGACTGTCTCCCGGCTCCATCATCAGTTCTACTCCAGACCAATATTAAATTGTAGTGCTTCAAAATACTTAATGAAAATACTAAGAAATGCACTAGTCGCGCGTACGATTTTTGAAAGTTTCCCTCGATTTCTCTGGTCTTTTATCATCAGATCCTGATGTCCTTATCATAGGACCACCTTGGAAATATCTTCTTTCCAACAAAAATATAATTATCAAAATCGATTCATAAACGACGAAGTTATCCGCGAACAACATAAAAAAAAAGCTTATATACGGTCGAATAGAGTAACCTCCTTCTTTTTGAAGTCGGTTAAAAAAACAGTGAGGCGATGCGGTGCGGAGTACAACGAGCATTGGGGTGCAGAGCGGAGGACAGCGGGGTTGGTGCAGAGCGGAGCGGTGCGGGATTCGTGCGCAGTACCTCTGTTATCATCGTTACGTCATTAGGTGCATACGTATCAAAATGGATGAGAAGTTCAAAAGTATGGTCCGCTCCATTCCCTTCCACTCCTCTCCGCTTGTGATTAGTGAATAGTGGTCAATGAAAACACTGACCACTACGCCCTTTACAGTTCCTCTCCGCCCAGTGTGGCTACCATGAGTTTTCATTAAGATACTTGATCGTCGATATCGACCGCGTTTGGCGGCGCTCTCTTTGGTTGTGAGTTCTTACAACATTGAAGCGGACCAATCGATGAGTCAATCGCGGTCGATATCGACGATCGAGTCTTCGCAATGAAAACTCATGGTAGCCACAGAGCGGGAGAAGTCATTTGATGATTTTGCAACAAAAAAAAAGTTATACTGCTTATCACTGTTGTCTGTAGTTAAGCTTAACACCTTTCTAATCGATGCTGCATATTATCGAAGAAAGCTGCATATTATTTAAAAAAAAGTGTTCTTTAATATTAATTTCTCACAGAACCCCATAAAAAGGAAATTACAACACGATTAATACACGTTTAATGTGACTGTAATTTACCTAATTACACGAAAAATTAAAAAGATTAAGATCCCGATTCTAATCAAAAGAAATGGCCGCTGGCCACACGTATAAAATTAATTAGAAAAAACATATTGAACGCTTGTAAAATGTAATTTTATTGTATGTAATATAATAGATTTATGTAAAGGGTATTCGGGTTTTCACTTAGAAATTAATTTTATTTTTTTGGTTCGGAAATGTATAGTTTAATGTAGATTCGTCACGAAAAGCAGCGTGGTGATACGCAAAAAGAAATTGTTTTAAATGCATTCTTGAATTAAGACAAATTGGCAGTGATGCTGTTGTTCACAAACTTAACTAATTTTAAGTTATTTGCATCTTTTTCATCCCATTTCGTTAAAATAAGGATAGAAGATAATATTTTAATTTAATCCTGTCAAATTAAGATACTCCATACACAGTTTAGACACGATTATAAACATGGCGACTAAAAATACGCCAGTTTACGTCAGGAGCGCACTAATTTGACAGGTCTAAACTGACATTTTATCTTCTGTCCTTTTTATAATGAAATGGAAACAAAAAGATACACTTTACTTAAAATTAGTTAGTAGTGAACAAGAGAATCGGCGCCATTATGTGCCGCGCGCCATCGGCGATTAGAACAAGCCAATTCAGAGTAAAATTAAAATCAAATTCAAAAGTCATTTATTCAATTTAGGCTGAGAATCAGCACTTTTTGAACGTCAATATTACATAAAACAGTCCTCCAAAACGCCCACTAGTGCTTTCGCTGGGAAGAAGAAGTGGCGGAACAAACTCCCCAGCAGCACAGCTGTCATTTTCCCGGTTGTCATATGTTCATTTAAAATTTACGCATCCTATGGAGGATGCGTAAATTTTGACGCGACACCTGTCTGGTCGCAAAATCCGTCCGGGTGTAGTGGTCAACTACCCGATGATTCATGTCAGGCTGTTGTAAATAATTATCTATTGGCACAGTAAACTCTGCTAGCACGATGCAGGATTTGTGATGTCAGTAAGCGCTGTAGAGGACGCCATAAGTACAATTCCCCCTTTCGGCAATAGTATTGTGACTGTAATAGCGGTAATAAAGCCTTATGTTCTTACCGAAAGCGCAGAAGAGTGCTACTGTCGCGCGAAAACGTAACCGTCGCGTTGATTTTCCTCAGGGTACTTATGGATGGTCTTGTCGATATATGTTTTACCAGACATTATTCAATGGCGAGGACTATGCCAAGTGTTTCGAATCAGAAATGAGGAGATTTGTAGAAAAATTAAAGTTGCCGACATAGCCCAGCGGATTACACTCTTTGAAGAAGCAGTAGGTGGGGCACATAGCACGTAGAGCCGATGGCCGATGACCGACGGGGCTGAAAGGCTCTTGAATGGCGACCACGTAGCGGTAAGCGCAGCGTCGGATACCCAACCGACTAGGTGGTCGGATGACCTGACTAAAACCGCAGGGAAGCGCTGGATGCAGGCCGCGTCCAACCGTTCTTTTCGGAAATATTTGGGGGAGGCCTATGTCCAGCAGTGGACTTTATGAGGCTGAGAAGATGATGATGCTGATGATGGTGATTCAAAGAAATTATTTAAAACGTGAATATTCCAGCGGCGACAATTGCTGCAGAAAGTTTCACGTTATCATTAATCTCAAGTCCTAACCGAAAAGGGACAGTCGAGCGGATATGCATATGCTTATGAAATATTCGGCCGATCTATCAATCCGCGTATAGTTGTACCTACATACATCCTTATTCCTAAGCGTCCTAACGAAAATGATCGGTCACACAAATATGCGATCATTGAGTTCATGTCACATTTTGTACGGAAAATCAGAAGATGAAAGGTCCTTATTGAAATTAGGCTGAGATTCAGGCCTTTCTTGGATAGAATAGAATACTCTATATTAACACACCATGTAAAGGGTGACACTCGGTCAAAGTGATCTTTTACAGACAAAGTTATGCCGTGTTTTAAGCAAATATGTATATTTTTATGTTGTCACTCATCACTGGACCGTTAGGATCTTGATCCTTTGAATGGCGTGCGCTGGAGCCGAAGCCAACTCGCAGAGGTCTGTTACAAAATTTTAATGATATGCGACACGAACTGACAATTTTCCCTGTAAGCACTATGCAGTATATAACCCGTTGGTGTAGGACAATTGCAGGCTTTTTTGAATTTCCATACCTATGTATGGAAATTCAAAAAAGTTGGACTATGGGTTGGGTAGCTAATGTAGTCCAGTACAAAGGACAGTGGAACAACTTTTTCCCCTGCTTGATCAAAAAAAAGGGAAATGAAGGGAAATGGGAAAGTGAGTTTGTTTGTTTGTCCCGCTTTCACGCCGTAACTACTGAACCGATTGCTTAGAAATTTTGCAGACGTAAAGTTAGAAGTCCGGATTAAATAATAGGGTTTTTATCCCGGGATAATTTGATATTTCCGAGGGAAATCTACAAAGCGCGATATAACCGAACTCCACGCGGGCGCAGCCGCGTGCGGAAAGCTAAAGTGTTTTATATTTTACACGAATAAATTGTAGTGCATGACTTGCATTCTCTACAACGTGTAATAAAAAGGGTCTATACATACCAAGGGCATGGCATCTTTAGATGATATCAAACGATATCGGAAGGGTTTCAGCTCGAAATAAAATACTCCAAAAATTGGTACCAAATTTTCGGTTTCGTGTGTTTCTTAAAATCAAATCATAACAAACGTGGCAGCTCTCTACATACGTTAGTAACTACTCGTTACCGGTCACATTACTTGCCAAAATCCGATAAATGTCTTCAATATCTCTGTGCGACTAGTTTGATAGTAGCCTATCACAAGCGGTGTTTTTCCTCATAACCTCCAAACATAAAGAGATAGGATTGAAAAACCCTTCCAATATCGTTTGATATCATGTAAAGATGCCATGCCTTTATTATGTATATACCCTTTATGTTACACGTTGTATAATGGGCCCCCAAAAATGGCCGCTAGTATATGGTGTCGTAGCGACAAGGGGGTAACATGTCTGAGGTGTAACATGTATAAAGAGTGGAGAGGTATTTCATGGCTATCGAACAGGACAATCTCGGACATAAGGTCAAGATTCACTACCAGCATCTTACTGAAATACTTCTTTCCTCGGAATACGTTTAATATTGCGAATCTTCACCCAAGCTGGCTAAGAAAAGGTAAGAATGAAGTGACAAACCAGACCTCTCAGGAGATGTGTCTATAGGGCGGTTACTGCTCAACAGCTCGCCACATGCTGCCTCGTGGGGTTAATTATTAACGTCAAAATTACATAAGGCAGTTCCTTAAAATATTCACCCTTCATATCTCCCCAGTGCTTCGATCATTATTTTAGCCGAAAGACGTCCACTGCTGGACGCATGCCATGCCTTCCCCAAGGCTTTCATTACATTTAAGGGGTTGCCATAATTCCTATGCTCGGCAGCGCTTGGCTATACCATAATTTTAATTATACTTACCAACATAAAACATCTTCTAATTGTGTTGTTCCCCTTGTATTGGTTAATAGACATTTCGTATGTGCGTTTTTGTCCCTTGTCCGTTCGAATGACTAGACAAATTGGTGTTCTGATGTAAGCAATTAGTTTATTGGACAGGACCGTATAATTTGTCAAGCGTCACGTTCAGGGTCCTGTGATGGCCCACTATTAAGGTTGTCCACTTTAACCCCCGTGGATTTGTCCACAGCTACAGGGTCAAATTAAATTAGCCAGCGGAATTCTGCAAACGTGATGGGAATCGGTTGCTATCAGAAAACAAAAATCAAAAAGATTTGGTGATCATTTACTTTGGCTAAGATAGCTGGCAGTCGTGATGACAACGACATAATGTATAAGGAGTAAAGATGTGGTATCAGGCATAGAATAGTATCAACCCATATTCTCCTGTGGGTGTCGTAAGAGGCGACGAATGGAACTCACCAGGGAAGCGGGTAGCAGCGTTTCTCGTGTGGAATAATAAATTACTGCGTGGGGATTATGACAATGCCCCCCAATGGAATGAAAGCCTTGGGGGAGGCCTTTGTCCAGCTGTGGACCTCTATAGGCTGGGAAGAAAAATATTTCTAATACATGGTACGCAATTGTGCTTGCACGCCTAGACTCACGTCAATATTTTGTTTTCTTTGGTCTCCGTTTGGATTCTTGTTTACTGAACGAGAGATAATTTTCCACTGATCTAATGGTACTACAATCTGTCATATTTCTTTATTAGATTTTTCACTTTATTGTTTAAGTATTAATGACACAGTTTAGAATAGCTTGACCAGCTGTCTTCCATGCTACTTGAGTAGACAATAATACTATACTTCATGAAACAATTTACGAACGATCAATCTGAATTTGACATATTTATGTATAGGGGCGAAATGTTATATATTTAATATTTTTTTTAAATATTGCCTCACACTAGAAATTTCTCCTGTATCGTGGGTACCGCCGGACTCGGAATAACTCATTGCAGGTCATAGGTACAAATATCAATGACCTCAGCAGGTAGTGGGTCAACATGGATATCATGTCGCATGTCGCACCCACTCCAATTCTAGTTGGTTGCTCTGCACTCGAAGTTGTTGACGAGTATATATACCTGGGACAAACATCCAACTAGGTAGGTCCAACTTCGAGAAAGAGGTGTCTCGTCGAATCCGGCTTGGCTGGGCAGTGTTCGGGAAGCTACGCTACATCTTCTCGTCGTCCAAGATACCACTGTGTCTCAAGACTAAAGTCTTTGACCAGTGTGTGTTGCCAGTGATGACTTACGGAACTGAAACGTGGTCGCTCACAATGGGCCTCACACGAAGGCTCACAGTCACACAAAGGGCATTGGAAAGAGCTATGCTCGGAGTTTCTCTGCGTGATCGAATCAGAAATGAGGAGATCCGCAGAAGAACCAAAGTCACCGACATAGCTCTGCGAGTCGCTAAACTTGAGTGGCAGTGGGCAGGGCACATTGCTCGTAGAACCGATGGCCGATTGGGCAGTAAGGTTCTGGAGTTGCGGTCACGTACTGGAAGACGCAGCGTAGGGAGGCCCCAACAAGGTGGACCGATGACCTGGTGAAGGTACGCGGGAAGCCGATGGATGCGGGCAGCACAAGACCGGTCGGCGTGGAAAACCTTGGGGGCGGCCTTTGTCCAGCAGTGGACATCTATAGGCTGAAGAAGGTACAAATATTTGTTCCGTGCGGGAATCGAAACTGCGATATGCAGCGCAGCAGTCAATAGCTTAACCACTGGGCCAACCGTGAAGTCAAATATTATGTTGTTCCAGTCCTTCGATGTACGCGGTATAAAAGACGAGGCGGAACGCTTCGTCCGGATCGTAGTGGTGTCAACAATGTAAGGATGGATACTCCCCGTACGACGGTTCGTCCGATGATGGAACGGAGATGACGAAATCAAGTCATGCAATTCCCTCGCACACTCTCCAAAATGCATCCTATATAACACCGACAGGCTGGCTATTCTTCGCCTCAGGTTTCCAATAAATTCCATATTTTCATTTACTTCATTCAGTTGACTACACTATCGACTATAATATAAACACAGTAGGCGCGGACCTGCGGCGGTGAGCAGTGGGCAGTTCGCCACCCGGTAAGGACTAGGCCCAAGTCGACGGCGCGTCGAGTTTAACGCGCGCCTCCAAGAGATGTCAGCACATCGTGACGGGGTCCACGAAGACCGATGCCTCCTGGATCAGGGTTGCGGGTTGGTTAAACATGAAACCGTGGCCCTGGCCGTCGCACAGGCAACACGTGTGGGTTTTATTCAGTAAAAGTCTGACACGCCCTTCCGCTCCGCCTGGAATGGGAGAAGCCATTTGTTGATTTCCCATCCCAACAAAAAAAAGGGTGCCCCACAAATAAATAAAATTCAATACTTTCATTTTAATTGTGAAATAAGAATGAAGTGGAGATTATATGTTCGTGCCGCCATAACTAACAAAACCACAATTTTTCGTGCACATAAATATTAGAACGTATTAAACCACTGACAAAGGTGCGGGTGCCGGATTAAACCACTTTTAACCGGTCGGAACCGGTTGAAACTAGACATTTCGAGTAATTTTTGGGAGTTTATTTGTTCGGCATACCTATCTGTTTCACGCTATGCGGGTGGGAGCGCATCGCATTGCAGATTTTTTGTTTTCTGCATAGTTAAATATTTGGCCGTATGTACCACCGTTGTGTATCATGGCTTTATTTTACCCATGTATTTTTTATCATAACTCGTTAAAATTACATAGATATTTTTTTTACATAATTCGGCTGCCTATGTAACCTCCACAATACTTTACTACTGGATTATAATCTATGTATATAGTAGCTTATAGTATGAAGTCAGACTTTCGGATATATTAAAAACTAGCTTTCCGACCGCGGCTTCGCCCGCGTGGAGTTAAGTTATATTGCGCTTTTTAGATTTTCTTCGGGAATATCACACTTTCCGGGATAAAAAGTACCCTATTATTTAATCCGGACTTCTAACTTTACGTCTGAAAATTTCATAGCAATCGGTTCAATAGTTATGACGTGAAAGCGGAACAATCACACTTTCCCATTTATAATATTAGTAAGGATATAGTACTACGTGTGTACGAAAAGCAAGTACCTATTCAGAATGGTATAGTAAGTAGTATATGAGTAAAAGATTTTCCAGGAACGGCGAGGTAAATTTTATCTTTTGATTCAGCGCATGAAATCAGCTGTGAGGTGAATAACCTCTGGTACTGTTTTTTTGTTATGCGAGTTACATTGTTAACGTTTTATCGTATTCTTTTAATAAAATAACGTTTTACATATCGAAATAGTGGAAAACGGTCTTTCCTGAAATATTCAACGTCTTTCGATCTAAATCATGCTTACTATTTCAGTGTTTGCTAACCTGTACCAAACATCAAGTATATTATAGTCAACTAAACCCCATACTACGGGTCCGTGTGTATTAACTGGCGCCCAACGTGGGTCTAGTTTCGCAAACCAACAAAAGGATGCCTTCCTTACTTTGTTTGATCGGGCATAAAGTCATAATATTAAAATTGATCAAAACATCAATTACATTTCAATTTCACCTCAATTAACACAATCGGAAATTGCTATGTCGACCTAAGGACCATCTATCAAATCTGTAGATATTCTACGTCTAAAAGGCGGTCCAGTATCCTCCCACTCACATGGAAGGGTAGTTGATCTAACGGTGTAATCTTTACCCCTGACAGGTCAGTGATCTCTCTACAAACTAACTAATCTAAGCAGATTAGTAAGTTAAATGTGTCAGTTATCACTTTTTGGGTTAAGCAAGTAGGTAACATATACGAACAAGGCCATCTTGATCAAAATGGGAGCTAATGATATCAACGAGCTTTTAAGGTTTAGTACTTAAAGGGTGCCAACAGGACTCTATTTCCAATGTTCTGTTGTCCATTCCTCCTTCATGCATCTATCAACACACGGGGTGATTCAATTTCAACTTTTTAAATTTCACAATGTGAAAAGTTTTAAGGCGAAATCAATGAATGATTGAAGCAAGAAATATTTGTTTTTTTACGGGAAAGCTAAGATGAGTGTCACGCACATTTTTCATTGAACTATTAAAATTATTTCTAGTGTCGTTTACTAAATAAAAGCGCGTGATTTATGTAATAAAAAGTGCAATCAGTAAATAATTCATAAATAACATTGAAATATCGCAGCATAGAGGCCATATCATAACTTTGCATCAAACCTTCCTCATAGACGGTCACGCGGCCGTCTTTTTCAACTGTTATTGGCGATATCCGCCATTGTTGTGAAATAAAATTTTCCAAAGAGATTTTAATGTCTTTGAAATTTTCAAAGAATTTCTATAATTTGTTACACGTGTTATTGGCAAAATTGTGGTATATATTCCACAGAGGCCATTGATCAAGAGTTGAGGTTGAAGAAACATTTGTTTCGCGGTTTTTGGAACAAAGAGAGATTGACATCATTGTTTCAGCACATTTCTTGCTACGCATAATATTAGACTTTAGTACACAAATATTATTCAAATCGCGTGCTGTTAAATACCGAACACCTGGTAAGGTACTCATTATTTAAATGTTGACCTTATGTGTGTACTAATAGGGTTGAAGGTCTGAATAAAACAACCATATTGTATACTAATCCAAATCTACCACGCTGGCCCAGTGCGGATTCATAAATGAAAGATTGATCAAATTTCGTTTAGTGTTTTATGGATAAAAGAGTAACAGACATCCGTACATACACGACATATGTACAAGCTTACATTTTCATAAATTTTCGCATATTAGTCAGGATAGGAATGGGATAGGATTAGGTAGAAGGATAGTACGGATTTCAATTACAAATTCAAGTTGCGCCTTCAAAATGTAATTCCAGTTATACGAATACGCGTTCAGTTATTAAATTTAAGTTGTTCGAGCATACATGAGCAAATATGTCGGTTGTCGTAATATGCACCAAGTTCTCTTTGAATTAATCCCGTATTAATTCAACTTGAAATACTGTGGTGAACCCTTTTCTGGTACTGTATAACGAGAAGCGAATAATTTTGAGACTAAATTTTATGTTTGCAATAGAAAATGGCGATGGTTATTACATGCCCAAGTTACGTGGGTGAGTTAGCGTCCTCAATGTCACCTACAAGTAAAACAGTGTATGTATACAGTGTGTACAGTGTGTATACAGCGTGTGCGTATTAGATGTATAAATTTATTTAAACTAGTATGATACACTTAAGGTATAGTATATATTTATTGTATAATCTATGTAAACAGTACACTGTAGACTACCTACATTATTTCTTTATCTTTCCCCTTAGAATTCCATCCAAAGGTTGTCTGTAAAAGATCGCTCTTAGCAATAAGACCGCCCATTGTGTCACCCTTTGTAAAATATTTTATATTTATGTTCTGTAATCTATATGGTGTACATAATAAAGGTATTCTATTCATTCTATTCTATTCTATTCTTATTCTATTCTATTCTATTCTATTCTATTCTATTCTATTCTATCTCTATTCTATCTCTATTCTATTCTATTCTATTCTATTCTATTCTATTCATTCTATTCTATTCTATTCTATTCTATTCTATTCTATTCTATTCTATTCTATTCTATTCTATTCTATTCTATTCTATTCTATTCTATCTATTCTATTCTATTCTATTCTATTCTATTCTATTCTATTCTATTCATTCTATTCTATTCTATTCTATTCTATTCTATTCTATTCTATTCTATTCTATTCTATTCTATTCTATTCTATTCTATTCTATTCTATTCTATTCTATTCCATTCCATTCCATTCCATTCCATTCCATTCTATTCTACTCTATTGTCTTCTGTTCTGTTCTGTTCTATTCTGTTCTGTTCCGATCCGTTCCGTTCTGTTCTGTTCTATTCTATTCTACGTTAATAGATACGCACTCACATGCCGAAACATACTGATTTGGAAGTATGAGTGTGGTGGAGATCATAGTACTAGGAGCACAGTGAGCCAGGGGCTTCCCTCATCGGGCCGTTTCGAGCATTGCGTTGACCATATTTTTGTTGGGACAAGTAAGATAATAAGCTCATAACTGTGTGGCATGGAATTAGTATGTATGTATGTATGTTACTGTGATTGTCCATGACATCACACCAGTCCCTATCAGAATACAAGCGTTGCGACATTTACTTTTAAATACCGAAGCATTATGTTGAGATAGGAACCTTTTGGCCTCGAAAGGGACTTTCTGGTTATTGTTACTTTTTTTAAATATGTAACTTGTTTTTATAGTTAATTGTGTCTACTTAGTTTAGTTTTGAGTTGTCGTGTACGAGTCAAAATAAATATCCTTTCTTTCTTTTTTTGTACTGGATGAGGCAAAAAAAAACTTTTTATTAAAAAAAATATTTCTAAAACCACGAGCACAAAACAGAAATGCTCTACATAATCGCCGTGGTAAGGCTTTCGCTTAGCATAATACTGTGCTATGGAATCAGCGCTGTGTTTTGGGTACACCGTTGATTTTCAATGGTAAGTAACACGAAAATGCCGTAGGTATAGAAACCAAATTAGGTTCTGATATTTCAGATTTAAAGTTGCAATTTGAGTAGTTAGTACTCAAATTTTGCTCACCCAACTCTAATAAATCATTTATATAATTTAAATAATGTACTCTTGTTACGCTTCAGTGTGCTTGCAGTCATTTTTAATCCGCTCCTATATACTCGTTGTTCGCATAATTTTACTAATTCAGTAGTTGCATTGGAGCCAAAACATAAATACGACAACCGTAGATTTAAATGTACCAAAAATTATTGTTTATTTGTGAAATAACTTTTTATTCGCTAACTACGCGGTGACCATTTAGCTTAAAGTATAATTTTTTTGCAAATAATCGAATGTAATTTCGTATGCCCATTTCTACTGATATTCGGCAAAAATTAGATTTCTGTACTTATTGTATTATAACTTATAGTATTACTTTCTTTTAATAAAAAAAAAAAATAATAATAATAATAATAATAACTTAACTTTATATGGGACAGTTGATATTCTTATGGAATTTACGATGCTGGTCTCATTTAGAAAGTTCTTTAGTTAAATGGTTCAAAATAATGATAATTACCTACCGGCAGAGTTCATTCAATCTTAGAAGACCAGCTGGACAGGCCCATGAACACACCCTTCATATTAGTGCTGTATTTATCTTTCTAGCAACAGTTTGGAGGGCATTTGAGGAGCTGTAGACACCTCCAAATGCATATCCTTACCCCTCTATAATTTTAGATTACGTAACACTCAACATCTGGTCCCTAGGGCATCCGCTTCTGAAGTCATAACGTAAGTTAAATTGGCATTGTTATTTATTCACTGAAAACGTGAACGAACTCAGAATATGCGCTTTTATAATTTCAAAGTACAATTTGTAAAATTAATATTTTATAAGTCAAGTACAATTTGTAAAATTAATATTCATAATGTGTATTGGCTGCAATACGGTTGGAGATTAAAAAAAGCGGTCAAGTCTGAGTCGCACTTGAGCACCGACGGCTCCGTACAAACCTAAAAGAAGTTTGATTATGTTACAAGTTTATGGTATTATAAACCTGTGTTTTTGATATGAATTTCTCTCTCTAAGCGTTGATGTACCATGTGATACCGGGCTTAGAAAAGTCCTATCCCATATCCTCCCGCGGGTATCGTAAGAGGCGACTAAGGGAATTCTCACCAAGGAAGCGGGCAGCAGCGCTTCTGCTGTAGAATAACAAATTACTGCGATCCCCAACCCGCCTGCCAAGCATGGGGATTATAAACCCCCAAACGTGGTAAGCCTTGAAGGAGGCCTTTGTCCAGCAGTGGATCTCTATAGGCTGATGAAGAAGAAGAAGAAACGTTTATGAGGAATGAGGAAAGGGTTAGTAAATTTAAAATGTTTTTTTTAAACTATCATTTTAGGATTTGGCAATTTTTCCTTTATCTGTGTTATAAGAAGTACCAGATTTCAAGATTTTGATTCCCTTGCGAGTTTCGCGGGCATAATTTGCAATGCAATCAAAACACACAGCTTTTGATTGCATTGACTTAGAAGTTTGATTTTTTCATAGCTCCAAGGTACAGTAGACTTGAGTCATCATAATCTCAGCGTTAATCCCAGTCGCATCCAAAGTTCTTCAGCTTTGGAGCCTGGGGTTCGCTTTACCAGTCTAACTGCTATTTTTGGCTAAACTTCGATATTTTCCGTATAGCGACTGTCGTCTGACCTTCACAACCCGAAGGCGATCGAAGCATTGCAATTAGACTAATTGTTTGACTTTTGAGGGCTCCAACCTTACATCTAATGGCAGTCGTTACAACCCGTAGCTATTGCAATTAGATGTTCGTATGGTATGGCAACCGGGAAAAATGGCTTAAAGTGCTTTTCGAGGCACGACCAGAGCAGTGCGAATATTCATATTCATGCATACAAATATTTGCATTGCGTGGGGATCGAACCCGCGCCTCCTTTCGCAGAGACCGCGTTCGCTACCGATGCGCCACGGGATAAAAACGGGGATATAAATACCAGCTTGTAATGGTTTTTGTCAAAAATGTCATTATATTAAGCTCGAAACTTAATTTCGCGTCTGTAATAATACTAAGAGAAAAAATATGACATATTATCCAAAAATGTGAACAAATATGAATTAATGGAAAAAAACAACTTTAAATCCTATACAACAGGGTTCAGCTTTCGCCAAAACTTCAATTTTTTTATAACTGTTGCAATTATACTAATTAAATACTTAAAAATCAACGTGATTGTCATTAATATAATCTTACACTTTACTAATTATCCATTCAATATCTGACGTTCTTTTTCAGAATCCTCATTGTTCTAAATACCTCTTGACTGATCATTTTGGTCCCAAACACAGCTGGAAAATATTGGAACAGTAACTATTAAGTATATACCTACGTCTCTACATAACCCCTCAAGAACTACAGGCGTTATATTGTGGTATGTGGTGGTATCAATCTTATTAGCCTAGCTATATGAGACCAGCTATAGATTCATACCAAGCGATCACAATTAATAGCCAATTAGTAAATTACTGAGGACGCCGCAGGCAGTTAATAGGTAATCACAGAGATTATTAATGTGGTTACTAATATGGAGTAGTTTTACCCGCGACTCTGCTCGGGTATGCTGTGTCTTTTCTAGGCATTTAAAGATCCTCATCAGGCTTGAAATTTGAGAGGCTTTTGTTCTGCAGTAGATTACTATAGGCACATGATGATTTTATTTTTATTTTATTTAATTAGGGACAATAAATAGCAACAATATAAATACACACACAGAAAGGATAATTAATAATATTAGCAATATTGTAGCCCAATACATTATCCACATATTAACAAAAAGATATGATAATGAGTGCCACTAGGGCACTAGATAGGCAATAAGTATGATGATGATGAAGGATTCTATGGTTTCCTAAAATAGCTAAGGCTGATACATGGTGCTTGATGAATGGCCGAAACATCCATACTAATATTATAAATGCGAAAGTAACTCTGTCTGTCTGTCTGTTATGCTTTCCCGCTTAAACCTCTCAACCGATTTTGATGAAATTTGGCACAGACAATCTTTAGACCTTGAGAAAGGACATAGGCTACCTTTTACTGAAAAAAAATTATGTTCCCGAGGGAAATCTAAAAAGCGCGTTATAACCGAATTCCACGCGGGCTAAGCCGCGGGCGGAAAGCTAGTTATGAATAAAAATAAGCTGGCCTGCTTTTCCAGGGCAGTTAAACTCCGCTGCCATTATTTTTGTAACTGTCGAAATTGCGGTCGGTTTGTGACGGCCGCTGCTGTTGTAGGAAACCATTAGAGTCAGCATCCTTTTTTTTTTACACACTATAAACCAGCGCTTGACCGCAATCCTGCCTGATGGTAAGCAGTGACGCAATCGTTGATGGTAAAGCGCACTAGTTTATTAAGAGCCTATTCACTCTAGCCTTGAAGACACTCAAATTGTAGTCCGACGGAAACACCGCCGCTGGCAAATTGTTCCAGTCCCTCGATGTACGCGGTATAAAGGAGGAGGCGAAACGCTTCGTCCGGATCGTAGTGGTGTTAACAACGTAAGGGTGGAAACCAGCCGTACGACGGGTCGTCCGCTGGTGGAACGGAGATGGGGGAATTAAATCATGCAATTCCTCGCACACTCCCCGAAATGCATCCTATAGAACACCGAAAGGCTGGCTACTCTACGCCTGTGCTCTAGGCTTTGGAGACCAACTCGAGTTAGATCAGGGTCACCAATCAGCCTCTTTGCACGTCTCTCCACTGAATCCAAAGTGGCCAGGTGACACTTGGCAGCACTAGCCCAAATGTGGCTGCAGTACTCCACACACGAACGGACCTGTGCTTTGTATAACATTAGAAGCTGCCCAGGTGTGAAGTACTGCCGGACCTTTGCGATAACGCCAAGTTTCCTGGCAGCCACCTTGGCCTTGGACCCAATGAACGGCCCAAAGTTAAGGTTCGAGAAATCTCAACTCCTAAATGCCTCCTAAATCTCATCCTAATTGCGTAATAGTACATTATTAATCGTAGATTGAATTATTTCGAGTTACCGAAGCCTTGTCCTATTTCTATCATAATTCTATTGTATAATATTATGAACTCACCAAGTTTGTTTTAGTGGATGGTTGGATGGAAGTTTTTACTCATCATCATCATCTCAGCGTTAATCCCAGTCGCATCCGAAGCTTTTTCAGCATTGGAGTCTGGGGTCCGCTTTTACCAGTCTAACTGCTGATATGGCTAAACTTCGACATTTTCGTGAAGCGACTGCCGTCTGACCTCCACAACCCGAAGGCGACATCGAAGCATTGCAATTAGACCAATTGTTGGACTTTTGAGGGTTCCAACAACCCGTAACCACTGCCACTAGATATTCGTATTGCAACCAGGACCAACGGTTTAAACTGCTTTCCGAGGCACGACCAGACCAGGGCACATATTCATATTTATGCATACAAATATTTGCACTGCGAGAAGATCGAACCCGCGCTTTCTTGCGCAGCGGCCGCGTTCGCTACCGGTACGCCACCGAGGCTGTCCTGATGGATGGAAGTTTTTACTCTTTGACGCAAAAACTGTTTAACGGATTTGGATGAAATTTGGCACACAGATAGCTTAAAACTAGTATTAACACTTAGGAAAAGTTTTTCCGATTCCGATCAAAACTTATGCGGGCGAAACCGCGGGGCTGCTTAATAGTTTCAAAAAGTGTCTCTGCTTAGGAGCAGAGACACTTCAACGACGAGGTCAACGACGTAAATATTGCAATGAATATTGTTGAACTGCCAAAACGAAACCCATTGCTACTAATAGTGTGTTACGTAACCTTTTTACCTTACTTACAATAACTTTGTACAATATTTTTATTGCTCATCATCATCAACCTTTTTATCGTCCCACTGCTGGGTACAGGTGTCCTCTCATACAGAGAAGGATTGAGCATAATCACCATGCTAGCTCAATGCGTGCTGGCAATTTCAGACTTAAAGTCCAGGTTTCCTCAAGATGCTTTCCTCAATCAGTCATTGGTCTCCGGAAAGTTATATTGGTACTTGCCTGAGCTGGAATCGAACCGCAGACTTACTACTTTATGTACACAAGGGATAATGATGAGACGCTGACCATTTGAGGGTTGATTGTTGTGCTTTCCATTTCCTCCTGCTGGTCCCCGCAGTAGACCCTAAGCTATAAGCTTATAAGCGTTTTTATTACTACTAGCTGTATCCCATAGTTTTACCCGCATAAGTTTCGCTTCCGTAGGAATATCCTGATAAAAACTCCTCCTATTTGTTAATCCTGGTTATAAGGCATCTGTGTGCCGAATTTCATCCGAATCCGTACAGTAATTTTTGCGTGAAAGAGTAACAAACATGACAGCCTCCGTGGCGTAGCAGTAGTGAACGCGGCCGCTGCCCAAGGAGGCGCGGATTTGATCCCCGCGCAGTGTAAATATTTGTATGCATGAATATGAATATTTGCACTGGTCTGTTCATGTCTAGGAGAGCACGTTAAGCCGTTGGTCCCGGTTGCCATACGAACATGTCGAACAACTAGTGGCAGTCGTTACGGGTTGTTGGAACCCTCAAAAGTCCAAAAATTAGTCTAACTGCAATGCTTCGATGTCGCCTTCGGGTTGTGGAGGTCAGACGGCAGTCGTTTCACGGAAAATATTGAAGTTTAGCCAAAAATGAGCAGTTACACGGGTATAGCGGACCCTAGACTCTAAAACTGGAAAAGCTTCGGATGCGACTGTGATGATGAAAGAGTAACAAACACAGGTACATACGTATGTTCTCACAAACATTCACTTGATTGGTAAAAAGTAGAATTAGTAGAAACTAGGACATGAAAGTAAGATGTAGAATAGCAGGATTAGTAGGATAGAGTTCGTTTGCTATTTCGTTTCACCATCATCAACCTTTTTTTATCGTCCCACTGCTGGGCACAGGCCGCCTTTCATACAGAGAAAGAGGTCAAAGCAGAATTGTAGGATTAGTAGAAAGTAGCATAGGAAAATAAGATGCAGGATTAGTAGGATAGATTTCGGTTGTTATTTTGTTTGAATGCGCTAATCTGTGAAACTGCCGGGTGGATTTAAAGTAGATTGTACTATTAGTAGAAAGTAGGATAGGAAAATAAGATGTAGGATTAGTAGGATAGAGTTCTTTGAAACTACCGAGTGGATTTAAAGTAGATTTATAGAATATAGGATTCACTTTGGTGAGTGTGGGAGGGAATTGCGTGATTTAGTTCCTCATATCTGTTCCACTATCGGACGACCCGCCGTACGGCGAGTTTCCACCCTTACGTCGACCAACAAAGACAGACAGAGACCAACGGCTTAACGTGTTTTCCCAGGCACGACCAGACCCTGCAAATATTCTTATTCATGCATAAATATTTGCATTGCGCCGGGATCGAACCCGCGCCTACTTGCGCAGCGGCCACGTTCGCTACCGCTAATATTTAACGCTCTAATCTTGTACACAAATCCCGGTTATCGACCGCCGATAACTAACTTGATTTCCCCACCGGATATAACTTTTTCCCCGGGGCAAAGGACCATTATTTGATTGATGACAATTTGATTAACATCGGTTTCTTTTCTAATAAGAATGGGCAATTTTCTGATTAGTATTAAAAGTAGCGTTTTGACAGGCAACTCATTTCCTGCCATTTAGAAAGACCTTATTTCTAAATGGGATGATAATGCGATTAGATATCTTTATTTCTACACAGGTCACATTAAACGAGCTAAGGGAACCCCGTAGAGGCTATGGGTGTTCATATCTAAATATAATGAAATTAAAGTTAAAACAATGGGTTACTCTCCAGGATGTATACTTTGTACCTATAGTCTATTCTTCTTTGTGTAGTCTATTATTCCTGACGCGAGTTCAAAGGCAATGACGAAAGTAATATTTATATTTTAGTTTATTTTTTTTTTTATTTTATTACACTAACGTTTCCCCACACTAGCAATTTCTCTTGTGACGTAGGTGCGTTTACATATGTTTCACACACACACATAACATACGCTTACACACATACGCTACATACATACGCTTTTACTTTGTTATTTTTTTGGTATATACCTACACAAAAATCCAGACCCGGAACCATCCTAACAATACTGGTGCATTTTCATTTAAAAATACACTAAGTCGTACTACTTACTCGACTCGTTTAGTGGTTAGTTAATTCAAATAAAAAAAAAATATTTCGGATTAACAAACATAATTATTCATAAAGTATTAGTACAAGTAAAGCTTTGTCTAATGTTAGTAATGAATTACCTAAAGTGGGTCTGGACTCCTATCCACCTACGTAAGAGGGGCGAGTCTCACCGATCCGAAAACACATTCAGGATGCCATTCGAGGAAGAGCGCAAGCGCGCCATCATGGAAGCACAACGTTTCCGCATGATCGCGGCGAACGCAAACTCTCTGACAGTAGAATGGGGTTGCCATCTATATTTGCACAGTACCTACTAATTACCTACCGCCTTTTTAATGTTGCCATCTAAGAAATAAAAGACAAAATTGGTAAAATAACTTTAATAATATTTTTAACAAAATTGACATCCGAAGCCGAGACTTCGGATCCGACTTAAAATTTAAGAAGCTTCGTCAAAGTAAACTTTGTCTCGGGCATTTGTTTCTTATCCTGCATCGCCTTATTAGAAGGAGTGTAAGTGCTTTTTTCGTATGCCACCAACCGGTTCATAAGGGTGATCATATGCAAGAGATCCAGTTCTTCGTGGTGGTTTTCGATGATGTAGCAGAGAGCTTGGATCATCCAGGATCCATTCCGGTCGCGGTAGGATAGGTAATCTGTGGAAACAGGTAATGATGTTAGAAACCGTCTGCAAAAGCCTGCTAATATACACATACGTACATATATCTATATATCTATACTAATATATAAAGCTGAAGAGTTTGATTTTTGTTGAACGCGCTAATCTCGGGAACTACTGGACTGATTTGAAAAATTAGTTTTGCGTTGGATAACCCATTAATCCAGGAAGTAGTCCATAACTCAACGCGAACGAAGTCGCTGGCGGCCGCTAGTAGTAAATATGCACAGTGTTGTTCAAGTTTAACAAATATCAAGGTTATATGAATGACAATTAAGTTAATTTCAGAGTGACTCGAAAGTAGTTGTCCATCATAAAAAACAACGCAAATTAGAATATCTCGGCCACGTGCTTCGACACGATAGATATGCGAAGGAAAGAGGCGCGCTTGACGAAAGGGAAAATCGTGGCTGCGAAACATCAAGGAGTGGACCGGCATTACTTCCGTCAAAAAACTGTTCCGACTTGCGGTTGACAAGAAGAAGAACGGAAGAAGCTAACGTCCAACCTTCAGGATTGAAGAGGCACTGGTAGAAGAAACACTATTGAAACAGGTATAACAATGTTTGAAGGTTTTCATTAATTTACTAGGTGCCCCTCGCGGTTGCACCTACGCATGTAGTAGTAATATAAAAATTTGATAAAAATCTATTCTCAGGCCTAACTAATGTATATTCGAAATTTCATTAAAATCGGTTCAGCCGTTTTTGAAGAGCTCGAGGACAAACACTGTAATAGGAGAATTTTATATTTAAGCAATTTCTTAAACTTAAATAAATGTAAGGTAATCAAATCAAATCAAAGCATTTATTTCAAATACACCAGTTACAGGCACTTTTGAATTGTCGGAAGGAAGCCATTCCAAAGAGTAGGTACCTATGGAGAAGAACGGGCAAGAAACTCCATGGACACTCCTTTAAATTATCAAGCTATTGATACAAATATTTGATTACATCATTCGTTTTGAAATCAACCGTATGAGAACGATGCAGAAATATATTGTACGCTAAGAGCGTCCATTATGGAATACACACAAAAAAAGACTAACCCAACAAATAGATGCTTTACAGCAAGTACATTGTGCTCACACGTGTACCATGCAATTATACAATACTAAGAAATTGAATCTACATAATGCAAAGATAGTTTTGTCCAAGGTTCAGCAGCTCCAACAGTGTTCCCGAATACTAAGTTTAGCTCCTGTGTAGCTGCACCAGTGCCGAACACCCCTGTCAGCGCTGCAATTCCGTAACGTACAATATGCTTGGCTAAATAGTATGTACTGGCTTTGAGTAAAAAAAAAAAAAAAACAAATAATTACAAATTAAAACTGCAAGAGGAATAATCAAAGGACAATCAGTGTAAGTATAGAAATCGGACGCAGCTAAACCCCAGCCTTTTTGTCCTCAATATAATCCTTCCCACTATAAAATGCTTTCTGACACAACTTACGTTTAATGAAGGATTTGAATTTATTCAGGCTCAGATCTTGAACCACCCCTGTGTCTATTGTAAAAATGTATACATTGGCATCTAAAAGAGCCACCTATTTTCTTGAGCCTTGTTGTAGGTACAATAAATTTGTGCCTGTTCCTAGTATTTATATTATGGACATCACTGTATTTTTTAAACAATTTTATATTTTTATGAGCATACAAAAGATTTTCATAAATATATTGAGACGGCACGGTCAGTACATTAATCTCTTTAAATTTTTCTCGGAGAGAGTGTCTCGGACTTAATTTATAAATTGCACGAACAGCTCGTTTCTGCAAAACAAATATTGTTTGAATATCAGCGGCATTTCCCCACAACAGAATGCCGTACGACATTACGCTATGGAAATAGCCAAAGTACACTAAACGGGCCGTCTCAATATCAGTCAAATTACGAATTGTTCTAACTGCGCATACGCAGTTAGAACAGTAAAAAAAATAAAAAAAAAATAATAATAAAAAAACAAAAAAACAAAATATAATAAAAAATATTGTCAAAAAAACTAAGTTCTGCTGCATACAGCAGAACTTAGTTTTTTTGACAATATTTCTATATGTGGACATTCGCCCTTTATCAACACTTTAGTTTTCACCTGCCTAACATGAGGTAGAGTAAACTTAATGCATTTGTTTTTTTTCTCGTTTAAGAGTAAATTATTAACATTAATCCAGTGGACTAATTTGGAGATCGCGGTATTTAAAACGTCAGTAACCTGCTGCTGACGTTTAAGTTTAAATAAAAGTGAAGTGTCATCTGCAAACAACATTATATCGTGATTGTCCTTTGTGAGGTATGGCAGGTCATTGATGTAAATAAGAAACAAAAAGGGACCAAGAATTGACCCCTGTGGGACTTCAGCAAATTAATCGCCATGACTGATCACAAGGTGAAGGAAAACATCTTGAGGAAACCTGGACTTTGAGTCTGAAATCGCCAACCCGCATTGAGCAAGCTTGGTGATTACGCTTAATTCTTCTCTGTATGAGAGGAGGCCCAGCAGTGGGACAATAAAAGGTTGATGATGATGAATTGCCATTGGAAATTAGCTTGCTAATTACCTTCAGCTTCTCCTTCTCTGTATGAGAGGAGACCTGTGCCCAGCAGTGGGACGATAGAAAGGTTGTTGTTGATGATGATAGTGATTACCTTCAACTGTAGAATACAGCACTAGGAAGTCAGCGTGTGTGGGCACGATGAGGACACTGTCACTATGACTGTCTAAGTACACAGCGTTGCCAGAATCCATACTGCCACCCCTGCAAGCCTGTGATGGTGTTAAATTATCATTATTATTTTCAGTGATGCAATCGTTGACGGTAAAGTGCACTAGTCTATTAAGAGCCTATTCACTCTAGCCTTGTAGAGACTCAAATTGTAGTTCGACGGAAACACCACCGCTGGCAAATTGTTCCAGTCCCTCGATGTACGCGGTATAAAAGAGGAGGATTATAATTTAAGAATTCTGTAAACCACCTTTATTTCGTTATACAGGGCAAGCGGAGAAGAGATGTTCATCATCATTATTTCAGCCGAAAGATATCCACTGTGGGACATAGGCCTCCCCCAAGGATCTCCACGACGGCGACGACCGCTCCTGCGCGATCCTGCATCGGGGCGCCCTCAAGTTAGGTGGAGCGACGATTTTCGCAGGATGACTGGTAGGAACTAGACGAGAATTGCCAAAATCGAGTTGAATGGCGTGAAAAAGGAGAGGCTTAAGTCCAGCAGTGGACTGTTATAGGGTGATGATGAGGATGATGATGATAGGTACCCTTTGAGGATTCCGTAACAAAAGGGTAAAGCCGGGATCCTATTACCAAGACGTCACTGTCTCTTTGTGCTTTCATCAAGCGGTATCTCATCATCATCATTTCAGCCGAAAGACGTCCACTGCTGGACATAGGCCTCCCTCAAGGATTTCCACGACGACCGGTCCTACGCTTCCGGCCTCTAGCGGTTTCCCGCCATCTTCATCAGTGTGGCTACCATGAGTTTTCATTACGAAGACTCGATCATCGATATCGACCGCGTTTTACTCGTCGATTGGCTCGCTTTAAGGTTGTAAGAACTCTCAACCAATGAGAGCGCCAAACGTGCTCGATGCGTATGATCGAGTCTCGTAATGAAAACTCATGGTAACCCCAAAACCCACGCTGCGTCTTCCGGTGCGTGGTCTCCACTCGGTATCTCAAGAACCTTGATATTTAGATAGTTGAAATTTTCACAGGTGATGTACTTTGCGCGAAACAGTGCGCGAATCGGTCTTACGAAATTTCACTAAAATACCCGGAAATCTCACTGAAGGTGAAGGACCAGCAGGAGGAAATGGAAAGCACAACAATCAACCCTCAAATGGTCGCGTCATCGCGGTGGATCTATTATCCCTTGTAACTAATACAAAATAACACCAGCCTCTCAAGTATAAGTCAAGGGTTCAGTTCCAGCTCAGGCAAGGATTAATGTAACTTTTCTAAAGTTAAATGTACTTACTAAGTATATCTTGGATACCAATGACTGATTATAAGGTGAAGGAAAACATCTTGAGGAAACCTGGACTTTAAGTCTAAAATCGCCAAGCCGCATTGAACAAGCGTGGTGATTACGCTCAATCCTTCTCTGTATGAGAGGAGACCTGTGTCCAGCAGTGGAACGATAAAAAGGTTGATAATGATGATGATGACACGGAAATCTACCTGAACGAAGAATAACTTCGGCTTGTTGACCAGACTTTTTTGCTGCTCAAAGATGGTGGTTACATCGGACAGTAGATACGGTCTCTCTGCTGCATAGAGTTCGCCTCCTTTCTCTCCATGCGTTAGGATCGCGACACAGATGCACGAGGTCTTCGCGTGGTCTTTCTTGGCGACTGGAATATGTGGAATATTTATTATTAATTAGGTTAACAAGACAGATGATATCATAAATTTTATGTTAAATTGTTGACACCATCTGCTCAAATGTGCCTTGTTATCAAAGTGCAATTAAGTTTCCAGTTTAAGCTAACCTCGAATTGTATAGGGGGGATTGTATAGGTCATTGGGTCACCGATCTTAAGGACACTTTAGATATTGAAAGGGAGCGCAGGACGCTGTCTGTCCGATGCAATATGTTGGCTCGCAGGTTTGCACGGTGTGGGGGGAATGTCAAGGTTGTGCTGTTTAAAGCGTAAGTACTGTCAGTCCTTCGACGCGTGCAGTCTGTGGGTTAACTATACGCAGCGGACATACAGCGATCTGTGCATCCAGTATAACAACGCGTTCCGGGTGCTGATGGGACTGATAGTTTTGCGACAATCATGCGTAAACGTTGCGCGCATAAACTAGCGCGCTCTACCATCAACGATTGCATCACTGCTTAACATCAGGCGGGATTGAGGTTTAGCACTAGTTTATAAGGAAGGGAGGAAGATGACAGTTGAGCGAGGTGATGCAATGTGACACTGACGACCAACGATGCTGCGCCAGAGGGAGATTGATCTGGAGAATTGAATTTAACAAAGTAGGTACTCAAAATTCGTATTTTGAAATCTGTATTTTTACGTTCTATTATTAGTTAGGTTTCTATCGAGTCTACCGTAATTCATTATATTCATTGCGTTATTTACGTTGTGGAGCGGGGCACATTTTTCGAACATAGGAGGTAATGAATTAAATGCTTGCAAATGATTCCAATTGATTAATAGATCAAAATCAGGATCATGGGCTTGATTGAGAAAGCTGTACTCCACGATACGACTCTCATTGTCAAGAGGTTCCCCTCTCTGGCGCCCTGACCACCGGTAGCTTGGACCCTGCTGCCGATACCCGTGGGTTACCATTTTTTTCTATTTTTAAATGTTTTTTTCTTTTTATGCTTAGGTATATATCTATATATATTAAATATAAATAAATACTATAATAAAATGAAATAATAACTATTGTATTTTAGTGCGTATTAAAGCACATAGAAAATGCAACAGTATAAATAAAACGTGAATATTGCGCCTGCTTGTTTTTTGACCTAACTTCTAAGAGACACTTACTTGCAGTAAGATTGTTGATAATCGCCTCGTATTCCAAGTTTCTGAACTCCTTAATATTGTCTTCTTTAAAGCCCAGGTTTCCGAAGACCTTTTTTAGGCTTTTTACATCATTGTCGGTACCATCTCTAGAGGACGGCTGTTGATTGCTGAAAAAATGGAACAGATACATAGCATACTCTTCAATATGCTTTCAGGGCATTGATAGGACCGCCTCGCTTCTGTAACGCATCAAGGATCTTTGACCACTTTAATGCATTCATGTAAAGTGCGTCTTGGTGCGAGCCAGTTGGAACAGCATCCTGGGAGTCGTTGCAGACAACTTGGACTGCATTATTGTAAGCTGCTCCAGCATCTCGGCTGGAATAGGGAAGCAGTGATTGTTTTATTGTGTGGTTTTGCGTAATGGGGAAGAAAACTGACAAACCTCGCCACTAGAGGCGCTGATATCGTTTGACCCAAATAAACTGTCAAAACCCATTGTAATTTGTTCGAGTTCACGTTGTTTATAAAAAATTGCCGCGTTGTGTAGCAATTTGTTGCAATAATAATGGAAATCACTCTTTCCCTAAAGATACCTATGCATTTCAATTTAGAACAGAATATATTATAAATAGATTTCAGTAAAGATTATGTTGATGTCTCTATAGCTTTCTGGGTGCGGTAAATCACTTTTTTTTCTATTGAATTTTTTGTTCTTGAGTAAGTAAAGAAGTAAAAATTTCGGTCCTACGATTCAAGTCTGGATAATAATTTTAGATTAATAGGGTTGAAACTTTCAAAATGTGGCAATAATAAGTTCATTAATATTTACTTAAATATAACTAGAGAAACATTAAACCTAATACAAAATTAACGTAACTTAAAACACTAATAAGTCTGCATTCAGTTTAAAGTCTGGACATTGTTATTTACTTGGTAATTAGATCAGCTTTTCGTCCTTTTACTGAAGTTCCTCTAGACTTTTAACTCCTTTTTTAACTTGAAACAGTCCATGTACAATACATTGCTCTGCTTTACCTAAAAAAAACTCGTCAAACACGTGTTTCGGGTTTCGTATATAGAAAAAATTAGGTTGTATAGGTTATCTATGGTTAGCCAGTTAAGTTGTTGGGCTCTGTCTGTTTTGTAGTACTTCTTCTTCTTTGTTTTGTAGTACTTCGTTGTTATAGGAAGTCAGAATTCCGAAAGTGGACTACCAGTCCTAACAAGAGACATTGTATTTCCCAGTAACTGGGTTTTAGAGGTCAGATAGGCCTCGCTCCATGTCAAATACTAATATTCAGCTGCATCCGGTAAGACTAATATTTCTTTTTTAATATTTTGTTTTTGTATATCTTTTTTTGCTTTAGTGGTATTTTGGCGTGGGCTAGCCACGCCAATGGTAAATAACTTCATTGTTGTTGTGTTTTCTTGTGTTCCTTACTATACATAGTAATGTATAAAGTCATGTGTTTTTTTTAAGTAAACGGACAGCTGTGCTGCTGGGGAGCTTGTTCCGCCACTTCTTCTTCCCAGCGAAAACACTAGGAAGTGGCGAAGGATTTTGGAGGGACTGTCTTATGTAATATTGGCGTTCAAAAAGTGTAGATTCTCGGTGGTAGGCCATAACATCGGCTGCCGGCAGAAGTTACCACCCACCAGACAAAGTCTTGCCGCCAAGCGATTCGTAGTGTTCCGGCATGATGTCTGGTGAAGCCGTACGGAGGACGGGTCTGAGCAGATGTGTTGCGATGTGTGGCGGGTACGATGCGCGAATTTGGTCATGGAGAGTCTCCAGATCAATCTCCCTTTAGCGCAGCATCGTTTGGTCGTGTTGATTTTGGGTTTAACATTGCATCACCTCGCTAAACTGCCGTCATCCTTCCTATTCCTAAGTTTTTAAGTGAATAGGCTTAATAAACTAGTGCGCTTTACCATCAACGATTGCATCACTGCTTACCATCAGGCGGGAATGCAGTCAAGCACTAGTTTATAATTATTAAAAAAAAATCCCAGTCTAATTTGAATAAATAACTTTTGATTTTGATTTGATTAGGCTGGAATCCATCCCAAACAGTGTTGGGAAAAGGCCAGTTTGATCATCTGAATCATATGATCAGTCAGTCATAAGATCATTCGTCCAAGCATTCCCTAGTGGCAGCACAAATATATGACGTCACATGGCCACCAAAACTATTAAGAGAGAAGCGACGGTATAATATAGCCATATAACCCAACAACACTGCTCTCTCCTGGGATTAAACCCAGGATGTTCACATTTGGTAATATGATTAACATTATCTCTCGTGTTTTGTTTTTCCCTAGAGACAAAACAGAAATATCCCGTGTATTATGTGACACTCGCCTGTCCAGCCTTTTCCCAGCTGTTTTGGGGACCGCCTTCAGTCTAGTTGCATATAGCCTGTATTTGAATGTAGCAAAAGCTTTTCTGACCTTCACAACCAGGTGAGACTGTTTGGAGGTAAGAGGAACAGGGAGTAAAGTGCACTCATCCTCCATAGAAATGGCAGGATCCTCCGACCAGACGGGTGTTATGTCTGGCGAGCACTTGCCCAACGGTTGATTTTTGGGAAGTTGTATGTACGCTAGTTGCACGGTAAACTCTGATTGCGAGATGTAGAATTCGTGTGACGTAAGTATGTCGCGTTGTTTCTTTGTGGCGTTTGTAGATACCGCTACACACTGGTTCATAGACTTTCGGGATTCTGTCATTACTGTCAAATACCTACAAATGAAAGTCAGCACCCTAATTACGTAACACACTATTGATATCAGGTGATTTCATTTCGAAGCATATTGCTAATTCATTGCTCCATGTGTTCGGAAATGTGTCTGCTCAACAACGTAAATAACGCAATGAATGTTGTAGTACTGTCAAAATGAAACCCATCACTACTAGTACGGGATCCGGCTGCTAAATTATTACATCAACAATGTAGATTAATGAGACTTAATTTTTAAGTACTTTTACAACTAAGAGACGTCAATTTCATCGGCTGTTAATTAAAAGTTTATTAATTAAATTATTATTAATTTATTTATGGAGAAATATTTCGTTTTATTTCTATGGAAATAAAATCTATAGGTATCGCTTCACATATATAGTATATTTATAGACTATAGTATATTTATGGAACCTGAAAAGTTATAGTTGCTGCTGATAGGTTAGGCCACGACCTCTGAGCAGCTGAGTGTAAACTGGTATAATTTTTTCAAATTTTTTAGTTCATAATGTATAATTATTTCATTCATGTCACACTAGCTTTCAGCCCGCGGCTTCGCCCGCTTGGAATTCGGTTATATCGCGCTTTTTAGATTTTCTTCGGGAACATCTTTTTTTTTTTTAAATAAAAGGTAGTCTATGTCCTTTCTCAGGGTCTAAAGATTATCTGTGCCAAATTTCATCAAAATCGGTTGAGAGATTTAAGCGGGATAACGTAACAGACAGACAGACAAAGTTATTTTCGAACTTATAATATTACTAGCTTTCCGCCCGCGGCATCGCCCGCGTGGAGGTCGGTTATATCGCGCTTTTTAGATTTCCCTCGGGAATATCAATTTTTTCCCGGATAAAAGGTAACCTATGTTCTTTCTCAGGGCTTAAAGATTGTCTGTGCCAAATTTCATCAAAACAAGACCAAAGACGATGTCGCATTTAAGTCGCCTTCGGCTAACCTAACCACGAGCATTTGGGTGTTATGGGACAGATGAAAAATAAAACGTAATACAAACTTGAAGAATCGTGTCTTCTTAAACGTGTGGTGGTTCAGTATGATGAGGTACTTCTCCCCGCTCATGTCATAGTACAACGCGTCTTTGTCGAACTTCAGTCCGTCGTCGGGGACGCGGATGGGTTGACTGAAAATGTAACGTAAGTAGATTGTCGTTAAGTTGGTTTTTGATTAAATATAAGTAAGAGGAACCTTGAATCTCTGTTGGTCACCATTCGCTCTTTGTTGGGTGAGAAGTATTTATAACAATTCGTTTGCCGATAAATATGAGCATATCCTGTATCATGGGTGCGTTTCATCATCATCATCATCAGCCTCTACTCGTCCACTGCTGGACATAGGCCTCTTCCATGGCACGCCAACAAGCTCGATCCTGAGCAGTTCTCCGCCAGCCACCACCAGCTACCTTTTTGATGTCGTCGCTCCATCTCGCCCAAGAGAGTCGTGGGGGCGTTTACAAACATATAAACTCACATAGAAAACCACCAGACCCGGGAACAACTACCTGTAAGTCATACAAATATTTGTTCCGTGCGGGAATCGAACCCGCGACTCGCAGCGCAGCAGCCAATAGCTTAATCATTGCGCTGATCATGCTGTCTTCTACTGCCCTCGTCCCAATTTATTTCTGGTCGATGCTACATCTTCATCTTCCTTACATCTCTATTAGACATCATGTCGGCAATCACGCCTTTTCCAACTATTTCATCATTTACATATTCCATCCACCGTTACTTTTATAGTCATCGATATTTATACTCAAAACTATAGTCACTGCATTTTCCTCATTTTGCCATAACATATGCTCATGACAGCCAATTTTCTCAAACAAAATCTATGAAACCTTGCTTTAAACACACTGTATCATGTAGTACTGCAGGATCTTTAAAAAGTTACATAGAGTAGAATAAGTAGGTACTCTTTTATCACCATCAATCTTTTTCATTCGTCCCACTGCTGGGCACAGGTCTCCTCTCAAACAGAGAAAGATTGAGCGTAGTCATCACGCTTGCTCTATGCGGGTTGGCGATTTCAGACTTAAAGCCCAGGTTTCCTTAAGATGTTTTCCTTCACCTTTTAATCAGTCATTGGTGTCCAAGATATACTTAGAAAGTACAATTACTCTTTGAGATAACATAATCAGCCTATATTGTTCCCATTTCTGGAACATAGCCCTCCTCTCGGTTAGAGGGAGTAGACCCCATCCTGCCACGCGAGGCCAGCGCGGATAGGTAGATAAAATACTCCTTCATGTACACCATATAAATAACAGAAAGAGATAATAATTTTACAAAGATTGACTAAATGGTCTTATCGCTAATAGCAATCTTTTAAAGACCATGGGTGGGTTAAAAGTAGAAGGAGATACAATAACATAAGGTTGTGATGTACTAATCACATAATACATTAAATACACAAAAGTGTATTAGTTACACTAAGCTAAATAAATAATAATCTACATAAGTACCTCGTATTTGCAGGCTTCAAGTTAAAAACTTTTATGTCCGGCGAACTTTCGTCCATATTTTCCATTGCTAAAAAATTAAAAGCACTCAGCCAGTTGACAACAAAATCCTTAATATCACACTGAATTTTATAAAATATGCAATGAAAAACTAATCCAAAATACGACATTACAATTTCACTTCTTTGTATATACTGAACCAGCGTGTACAGTATTTGGCTTAAACTAATACTGTCTGATAAGGCCGGATATTGATAAAAGGTATCCTGCTATCAGTAGATAGTGCTAAAAATGCAATCCGATAAAATATAGATATCCATTTGTTGTTTAGTTTTAGATATGGCCGGGCCTCCAGAAGATACCTATCATTAGATCAATCGATTCAATAGTTAGAATAACAGCTCATTCTCAAGCAGCCCACTATGTACCTATTGCAACGAGGAGGTCCTTAGACATATTACCCTACGAAGTCAGGTAATACTGTTTTTTTATTCCGTTGACGTGCTGGGAACCGAACCGGCCTTGGGCAAAAAGTTAACGAAATCAATCATAATAATCAGCATCTCTCGTTGAGAGGGAGTGGGTCGTATTGTACCACGCGGGCCCAGTGCGGGTTAGTAGAACTCAAATGTCTTAGAAGTCTTAGCCTCTAGGACATTCCGGTTTGCTCATGATGTTTTCCTTCACCGTTTGAGAGCAGTGGTGATGAAAAAGTTATAGGAAGTAAAGCGCCTGATGGGGTTTAAACGTTTTTTTTTGTTACCGGGGGGAAAACTTCTAAAGGCCCCCGGTCCTCGGGGATAGGACTAGGGAGTGTGGGACTCTTACCTCACTAGAACCACACCGGTGGTTACCATTAAAATCAAAAAATCAAAATCGTTTATTACAAATTAACCATCACTTGGTACTTTTGAATAGTCAAAAACGGTCAGTTCAAGAAAAGTGAAGCTAAATTGCACGTTCCAAAGCGTAGATCTCTATGGAGAAGAACATGCAAGAAACTCCATGGACACTCTTTTAAAATCATAATATATGGGTTACATTTCTTCGTTACATATTTATGTTGCTTCTATCATGTGAGCACAATGTAAAATTAATTAAAATATAAAAATGAATTAAGCCCACTGGCAGCTAAGAGATGACCAGTCTCCACTGACGGCCCCCGTTCACGAGCATGACGCGCGCATCAGCCCCACTTAGCTCAACCATATTGAAGGGAACCAAATGACCCAACAACACGCGCCACCATCAGCAAGACATTTGAGTGAGCATGACAACTCTCAACTGCCAATCTCGCAATGTCAAACAAGTTATTTAAATATAAAAAACAAACTATAGTCCAGGTGCCTCACATTCACAAACTTGGAAAGTGCTTTTACATTATACAATACTTTTGCAAAATAATGGTAGCAAAATATTGTGCACAATGTTGAAATAAAAAATAATCTGCCCATAGAAGGGGCACCGTTACCTCTCAAAAGACTAATCCGGAGCCCCTTCCGTGCAGCGCCTGTTAGGGCACATTGGTCTCCCCAGAGATGTGGGGATGGAGTTAAAATCTACGACCTACAATCTCTAAGTCAATCTGTTAGTTAGCGCAATACTTCTGTATTATAAATATGCTGTATAAGTGCATGAATAACAACCAAACTACTAATTGAACTACTAAGTAGTTTAACTGTGTTGTCTGGTGAAACCGTACGGAGGACGGGCCTGAACAGTTATGTTGCGATGTGTGGCGGGTACGATGCGCCAAATGTTTTTGTGTCGGGAGTTTAGTCGTGGAGAGTCTCCAGATCAATCTCCCTCTGGCGCAGCATCGTTGGTCGTGTCGGTCTTGGGATTAACATTGAATCACCTCGCTCAACTACCGTCATCCTTCCTATTCCTAAGTTTTTTAAGTGAATAGGCTTAATAAGCTAGTCCGCTTTACCACCAACAATTGCATCACTGCTTACCATCAGGCGGGATTGCAGTCAAGCACTAGTTTATAATTGTTAAAAAAAAGAATTTGCACTATGTGATGTCTTTTATAACCTCCTCCTTTTTATATTTTGCTTTTCCCTTGGTTTGCAAATCGCTGTTAACATAAGTACATAACTGAGATAAAGTTCGTATAACTAGATATGTGGAAGCTTGTACTTAGCAAATTGTGCTGCCTAGCAATGATATCTATTGTATTATTAATCTGTAAGCCTTCTGTAAGAATAAAATAAATAATTAATCAAGTATCTTGACTTGGCTTGCGAGGTTGTCAACATGTGGGATCTGGATTCAGCAATCATTGTACCGATAGTCGTGACAGCCAATGCCTTAATAGCCAAGAGCCTCAACCAACATTTCAGAGGCAGCTGGATCAAGGGCTTGATTCAGAAGCGGTACTCTAGACACGGCTTGCATTGCCAGGAGGTTCGTATCTCTGGAACTCTGACCACCGGTAGCTTGGACCCTGTTCCTGATACCAGTGGACTACTATTTCTTATATTTGAATATTTTATGTTTTAATATTTGAAAATATAATATGTTGAAATAAATAATATTTCTCTAAAGTCTAGGCAGAAGTGTTGTCCCCATTTATTGCAATTATGGCAGTAGGTTTATTCTGGCACTCGCCTCTGCCTGTAACCTTTTTCTACATACATTTAAAATAACACTCGCAAATACTGTAGCTTCCCATTAGCTGTAGTTAATTATGATATATTTTATTTTTTTATGTTAATATAGTATTTTATATGTTGACAGCCTCCGTGGCGTAGCGGCAGAGAACACGGCCGCTGCGCCAGGAGGCGCAGGCTCGATCCCCGCGTAGTGCAAATATTTGTATAAATGTATATTAATATTTGCACTAGTCTGGTCGTGCCTCAGAAAGCACGTTAAGGCGTTGATCCCGGTTGCCATCCGAACATCTAGTAGCAGTCGTTACGGGTTTTTGGAGCCCTCAAAAGTCCAGCAATTGATCTAATTGCAATGCTTCGATATCGCCTTCGGGTTGTGGAGGTCAGACGACAGTCGCTTCGCGCAAAATATCGAAGTTTAGCCAAAATCAGCAGTTAGACTGGTAAAACGGACCCCAGACTCCAAAGCTGGAAAAGCTTTGGATGCGACTGGGATTAACACCGAGATGATGATAATTTTCAATCGTAAAGGTGAGGTTTGAACCGCTACACCTTTACGATTGAAAATTAAGGATTTAATGTGCGAATACTTCGCACGGGTCGCATGCCTGATATAATGGATAAATAAAATAGTGAAACAACGTACTACTGAAACTACGTCAACTTTACGAAGGAATTCATAAAACACCAAAAATGAGAGTTGCAAATTCGTAAATCTAATATTCAGCAAGTTTTAAAGATAAAATCATGGTCGCGTGGTCGAAACTGTTGAGATTTCATATACAAAGTCTGGCTGTAATAGGTATGGTTGTATATATTTGAAAAGAAGCTATTTTATCAGAAAAAAAGGATAAGTTCGCTGCTCGTGGAATACCAGGAATATTTGTAGGGTACCCCAGAACATCCAAAGGTTTTAGGGTGTAGACACCAGAACAGAGGAAGTCCATGATTTCTAGAGATATAAAATTCTACGAAACTGAAGAAATTAGAAATGAATTGCTTCATAATGGTAGGGGCATTATTAATGATACTGAAAATACGGATGACAATAAGAAGAAGTTCATCGATATCAGTTTTCACTGGGAACCAGAGCGGAATATGGAACCGGAACGGTTTATGAAACCGGAACGCATGATGAAACCGGAACTGGTACCGGAACTGGAACCGGGTCCGGAACCGGAACCATAAATTTTTTGAGAGCCCATTGTGCTCAGAGTAGAAGTAATGACTAGAGGTCCTGGAAGATCCAGAGTGCTAGTGCTGTGAAGGAGAAACTTTTAGCGACTGTATTGATTTTGCTAGTTCTGCTGAAATATCGCTGAAAGAGGCCCTTAAAGGGGAAAAACGATCAGCGTGGAAAGAAGCTATTTTAACAGAAATAAGGAGTCTGCTACAGAAAGGAACCTGGGAGGTCGTCAAAAGGCCACCAGACAAAAATATTGTAGAGTGTCGATACGTTTTGACCACCAAGACAAATGTGAATATGTCAACAAAGAAAAAGGCAAGACTTGTAGCTCAAGGATTTAGTCAAAGATTCGGTGTTGACTATGATAAAACGTTAGACTCTGAATATGAATTCATGGCTCTGGCTGTAGAAATGAATCTGGAGGTTCAACAGCTGGACATCAATACAGCCTACTAAATTAAAATTTATATGCGGCCACCCAAATTGCTGAAAGAATCTTTAATGAAGCTGAAATACACAGAAGGCGAGGATCCTTGTTTAGTTAAACGAGCTGAAGAAATGCTTAAAAGCTTGAACGCTGGCGGCGACGCATGTTTGCTAAAAAGATCCTTATACGGATTGAAGCAAGCAGGTCGACAATGGAATATTAGATTTGACAAGAAGTTAAAGGAAATGGGATTAACGCAAAGTTTAAACGAACGGTTCCTTGGTTAATGACAATATTTCAGAAACCAAGGAAAAGAACATCTTTCGTTGTTTTAGTCTTCACGGACGATATTCTAGTGGCGTCTGAAAAAGGAGATCGCATAGCTCGTTTTAAAAATGAAATGAGAAAAGAGTTCGAGTTAAAAGATTATGGTCAAGCAAAATATTTTTTAGGGATTGACATCCGACGGACTGTCAACGAAATAAGTTTGTTACAAGAGAATTATGTAAAAGAATTACTTGAAAAATATAATAATATGTTAGATGGGAATACAACAAAAACGCCGATGGAGACCAGTAGTGGAAATAATAAGGCGCGATGTATACCTTCAGATGAAGAGGAGTAAAAGTGGCCATATCGAGAGTTGATTGGTTCTTTAGTGTATTTGAGTGTAGCAACAAAACCAGACATAGTACATCCTGTAAAGAAATTGGCGCAATTTTCTAAGAATCCAGAGAAAGGATACTGGCTAGCGGCCAACCGCATTTTACGTTACTTAAAAGGGACTATGAATTATGAACTGGTGTATACAAAAACTGGTAAGTGCGTGAAGGGATACTGTGATGCAGATTGGGGAGGTTGTCAAATAGATAGACGGTCATTTTCGGGATATGTTTTTATTCTAGGTGCAGCTGGTATTTCATGGATGTCACGCGAACAGCGTACTGTTGCAACATCCATTTGTGAGGCAGAGTACGTAAGTCTTGCAAAAGCTGTTAAGGAAGGATTGTATCTTCAAAGTCTGCTGCAGGAATTGGGACTTGAAAGGTATGCTTCTATATCCCTTAATGCCGATAGTGGATCTGCAATTTTCCTTGCACAGGACCCAGTGTTCCATGCTAGGAGCAAATATATAGACATCAAGCATCATTTTATTCGGGGTGTCCTAAAAGATAACACAGGCATAAGTTTGGGACATGTACCCACTACAGATATGATAGCGGATGTAATGACAAAACCGCTACCTTGTATTAAGCATTATAAATGTATTGATGCTATGGGTCTTAAACCATGTTAAGATTTCTTGTATGACGTGTTGATGTATGTTTGTTTGATTAATTAAGTTCTGTGTGTTGCAATTTTGCTTTTATTTAATGTTAATAAAAGACTTTGTATTTGAGGAGGCGTGTTGAGGTTTCATATACAAAGTCTGGCTGTAATAAGTATGTTTTTATATATTTGAAATATGAAGCAAAACGTGCCAAGTTGTTGACAAGGAAAACTAAGATGGCCATTAATTATTCCCCGGCTCTCTTGTAATGTGTTTATTGTGATCTATCTACATAATTATATCTGTAAATAACTCAAGTATTTGTGTTCCTTCTAACGCGAATAACACTGTGCACTCCTATCTCGGCTCATAACCCCGAGAGAAACTGCGTTCACATGCTGTTTATGTCTACGGAGTCGGACCAGTAGTTCCAAAGATTACTTACTTTGTACGGTAGATTTCTTTATTAGATTATCAACATTATTTCTAAAACATTAAGGCTCGGGTATATCTGTTAGTTTCGGGTAGCTTGACCTGTTGTCGTCCGTACCTACATACAAACTCATTTTGACTTCTTTATAATATTGGCCATATGATATTAGATCAGGTTAAGCACTGCTTGCTGCGGTTATTCCATGGATGGGTGACCGTCTTTACATACAAAGTTCCCTCCATTTTACCTCGAAAAGCATGCTAAGCCATTGGCACTAGGACATCCGTGGATCTTTGACCAATTCAGGAACTGGGTTCTGGAGATTAGGTAGGCGCTCTCTCTAAAATACTATTGTTCAGCTGCCTCTGATTAGACTGGAAAGAAATTCACTCCGCGGTTGAGGCAGAAAAAGACTCAGTAGTAGGCGGCCGGCAGGGGCGCGCGCGACACGTGGATTTTTTCTGGTGTTTAGTTTTGAATAAATCGTGATATCTCCTGAATGAAACAACCAATTCCAATAATTCAAAAAGAGATCTACTAAAATTACCTTTGATATGTCAATTTATTTAGATAAGCATATTAATCCTTATCCAAATTTTTCCAATATTTGTTCCTTATTATTAAATAAGGAACAAATATTGGGCTCTGATTTCGACTGGCATTTTAATTAACTTTTCAAACATAAAAAAGTAGTTATAATGAAGAAAATAGTTTCTTCATTATAGAGCAGACTGTCGCAGACTTTTTGTAGGCATTTTTAAGGTCTACCATACTCATCATCATCATCATCCCAGCGTTAATCCCAGTCGCATCCGAAGCCTTTTCAGCTTTGGAGTCTGGGGTCCGCTTTTACCAGTCCAACTGTTGATATGGCTAAACTTCGACATTTTCCGTGAAGCGACTGCCGTCTGACCTCCACAACCCGAAGGCGACATCGAAGTATTGCAGTTAGACCAATGGTTGGACTTTTGAGGGCTCCAACAACCCGTAACGACTGCCACTAGATGTTCGTATGGCAACCGGGACCAACGGCTTAATGTGCTTTCCGAGGCACAACCAGACCAGTGCAAATATTCATATTCATGCATATAAATACTTGCACTGTGCGGGGATCGAACCCGCGCCACCTTGCGCAGCGGCCGCGTCCGCTACCGCTACGCCACGGAGGCTGTCAAGGTCTACCATACTGTAGTACATTATTTTAATCTATCTTATAGGGTTCAGCCAGCGTTTGCAATGTAAGCTTATATAATTTATGCATATTATACATATACATAAACACGTTCCTCTTGAATCACTCTATCTATTAAACCAAACCTTATCAAAATCCGTTGCGTAGTTTTAAAGATTGAATCATACAAAGCGACATAGGGAAAGTAAAAGTGACTTTGTTTTATAATATGTAGTGATGATTGACGTTCAAAAAGTGCTGATTCTCAGCCTAATTTGAATAAATGACTTTTGATTTGACTGCTGGCTAGGGAAAAGATCAGACATTTTCGCCCGAAATAACCTATTAACTCCATTCAGGCTTTAAGAAGTATTAATATTTACCTTACGGAGGTAACCCAGATCTAATTTAAACGTCTACCAATTACACACCCAAGTTTACCAACCAGGGACAGCACGTAAACACCCAGGTGTAATTACTGCTGTCTCGTACACACCGTCCGGCATTGTGTCCGGCTCATTTGCTGGCTGATCCGGGCTTCCGGCGCCCATTAGTGAACACTTCATCGACCTCACCACCCCGGTCCGGCTCAGTAATTCGCAAACAAATTCGCGCTACTGAAATTGTGTTTTAATTACTGTCCTAAGATGATATTTTCATTTAAACTGCTTAAATACAATACGTAAAGTAAAAACCTGTCCGATCCGTGAAGGTATTGTTAGGTATCGATAACTGATTCTACTAATGCCTACAAAGCCGGGCTAAACTTAAAAAAATCTCCCCCTAAAAAAATAAATATTATTTCGCAAAAAGAGATAACTTAATACATGTGCGGTAGGCAATACATGCGCTGGCGAAGGGCGGCAGGGCACACGGCACGCGGTCGCATCGCTCATAATAATATCGACAAAAATGGTGTTGTCACTTTTTTAAAAATTACCACATTTTGGGGAAAATTCATTAGTATTGTTACTATGATGATTATGTAAAATTTCATATTTTATTTGGTCATGTGTATACCTAACCTTTATTATCCTTATGGGTCGAACGGGGTTACCTTTACATATTGTATAGATTTTTTTTTGTAGTGTTTTATAAATTTACTTGGGGGACAATCGCGCTAAATAAAACAATAGAAGTTAAACTCTTGTTCGTATCTAATCCAGTTAGAGTTATGGTTTAGTTTCGATCCTACTTTTTATCAAGCTAAAGTTTTAACTTTAATTGAAGTAAAATCAATGTATGAGTCATACATTTTGCCAGATGTCTATAATAATTAAAACTAAATAAATTATAAGTAAATCCAATCGTTTAGACGTATGATTGACAAATGGCACAGAAAAAGTTGGCTTTGTTTTATCTTTTTCATTTGACAGCGGTTACGTTCCAATTGTGATCCAGTTATGGTTAAGCCGTTCGTATCGCGGTAACCTTTTGCCAGATGCAAAAGGTTACCGCGATACGAAACATAACTAAAGTTTTGGTTTGGTTGCGATGCAATTCTGTTTTGGTGATGCAAATTATTATAATTGTAATTAGACTAGCAGCCACCAGCGACTTCGCTCGCGTGGAATTAATTATGCTCCGCTCCTATTGGTCGCAGCGTGATGTTCTGTAGCCTAAAGCCTTCCTGGATTAATGGGCTATCCAACGCAAAAAGAATTTTTCAAATCGGACCAGTAGTTCCCGAGATTAGCGCGAACAAACAAAGAAACAAACATACAAACAAACTCTTCAGCTTTATATATTAGTATAGATATAAAAAAAGATCTCGAGAACGTCTCGTTGGTTTAGCGATCACAATCGTGATAGCTGAGTATCGGTTCATATAAGTATACCTACTTACGAATTGAAGACAAGCTGCACCGACAAAAGCGGTTAACATAAGATTGCCAAAAGAACGTAATTTTTGACCGTTGAGTCGCATAAGTGCGTCCTACCCGTCATGACTTACGGAGCCGAGACGTTCACACTAACGGTGAGACTAGTCCATAAGTTTAAAGTCACTCAGCGAGCTATGGAGCGGGCTATGTTGGGCGTCTCTCTGAAGGACCGCATCAGAAAGGAGGTGATCCGACAGAGGACCAGAGTCACCGACATAGCTGAGAGGATTAGCAAGCTGAAGTGGCAATGGGCTAGTCACATATGCCGCAGGACCGACAACCGTTGGGGTAAACGAGTCCTCGAGTGGAGACCGCGTCTCGGCAAACGTAGCGTGGGTCGCCCTTGGGCAAGATGGAGCGACGACATCAAAAAGGTGGCTGGTAGTGGCTGGCGGAGAACTGCTCAGGATCGAGCTTGTTGGCGTGCCATGAAGGAGGCCTATGTCCAGCAGTGGACGAGTAGGGGCTGATGATGATGATGAGTCGCATAATGTACGCCATTCGGATGCTTACAATAATAATAAAAATCCGACTTGTGTTACACAACGACGCCAAATGACGAGAAATTCATTTGAAAGCAAATTAGGTACGTAATTTATTATGTGTGACTAAAATTACGTTAATAATTTAGCCTCACCTTTATACTAGACATAGATAGAGATCTTTGTGGAGATCCTTGGGGGGCTATGTCCAGTCCAATTGGTAATAATGATGATGACAGTGTGTTACGCAATTACTGAGCCGTTTTCTTTCCATATGTCATGGTAACAAAAAAAGTTTTTTTTTTTTTTAATATTATAAACTAGTGCTTGACTGCAATCCCGCCTGATGGTAAGCAGTGATGCAATCGTTGAGTGTAAAGCGCACTAGTTTATTAAGCCTATTCACTTAAAAAACTTAGGAATAGGAAGGATGACGGCAGTTGGCGAGGTGATGCAATGTTAAACCCAAGACCAACACGACCAAACGATGCTGCGCTAGAGGGAGATTGATCTGGAGACTCTCCACGACCAAATTCCCGAGACAACAACATTCGGCGCATCGTACCCGCCACACATCGCAACACAACTGCTCAGACTCGTCCTCCGTACGGCTTCACCAGACATCATGCCGGAACACGACGAATCGCTTGGCGGCAAGACTTTGTCTGGTGGGTGGTAACTTCCGCCGGCAGCCGATGTTATGGCCTACCACCGAGATAATACGTAATAGGGAAAACATGATTACACTTTGACGTGTTAGATCTTGTGATATAAACATTCTGAGATATGTCAAGCTTATATATTATTTATTTACTGGCCTTCAGGGTTTTATGCAAATAAAATAAATAGAAATACAAATATTTTCTTTGATGTTTATTTTCTTCTGACTTTTCCTCTTCTTAATGTTAGCTTATGAATATTAAGAGAAAAAGGAAATTGGAAAAAAAGCACTTATCTGTTAAAAATGTATGTGGCCCACGTCTGTTGTGGGATTTGATATATGTTCTTATTTTTATTTATTAATAAACTACTTAATACATAATCTATACTAATATATAAAGCTGAAGAGTTTGTTTGTATGTTTGTTTGTTCGCGCTAATCTCGGAAACTACTGGTCCGATTTGAAAAATTCTTTTTGCGTTGGATAGCCCATTAATCCAGGAATGCTTTAGGCTATATAACATCACGCTGCGACCAATAGGAGCGGAGCATAATTAATTCCACGCGAACGAAGTCGCTGGCGGCTGCTAGTCACATAATAAAGTGTGTCCACTTTATTATGTGATTAGAAACTGATTTTATGATTGTGTAATTATCTATAAGTATAGTTTTTTTTGTGTAATAGGGTATTTGACAAAAAAAAAAAAAACTAATTAGTCCGTCAGACAGATTTTCAAAAAATACTAGACACGTATCTTTTTTTTCATATAAACAAAAAATGAAGACGACACAGCGCGATGAAAACTCATGTGCCGTCACTGCACCACAGTAGACAGAGAACAGTAGATTATCTAAGGCCGCCCGCAGAGTTATTTGCCTACTCTTGCGTTGAACCCTAGGGTTGTCACTTTGATCTAAATTTATGGAATAAAAAGCATATTATGATTGAATATTTTACCAATTTATAAATTTAGTAAAAATAAAAAGCCTTTATTCACATAACATTTGTTATATTAAGTTACAAATTTGATACCGAGAAAATTTTTAAGACTACTTAAGTGTAACACTAAATTATATTCTAAAGCTCGTAAATAATGATAAATTTTAAGTGATGTGTGATATGGGAAATCGATATAACTGGTTCTTATCAGAAAAGATTGTAAGTGATGAGTACTTAAATGTAACACTAACACAATAATATTCACAAGCTTATAACTAATGCTTAAATGATATAAAACATGAGAACGTAAACAATAAATATGTAGTTCTTATGAAAAAGTAGACATTAGTAAAGCTAAGATTATGTATGGGTAGCGAATATTTAACAAATGATACCTTACTTTAATAAAACCGCAAAACCTTTTTAGCCTAATTAGTTTCTGAGGTACAATTATAATGATTGTTTATATGGGTACTGTGTAATGTTTGTTTATATAATCGGATAGCATCAACTAGCTCAAATGCAACAAAGGTTATAATGTTATAAATAAAATTCTACGCAACCCTAAGCGTCAGTCGGTCACATTTTACTATAATTTTATTAACTTAATATTATGATTAAGACGCCATATTTGGATCAAACAACACATAAGACAAAAGAAAAAAATTAATAGTCATTTGCAATATTGATTATTGTGAAATTGCCCTTATTACACTATACGCGACAAATACGTTTACTTAAAAGATATTTCGTACTCAATACTCTGTTTTATAGTAAAACTGGGCCTCTTAAAATAAACTTAACTTTAAGCGTAGTATTCAGGAAGTAAATCTGAGAATACAATTATATGGAAAAATGCGACTCGGGTACGCTCTTAATCAAGCAAATAAACTGTGAAACAAACAATACATATATCACATTTTAAAATAAGATTTAAGTTAGGTATAAGTAGGTACTTACATTTTTGGTTCAGTATGTAAGTACATACTGAATATCATACTTCCTATGAAGAATGATACGTTCGGGTTTACGAAATCGTTATTGAGGCACACGAAAACACTACAATATCTTTTTCCCCCTTTTGAAGTCATGATACTCGTAATAATTAATATTATGGTAAGTTTCCGGCGAGAGTTGACGAACGCGAGCGGTCATGTAATTTACGCGCGTGCTCACAGTCACGCGGCACAGCCCATACTGCCGCCATCTTATACCATCCTATATTATGCCAGCGTGTGCGTGAAATCGCGTACCGACACGGCGCTCGGCGCGCACTCATACATTCAAACCGAGAGCGGCTCGTTTATATGAAGATGTTTTACTGTTCTCTGTCTATTGTGACTGCACGCTACACTTTTTAGCGAGCAGTGACGTCACCAGTCACCTTTGATGCCTTTTATTTCGATGACGGACTAAATAGAATCTTTTTTTTTTATAAGTTATAAACCAGCGCTTGACCGCAATCCCGCCTGATGGTCGGCAGTGATGCGATCATTGATGGTAAAGCGCGCTAGTTTATTAAGAGCCTATTTACTCTAGCCTTGAAGACACTCAAATTGTAATGTGATGGAAACACCGTCGCTGGCAAATTGCTCCAGTCCCACGATGTACGCGGTATATAAGAGGAAGCGAAACGCTTCGTCCAGGTCGCAGTGGCGTCAACAACGTAAGGGTGGAAACTCGCCGTACGACGGGTCGTCCGATGGTGGAACGGAGATGAGGGAATTAAATCATGCAATTCCCTTGCACACTCACCAGATTGCATCCTATAGAAGACCGAAAGGCTGGCTACTCTACGCCTGTGCTCCAGGCTTTGGAGACCGTTTCGAGTTAAGTCTGGGTCGCCAATCAGCCTTTAAATTTTTTTACCCAGGTATTATGTATTAAGACCAAATTTGATGAAATTAGGACAGATAGAAATATAATTAGGTAGGTATTAAAGACAAGCTACGTTTTTTAGTAAATGGTTGTCTTTAAAAGATCACTCTTAGGGATAAGACCGCCCATTGAGTCATCAATTTTTAAAATATAAGGAAGATTTACAAAAATATATGTTCTGTAAATTATATAGGGTTCATAATAAAGAGTATTCTATTCTATTCTTCTAGAAGAGTGTACTGGCAGTGGCAATAGACGCGAGGTATCGAGTAGCGTCTAGGAAACACAGTCGAAGAGATCCGGAGACTCGTCATGTAACAATGTTTTTTGCCGTCCTATTAGGCTAGTGAGTCTGCTGCTGTGTCTCTAAGGCCTACCGTGTTTCTAAAAAAAGATCCATCCTGAATCTAGGTATTTCAAAGAAGCATCCGATCTCATCTTGACATGTTAGAGTATAATAGAAAAAAAAAAAACAAAAATAAAAGTTGAGAACGTGATTGGAGCAAAACTTCTTAAAAAACAACGAATAAAAGAAATTGAGTGTGATACTCAATTTCTTTCATACATCTATCTTCTCTCTCATGTACTTAACGAAATGTGCCTAAATGTGACGATTTCTAATTACAATCTCAATTCTCGCCTAATTATTAAAGTCTCACTTCCAAATACCGGTGATTGTGGAAATTTTCTTTTTCCCCGAGGTACGTGGAAACTGCTGCGTTACTCATACCACTTAGTACCAACAAACAATATTTAACATCACTGCTAATATAGATTTTCTGTAATACCCAGATCAACGCAGATAAAAAGCCGGCGTAGCAGCCCTTAGCGAAACAAAAAAAAAAAAAAAAATAACATGCACAGTAACCGTAGCGTCATCCATCACGACACTTCCTTCGGGGTAAGGGGGGAGGGGGTAAAAAGGGGGCTGGTCACGCAAACCTGATTACAAGCCTTCAGTTGTGTTATATTTTTAACGCCCCTTACGCCAACCATTAATCTAACAATTTCATTCTTTAAAACAAATTACCAGAAAATATGGGAGCCATTTTCTTTTTTGTATTTGAGGAGGGTTGACGTGACGTGGTTAAGAATAGGATGTGATTTTATGCTGGTAAGTGCATAGCCGACATAGCTGAGAGGATTAGCAAGCTGAAGTGGCAATGGGCTGGTCACATATGCCGCAGGACCGACAACCGTTGGTAAACGAGTCCTCGAGTGGAGACCGCGTCTCGGCAAACGTAGCGTGGGAAGCCCTTGGCCGAGATGGAGCGACGACATCAAAAACGTGGCTGGTAGTGGCTGGCGGAGAACTGCTCAGGATCGAGCTTATTGGCGTGCCATTGAGGAGGCATATGTCCAGCAGTGGACGAGTAGAGGCTGTTGATGATGAAGTGCGTAGCTAGAGGATGTGGTGTCAGCATGCTGCGATCTATCTTCTTATCTACCTTTTACTTTTACAAGTAAAGTCTACAACTGAACCCCACCGGCTGCTAATTTATATTGTAAAAAAATATATTCTAATGACAAGTGTTTTTTCAAAACAATCTTCAAAGCCTGGAGCACAGGCAAAGAGTAGACAGCCTGACGGTGTTTTATGGGATGCATTGTGGAGAGTGTGGGAAGGAATTGCTTGATATAATTCCCCCATCCCCGTTCCACCATCGGACGACCAGTATGCGTCGTACGGCGATCCGGACGAAGCGTTTCGCCTAATCCAATCCAAATAAATACCACGCACATCGAGGGACTGAAACAATTTGTCAGCGGCGGTGTTTCCGTCTGACTACAATTAGTGTCTTCAAAGCTAGAGTGAAGTGGCTCTTAATAAACTAGCACGCTTTACCATCAACGATTGCATCACTGCTTACCATCAGGCGGGATTGCGGTCAAGCACTAGTTTATAATTTATAAAAAAAAAGAAAAATAGTTCAGTGCTTTTTTTCTTTCCATTTTCATTAAGAAAATGATAGAAGATAACACACTAGTTTGTCCTGTAAAATTAAGTTACTCCATAGACAGTTTAGACGGAAATAAAAACATGGTGACTAAAAATACGTCGATAAACGCCAGGGGCGGACGAATTGTAATTAGTTTAATTCGAATTTAGAATCTATAATTAGGTCCCTGTCTGCTATTTCACCTGAAAGTTGGCACTAAAATCAAATTTAGTACAACAATATACTGGATTTTTTTATCCAAATATCTACATGAAAAAACTTTCACATTTATACACAAATACTATAAGCATTCGATTGGTTCGATCCCCGCACAGTGCAAGTATTTGTATGCTTGAATATGAATATTTGCACTGGTCTGGTCGTGCCTCGGAAAGCACGTTAAGCCGTTGGTAACGGTTGCCATACGAACATCTAGTGGCAGTCGTTACGGGTTGTTGGAGCCCTCAAAAGTCCAACAATTGGTCTAACTGCAATGCTTCGATGTCGCCTTCGGGTTGTGGAGGTCGGACGGCAGTCGCTTCACGGAAAATATCGAAGTTTAGCCAAAATCAGCAGCTAGACTGGTAAAGCGGACCCCAGACTCCAAAGCTGAAAAAGCTACGGATGCGACTGGGATTAACGCTGAGGTGATGATGATGACTATAGGATACTATCAGTGCCCTGCGGTTTCACCCACATAAGTTTCATCCCGTGGGATCTTTGATATATTAGCTATACTAGTGCTAACTTTCAACTAAATTTGTCAAATAGTGTTTGTGTGAAAGAGTTACAAACATCCCCGTACATCCATCAATCCATTCTCACAAACTTCCGAGAGTATCATCATCATCATCGTCATCATTTCAGCCGAAAGACGTCCACTGCTGGAAATAGGCCTCCCCCAAGGTTCTCCACGACGTTCGGTCCTGCGCCTCCCGCATCCAGCGGTTTTCCGCGGTCGTCGGTCCACTTTGTCGGGGGCCTACCCACGCTGCGTCTTTTAGTGCGTGGTCGCCACTCGAGAACCCGTCGGCCCCATCGGGCATCGGTCCCATGGGTAATGTTTCCGGCTCACTGCCACTTTAGTGTTGTAATTCTTCGGGCTATGTCAGTTACTCTCGTTCTTTTGACTATATAGTATATAATATAGTATATGATAAGTAGATTAGTTAATAAACCTGTGACCAATCTCACTCAGTTATCAACCACTCCTGCCTACCCCTCAGAGGCTTAACCCTGATGATACTTTAAACTGTCTCCAAAATTCACTTAAACCTTACAAAGGTGTTCTTAGGTGTCGAGTGAGCTCTCCAAACTCAATTGTGGTCACTGAAAAGGTTAAGAGCATACCCTAAAGGTTTCATTTTAGCATTTTTAGCAAAATATTTTTTTTTACATTCATCATGCCTCCAATTTTCAAAGGGTTAGGCAGAGAAGTAGGTGATGGGTAGTTACCCACACATTTAGCTGGATATGCTCAAGCATAACTTAATAAAGGGCGTGCCTTGCCCGAATACTGTGTGACTCGTAAGGATTATTGTTACTTTTTATATAAGTATATTTTTTTATATATAACTAGCTTTCCGCCCGCGGCTTCGCCCGCGTGGAGTTCGGTTATATCGCGCTTTTTAGATTTCCCTCGGGAACATCAAACTTTTCCGGGATAAAAGGTAGCCTATGTTCTTTCTCAGGGTCTAAAGATTATCTGTGCCAAATTTCATCAAAATCAGTTGAGAGGTTTAAGCGGGAAAGCGTAACAGACAGACAGACAGACAGACAGACAGACAGATAGACAGACAGACAGACAGACAGTTACTTTCGCATTTATAATATTAGTATGGATTTCTTCTTGCTTTAAACCGAATGCATCAACGGGTGAGACTTTTTTTTTTAAAGATGTACGGTGTATGGTACCAGGGTAGCACAAAAGTGTAGGAGAAGGCGAAACAATGAAGCTCATTCATCATTATTAATCTAATATTACATGGATGAAGTTTTATTTTGCCTACTTTGAGGAGGTGCAAGGTACCAGGGTAGCACAAAAATGTAGGAGAAGCCGAAACAATGAAGTTCATTCATTAATGATAAACGCACAGGATATTGTAATCGTTTGAACTCAAATGGCATATCAATTGGGATCTTAAGGATACTCCGTAACATACAAACTTCTCCTTTTGATATACCAGTTGAAATCTTAGATTCAATTAAATTTCGCAATAAGTTTTTCACTGTCAATCTGGTGCCATTACACAGTTTTGTTTGTTTAAAAAAATACAAAGAAATTGGCATTGAATTTTATATATATAGAAGATGAGATGATGATCCACCGTTCATTGAATTCATTTGTGAAAACGTGATAAATGAAGAACCGCTCGGCGGATTTTATTCAAACATCACACAAACCATCTACTAATTAGTCACAACAAAGCCTAAAAATTTGGTTTGGATAGGTGAGTCCGTTCCTGAGTTATAAAATTACAAAGAAAGTGGCAGCTGACCCGGCGAACTTTGTTCCGCCTTGAAGGCAATATCACATGATCCAATTTTTTACTTTTTAAATTAGGGTAACACAAAAGTGTAGGAGAAGTCGAAACAATGAAGCTCATCATTTCGGTTGAGCGTAATCACCACGCTTGCTCAATGCGGGTTGGCGATTTCAGACGTAAATTCCACGTTTCCTGATGTTTTCCTTCACCTTTCATAAATGCATCTAGCTCTGAGAAGAAACGCCGGAACAAACTCAGAGGTCATTGATGGGACATTATGATATTACTGGCCAAAAGGAAACTAAAATAAAAGTTTTATCAATAAAGTTCCGCCTTATAGGCAATATGGCATGGTCTTATTTACTACTTTTTAAATTAGGATAATCTATATATATTAAAGAAAGTCGAGTTAATTACACTATTTATAACTCAAGAACGCCTGAACCCATTTGGCTGAAAATTGGTAGGGAGGTAGCTAAGGACTGGGAGAAGGACATAGGATATCCTTTTTACCCCGTTCCCGTCGTTCCTGTGTGAATTAATGAACTTCATTGTTTCGCCTTCTCCTACACTTTTGTGCGACCCTGGTACCTTGCAACTCCTCAAAGTAGGCAAAATACTCGTAGAACTTCATCCATGTAATATTTATTAGAATAATAATGATGAATGGAGCTTCATTGTTTCGACTTCTACACTTTTGTGCGACCCTGGTACCTTGCAACTCCTCAAAGTAGGCAAAATGAAACTTTATTCATGTAATATTAGATTAATAATGTGATGAATGAGGCTTCATTGTTTCGACTTCTCCTACACTTTTCTGCGACCCTGGTACCTTGCAACTCCGAGCTTCATTGTTTCGACTTCTCCTACACTTTTGTGCTACCCTGGTTAACAGATTAACAACTGAAGTTAGCTAAAATTGAGTTTCTCGAAGCCGACCACTATTTATGTACTATATGTATTTTGAGACTATGCAATTTTGTCGCGTTCGCGATTCACTTTCACTTTTGTTGAGTTTCAGAACGCGATATTAGATCCTCTAACGCGCACGCGAATTTGAACTTTATGCAGCGGTAATAAATTACAAATTGACTCTCCATTTTATTTAGAAAACCTTTGTATGGGAAATAGAAAAATGCTGTTTTGAGGATTTTCCCGGCAGTTATTCGAATTTTTTCACCTTTTAAACCTTCCCTAGACCTCCACGAATAATTCAAGACCAAGATAAGATAAATCCGTTCAGCCGTTCTCGAGTTTTAGCGAGACTAACGAACAGCAATTCATTTTTATAGATATAGATTACTTTTGTATTTAATTGTGTTTATTAGTTTAATTTTAAGATTTTCCTGTACGAGTCACAATAGGTGTACGACCACCCCTAATAGCGGCAGTACATGCGCCTATATGGCAAATTAACCCTAAGTCCTATAAGATCAACAGCATAGTTTTTAATAAATAAATATATAAATAAGTGCGGGATGTCTGCACCAAGATACCTAAGGTAACAGACGGATAGTGGGTAGGATTCCCAGGTAAGGGTGAAGGGTAAACTCACTGCCAGTCCAACAGACTCACAGGACTGATCAGAGATGGCTAAGGGTGTCTTGGCTACAGTGAGGGGTAATGAGACAAGAATAAATTCTAATCTGATTTATTTACACAATATTATAGCTTATATACTACCTTTTCTCAACACACACAAATGTACAAACGTCTTGGTATTCTATGCGTGAAATCTGCAGTTTTAACAATATTTGAAGTAGGCCGTGAGTCAGCTGCCGAAATGCTGAATCAATGTTCAAAGGTAGCAATGAACAATAGGTAAATATTTTTTTCTTTCATCTTGCATTATTTGACATTTGCTTCTAACGTCCTTACAGGTTTGCCAGTTACAGTAGCTTAAAATTGTCTATTATATTAATTGTAGGACCTACATATATTGTAGTGATTCCGGGTCTGGCTGTTTGTATATGTCAGTTTATATGTTTGTAAACACTCCCACGATATTAGAGAAATTCCTAGTGTGGGGCAATGTTTTATAAAAAAGAGAGAAAGAGATATTTATGTTGCGTTTAATTGAATCAATAGAATGCCTTAGCCACATAATTTTCTATATACACTTTCGCATACAAATTGTTAAAAATCTCATTTCGTGGTGAAGTTCGTTGAATTGAGTGCTTATAGGGACAAGGCTGAGTGAACGTTCCTAATTTTTTCTCCATACAAGGTGAGATTCAACCTCAACTCTTGATCAATGGCCTCTGTGGAGTATATACCACAATTTTGCCAATAACAAAATAGTTCGGTGTATCTTATTCTGTCTATTTTATTATGAAAAGGATGGAAGATAAATATTTAGTCCTGTCTAAATGTTTTGTCCTGTGACAGCCTCCGTGGCGTAGCGGTAGCGAACGCGGCCGTTGCGCAAGGAGGCGCGGGTTCGATCCCCGCACAGTGCAAGTATTTGTATGCATGAATATGAATATTTGCACTGATCTGGTGGTGCCTCGGAAAGCACGTTAAGCCGTTGGTCCCGGCTGCCATACGAACGGGTTGTTAGAGCCCTCAATAGTCTAACAATAGGTCTTACTGCAATGCTTAGATATCGCTTTCGGGTTGTGGAGGTCAGACGGCAGTCGCTTCACGGAAAACATCGAAGTTTAGCCAAATTCAGCAGTTAGACTGGTAAAGCGGACCCCAGACTCCAAAGCTGAAAAAAGCTGCGGATGCGACTGGGATTAACGCTGAGATGATGATGATGAATTTTGCCAATAACACGTGTAACAAATTATAGAAATTCTTTTAAAAATTTATTTCACAATTATTATGGCGGATATCGCCAATGACAGTTGAAAAAGACGGCCGCGTGAACCGTCTATCATCCCGGTTTGAGGCAAAGTTACGATGAGCCACTATGCTGCGATATTTCAATGTTCTTTATGAATTATTTTCTGTTTTTTTGTTTTTCATTTTTCATTGGAACAATGCGCGCGACATTCAGCTTTCCCGTCAAAAACTCCTTCTCAAACAACAAATCCTATAAAAGGTTATTTAAAGTTCCCAACTCGATATTAGTCAGTGTCTTACTGTTTTGTCAAGAGCTGCTCAGTATTGTAGTTTCACAAGACATATGGTAGAATTTAAAACTGTCGAAGATTAAAAGACAAGACATTCTATTTTCAATCTTTCCTACATTTTTCGTAGATAAGTCGTGAGTTTCCGTGGAACTTCGGCTTCAATCGGAGTGCTTTCCACTCGAACATGTAATTGAAACGGGATACTAACGGTCCCCACTTACGCTGAGGGCCCGAAGTGTGATCCGACACTAGTGGAATGGGTATCTTATTAGATACTTAGTTACAAGTTAACGATGCCCTCTTTTACCCGACTACAGTGGATGAAAAAGGAGGGTACCTATGTTAAAATAATTCGTTGTTGGTGTCTTTATACTATATGTAAAGAAAACCCTGTCCGACCCATAAGGATAATAAAGGTTAGGTAAACACATAACCAAATAAAATATAAAATTTTACGTAATCATCCTATTAACAATACTAATGAATTTTGAAATTACCTTTTTTTCCCGCGAATTAATTCCAACTTCCCCGAAATTTGGTAATTAAAAAAAAAATGACAACACCATTCTGACGTTATTATTATAAGCGATGCGACCACTTGCCGGGTGTCCTGCCCCCCGTCACCCACGCATGGATTGCCTACCGCACATGTATTAAGTAACCTCTTTTTGCGAAATAATATTTATTTTTAGGGGGATTTTTTTAAAGTTTAGCCCGGTTTGTGGGCATTAGTAGAATCAGTTATCAATACCTAACAATACCTTGACAGATTGGACAGAGTTTTTTTAACATATTGTATATACAAAGTTATTTTTGTTTATGAGAAACCTGAATATAGTTTGTTCATGATAAGCAACTGAATCGATGCCAATAATTTTTACTCCATGTTATATTTTTTCCCAAATACATTTGGAAATTGTTGCAGTGTGATTACCGAGCGCGCCACGCAGCTTACGATAGATCATAGTACTGCGCACGCCCGCGCAACAGCTGACTCCAGAGGTCAACGTACCGCACGCCCGCCCGAGCGTAGCGTGGACCATATTTTTGTTGGGACAACCAGGTAACATAACAAGCTCATAACTTTGTGCATTTTCATGTTATCTGTTTGAAATTTTGTACATAGATTCTTTACTTAAAAATACTGGTCACGTGTTTCAGGTTTTGGATAAAAAAATAGAAAATATAGGTTGTTACGTAGGTATGCATTTGTCAACAGGGAAAAAATAAAACATCGACTTCAATGATGACTTTTATTCTAATTAAATTTAAGTGGAAATATGAATTCTTATAACACGAATCTAAAGAAGGAAACACTATTATATTCTTAATTACGAAATACTTATTAAATTAACAAATTGTCTTTCATTTTGTCATCGTTCAAATAATAGAACACAACTTGTGCCAACTGAAAAGAAACGCAAGCCATTAATTATGGCACCAATTATAAAACACAATGACAATAATAATTAGGAAAAATAAAAACGAAAAAACGACTATTACAAAATAAATTATGCAAAATATAATCACACACATTGATATTTTTTTGCAAAATTGTGCCGAAAACGAGCTTCATCTTAAATTTAGTAGAGGACAACTTGTTTTTTTTATGTAAATATTTCCAAGTAGGTAAAATACTAGATATATTTTTTTCCAATGAATGCTTTCGTTAAATGATTTTCTGTTTGGTTTCTGGAAATAACTAATTTAATCATTAAGTTTAATGATTGAACATAAAAATGAAATGAACATAAAAATGTATTCTCAATTTTTTTTATGTTTAATCTAGTGCTTGACGGCGATCCCGCCTGATGGTAAGCAGTGATGCAATCGTTGGTGGTAAAGCGCTCTAGTTTATTAAGAGCCTAGTCAGTCTAGCCATAAAGACACTTAAATTGCAATCAGACAGGAAGATCACAAATATATTGCGGTCGAGTATTCAATGTTTAAGTTTGTTTAAGTTGTCCTCTACCAACATTACAAACCGAAGCTCATCAGTGCCAAATGTAACGCTACTTACGTTAAAAGTGTAACAATTATATGTAACTGTAATTAAAAACATTTTACAATTTTATCTTTATTTTTTTTTACCATTATTTTGAGAAGGCACATGAAAATTTTCTTATAAATAAATGAATCGACAGCGCGACAAACAAAATGTTTAAGTTTACAACTCATTTTAGTGTTCACTAAAAAGCGAAGATAAATATTTTATTGGGGTAGTGACTTAACAGTCGCAAGTGTGCGTTACCTTAAAGAAATTTGCAATTACGTCGCCAGCCTTTCTTCAAGCTCAATTACCGTTCTGTTATATACTTTATTTGTAACAGTACATAGATATTACGAACGGATCTTACATACTATATAAAAATACAACAATATATTTTGGGATAAAAGTTGTTTGACATGTTGATTGTTACTTAAAGGCAATAGAGGTTGTAAGGTTAAATAAATCAACCAAAACAAACATACGAACGTACTGTCGAAATTTATGTTTTCGATTATGACACATCACGTGGCAAGCTTGAGGGATATAAAGGTCAAAATACATACATACAATATGTTAAGAAAACCCTGTCCGACCCGTAAGGATAATAAAGGTTAGGTAAACACATGGCCAAATAAAATATGAAATTTTACCTAATCATCATAGTAACAATATTATTGAATTTTGAAATTATCTTTTTTTCCCGCGAACTTCCCCAAAATTAGGTAAATTTTTAAAATGTGACAACACCATTTTCGGCGGTATCATCGTTTGATTTATTGTTGGATATTAAATGTATAAATTTATGTTCAATATTTGGCGGTCTCGTTTGTGATGCCGGCGCGCGGCGCGTTTGTCGGTGTCCGCAAAGGAAAAAAAGTAGGTGAAACTAGGGATGTACTATTTTTTGCGTAATAACGTTTTTTATCGCTATTAATCGAAACTTATATCTGGTTGAAGGATTTGTTGTAGATTACCCAATGGTAAAAGTACTTTTGTTTGTTTATCGATCAATTACTAATAACATTATTATAACACAAGTATTAGTAAACAGAAACGAGAAAGACTTATGAAACACAATTTTAGTAAAGTTTTACAAATATTTTATCGGTCAATATCATCGATATTGAGACAGAAACTGAAATTAAAACTGGCATGATTTTCATTTACAGCAGTGTACCTCGCTAATTTGAGTTTTGTAAAAGTTCTAAACAATTCCATGCGATGTTGAATCGAGAATAAGAATGAGAAACTACAATACTAAATCGATACCAAAAGTAGACGAGTATCAATCGATAAAAAAAAAACAATATTTTGATTACTTACACATCTCTATCAAAGCATGAAGCCGCCAGCCGCGTAGATACCTATGTTTAAAAAATAAAAATAATTTTTACTTTAAATTATTAGTTGCTCGTAAACATTGCTGGTGTACACACTATTCGTGTATTGTGTGATCATGTCGTTTTCTAACGTAGAGTAATGTAACATGCTGATGGAGGTAGTAACTGCAATTAGCTGTGTTGTGATCAGGTGTTTTGGAAGTGGGTCTTACTTATCGGTCAATGCTGCACGAGGGTTCCAGCATGACGGTGCCTAACGATATTTTTTCCGACCTGTACGTGAGTACATTATCATTATTGTCCATTATCAGTTCGGCGAGCAGTGGATTGGTAGGGGCCAACTGTGGCCAGCGCAGATTTGACACCACTTGATTTTTATTTGTGTGCATGTCCGTGCTAATCTCGTGCGACGAAATATGGAACATCTCCGCCTGCAATCCCCAGCAATCCAATCCCTCCGCAATGAAATAATACATTCGGAGAGTCAGACGACCTTCCTCCTTAAAAAAATTCTTTTCTCAAGCTGCCTAAGTATCATTGTTTCTTTCGAGAGTCGATAAACGTGAACAAGCTACCTATACCTACAAGCATGAGGTCAACTGCGGTCATGACCTGTGCCTGTGTTGCCATGAAATTACCTATTTATTTTATTTAAGTTATTTATTTTTTAGGGGGTATTTTTTTTTAAGTTTAGCCAGGTTTTGCAGGCATTAGTAGAATCAGTTATCGATACCTAACAATACCTTCACGGATCGGACAGGGTTTTCTTAACATATTGTATAGGTATGTTTAAGAATGAATCTTAAACATATACTTACATATTTTTAAACAAAGAACATTTTTATATAGCATCCATCGTTCATTCTGGCATGTTGCGCGCCATTTTTTTTTATTCTTCTGAATTACGGCCACGCTTGAAACCTTCCAATTAACTTTGAATGTTAATATCTCAGAAACGGGGCACTATGGGGTTTGGTCTTAGTATGTGTACTGTTTGCAAAGATGTAGGTTACACGAGGTCACCGCCATTGAGGAAAAAAAATGGCGGACGTTCAGAAAGAGAAGTCATTTATACATCATAATTAATGTGAGATGCAGGCAGCACAAGACCGGTCATCGTGGAAAGCCTTGGGGGAGGCCTTTGCCCAGTAGTGTGGACCTCTATAGGCTAAAAAGAAGAATTAATGTAGATCTAGAATTTGTAAATTTACATTAACTACTGTTTTAAAAACGTTATCAATTGTTTTCTTTTGTTTTTTGTCGTCTAGTGTCATAACAATATGTGTCAGAAACTACTATAAACAGACCTACTCCAAAGGCTTGGGTAACAAACCAACACGTCATACAAACTCGAGTGGTACCTAGTTGATATGCCACAGACATTATCTTATTTTGTACACACTACCGTATTTTACAATGGTCTATATTATATAAAAATTAAAACACAAATATTTGGATTATTGAACTTAAACAGAGGTATTTTGTTTGTAATTTTTTTAAACATTTTTTTTTCACTCAAACGTTATCGTTTTCTTAAATATCAATGGTTTTGTTCCCAAAACAGATAATGATTTGCCAGCATGATTTCAGCTTGAATTGATAGCAGAATAACAATCAGCGTATGTACATGTATAGCCGATAGCAATAACAGTAAAAATTCCTATGACACGGAATAACTCTCAAAATATCAAAGAAAAAATACATTTTTTTTTTTAATAAAACGATGTTTTTATCTATTTGGTACAGGCGACAACTGTCAAATATTCTTATTCAACCTTGAGCCGCAATAGTGATGCAACGGATTTCGAAACAGAAACACTGTTTCGGCAAGTGCGGAAGTTCCGCAAGATTTTCAACATCAGTTTCTGCTTCTGTTTCCGCAACTTGGAGATTTAAACGGAAGTTTACAACCAACGGCTGAGAGTTAATATAATAATATACAATATGTAAAGAAAACCCTGTCGGAACCATAAGGATAATAAAGGTTACGTAAACACTTGACCAAATATAATACTTATAAAATTTTACGTAATCATCATAGTAACAATACTAATGAATTTTGAAATAATCTTTTTTCCCGCGTATTAATTCCAACTTTCCAACGAAATTTGTTAATTTTTATAAAAGTGACAACACCGGTATTATTATTCTGAGCGAATAGCGATGCGACCACGTGCCGCATGCCCTGCCCCCCGCCGCCCGCGGAAGGGTTGCTTACCGCACATGTATTGAGTTACCTCTTTTTGCGAAATAATATTTATTTTTTTAGGGGGATTTTTTTTTTTGAAGTTTAGCCCGGCTTTGTGGGCATTAGTAGAATCAGTTATCGATACCTAACAATACCTTCACGGATCGGACAGGGTTTTCTTTACATATTGTACCTATATAATAGTTTATTTAATAAAAATGAGCGACGCGCATTTTAAATTTTGAATATTAATAAAATGTACAGTTGCAAAGTTGCAATCTTGTTTTCTATAATAGATTTCTAATACGTATATCTATTTCTAATCTAGATTTGGTGTATTTGATAATTAATAAAGAATTGTATTTGTAAATTTGTTTTTTTTTCATATTGTTTACACTTCCGTTTCTGCATCCGTTTCTGCTAAAATTTACTCTTGACACCTGTTTCTGTTTCTGGTTCCGCTAAGACACTTCCGTTGCATCACTGAGCCTTAATGCTTTCGCCATAAAGTTGAAAATCGAATAAAGAAATCTGACAGATTGTAGGACCTTGATGTGCGGTCGCCTGTACCTATTACATTACCAACGGAGGAGGAGTTTCCCTTTCAAGATGTTATTCCATAATCATAGGCAGTTTCATAAGATTATAACAAAAACAATTTAATTCGCTCGCTACCACTACGTTATAAGTAAGAAAAATATATACTTTACATATTATCGAACTAATATTACGAAAGCTCGTGAGAATATATAGTATATTAGGGTGTTTTTATGTGCGATGCTTTATGAATTTGCTTCACTTTAATATTGGGAAGTTGTTCAGATAACAAAAGAAGGTATTAAAAAAAACTTCATTTTTATTATTATTGACATCCGGAGCTCAATTATATTGAGGTCAGATTGGAAGCTGACTCCAGTATAATAATTATACCGAGGTCAGCTTCCAATCTGACCAAAAAGTTTAATTACTGAGCTTAGGGAAAAAGGCAGATGTTTTTTTTACAACCTTTAAAAATCATCGCACACAAAAACTAAGTTCACAAGAAAATGTCTTTTACATTTTTAATACTACAATATACTAAAGTACAAACGATCATACACGTTCCGGCATCCCAAAGAGTACTAAAACAATCCGATTGTAGGAAAAGAAAAACGAAATTGGAACTGGCAAGGACATATACAAAGGTTACCAGTTTAAAAAATTGTCTAAAAACCAAAACTGTATTCGTCCTTTCTCTTAACTCTAAGACACTCGAAAACTTAAAAAAAAGAAGAAAAAAAAAAACAAACGATTTTTACATGTCTTTAGATACTGCTGCTTTGAACTGTCTTGCGGAATCACCCTTCACTGTCTTTATTTATGTCGTGTCATCAGAAAAAACCTTTCTAAAAGCTGTCTTTTTAAAAGTTGGTGTTAGAAATAATAGTTAAGTACAGACGACAGCAGGTCTACACGAAACTGTCAGATATTCCCAATCAACCTTGAGCCTTAATGCTTTAGAGATAACGTTGAAAATCGGATAAATCTGACAGATTGTAGTAAGTTGATGTGCTGTCGTCTGTACATTAAATGCATATCACAACTGGCCTCTAACGTCAGTGATGAGTTTTTAAAATTTTGTTTAATATATGTAAAGTACAAAATTTTATGGTTTATTCTCCAAATATTCAAACCACTACATCAAAACTATGGAAGCCAAAATGGCGGCATTGCTAGAAACGCCACCGACAAAAATGCGACATATTAATTTTAATTGTTATTTTATTTACCTATGCATTTACTGTAAACGTACGCATCTAATATTATAGAGATAGCTTTTCTATTAAACAGTGGTCCTATAATAATATTTTTTTTCAAGATAATAAGAAAATATAGCAGTGGTCCAATATTCATTGAAATAAAATTATTCGAACCCTCCCAAACGTTATTTTAAAATCGATTTCCACGAATAGTTTCCGTCAACGATGTCCCAGCTTTAAAATTTATTGAAATGGGACTAAAATTTTATTTTGTAATTTAGTCACTGATAAAATTACTTTTGGCGGGTCATTCAGTAAAAAGTTCGCCAAAAATGCCATCGTAAGGTTAGAAGAGCTATCCCATTTTTTCTTTTTTCTTTTTAAATGATTATCTTTTTAGTAAAATTCATTTTTGATTGTGGTTCTGACCCTGCCTCGTTTAAGCAATATAACTATTTTAATGGTACATATTACAAATTGTTACATTTCCCTTACAATAACTACGTCACTAAAAAGCATTGACCAAATATTTTAGGCCGATAGGAACTGAACGGACAAAATGATAGTAAATCTAAAAACAATAGGGATGTTTCCTGGGTAAAAAAAAAATGAACCTATTTAGTCCGTCATTCAGATTATATAAAAATATTGGATACGTATATTTTGTTTTATCAAATCAATAAAAATTGACAAATATAAAAGGCATCAAAGATCAGGAGAGGGGGCTGGTGACGTTACTCGTTGCTAAAAAGTGTAGCAAGGAGTGACGTCACACGAGTTTTCAACGCACTGTATCGTCTTCATTTATTGTTTATATGAAAAAAGAAAAAATACGTATTTAGTTTTTTTGGAAATCTGTGACGGACTAATTAGTTTTTTTTAGTCAACTACCCTATTGAAAATAATAACGCTATAGAGATAATCGAAATGTGCTCTAAAGTCGCTTTAAATTTTTTATATGTTTTTTTTTTTCAGAACTATGGTTTCCAACGCTGATAAAGTGTATGCTTAAAATATCTCTCACTTATGTTAATTACAAAATTTACCTTAGAGCACTGTCGTGGCAACAGTCAAGTAAGCGATTTTCCTGAGCGCCTCGCAATTTGGTACACGATTACTATTTCGATGTCAAATCATCTTTATAAACTTTTAAAACCATGGATTTTTCAAATACAGAATAGTACCCCGATTGCGTAACACACAACAAATCAAAATCTAAGAAAAATGTATTATCCATTGATTCATTTGTTTGAAATAATCGTTTAGTCAACAAAATAAATAACGCAATGAATTTTGTCGATGTGTCAAAATGAAAGCTCATTGCAAGTGTATTACGCAATTAGGCTGAAGGATATACATTTTTTAAGTGTCAGTGGTACTTCCAGCTAAACTAAAATTAAGTTGAGTACATCTCATTTTTTCTATTGCATTAAGAAAGGGTCAGAAGTTAAATATTAGTTTAGTCCTGTCAAATTAGTCCGCGCCTAACGTAAATTGACGTTTAGACGCCATGTTTTTAGTCACGTCCAAACTGTCTATGGAATATCTTAATTTGACAAGACTAAAGTAAACTAATATTTTATCTTCTGTCCTTTTCATAATGCAATAGGAAGAAAAAGATTCACAGAACTTAATTTAGTTTAGTTTGTGAACAGGGGAATAAGGACTAATTTTATTAACTAAAATTTGTGCAATAGTGTCAAATATCTACTAGTCTTTAAACAAAGAATACAATTAGGCCTAATCCACATTGGAAATATCAACAAATAAATAAAATATACAACATGTAATGTAATTAACGCACACCCACAAACACTCCAATTATAATTTTATGTTATAATTATAATACATACACTGAAGTTTTAATTAAACATGTATACCTATGCATTGTTATTTAATAAATTAGTTATACCAATTCTTGGAGAACGAAGGCCTTCTTGGAATAAGGTTTTTTTTCTTTATTTTGTACTAGCTGTGCCCCGCGGTTTCACCCGCGTAAGCTTCTAGCCTAATGAGCTCAGTTGATATAAAATAAGCGTCTGTTAAAGTAATGGGAGCAAAATGTAGTACGTCCGCGTTTGCTCCTGCACCGCAACATTTTTTGTTCCTGCTCTGCTCCTGTTGGTCATAGCGGGATGTTTTATAGCCTATATCCTTTCTCCGGCTCTAGACCTATCTGTGTACCAAATTTCATTACAATCGGTTCAGTAGTTTTGGCGTGAAAGCCGGACAGACAGACAGGCAGACAGAGATACTTTCGCATTTATAATAATATTTTGTATTGAATGATTAAATTTGTATATGTAATGCAAGTGAAATTGCAATTTTAAAAGTCTGTACAAACAACAGGGTTAATATGACAATAATTTCCGTAAATTTAATTATTGTCGGGATAAAAAGTTACCTATATGAAAAATTATAATATAAACCGATTCAGTAAACGATTCTGAACAAACTAGTTTCAGGAAATGCGTTAATTAATTTACATGTTGTAATATTTAATGGGTTTGCAATTAATTATAAACGAGTTTAAAATAAACTACTAAGTTACTAAATATTTCGGAGTTTAAATTTTTTACTTTATCTCAACAATGTTTCTAGAAGAATCGTTTTTAGCTCTTTTAACAACAATTTCTAGTATATTAATTTTTTTACATGCTTACAACCACCGACATACACTAAGGACACGCCTTAGAGAAAGAGAGGAAACGAAGTTTGGGTCTATCTTTATCTCTCTCAAAATCATCAATCATCTATGAGGAAAGAGATAGTGCTAGACCGAAAGCATAGGCCATCTTTCTCACTCTTTTCAACCCAAAAAAAATACTGCATGCGTTTATACGCGTACGGCATGTCCATGTAGTTATGTCTATGGTCTCAACGATCGAACAGACGTTGCTGAGATTTATCCATATCAATAGGGTGTTAAAGCAATAACGAGGGCGACAATACAAACTGAATGGGAATTATTCAAGACCAGGATCACCGATGAAACTGAATGCGAACAGCACGTCAAAATCTGTCAATATTCCGTAGAAATGATAACACTGGCAGCTTTGAAAGTTCTTGTTGACCACCGCTTCATTAGGGATCAAAAAAATAATTAGTCCGTCTTATAGATAATAAAAAAAATTAAGATCCGTATTTTTATTTTGTCCAAATAACCAAAAACTACTGAGATATAGCGTATTAAAGTTACCGAGTGGGGGCTAATTACGTCACGCCGTGGTATATTTTGTACCACGGCGTGACGTCATGCGACATTTCAGATCAATATATCTTCCTAAGCAAAAAAAAAAAATAAAGAAATAATGAAAGAAAATATAAAAAATACGTGTTCAATATTTTTTATAAATCTATCTGATGGACATTAAATTATTTTTTAGGATACAACCCATTTAGCAGTATTATTTTAATCTTAGTTCAGTGTGTAAAAGAGATGGAGCTATACGACCGTATGACGACCGTTAGTCGTATCTCTTTCACACACTGAACTAGGATTAAATATTCCAGATTCATCGGTGAATTTGGTCCTATGTAAAATTATTTGAAATTATTCTATGTTGAATTTAATGTCTTGATCTAATTCGTGATGACCAGTGACGAGGCGAGGCGCTTCCTCAGAGGTGTCAATTCCAGTAACTATGAGCTCTCCGGCTCGTCCCAGTCGATGCTTGCCCACTGGGGCAGCTCAGTTTCATACTCCCAGCCAGGTCCCTGCGAATTATAAATCCAATTACCCTGGTATTCACGATTTATTTGCCAAAATTAATAAAAAAATAACTGGGTGCTGATAAGCTGATGGATGAATGATGGGTATGATGGTAATTTGGATGGGAGTGATGGGTGGTGGTGATGAAGACTGGATATTATGGTGATTTGGATGGGAGTGATGGGTGGTGGTGATAAATGATGAATATGATGGTGATCGTGAATGGGAGTGTTGGGTAGTGTTTATGAAGGATGGATATGATGATGCGGCGTTATGGCAAACTAAAACCCGCACCCCTGGCCATAGGCAAGAAGAGGAACGCTCCAGTGGTTTTAGCCGGTGAGAGCCCGGCACACCCTCCGTCGACCCCCAGACGGAGGACGGTCTGGTAGAGATATCCACTGGGTGAACAAAAAAAAAAAAAGGATGGATATGATGGTGATTTGGGTGGGAGTGATGGGTGATGGGTGGTGGTGATAAATGATGGGTATAATGGTGATTTAGATGACAGTGATCAGTGACGGGTGGTGGTAATATATGATGGGTATGATGATGACATGTACGGGCATGATGGGTATGATGCTCTCATGATCTCACCAGCCCGCTGGACAGCGTACCCTTAGAGAAAAGACGTAGAATCAATCATCCCTTACCTTGTATTTCCAGGCATGCAGGTACATGACAAGGTCGCGGGGCCTGGGATCCCTGTACCTGACGCGGCACTCGTAGCAGTGCGGGTCTGAGGACAGAGCATCGGTCGAGCCACTCGCCGAGCTACTTGCCAGCCCACTGGCATGACTCGGAGCCGCCGGAGTGCAGCCTGTTTGTGTTGCAACTGTCACCTTATCCGACTGTTGGAGATAAGGATAGGGGTTAGCCGAAATAACTATCAATGTATCGGTACTAATGACAGTTTTTTTTTTTTTAATCTAGTACCTTTATCAATGGCGCCGATTCTCTTTTTCGCAAACTAAACAAATTTTAAGTTATGTGCTTCTTTTTCTTTATATTTGATTTAGAAAAGGATAGAATATAAAATATTAGTTTAGAGCTGTCACCTGTGACCTGTCATTATTCATTTACATTATAAGCGAAAAAATATAGTGCCCAACAGTTTTGAATATAATGTCAACCAATTTCAAACACAAAGTCAAAACAGTTACAAATTAAATGTCTAAAGTTGTATAAATCATAATTATGTAATAATGTCTACAATATAATGTCAAAATAGTTACAAATTGAATGTCTTTTTTTTATTAGTTATAAACTAGTGCTTGACTGCAATCCCGCCTGATGGTAAGCAGTGATGCAATCGCTGATGGTAAAACGTACTAGCTTATTAAGCCTACTCACTTAAAAAAAACTGAGTGAATAGGAAGGAAGACGGCAGTTGAGCTAGGTGATGCAATGTTTAACCCAACAACACGACCAACGATGCTGCGCCAGAGGATGGTCTGGAGACCCTCCACGACCAAACTCCCGACACAACAACATTGGGCACATCGTACCCGGTACACATCGCAACTCAACTGCTCAGACCCGTCCTCCGTACGGCTTCACCAGACATCATGCCGCGGCGAACACGACAAATCGCTTGGCGGCAAGACTTTGTCTGGTGGGTGGTAACTTATGCCGGCGGCTGATGTTGTTGCCTACCACCGAGAGCAAAAGTCTAAAGTTGTATATATCATAATTATGTAATAATGTCTACAATATAATGTCAAAATAGTTTTTAATATAATGTCAACCAATTTCAAACACAAGCCAAAACAGTTACCTACTAATTGAAATTCTAAAGTTGTAAATATCATAATTATCTAATAATGTGTACAATATAATGCCAAAACAGTTTTCAATATAATGTCGCCGGATCTCTTGTTCACAAACTAAATTTAAATTTAGTTCATCTTTTTCTTTCTATTTCATAAAATTTTAGTTTAGTCCTGTCAAATTAGATGCGTCATACACAGTTTAGACGTGCTTAAAACAAGGCGACAAAACATAATTACGTCCATATACGCCAGACGCTGATTCATTTGACAGGACAAAACGAATCTTTTATCTTAATGTTTTGGGTACTGATATGATGGATCTTTTAGTCCTGATCTGATGCATTGAATTTAAATTTACTTTAGTTTGTAAATAGGGGAATCGGACCATTATCACATTTTTAATTCGGTTTGACATATAATATAAATAATATTACTGACTGTCAAATAAACTAGGAGGAGTAATTACTTTAGTAATATCAATTTTAATTTTAATTATTCTCCCATTTACATTTAACAAAAAAATCCAAGGTGGATTTAAATATAAACCTGTGAATAAAGGATATCAATGAATAAATCCTCCTTAAATTGCGAAAACAGCTCCCATAGATAAAACGTAATGAAAATGAGCAAAGACTGTATCGACATTAGTGTCTAAAGCAGACAAAAATAACGTTTAAGAAGATGGATATATTTCGAATGTACCTTGGCATCATTGGAGTCGTCATTGAACGTCGGTGAGGCTACGGGCGAGCACGCGGCAGGCGAACAGTCGGGAGGGGAGCGCGCGGCCGGTGAGCGGGCCTCCGGGGCCTCCGCGCCGCTTGACGGGCTCGGGAGGGTCGCTGAGGAGAAAGAGCTGGTTACAACACCTGACAAAAACATCCTAGACGATGAATTGTTTCCAATTCTCTCATTTCAGACTCGTCGGGTGACGTAAAAAAGATATTTGTTAAAAAGAAATGGTTCTATAAAATACTAGGGGTTAGCCGATAGTATTTTGTAAATTATTTTTTTTTTGTGACATATAATATAATAGAATGTGAATCAAAGTAAAAAAAAAAATTGAACTAACGTTCAGGATTAGCAATTAGAATAGAACAAAATACTCTTTATTATTTACAGGTAAGGGTCAAAAGTGCATTACCACTTTTGAACTTTATTGCAATAACAATAAGTGTCAACAGTGGTACTTCACTTTTGACCCTTACTGTAACTACACCTTACAGATTACGGAAACATAAATATAAAGATTTTCTAAAGGGTGACACAATGGGCGGTCTTATCGCTAAGAGCGATCTTTTACTGACAACCTTGGATGGAATACTAACGGGGAAGAGAGGGAAATAATGTAGGTATATACAATATGTAAAGAAAACCCTGTCCGATCCGTGAAGGTATTGCTAGGTATCGATAACTGATTCTCTAATGGATGCAAAGCCGGGTTAAACATTAAAAAAAATCCCCCTAAAAAAATAAATATTATTTCGCAAAAAGAGGTAACTTAATACATGTGCGGTTAGCAACCCTTCCGCGGGCGGCGGAGGGCAGGGCACGCGGCACGTGGTCGCATTGCTATTCGCTCATAATAATACTGGTGTTGTCACTTTAATAAAAATTACTAAATTTCGGGGAAGTTGGAATTGATCGCGGGAAAAAAAGATTATTTCAAAATTCATTATTATTGTTACTATGATGATTACGTAAAATTTTATATTAAATTTGGTCAAGTGTTTACCTAACCTTTATTATCCTTATGGGTCGGACAGGGTTTTCTTTACATATTGTATATTTGATAGTACTCCTGGTTTCAAACACTTCCTAGTCATTTCGCTGGGTTAAAAAACACACAAGACTCCCTAGCAAGACAAATGTCCATGTACTATAGGAAGTGTGTGCAGTATGACGTGAATACCGTAATTCACAGTAAGGGTCAAAAGTGGAGTACCACTTTTGACACTTATAAATTGTTACTGCAATAAAGTTCAAAAGTGGTAATGCACTTTTGACCCTTACCTTTATCTGTCAAAAATTCCCAATCAACCTGGAGCCTTAATGCTTTAGAGATTTTTTTTTAATAAACTGTGATCAGTTTTCAGGACTATAATCAGATGTGTTGCAGTGGTTTGAAATGTTGGTGAGTTAGAGCCACTGCCTTAACTCTGCTTAGACATACATCACATTTGCTCCTTTCAGGCGAATGATTCTGTTTCGCATTAGAAGCATGCTTGTCAATGGGTTGGGATGGAGCTTAAATCGTTCAGCATAGTTATCTGAGTATTGTTTGGCTTCTTCAATGACAGTCTTCATATTTAGGTACTCATGTATCTCAGTGTTATGTGTGAACCAAGCTGCACCACTTATAAATAAATTTATAGGTAAGGACAAATCAAACAGATTGAGCTAGCTCCAAAGTAAGTTCGAGACTTGTGTTATGGGATACTAACTCAACAATTTTATAAAGGAAGACAAAACTTATGGTCCTGAGAGCATTCTGTTCATCATGTTGTTTTGGGCTCTTTGGAGGCAGAGTATGTTCGATTTACTGGCCGAGGACCATAAATAGCGATAAAGTTGAAAATCTAATAAAAAAATTGACAGAATGTTGTGCTGTCATCTGTACTAATGTGAAAATGACAGGGTTCAACACTTACGGGTCATAATAGACGAAGGCGTGACTCCCGGTGCAGGTGACTCCAGTCTTGGTGAAGACTCCCTCGAAGCAATTCCAGTGTCGCAGTCATCCTCACCAACTGTTGAAACTAACATAGTAAACTTTGCCGCCAAACTGCTGATATTCGACTACCTTCAAGTAGAATAAAGGAGTTGATCCAATATAATATCATCATGATCAGCTTATAGTGGTTCCATTGGTGCTAGGAGACAGGTCTCCTCCTTTCGAGAAGGAATGGGTTAGTGTAACCACGCGGGCCCAATATTGGCTGCTAGGCGACACCGTTTCTGCCGGTTTATGGTTCTAGAATGTTTTCTTTCCCCGATTTGAGAGCAGTGGTGATGAAATAATGTATGCAGTAAAGCACCGGCCTGGGTTTAAACCTGGGACGCCACTGCTCTCATGTGTTGATGAGCTGATTCTCACTGATCCAATAAGGTACTGATTATTTGATAAAAAACAAAAAAATAAATCAAACTTAAATAAATAAATAAATCTGAATCATTTTGAAACATATTGCTTATCCATTGCTCCATAAGTTCGAAATGTGTGTTAACTCAACAAAGCGATGAACGTTGTTGAACTGTCAAAATGAAACTCATTGCTACCGATAGTGCATTGTGTACCTTGCAGGTACACAATATAAATAGGGGAAAGTCAAGATGAGTGTCACGCTCATTTTTCATTGGGCTTTCAAAATTATTTATCTATAGTGTTGTTTACTAAATAAAAGTGCATTTAGTAAATAATTCATAAAGAATAGTGAAATATCGCAGCATAGTGGCCAGGTCATGACTTTGCCTCAAACCTCCCTCGTAAGACGGTTCATGTGGCCGTCATTTTCGAATAATTCTTTACGTGACATTTGCTAAATGCACAAATCGTGCGAAGCCAAAAAAGAAAGGGAAAATAAATAGATGTCATCTACACTAAGATTTATGTATTTCACAATTTCCAGAAAAGAAAAATGATATGACCTACGGGTCATATTGTTTTAATACGTTAGTGCAAAGAAATCAGTATAAAAAACTTAACCGGAAATTATCCGGGATCACTGAATTTTAAAGTCTTATTTGTTTCTGTACTTTCTAGTTTCTAGACTAAAAAAAGGACAGATTGGCGACCTCGACTGTTTCGCTAAGGGGCATCGTACTATCTGCATTTGGTTAGACTAGAAGCCAACCCCAATAAGGCCTAAGACTACTTAAGATAGGACACTCTATTTTTAACTTACCCTTGTCATCCGACACAGGTTTAGAGAACAGCAAATCATCATCAGCAGCGTCCACGCCCAGCCAATTCTCAGCATTGTGGATGGCTATCAGGTCTCTGACCAGCTGCTCGTCCGTCTTGCCTCCCGTATCGCCACCCTTGCCTCGAAGCGGTCCAAACACGGGATGGTTGTATAGAGGGTCGTTTACTACCGGATAACCTGGTGGAAAAGAAAGATGTCTTTAGGATAAATCTCTAAGCTGAAAAACCTGCTCTCCCCCTCGTTTCCTTTTTCTGGCTCGCTCTCTCTTTTTCGTTCCACCTTTTTCTCTCTCACTGCGTCGCTTTTTCTCATTCTATCAGTCTCTCGTTTTCTCCCACTGGCTCGCTCTTTCAAGATTTCACGATTTAAGCCATAGAAAAAACGGAAAGTGCAAAGTCAAATTGACATAAGTTTAATTATAGCGGCTCGGGTTTTTCAACAAAATGGTGTCGTCAAAAATTGAGGGATTTCCAAACGGAGTCAGTTTTCTGATAATGTCAAAAGAACGTGTGAAAATTACAGAAATACATTAGGATCGTTATTATGACAACTCCACTTTAATAGAAAAGTGGGCTTATTCATTTCCTGGCCACGCGAGGATTGGCTGAGGATCTGAGTCTGTTAAAGTAGAAATAAAAATGTACTCTGATATTTATATTTTTTCTTTTTACATTTACATCTACTTTTAATTGTGCAATATTATCTAATCAGCCCTCACTCAAACGATCTGTTATTTGCACGCCATAAAACTGACGGTCCATGAGATTCAATGTTTCCGCGTAAGTAAGACCTGTCCAATACTTATCCTACACCAAGGCTGCCCAAACCAGATTCGACCCCGGGCCGATACGAATTTCTAAATAGGTAGGCTTTAGAAATATTTACTTTGGATATTATGTCTGCTTTTCAATCTCCTTTGTAATCCTAAAACATCGTCCTATCTACGGGACCGTTTACGCATATCCTAAACACAGGTTACCAGATACAGTCGACAATAGATCAGAGTCACGTTTATAGAAATCATATACAATATATGTATATTAAACACATCGTTACAGTAAGGGTCAAAAGTGCATTACCACTTTTGAACTTTATTGCACTAAAAATAAGTGTCAAAAGTGGTTGTCCACTTTTGACCCTTAGTGTAAATGAGCAACCAGACCGTCGCCTTAGTAAATAAAAATACAACCCATAATATAACACAATTAGCATATAATGTTCCCACTCCTGGGACAGAGGCCTCCTCTCGATGGGAGGGAGTGGGCCGTAATCTACCACGCTGGCTCAGGGCGTGTTGGTAGATGTCACATGTCTTCGAATTTTTTGCCTTTAAGACATGCCGGCTTCCTCTCAATGTTTTCCTTCACCGTTTTGAGAGCAGTGGTGATGAAAACATTTACACAAAGTAAAACCCTAAAAAACCATTTTGAGGAAACCTGGAATTTAACTTTGAAATCGCCAACCCGCATTGAGCAAGCGTGGTGATTACGCTCAATCCTTCTCTGTATGGGAGGAGACCTGTGCCCAGCAGTGGGACGATAAAAAGGTTGATGATGACGAAGCCCTGACGGGGCTCGAACCTATGATCTACAACTTGTAAGTTGTGGCCGATACCAGGAGGCCACCACTGCGCCAATACTAACCCAAAATTGCACAATAGGGATGTTTTCTGGGTAAAAAAAAAAATGATTTTATTTAGTCCGTCATTCAGATTATAGAAAATATTGGATACGTATATTTTGTTTTATCAAATCAATAAAAATTGACAAATATAAAAGGCATAAAAAATCAGGAGTGGTGGCTGGTGACGTCACTGCTCGCTAAAAAGTGTAGCGTGCAGTGACGTCACACAAGTTTTCAACGCACTGTGTCGTCTTCATTTTTTGTTTATATGAAAAAAGAATAAATACGTTTCTAGTATTTTTTGGAAATCTGACTGACGGACTAATTAGTTTTTTTATAGTCAACTACCCTATTAGAGGTGATATTCGATAAAACTTACCCAAATACTGCAGATGTACTCTGATCTGATGCATCCTGCCAGTCTTCGGTTTGCACAGGACCACGCTTGTGTTACTGGCTAAACTGTACCCCAGCCTCTTGAACACCGTCGAGCAATCCTTTCCTTTCGGAGACACCTTGCATACTCCGATCTTGTAGCTCACCACCTCTATCGGCTCTAGGCATTCGATTTCTTCACTGTAATTTAAAATAAGTTATTAGCTTTGGAAACAGAATAGCGTCCTAATTGCATAAAACACTATCAATCTCTATTTTTTGCCTCTTAATAAGCTAGTGCGCTATACCATCAACGATTGCATCACTGCTTACCATCAGGCGGAATTGCGATGAAGCACTAGTTTATGATTTGTAAAAAAAAGATGAGCAATTGTTTGAGTGCGTGAGTGTGTGTGTGTGTGTTTCTATGTGTGTCTTTTTTTATTATTTATATTATAAACTAGCGCTTGACTGCAATCCTGCCCGATGGTAAGCAGTGACGCAATCGTTGATGGTAAAGCGCACTAGTTTATTAAGAGCCTATTCACTCTAGCCTTGAAGACACTCAAATTGTAGTCCGACGGAAACACCGCCGCTGGCAAATTGTTCCAGTCCCTCGATGTACGCGGTATAAAGGAGGAGGCGAAACGCTTCGTCCGTGTCTGAGAGAGAGAGAGGGAGAAATTTTGAGTTCACATGGTGTGCTTAAATACACCAGTTATAAACTTAAATCACCAATCCTTCTTCCTTTCGTGTCGATAGTATTCTTCCTCGTTGTTTATTTGAACAGAATTCAAAAATGGAAAGAAGAATAGAATGGTACAATTCTGTTGTTTCTTTTCTTATGTTCGTATGTTTTTTTATAGTATAAACAGTAGTAACAGTAACTGTAAATAGTAAGAACACATTTTCAAAAAAAGAAAAAAAAAAAACAAACGTCTTCCAATATGGCACTACAGTTAAAAAACTTATAAATTTATTTAATTCGGAGGCAAACAACCGACTTCCGTAATTAATATTATTTATAACTTTATAGTGCCTTTTTGGAGGTCGATTGTATTTTTTTGTGTAAAATAGTTTTTTGACTACCATGTTAATTTTGTGAGGCGTCGTGGACTATGCCTCTTGCTAGCAAAGAGAATGTTCATGAATCAATAAACATTGATTGGCTCGTCAATTGAAGACTTATTATAGTCAGAGAAGCTAACAGCTAAACGAACTTTCCTACAACGAGTTAAAGATTAAATTCCTTTGAACGTACCTAAGTAAGTAAGTGGTCGCGTCGTCAATATTATTGTAGGAATCTTACAAGATCGATATTGAGTTCAGTGCACCAGAAAAGATCGACACTTGTAGCAAATTCATCTAACAATGACTTTCTTGTGATTTATTTGAGTAGGTACTATGTACTGTATACAACTGAAAATAAAGCTTTATTTCATACTAGCCTCCGCCAGCGACTTCGTTCGCGTAGAGATAGTTATGCTCCGCTTTGACTTCAGTTTTCGTAACATTTTTTGTTACTGCTCTGCTCCTATTGGTCGCAGCGTGATGCTATATAGCCTAAAGCCTTCCTGGATTAATGGGCTATCCAACACAAAAAGAATTTTCCAAATCGGACCAGAAGTTCCTGAGATTAGCGCGCACAAACAAACAAACAAACTCTTCAGCTTTATATATTAGTATAGATGTCATGGCACTCGTGGGTTGCAGCTGAAAATTAGAGTCAGGTGGTACATCTTGTGTTGTCATCTGACATTATGCTGAGCTGAGGCCCTTTTGGATTTTTATAATCTTTGTTTTATAATTTTAAGGTTATAACCCGAAACTTAAGTGCTCTTCGAGTCGGACATTGCTAGTAGAACCAGTGGCCGATGGGGCAGTAAGGTTCTGGAGAGGCGGCCACGTACCCTTAGGTAGTAGGGAGGCCCCCAACAAGGTGGATCGATGACCTGGTGATGATCGCGGGCACAAGACCGATCATTGAGGAAAGCTTTGGCGGAGGCCTTTGTTCAGCAGTAGACCTCTATAGGCTGAAGAAGAAGAACGCGAACGTTTTTGGAACCGTTCCCGCCCGGGTAAAGAGGCAGAGAAGCATTTAGAATGTAGATTTTAGAAGCTACTTTTTAAAATATTTGACGCGCGCCTCTTTTGTTTTTTAAAGTCGTCTTACAATCGTCAACGGGGCCGCGCACCGACAACGTCCTTCATTTTGCTAATGTTAAAAGGTGTATTTATTTGTAACAATGCCAACAACCGCAGTTTTCTTTGGACTCTGAGCAAAGAAAACTGCGTTTGTTGGCATTTTGGTACTATCAAATAAAATTGCACTGAAGGAGTGTTTTTTTCTCTCTAACAAACTAAGAGTTAAGTAAGATGATGAAATTAGCCTTTTCACAAATAAAACTAGTTGAAAAAAGTCACTTACTCAGGGAATTCTCCATCCACCCTGCAGACGTACTCCTTCTGTACTTGTCTGTTCCTGATCTGATGTTCCATCTGTCTCGCTTTCTTCGGACTCCTCCCGAATAGTAAAAGACCTAAGAGTAATATTACATGGTTTATATTTTGTTGGACATTATCATGTATACGTTATCATAAAATTATTCCTCATTGCTCCATTTTAAGATTTTTATAAATTATGACATAAAACCACTTAATTTCTGATGAAAAACTATTATTATATTCATGTTATTCATAAACATGATTTAAGATAATTAGAATTATTAGATAATTTATATAATTACACTAGTGACTATTTAATCCATCCAAAGAATAACGTAAAGGTTGTGTAAATGAAAACCTTTAAACCTTTTCGTTAAGAGCTTTTCGCGATCTTTTAAAGACAACTTTAAAATATCGCTCTTAGCAACAAGATCGCTCATTGTGTCATCCTTTGTAAAATTTATATATTTATTTTGTCATTCATATGGTATAAAGGGAATAATTACACAACATATTCTATTCTAACTATTTTCGGACATTGTCGACGGTTATTTCTACAAAAGATCATTTTAACAACCTTAATTGTATTTTGGGGTAAAAAGTATCTTCATGAATGATAATGGCATTTTTATTAAATATTAAGGCCATCGTTCTTACAAAATCACTGAATAATAATATCAAAATATTAAACTGCCAATCTTTTACCATTTATGAAAAGCATAATCCCGTTTAAAATTCCAAAAGAAAAAAAAAAAAAAACATAAAATCAGACTTAAATTTACAGCAATAAAAAATCCAGCAAGTGTAATTTTTTTAAAAAGATCTTTTTGAAGCAGCTAAGAAAGATTTTACAGTTTAAGGTGATCTTACCCGACGTCAGCCTGTCGAGTCTGTGAATGGTCCTCAAGTTCTTCAAGTTGTACTCTTTTGCGAGTATGAAAACGACCGTGTTATGCCTGTATCTGCCACACGGGTGTACCTAGTGAAACAGTTTTTGTAAAATTGAATGTTAGTTTTAATACAGGCTTTACTAAACGATCTTGAAAATGAACCTTTATCATGCTTTTTAATTAAGAGGAAAATATCATTCAAATAAGAGACATGAATGGTATATTTTCATATAAAAATTGGAGTAACAAATACAAAAACTGAATTAAAACTTTTAAAGACATCCTATTATGCTCACAAGGTACCTGATGATGACAAAAAAGTTAAAAACGAATGAAGCAAAGATAATGGAGCAAGCCATTTAGAATCATGATTATTAAATGATGATGTGCACACAAAACAAGATATTACCTTACACAGTGCAAAGGATAAGAAAACGCCTCAGTACAAGACAAATAGCAAAGTACACTGACAGATATATAAGCACAAACATGCAACACTAAAAGCAAAACTATAGTAGAAAGACAGTGGGTAAAGTAAAGTGAAGCGAGTACCGAGCCATGTAAAACATTTTTTTTTTTTACATTTTGAGAGATTGAATTGCATTTTATCTTGGAATCTGTTTAAATGCTAAAAGGAAAGCTCTATTGATTCATGAATATCATTTTATTATAGAGGATTTCCTGTTCCAAAACAAACGAAGAGTAAAATTATGCTGCAATACGCTGCTTGAATACGTATGTATTCAAGGGATTTAAAACTTAAAAATAAACTTTTCATGCAAATCGTTGACCCTTTCACGAATATCTCATAAATACCATCTACGTAGTAAATTCGAGTTTGTATGTACTTATGGGCAGTATAAACCGGCACCATCCTTAGAATTTGTAAACATTGTTTGGGCGAAAAGTTTTCGGAATTCACAAAAGAGGACGTACGACAAATTCCTAATTGAATCGACGTAAGCTTCTGCAACTCAATTTACCAAAATGTAAAAGAAAATATTGGTAAAGTTATTCCTGAGCAACAATAATTGGATCAGGTTAAAACATTTAGATAACATGGTACCCGCTTGAAAGAAAGGGAAGTATTTGGGCTCGCAATACCAAGTTCGGAACCACTTTCAAGTGGTATTTTCGACAAGACCGCACATTTTCAACTCTGTTTGTGGTATTATGTTCAAACTTTTGTGCAGATCACAATCTAGTCAGACTCTGACAGCGTACTTTGTTTGGACCGCGAAAAAAAGAACCCACAGAATTTCTACGACCAATTTTAGCGCAAATTTATTTTCTCTCTCATAGTATTTTTAACGGTCTTTCGTGTAATTTACTTTGTTCTTCATTGAAAAAAGGAGAGGTCTTCTATTATGGTAAAAATCATAACGTTATATGCAGGTACTTTTAACTGGAGGAATTATTTTTAATATTTAGTCTTACAGTTTTAGGTTCTTACATCTGCCCGTTGGGTTGTAAGATTGGAAATGAAAATTTTGCAACATGTTTCAAGTTTGTAATAGTAAAAAAGTGTTTCAGGGTCCAAACGCCAGTCAGAGCCTGACCACGATGACAAAACGGTCCCAACGCATGACTCACCGGCAGCGAGCAAGGCTTGTCGAGCACGAGAAGCTCTTCATCCACGTGTATGATGCGCAAGGGACTAGCGAGCACTGGCGTCTCGTGCCTGGCCCACCACGGACACAATAATGTTTCATTATGGACTTTTTGTAGTCTTATGATGTTGTAATTGCTTTTGAGAACCACTGAATACCGTCTGAGTTGTTCACTTCGTATGTAAACAAATTCTTTGGGTTGGAGGATGTCAAGGATTCGGGTTGTAATCAAACCAAAAGAAATATAAATTTAAGGTATATAAAAACACTTTAGTTCTAACTCAAAATCATCTTCATGGAGTCTGCAAAAGAATTTAATAACGCAGAAGAATCTGTTCCTAAATTTCGATCGAGAACACTGGACTTCAAAGTGATATTTATTGATTTACAGGTTATTCACAAGGCCTGATTACATACATTGTAGAGCGATCAGAAAAGCTTTTGTAATCCATTAGTCAGTCTAGACGTAACAATATATCTGACCATCCAAGTACAATGGAGAATAACGTTAAGCGCAATATCTCCAAAATCTATAAGCGAAATCTATTTAGGAAAGGGATAAAATTAAGGTTACAAAACAGCGATGATTTTAATGGCTTATTATAATATGCATAGAGGGGTGGCATTAACATTAATGAGATACTCAAAGTGCATTACAACATCATAGACAATGTAAACACTTAATACCCTGGAGGCTCAGAGTATAGGGTCCTACTTACATATGCATGACATTTTGTACGAGTTGTTTTGTAGTTTATGAGACTAATGAATACATTAATGAAATATTAATGTGTCACAACAACACATTGATATTTTTAATGAAAAATTTGGACATATTTCTGTAGCGTGCAAGAATGGTTCAATGAATGGATGTGTTCATAGACATAACTGGAATACGTTTGAATACAGTATCAAATTAGGACCGTATACGAAGGACAACTGTGCATTATGATATTTACTATTTTCTATGGGTACTAATCTAATATAATTTGATAGCGGGATTATCATATGATAAAAAGTAAGTTCGTCAGTGTTCTGGGTCGTGTTGAGATTGTAAACATTTGTGTGAAAGATAAAAAATACGTAATATATACAATATGTAAAGAAAACCCTGTCCGACCCGTAAGGATAATAAAGGTTAGGTAAACACATGGCGAAATAAAATATTAAATTTTACATAATCATCATAGTAACAATACTAATGAATTTTGAAATAATATTTTTTTGTCGCGAATTAATTCCAACTTCCCCAAAATTTGGTAATTTTTAAAAAGTGACAACACCATTTCTGACGGAGCGAATAGAGATGCGACCACGAGCCGCGTGCCCTGCCCCCCGTCACCCGCGGATGTATGCCTAACGTGTTGTCTACCGCGCATGCATTAAGTTACCTCGCTTTTTCGAAATAAAATTTATTTTTTTAGGGGGATTTTTTTTTTAATTTAGACCGGCTTTGCAGGCATTATTATAATCAGTTATAATAATGCCTACAAAGATACCTAACAATACCTTCACGGATCGGACAGGGTTTTCTTTACATATTGTATAAACAACTGTGGCAAACACTTTGTATGTCCTCGTTTGGCTAAATTGAGTGGTATAAATGTGTTTTCATTAGATTTGTAAAGTTAGAATAAAAAATAAAGATTAGTAATAAAAATTAAAGGCGTTAACTAGAGAATAATTAAATTAGTAGCTATTAAAAGTGACTAAACAAAATATATAATCTTCATACAATGTAAGTAAATTGACCGAATCCTAGAATACGATATTTTAATAGAATTGATTACTATTTTTAAAAGGCCGAATGTAGGCCAGGGTTACGATATTTTACTTTGCATCGTTCAGCTTAGGGATCGAGCATTGAGCCGTAATATCAATCACCATGATGGGGGACGGTCGATCATTTAGACCCTTTTACATTTGAACTGAAGAAATATTTCTTTTCTACAGCGTCCGCCTTACAATTGCATTCGTATAATCTATGTTGGTTTCTTCTGACCAATTCTTTAAGTTCTGAATTTATTACTAACCACTTTATTTGGGACGATAGGTAATCTAAAATCTTTCCTTGAAAATCTATGTGTAAAAAACTATTATAAGTGAAAATACTTTATCACAAAAATACATTTTGCTACTATTTTCAACTTTACTGAAATTGCGTAGTTATGGTTTAAGTAAAATAATTAATGTTTACTATATATACAGTTATAATTATTCATCATCATCATCAGCCCCTACTCGTCCACTGCTGGACATAGGCCTCCTTCATGGCACGCCAACAAGCTCGATCCTGAGCAGCTCTCCGCCTACTACCCACTACCTGCCACCTTTTTGCCACCCCAACGGTTGTCGGTCCTGCGGCATATGTGACCAGCCCATTGCCACTTCAGCTTGCTAATCCTCTCAGCTATGTCGGTGACTCTGGTCCTCTGTCGGATCACCTCATTTCTGATGCGGTCCTTCAGAGAGACGCCCAACATAGCCCGCTCCATAGCTCGCTGAGCGACTTTAAACTTATGGACTAGTCTGATCGTTAGTATCCACGTCTCGGCTCCGTAAGTCATGACGGGTAGGACGCACTGGTTGAAGATTTTTGTCTTCAAACATTGGGGTATTATGCCTCCTTCTCGAAGTTGTTTTTCCCTAATTGCAACGTTTGCCCGAGGTACACATATTCTGAAACAACTTCGAGCGGCATTCCGTTTACGGCAACTGGTCCCGGAGTGACCCGTTCATTGAACATAATTTTGGTCTTATCTAACTTCATCCGGAGACCGATGCGTTGGGAGGAGTCAGCTAAGTTGGCCAGCATTTGTTCCAGCTCTTGCTGCGTTTCCGCCTTGATGACGATATCGTCCGCAAATCGCAAGTGTGAAATGTACTCGCCATTGATGTTAATGTCCCGACGATGTTAACGTCCCCTTGTCTCACTCCTCGCTTAAGAGGGATATGTCTATATAATTATTAATACTTGCGAATTTTAATAATTTGATATTTACAAATTTACTGATACTTACAATAAAAAATTACTTTCAATAACAAGGTATATTCACTTGAATTTGAATTCATCTTTTTATTTTATAACTTTTTAATTCAAATATTATTTTTCATGTGACAAGTAAATTTCGATATGAAACCAAGATGGCGCGTAACAGAAAAGTGTGACGATTTTTTTACATTGTTTAAAATCTGTCCCATATTTCGATAAGGAATTTTCACTTCAAATGATTCAAATCAAATCATTTATTTCAAATAAACCAGTTACAGGCACTTTTGAATTGTCAGAAGGTCGGTCAGTCAATAAGATGAAGCTAGTCAACTCGCAAGTAGTCTAGTGTGTAGATTGGTATCAAACACGAATAAGATTTTTAGTCTTTATTAACAATACGCGAAGAATTCGTCTCGGTGGTAGGCCATAACATCGGCTGCCGGCAGAAGTTACCACCCACCAGACAAAGTCTTGCCGCCAAACGAATCATCGTGTTCCGGCATGATGTCTGGTGAAACCGTACGGAGTATGGGTCTGAGCAGTTGTGTTGCGATGTGTGCCGGGTACGATGCGTCAAATGTTGTTATGCCGGGAGTTTGGTCGTGGAGGGTCTCCACATCAATCTCCCTCTAGCGCAGCGTCGTTGGTCATGTTATTGGGTCTAACATTGCACCACCTCGCTCAACTGCCGACTTCCTTCCTATTCACTAAGGTTTTTTAAGTGTATGGGCTTAATAAACTAGCGCGCTTTACCGTCAACGATTGCATCACTGCTTACCATCAGGCGGAATTGCAGTCAAGCGCTAGTTTATAATTATTAAAAAAAAAATCTACAGAGTCAAATTCCAATTTAATTGAATTTCTTGCTTGTGATTTTTAAAACTTTTCGGTAGATAGAGTAAAATTCCTCCTTCGATTTTTCCACAGTCAAAAATCAAAATAATCTAAACAACTCGTTTTATACTAATCAGTGTTCAAAACGGAAACAAAAACATACAATACGCTTCAGTGAAATTTCCACTTAGCTGAAACAGTACGTGAGTAGGGAGCTAAAAGAGCATATGTGCTAAATCTATATATGTGTTTATATAGCTCATTGTATTGGTGTAACAAGAGGCTTAATGAGGCCCTACGTAGAAATACGCTAGCTCGAGTAATTGGTCGACATTGTGGTTTCATTTTGGGAGCCATATTGGGCCCGCTAAAGGTTCAAAGGGATTTGGGTGCGAAACGCATAGTGCGGTGTTTAGGGATCGTATCAAATAAAAGCTGATTATTCTATTACGTGTTAAAATAAGTTTTTGATTTATAAATGATTGTAATGGTCAAGCGTATGTGGTAATTAATTCATTTCTGAGCAAAGAACTGTACTTCAGTAACAGAAAAATGTCTCTATAAATTCGTCGTCTAATCATGAATTGTATGCCCAAAAGACAGAATTTATAAGGTTATTTGATAGGATCCTGAATATGGCTTCGTCTTTCATCCAAATAGCGTTTTAATGCTCAAAGGGATTCCTAATGAATTTCAAAAAGCTTTTTTATGGCAGCAAGAAATTGAAAACATGGTTTCTTCTCGGAGGTAACAAAGAAACAAATCGTAAAAATGCAATTTGCACATTAAAGAGATTACTATGGGTTTCATTCGGCTATCAACTATTTTATGGCTGTCTGACGCCGACGGTAGGTAATTGAAAACCACATTGATATGTATAAAATGAGGCAGTCTTATTGCTGAACCATATTCTCTGACGATAAGCTGCCCAGACGCATCAATAAGGTGTCCATTGACGCCTGACAATATAAATTTTATATGAGATTTATTATAGAACTTTAAAACTATTTTATGTTAAAATTCAATGGAATAACATACTTGAACTTCTAAGATATACCTGATCGTATTATTAAAGGCCGAAAAAAAGAAAAGATAACAGAAAATTAATTTAGTACCTACAACTAAAAGTACACGTTGTATAGCTCCGTATATTCATCCGGAGTGAGTGCTGAAAAAATGAAGTTTGCTTCGATTTCGCCTACTTTGCATGTAAATTCTAACACCTACCTTCTATACACCGTTTTATTACGGAAAAGCCGATATGAAAGTGCTACATAATATTAGGTGTCCTCAGTCATATAACTTTGCAGAGTATTTCTTGCTAAAAGGACCGCTCAACGCTAACCCAAAGGGCTTTGAGAAGCTAGCTTTTAGGAGCAGGAAAGCGGATTTCTCTGGAACGGAAGCCTATAATATGATCGTCGCACTAAAATTGTGGGACCAACTAAATTAAATTCTGGACGGATTAGATATTAAATGCGATGTTCCTTAACGTCTGTCTGTTCTCTAAGTATTACACCGATATTCCATTTGTGAGCTATGTTCCCTATTATGAATTGGGTTAACTTTTGGTCAGAGAAATAAATTACAGGGGATAAAGATGTTATTTACAATGAAGTATATGGAAAGCTTGGTTAGTGCACTACTAAAACCTACATTAGCACAACATGCGACACATAAAGGTGACATACAAGTACTCGATGTATGATAAGCGTACACATAAAATGGCTGTCTCATTTGCCACTTACGGGGATAGAGGCCGGTTTGTTGACAACCACAATGTCCTCGTCGATATGTACGAGGGTGATCGGTTGGCTGGTGACCGGTACTTCGTGCCTGCAACGATACACACGTCAGGCTTACGGCTTCTGGGCAACGGACTCGGAGCAAAACCACATTAAAGAAGACGAAAATTTCGTTTCTTTAGACGAAATATTCATTTTTGTAAACAAGAAAAATACAATTGTTTAGATATTTTAGTTATTTACCAAGAAGATATAAGGGAACATTAGTATTGTTTAAAGTAAAAGTTGTGTTTCGTGTTTAAACAAGAGTTTATGGCCCTTTTTTGAATCACGGCGTCGATGTCGATGCTAAATCAACATTATTAATTAGTTTATATTACTAATTAGCTTAAACGAAGAACATTTTTGCTCAGAGTTCGTTCAAATATTAGTTCTCGTGACGTATGATATAAAGATTAGACGAGAACCAAACAACAAATGAATATGCGTGAGCGAAATTGTAAGATGTACCGTGTAAAGTTGCATGGCGTTCTCAACTAGACACGGTATCAGACTATTAACAGTTATAACTTTCAAGATATCAAGATATAAAGAACTCTGTGTCTCTGTTGGAAAACGGCCAATATGCACTCGCATGCTCATTCGGTGCTCAAGATATCGTTATTAGAGATTATATTTGTGTTATAGTGGACTAAATACAAATTAGACCTGAAATACAAACAAGCTTCGACGCACGTCACATTATTTAAAAATAAAATATTTATAGTTAGAGTAACCGTGGTAGTATGTAAGGATAAGTAAAATAAATACAAAGGCGAGAAAAATAAAGTTATTATATACAATACTGAAATCAAAGTAACATCTGAGTTTGTACGAGTATTGTGTAAAACAAAATATGTCGATGTGTTTGGGGTTCGTGTATATTGAGTCTAAGGTGCTGTAGCTATCTGAAGCGGACTACTGGATACCGTTGACGTATTATATTATAATGCTGTTCTATTACCTATGGACAACGTTTGCTAGTAGGTCATTGTGCTTCAATCTGTAGTCAGGGTCAACTCTTTCGTAGTTGACAGTCAGGGTTCCCGCTCTGATGCACCTCTCGTACTCAGCTGCAGGATGCGCTCTAAATTCTCGCGCAAAAACGTCGAGAATTTTCTCACCGACCCACCTTCCTTTGGTGAACGTCGTAAACGTAAAGTAGTATGGGTAGACTTTTCTGAGGCCTGAAATTCGGAAATACTATGAATAAAGAGATATATATTTGCAAGCAGTCTAAAAGTTTACAGAGACAAAATAATAATAGTGAAGAAAAGACAACAGCATCCATGTACGACGAGGTATTAGAGCATTTTGCTCTTTGCCTTAATTAATTTACGTATTCTCTTTAAAACATGTGTAATTTCATATTTTATTTCATATTTTAAAACCTTCGCATATTTTACTTCAATAGCAAACTTTACATTTCATTCCTTAAAATGATGAAATCTTTTTAAGTGAAATGGAAAGTTTGCTGTTGCATCTCCATCTTTTGTTGCATCTCCAATTTATTAAAGAAAACCTCGACCCAAAAAGACTACAAAAACATTTCCAACATTTTAAAAATCTGGAAGGTATATCGCCCTTTATAAGTCGTAACCTCGAAATATCTGCATAGCCGTAAAGTATAACGGGGGTCGAATGAAGAAAGCGCCATTGCGGTTAGATGACTAAGGCCATTAGATCATAATGGGCTTTTCTGACATTAGCCATATTGAAAACTAGCGTGCCCGCTGTTTCATCCACTTAGTGTCAACATAGGTAACGTAATGGCTTGATGCTCCACTTTTAATCACTTTCTAAAGTGTATATATATCAGATTCTATTCCATTATTACTTTTCATCATTTGTATATAGTTTTAAATGAATTTATGTGTCTGTTTCTAGTAAAGTTTAAAATTAAATTAATGTAAAAATATATGTATGTGTATGTTGTATGTTTAATTTAATGTTAAGTTTTATGTAATATATATATGTACTCAAATATAACTCTAGCCTAAGTGTAGTCTTAGTTAACCAAGGAGGAATTACACCAATGAAACTGAACACGATAAGCACACCTGAACCGCTTTCGAAGCTTAATTAGAAGGCAAATTCCTGTACTTAATTAAAAACTTGCAAATTTTAATCGTAATCTCATCTCAGCGATCAATGTCAAAATCTTGTCAAAATATAGAAAAAGTAGAGGCATATTTGACAGGTTGAAACTAAAACTAGACGTGCTTAAAGTTATGGAAATAACCCCTCTGTCAGTGTCAAAATTCTATGACATTGACCACTCTAATATAAACTGGCATGTGTGATAATTCTGACGAAGAAAAAAAGATTACTGATACAAAAGCATTTACACTACGAAATCAAATTAGGTATATCAAAAACTTTTACCCAAACAATGGTGACTTAATTAAATCAAACCACATAATGAAAACGAAATAGATGTTAGAAATAAGGATAAGAATTAAATCAAAGGAAGGAAAAAAAATAAAGGAACGGATTCGTTATTGAAGATATATAAAAGATATTCATGTAATCCAATATCAGTCGAGGTTTGTCAAAACCGTACTTACAAGAAATAAAAAAGGATTCCGAGGAGACGATGTTGGCGATGGCTTTGTGCGGAGATTACTTAGACATAATATTTATAGAAGGGACAAAATTATGTGCCGCTGATAAATTATTTGTACGGGTTTCTGTTCCGTTGATTAATTTGTGAGTTCTGACCGTTATATTTAGACTTGTAGTTATATCTTAGATTCCTATTATTGCTATATCGACATACAAGATACAAATACAATTTATTTGTCTAATTTATTTAAATTTAATTTCTTTGTCTGGCTCATTGTTACTTATTACATTTGTTCGCTATTATTTAACCGTGGCTTGGTTCACATGGATGTCGGATAACACCCCAAGGCTACTTCTTTATAGTTAATTAAGACGGTACAACACAAATTATATTACTTAGTACCGGTCGGCATTAAAAATACCTTTCTGTGAAATATCTTCATCAGCGGTATTTACGTGATTCGGAAATTCACATTTCCAACCAATTCTCAACGAAATTGCTACATTAGTCAATAAGCATAGTATAGTATGTATATAGTAATAAGTATTGGATGTATTTCATATATTTATTTCAGATAAGTAAATAAATAAAATAAACATTCAATCGAGCATTCATTTTTAAAGTTATAATTATATTTTTCTTTACTTGTTATTAGTGGCTAGTAGGACATTCAAATATGGATACTGCTGTCTAACGTTCATGTGCTCTATCTAGATATTAAATTACTAGATTTTACTTTAAAACACTCACCATTTTCCATATAATATGATGTTTCGTTGTACCGATCATCTGTAAAACCCGGCCTTTTCGCTTTCAGAGCCTTTGTTTCTAACTTCGCCTGAAACAAAAGGAAAAAAATAATAAAACCATTGTGTTCTCGGGCCTTTATAAAGTTGTGTGAACTGTACAGAGATAAAGCCTTGGAGTAAAAGTAAAGTGGAGGGGAGGGGGGGGGGTGCTTCTATGTAACGTGTGCGGCTTAACGAAGACGTCTGTATACAGGCTGGCAGTAATATTGACGCGCACACTGAAAACACGATTTCAGCACATAATTCTAGACTCGATAGATAGATATCTTTCATAGTTTCTTCGGGTTATCTCTTATCGCCGTCCAGGCTTCCAGTGAATGAGTATCTATGCATATTTCTCGAAGTGCATTCGCGACAAGTGTCTTCCATCTAGTCGTGTTTTCCGCACCTTGAGTTATCGACCTTTCTTCGTTTATATAAAAAGAAATATTAAAGTTTTTTTCATGTTTTGACACACAATAGTAACAAGAAAAATTCTTAAAAGAATACCCCTTTTAAGAATTTTTCAATTCAATATTTAAAATTCAATCAATATTTCAACAACTTTAATAGGCCCCGAACCGCATAAATGCCTACCGCTGGTTTTGAACTGGATTCTAAGTTTCTTATAAAAAAAACAACATCCACAAGGTCATAATGTTTGAAAAACCTTTTTTTTTTAAACCAATTGGCAGTTAAGCGAAGATGTTGGCCGGGTTAGCTGATGGTGTTCTTTATTTAGCCTTTTAGCTGCAACTTAAGACATATCTGCTATAACAAATTATTATTGCTATAAAAACAACTGCGGGTATTTGTCTTACACACTATCTCAGTGGTAGGCCATAGCATCGGCTACGGGCAGAAGTTACCACCCACCAGACAAAGTCGTGCCGCCAAGTGATTAGTCGTGTTCCGGCATGATGTCTGGTGAAGCTGTACGGAGTACGGATCTAAGCAGTTGTGTTACAATGTGTGTCGGGTACGATGCACCAAATGTTATTATGTCGGGAGTTTGGTCATGGAGGATTTCCAGATCAATCTCCCTCTGGCGCAGCATCGATGGTCGTGTTGTTGGGATTAAAATTGCATCAGCTCGTTCAACTGCCGTTTTCCTCCATTCAGTTTTTTTTGAGTGAATAGGCTCTTCATAAACTTAGGCGCTTTATCATCCAGATTGCAACACTGCTTACCATCAGGCGGGATTGCAGTCAAGCACTAGTTTATGATAATAATAAGAAACCCAATATAATAGCAATAGTTTTAATTTGGCCAGATCAATAACCTTCATTGAGTTATTTATACAGTAGAGTAGTAGATTTGTATGCATGAAGATGAATATTTGCATTGCACTGGTCTGGTCGTGCCTCGGAAAGCATATTAACCCGTTGGTCCCGGTTGCCATACGCACATCTAATGGCAGTCGTTACGGGTTCTTGGAGCCCTCAAAAGTCCAACAATCGGTCTAACTGCAATGCTTCGATATCGCCTTCGATTTGCGGAGGTCAGACGGCAGTCGCTTTACGGAAAATAACGAAGTTAAGCCAAAAATCAGCAGTTAGACTGGTAAAGCGGACCCCAGATTCCAAAAGCTGAAACAGCTTCGGATGCGACTGGGATTAACGCTGAGATGAAGAGAAGAACAGAGTAGTAGATACATTTCTCGATTGGCAATATCCTTCAAAAACACAAAACATTGAGATTCATAGTAGTGTATAATGTAGTTACGGCGCAGCTCTGTGTTTAACAGTTTATTTACATTGAAATAAATAACACCAAGTACACAAAAAGATTCCTCATCAAAATGGTTGTCAGTAAAAGATCGCTCTCAGCGATAAGACCGCCCATTGTGTCATCCTTTGTAAAGTCTTCATATTAATTATGTTCTGTAATTTTATGTTGTACATAATAAAGAGTATTCTATTCTGTTCTCAGAAAAGACAACGGGTTGCAAATAAAAATCACTTAGAAGTAGTCGCTCTAAGACGGTGACTTCTGTAAGTTGATTTGTTAACTTTTAATTAAAATATAAGTCTAAGAAAATAGTAATACTGAAATGAAATTCTTATACTAAATAATTCTTAAGCTCTTGAACGTATTCTCAAGTCGGCTGGATTCCTCTCTGTTGCACTACTGTACCAGTAGATATTTGAATTTATTTTTATCGTCCCACTGCTAGGCACAAGTCTCCTCTCATACAGAGAAGGATTGAGCTTACCTAATCACCACGCTTGCTCAATGCGGATTGGCGATTTTTTCCTCAAGATGTTTTCCTTCACCTTTTAATCAGTCATTGGTGTCCAAGATATACTTAAAAATATATATTTTTTTTTTAATATAAATTACAAACTAGCGCTTGACTGCAATCCCGCCTGATGGTAAGCAGTGATACAATCGTTGATGGTAAAGCGCGCTAGTTTATTAAGCCTACTCACTCAAAAGAACTGAGTAAATAGGAAGGAAGACGGCAGTTGAGCGCGGTGATGCAATGTTAAACCCAACAACACGACCAACGATGCTGCGCCAGAGGGATATTGATCTGGAGGCCCTCCACAACCAAACTCCCGACACAACAACATTTCGCGCATCGTACCCGGCATGTACATGGCAACACAACTGCTCAGACCCGTCCTCCGTACGGCTTCACCAGACATCATGCCGGAACACGATGAATCGCTTGGCGGCATGACTTTGTCTGGTGGGTGGTAACTTACGCCGGCGGCTGATGTTGTGGCCTACCACCGAGAGAGAAAAGTACATATAATTTAGAAAAGTTACATTGGTGGCACACTCATACTTGAGAGGCTCGTGTTTTGACCACTAGGCCACCTCGTCTATAAGAAATTTAATAAATTCATCAAAATATTCACCCGGTATTTTATCATAACAAAATCGTTTTAGCAACACGTCGAAGGCTCCTAGACTACTATTGATTTTTATGCCCACAAGGTTTTGTCGTTCACGAATCATGTTTCAAACTATTCCTTTGTTTGGACAGAAAATAGTTTAGGAGACCCATTTAGTTTTTAATATCGAAGTTTTGTTGATAAGCGAAACAAGTAAAAGTTTGATGGTGAAAGTCAGGAACTTTTGTTCAGAGAAGGGGTGAGTGATTTATAATAGGCACCCAGTGTTGGTACCGTAAATGTCAAGTATATGTATACTTTCATGTAAGTGGTATTCCGTAGATTACCAACACTATTTGTCTTCTTCCCCTTGGTATTTCACCCAAAGCTTGTTTATAAAAGATCCCTTACATCGATAACACCATCCATTATGTCACCCTTTGTAAAATGTTCATATTTATCTCTTTTTTAAAAATAATTATAAACTAGTACTTGACCGCAATCCCACCTGATGATAAGCAGTGATGCTATCGTTGATATTAAAGGGCTGTAGTTTATTAGGCCTATTCACTTAAAAAACTTAGTGAATAGGAGGGAAGACGGCAGTTGAGCGAGGTGATGCAATGTTAAATCCAACATCACGACCATCGATGCTGCGCCAGAGGGAGATTAATCTGGAGGCCCTCCATAACCAAACTCCAGACACAACAACACTAGGCGCATCGTACCCGGAACACAAATGACAACACAAATCAGACCCGTCGTCCGTACGGCTTCACCAGACATCATGCCGGAACACGACGAATCGCTTGGCGACAAGACTTTGTCTGGTGGGTGGTAACTTTTGCCGGCAGCCGATGTTATTTGGCCTTAAACCGAGAAAATCTCCAAAATCTTCTGTAAATTAAATCTTCTACTATAGAAAAATTGAAATAATATGATGCAGTTGGCGAAGGTAGTAACAGAGTACCCAGTTATAGAGTAGTTTATAAGAAACTTCTATTCATTGAGCAGAGTGCGCGTGAAGAAGTATGCTCTTCAAAATTATTTGCCTTTGCATTACTTACCAGTATTAATATCTTGCAGCACAGATTTCAAAATTACTTTTTATTTTAATTCAGGATGGATTCGGAAAACAGTAACATTTAATATGAGCACTATCTCTTCTGGTATCCTGATTAAAACTGTACAACAGCTGAGGCTTAGCGTTGATTGGTCGATCAACTCTGACGTCACATCACCGGGATTACCGCCATATTGCTTTTTAATGCGACCTCGGTGGGACATGAAATGAAGGACGTTTGTGAAAAAGCTTGCATTTTATTGAGTAAGTAAAAAAGGATTTATAACCTGTGGTTTGTTTTCATTAATAATTGTAGTGCATGGAAGAGCAGTGGTCGACAAGTGGTGGTCGTAGGTTCGGATCCAGGTAGACTTTACTATTTGTACAGACGACAGCACATCAAATTAGTACAATCTGTCAAATACCTTTATCAGATTTTCAACTTTATCGCTAAAGCATTAAGGCTCAAGATTGATTGGAAATATTTGACAGTCTCGGGTAGCATGACCTGCTGTCGTCCGTATATAAATAATTTTATCACCACTGCTCTCAAAATGGTGAAGGCAAATATCGTGAGAAAACCGGCATGTCCTAGATAGAACCCAGACATATGACATCTACCAACCCGCACTGGGTCCGTGTTGTAGATTGTAGTCTATACAACATTATTTTTTGTTTATGCGAAACCCGAAACACGTGTCCAGAATTTTCCTTTTTTTATCTGGACACGAAATCCGGATTCTGTAATTCTGGATTCTCTAGAGAATCTATGTACAAAATTTCAAAAAGATATCATGAAAACCTTTAAAGTAATGAGCTTGTTATTCTACTTGGTTGTCCCAACAAAAATATGGCCAAAGCTCACGCGCGCCTCAAAGAGATTTCAGCACATCGTGGTGGGATCCACGAAGACCGATGCCTGAAACCGTGGCCCTGGCCTACAGGTAGGTGAAGGAACACAGGTGGGCTTTAGTCGGTAAAAGTCTGATACGCCCATCCGCTCCGCTCAGAGCGGGAGAGGTCATATGATGATTTCCCATCCCAAACAAAAAAAAAAGTTCATCAATTCACACCGATGAGAAATCCCACCATACACAGGGCTGTCAGCCATACAAACAAAAACTAGAATGAGTAATATTACTTAGTTTGTTGACATCAGACACAACTATCGATTTTATGACGAGTGCAAACGTGTGGAAGTCACTTTACGACGGTCTTAAAACTAGGAGACAGTGTGAGTCGTAAATGGAAGGAAATCGTCGTGAGGAGAGTTTTGAGTTCGACTACAAGAGTTAGGGAATACTTAGAATACGATACAGAACTGTGGGAACCATGATATGACAATAAAGGGGTCACTATGGAAGTAACGACTATTATCATCATCATCATCACTTTAGCCAGCCCACTGCTGGACATAGGTGGAGACCACGTACCAGCAGGCAGGATTGCGGTCAAGCATTAGTGTGTAATTGTAAAAAAAAAAAAAAAAAAATAAGATCTATTATCTGATATTAGTTTTGAATGGCGACCACGTACGGGCAAGCGCAGCGCCGGACGCCCACGGACTAGGTGGTCGGATGATCTGACCAAAATCGCAGGGAAGCGCTGGATGCAGGCGGCGTCCAACTGTTCTTTTTGGAAATCCTTGGGCTCGTTTCCAAAAACGCCCGTACGTGGTCGCCATTCAAAATTAATATCAGATAATAGATATTAAATTATGTTTTTTTTTACAGTTACACACTAGGGCTTGACCGCAATCCTGCCTGATGGTATCAGTCATGCAATCGTTGATGGTAAAGCGCTAGATTATTGAGAGCCTATTCACTCAAAAAAACTAAGTGAATAGGAAGGAAGACGGCTGTTGAGCAAGGTGATGCAATGTGAAATCCAACAACACGACCAATGATGCTGCGCCAGAGGGAGATTGATCTGGAGACCCTTCACAACCAAACTCCCGACACAACAACATTTGACGCATCGTACCCGTCACACATCGCAACACAACTGCTCAGACCCGCCCTCCGTACGGCTTCATCAGACATCATGCCGGAACACGACGAATCGCTTGGCGGCAAAACTTTGTCTGGTGGGTGATAACTTCTGCCGGCAACCGATGGGTTGCGAACAAATTATGTATGTAAATAGTCTTTAATTTTCACTATTTTTCGGGATTTTTTCCTTTACTCGTGCTACATGAAGTTGGTTTCTGCCAAATATAATGATTTCAGGCTAACGGGAAGCCCCTGTAGGTTTTGTTTTAATTTTCTTATTGGTGACAAAATATTTGACATAAACGCCCGTATCTTTTGATAACATTGACTCAAAAGTTAGATTTTTTCACTGCTTCAATGGCAATTTCAATTTCCAATATTTCAAATTAATTTCAACATGATAACTCCAACCCTTTCTGAGAAAAAGGGTCTTGAAAACCGAACAGACAGACTAACACCGAAGTGATTCTAGTGGAGTACCGTTTTGCCTTTCAAAGTAAAAGGAAACCCTTAAAACAATTGAAACCCCTATTTACTCACACAGACGGCTTCCATCAATATTTATCCCAGGTAATCTATGCTTAATTTATTCCCCTCAAAGGTAACAACAACACAAACAAACACACATAAGTTAGTTTCCGTTTGATTTATTATATACATCGTTCAAGTTGAATTCCATATGGTAATGTCCACTTTAGTATTCAGTTTCTATTGGAACATTCAATTTATTGCTCACTAACTTTTGCTCGTGGTTGTGCTTGGTGTTTACGAATAAAGTTGTCTGAATGTATTGACAGGATCGAGGTTTACGGGCTTAAGAACTGACTTCGGAAGTTACTGTTTGCTGGTAGTGGACTTGGCATGAAGAAAACATCGAAGAGAAGTCTGAAGTCTAGTTCAAATTGATGTTACTTTCAGTTAAAGATATATCAACTTTATTTCAATATTCATTTCAGTTGATTTTAGAGTGACTCAAGTTATAAAAATATTTGAAGTTATAGCGTAAACTGAGCGGGAATCTCAGCGCCCTCACGCAGCTCAAGCAGCTTGCCGCCCGGTAAAAAAAAGGCCCGGGTCGACAGCGCGTTATGTGTCATGCGCCTTAAAGAGATGTCAGCATATCGTGACGGGATCCACGTGGACCTCGAGGCCAGGGTTGCGAATTGATTAACTGCCGCACAGGCAAGTGAAGGAAAACGGGTGGGTTTTAGTCGGTAAAAGTCTGACACACCCTTCTGCTCCTCCCAGAGCGGAAGACTGTACTTTGTTTTGTAGGAGTTAAAAGTTGTTTTTCTATAAGTAAGTCGCGATTGTAGATTATTTTTTTCTCGGGACTGTAGCGGTGTACCTATAGCAAATTTCCCCCTTAATGTTGAATCCTTATGTAATAGGGGGCGATCTAATTCCCACCAACCGACCATAAAACCAGACTCCGGGCAGCTACTGAAGAATTTGTAATGGAAAAAACCAATAGCCCTTTGCCTGACTCGTGAATCGAATCTTGGGCCTAATAGCAGCACTTGCCACGCCTAGACCGACGAGGCAATCGTATGTACAGTAAAGGTCAAAAGTGAATGTGTGAGTGTGTGTAGTGTCTTTTAACACTTATTGTTAGTGCAATAAAGTTCAAAAGTGGTAATGCACTTTTGATCCTTACTGTAAATACATATATTCCAGCCACATTAACTGGCTATAAAACAACAAATTGATGTGTATTGGCTTAATAAATGATTACCATGATTAATTATCTGTACAAGATATTGTCGACCAGTTTGTGTTGTCAGTGATGACTTATGGAACTGAGACGTGGTCATTAACAATGGGCCTTATAAGAAAGCTCAAGGTCACTCAAAGGGCAATGAAGAGGGCTATGCTTGGGGTTTCACAACGTGATCAAATCAGAAATGAGGAGATCAGCAGAAGAACGAGAGTAACTGACATAATCCGAAGAATTGCAACACTTAAGTGGCAGTGGGCCGAGCGCATTGCCCGTAGGACCGATGCCCGATGAGGCCGACGGGTTCTCGAGTGGCTAACACGCACCGGAAGACGCAGCGTGGGTAGGCCCCCGACAAGATGGACCGACAACCTGTTGAAGGTCGCGGGTAACCGTTGGATGCGGAAGGCGTAGGACCGGTCGTCGTGAAGATCATTGGGGGAGCCCTATGTCGTTTCTCAGGGACTCGTCGAGCTTCATTGCTCGGCGTTTTTCTGGGGGTCTCCACTGTTGATTCTGGCTTTCAGGAGTCGCAGTGGGTGGGAAATGTGTGACGGGTTTTGTCCCAAAAAAAAGTCGTAACGAGACAAAGGTCCAAAAAGTAGTTGTGGAGGTCAGATAGACTAGAGAGAATTTCCGGTATTCGTCATCAGTTAGACAGCAAGCTGACACCTACCTAGTTGAGAACGCTAGGCAGATTGATTGTACAATTAACATTAAGTACCGCAAAGATGTTAGCAGAGCCTTTCGGAACGAGTAATGTATTTAAATTAAGGTGAAGTGCACTCTTTGTCGTAAATTCATTGTTTGCGGAGAAAATGAAAATAAATGCTCCCCCCTTTCTCTTCCGTTGATGTACTCAAAAAGTATGCGCTTGAGATTATTTTTAAGAATCTCTCTTTTTTTAAGAATATTTGCCCCACATTAGGGATATAGTCGTGGTGGCCTAGTGGTTGAAACACCAGCCTCTCAAGTATGAGTGTGGGGTTCGATTCCAGATCAGGCAAGTACCAATGTAACTTTTCTAAAGTCATAGGTGCTTCCTAAGTACATCTGTACATCTTGGACACCAATGACTGATTACAAGGCGAAAGAAAACATCTTAAGGAAACCTGGACTTTAAGTCTGAAATCGCCAACCCGCATTGAGCAAGCGTGGTGATTACGCTCAAACCTTCTCTGTATGAGAGGAGACCTGTGCCCAGCAGTGGAACGATAAAAAGTTGATGATGATGATGATGATGACATTAGGAATAACTGCTGTAGGTAACGTGGGTGGGTTTACAAACATTTACACCCACATACGCAAACAACGAGACCCGGAACAACTACCTGCAGACATACAAATATTAATTCCGTGCGGGAATCCATCCCACGACACGTAGCGCAGCAATCAATCGCTCACCCACTGTGCCAAACGTGTCGTCGTCCTTATTTATTACGGTTATGTCCATGTTTGCCATTTTCGTGTTCTTGGATATGGTGACTTGTTTTTGATGGGAAATCATCAAATGATCTCTACCGCTCTGGGCGCGGCGGAAGGGCGTATCTGACTTACTGACTAAAACTTCAATTCCTTTACTTGAGTGCGCGCCAGGGCCACGGTATCTCTTTTGAAGAACCCGCAGCCCTGGCAGGCATTGGTCTCGTGGACCTCGTCACGATGTGCTGTGTCTGTCTCTTTGAGGCGCTCGTGGAACACAACGCGCCGTCGACCCGGGCGTGGTCATTACCAAGTTGCTATACTGTGCGGCGAGCAGTGGGTTATATTAGATAATTATAGATTAATTATGATTATTTATTATATAATCTATGTAAATAGTATTACACTGTAGACTACCAGCCACCGACTGACAGCCTCCGTGGTGTAGGGGTAGCGAACGCGGCCCCTTCACGGAAAATATCGAAGTTTAACCTAAATCAGCAGTTAGACTGGTAAATCGGACCCCAGACTCCAAATCTGAAAAAGCCACGGATGCGACTGGGATTGACGCTGAGATGATGATGATGACTGTAGATTGCCTACATTATTTCTCTCTCCTTCCCCTTAGTGCTCCAACCAAAGGTTGTCTGTAAAAGGTCGTTCTTAGCGATAAGACCGCCCATTGTGTCACCTTTATAAAGTCTTTATATTTACATATGTTTCTGTAATCTATGTGGTGTACATAATACAGAGTAATGTATTCTATTCTATTATACTATGAAGTTTCCAAGTTTTTTGGTTGTCAACTGAGCATCTTTCGCAGTCCTTACTGGTCATAGGAAGCCCGAAAGTCTGATAAGCCCTCTTATCAAGGAGTATCATATTATCCAGTAACTAGGTTACAGCAGTTAGGCAGTCGCTCCGTTTATAATAATTTTCTAAATCATCATCATCATCAATTCAGCTGAAAGACGTCCACTGCTGGACACAGGCCTCCCCCAAGGATCTCCACGACGACCGGTCCTACGCCTCCCGCATCTAGCGGTTTCCTGCGACCTTCACTAGGTCGTTGGTCCACCTTGTCGAGGGCTTACTTCACTCGAGAACCCGTCGGCCCTATCGGGCATTGGTCCTACGGGCAATGTGCCCGGCCCACTGCCATTTTAGTGTTGCGATTCTTCGAGCTATGTCGGTTACTCTCGTTCTTCTGCGGATCTCCTTATTCCTGATTCGATCACGCAGTAAAACCTCAAGCATAGTCCTCTACATTGCATTCTAAATACCAACTTACAAATAGATATGACCTCTTTATAACATTAGAATAGATTATATAGGATTAGTTCATTTCATATGACGTCATAATTCATAATATATTCAAAGTGTGTATGTTAATGCTGTAACCATGGCAACTCAGAACCAGCACCCTAATTGCGTGACACTATTAGTGTCAGTTGGAATCATTTTGCTAATCCATTGTTCCATATGTTCGAAAACGTGTCAGCTCTGCAACGTAAGTAACGCAATGGATGTTGTTGGACTGTCAAAATGAAACCCATTGCTACTGATAGTGTGTTACGCAAATACCCTGCAGACTCAAAGGTCACGTGTCAATGCTATGACGTCACATAATACCGTTATATTCAAATCGGAACCAGCAAAAAATTCTCAAAAAACCATCAGAGTTTTGTTGTGTTTGGCTTTACACAACATTATATTTTGTTCATGCAAAATCCGAAACATGTGTCCAGTATTTTAAGTAAAGAATCTATGTACAAAATTTCAAAAAGATATAATGGAAAAACACAAAGTTATGAGCTTGCTATTCTGCTTGGTTGTTCCAACAAATATATGGTAAAAGCTCCACTCGGGCGGGCGAGCCGGGTGCGTTCACCTGAGGCGTCAGCTATTGCGCGGGCTCGGTAACCACATTGAAACAATTTCTAAATTTATTTGGGAAAAATATAACATGGTGTAAAAATGATTGGAATCGATTCAGTTGCTCATTCTGAACAAACTGTATTTAGGTTTCGTATAAACCTGTATGTTATTACTGGTTATAAACCATCTGAATGCCAAATTTCAGCCAATCCGTTCAGTAGTTTTTGCGTAAAAGAGACAAACATACATACAAATTATTGTAGTAACTCAAAAGGATCATAGTATGTTGTTTCTTCTTGCTTACTACATCTTTACTACAAGATCACGCTGGTAATATTCAAAGGATTAGGCAGAAATGTACCGTAGTACCTAATTTGGCTTCTTCTTTCTTCTTCAGCCTATAGAAGTCCACTGCTGCACAAAAGCCAAAATAGTTGGAACTGAGGTTTGTTTATCACAGTTCGTTATTACAGAGCCCAGCTTTACGATTTCCCATTCACAAGCAATTATATTGGACTGGGTAATTAAATTACAATTTACATTCAAATAAAACTTGGCAACCGTTTTAATGGCTAATGGCAATGTCTGAAAACATGATAATGCACTTAACCGACCACAAAACATGCATCATTCGCACACATACAATAACATAAACTGCGGTCACAAATTCACAATTTATAATTCACCAACTCCTCACTTATAGTATTCACATTTTATGACCACTCCAAGTAATACCGTTCTACTACATTTGATCGCGTGATCAAAGTTATTTTGTCCCAATGTGTAGTAATGCCGTCTTTATGTGCTCGCCAGTGTAATGTCTTTATTTATATACACGCCAGTGTAGTGTTGAAGTGAATTTTATGAGGACACAGTTCGTGCAGGGTGAATTTTATTTAACTTTTTTTAATGGAATTTTGACCCGAAAGTCGTTACTAATCCAAGAGACACAATAGACTGTGAAATCCATACTATTCATACTATAAATGCGAAAGTATCTCTGTCTGTCTGTCCGGCTTTCACGCCAAAACTACTGAACCGATTGTAATGAAATTTAGTATACAGATAGTCTATAGCCTGAGAAAGGATATAAGCTATAAAACATCCCGCTATGATCAATAGGAGCAGAGCAGTAACAAAAAATGTTGCGAAAACGGGAGTGAACGCGGACGTACACATTGCTCCCATTATTTTAACAGGCGCTTATTTTATATCAACTGAGCTCTTTCGGTTTCGCGTAAGCTTCGACGCGGGTGCAACTGCGGGGCACAGCTAGTACCATAATATAACAGTGTATTTGCCACAAGTTTCCCGTACAGTTATGCAGAGGTCGACATGTATTTACCCACAAGTTTTCCGTAGAGTTATGCAGAGGTGTAGGTCTTTATACAATGTGTTTTTTTGTACCCCATAATTCTAGGATTTGTAGAAGAACGAAAGTCGCCGACATAGCCCAGCGAATTAGCTCTTTGAAGTGGCAGTGGGCGGGGCACATAACACGTAGAGCCAATGGCCGATGTGGCAGAAAGGCTCTTGAATGGTGACCACGTATCGGCAAGCGTGGAGTCGAACACCCACCGACTAGGTGGTCGGATGACCTGACCAAAATCGTAAGGAAGCGCTGGTGGCAGGCCGCGTCCAACCGTTCTTTTTGGAAATCCTTGGGGGAGGCCTATGTCCAGCAGTGGACTTCACGTGGCTGACATGATGAAGATGATGATGAACTCTAGGGTTTGTCTATACTAATATATAAAGCTTGAAGAGTTTGTTTGAACGCACTAATCTCAGGAATTACTAGTCCGATTTGAAATATTCTTTTTGCGTTGAATAGACCACTAATCCAGGAAGGCTTTAAGCTGTATAATATATATAACATCACGCTGCGACCAATAGGAGCGGAGCATATAAAAAAACATCGAAACTTACGCGGGAGAAACCGCGAGACGCAGCATACATAAATGTAGACGTGCCCAATCAAGAATAGCGACATATTTGAAAAAAAAAATGTAAACAAATAATCTTATAACTTTATGGGAAAAAAAACTTTAACTCCTTTATAATAAAGATCAGTTTACAGCTTAATGCTTTTTAGAACTTTTACGAGAGAGCTAGTCACTCTAAAATCAACTTAATTCTCATTGTAATAAAGTCGATATTTGTTTTACTTGTGAAAAACATCAACTTGGAACAGACTTTAGATACAATATCTTATAACTATCTCATACTAGACGAGCACTATCTTTAGTAGCTGCACTCAAGACTCAAGAGTGAGCATTTCAAATTCTAAGTAGTACTTACTTTTATACATTTGTGTTCTTTATCAATGATATATAGTTAGATGATATATAGATAGTTATCCACTTAGATAACTTGTTATTGTGCAACCAAGCTTTAGTACCCGAAAACGTGCAATTTTATAAAAACACACTTGTATATTATAGAACGACTAGGTGCGCCCCGCGGACAGCCTCCGTGGCGTAGCGGTAGCGAACGCGGTCGCTAGCGAAAGCTAACTAACGCGGGTTTGGGATGCGATCCCAAACCCGCCTACCACGCATGGGGATTAAGGCAACCAAATGCACTGAAAGCCTTGAGGGAGGTCTTTGTCCAGCAGAGGACCTCTATAGGCAGAAGAAGAAGATGAAGAGCTTTATCGACAACTTTGGATCTCTGCCAGATTACCTCTTTCCGAATAGGAATGTACTCACGTATAACCATATAATTACACACTATATAGTAGTATAAATTTATACATATTATGAAGCACACACACACATTATACTAATTTATTGATTTTATTTAATAACTTATTATATGATGAAGATGTAAAAAAAATTGGTACAACATGTTTGCCAGGTTACCAAGTACCTATAGCTAGATAGTTTATTTATCTTAGTGACCTAATTTATATTGTGCTTGACTAACATCTACTACCTATTACTTTTGGCTTAATTACTAGCGAGGACCCTGGCACCCTAAACACAAGTTAAATCCTAAATTGGGTGCCAGAGTTTATCTAAAACACTTGCGTTGTTATAAGTTCAGTTGATTAATATGTTATGTTGTTATGTTCAAACCAGTGGTAATAAACATCTTTTTTTTTTTCTTTAATGTTTCCTGGTTAAAAAAAAGGATTTTATTTAGTCCGTCATTCGGATTATAGAAAAATATTGGATACGTATATTTTGATTTATTAAATCAGTAAAAATTTACAAATTTAAAAGGCATCAAAGATCAGGAGTGGTGGCTGGTGACGTCACTGCTCGCTAAAAAGTGTAGCGTGCAGTGACGTCACACGAGTTTTCAGCGCACTGTGTCGTCTTCATTTTTTATTAATATGAAAAAAGAAAAATATGTGTCTAGAATAATTGTCGAGAATTATGGAATATCTTACCTTTTTCAAGTCCTTGTTAATGTCAGTGTCATCTGCTTTTCTCTTCTCACAGGATAGTATGCAGTTCTTTCCGTTGTCTTTTTCTCCCTGGAAAGAATGAAATAAAAATATTAAAAAAAAAAAAACAAAAGTAAAAATAAACTTTTAAGGTTTGCTATCTTATCGTAATTTCATCTGAAAAACATGTCAAAACTATAAGAAAAGGACCGAGACAAAAACAAAATTCTTTGTTTTTTTTTTTTGAACTCAGCGCATTCAGATCTATATGATTATCTATAGTGGTGAGGGTTTTGAGCAACTTCGGGCACATACATACATACAGACAGACATACAAACATACGCACTTTATATTAATGGATTAGCGGTAACAGTTTAAAGCTGAGATCAGGCTGGCAATGTTCTTAAAACTACTAGAAATGTCTCTGTCATGTATGACCGCGTACATCGAGGGACTGGAACAATTTGCCAGCGGTGGTGTTTCCGTCTGACAACAATTTAAGTGTCTCAAGGCTAGAGTGAATAGGCTCTAAATAAACTAGCCCGCTTTACCATCAACGATTGCATTACTGCTTACCATCAGGCGAGATTGCGGTCAAGTACTAGTTCAGTACACGAAGTAAAACTAGTATCGGCGATCATAGTAAGTGAACCTCTGTACTGTATGTTTCTGCTTACCCTCGTTTAACGAGGGCGTGAATCAAGATCAAAATGGTTAAATAGTCAATTTCACTCAAAATAGTTTTAGTAAATAAGGGGCCGTCCATTAATCATACGAGGCTCGCAGGGGGGAGGGGGGTTCATAAAAAATCACAAAATATCACCAGGGGAGAAGGGGGGGGGGTGTAGTAATATGTCACGTGTATTTATATTTTCGGCAAATGCGAACCGAAAAGCGACTATGTATATGCGTATGATGGCAAGACGTTTGCTCTATTTCGTCTGCGTCGGTCTCTTGAAATTACTCCAACTTACGAAAGCTTCGGCAAATTGATCTATGATCTGTATTGCCCTAGCCTGCAGAAGAATCGGATACTTTTGGAAAGGACATGCCAGCGGTGTGCCGTGTGCATTGTACTTCTGTTCAAAAACAAAAGTTAAATCACAATTAAGATTCTTTGTAGGTAGGTATTAAAAATACACGTGATAAATTGGGGCAGTCTTGAACCTCACCATGTATAACCAAGGGGGCAAGGGGGAGGGAGGGTTAAAATTGCCAAAAAAAAACATCACATGATTAATGGCCGGCCCCTAAGTTTATGTAAATTAAACCTATTTTTTTAATAAAAATGTAATATAAATAAATATAAATAAAAATATAATATAATATAAATAAGTGCTTGACCGCGATCAAATCTGATAGTAAGAAGTCAAGCAATCGTCATCACCATTGACTTAACATTCAAGAACAGAAGTACTTATAAAGGTTGATGTTAAATTGAAGGGTGGAGGAACGAGATGGAATGCAGATATTCTAACCCCTCGCCACGAGCGTCCAAGGGGAGCGGAATGTTATATTAATGCAGTATCCTGTAGGTAGAAGGTACATTCTTATAATGAAATGCTTCATATTTTCCAAGTGAATTTTCGTGCCAGTCTTAAGAATGGAAGGAAAAAGATTATTGGAAATCATTTGATTGTGGATATTATTCATCACAGTTTCATTAAGAGACTGAAGTGTTAGTCCAAGTTAAGAAATCATCATCATCATCTCAGCGTTTCAATCTCACTAAAGCGTGGGTAAAGCGTGCTAGTTTATTAAGAGCCTATTCACTTTAGAATTGAAGACACTTAAATTGTAGTCCGATGGAAACACCGCTGACAAATTGTTTCAGTCCCCCGATATACGCGGTATAAAAGAAGAGGGGAAACGCTTCGTTCGGATCGTTTCGGTGTCAACAATGTAAGGATGGAAAGTCGCCGTACGACGGCTCGTCCAATGATGGAACGGAGATGGCGGAATTAAATCATGCAATTCTCTTGCACACTCTCCAAAATGCATCCTATAGAACACGGACAGGCTGGCTACTCTTTGCCTGTGCTCTAGATCTATTAAACTATCAACACTACAGCAAAACACTAAATTATCGACTACTATCTCAATATTGGACACCCCTAAAAACAAAAACGAAAAAAATAAATAAAAACGATAACCCGGCCGCAACAACAGTCACACATCCCAATTAACTGGATTTAATTCAAATAAAGCACATCTACGTTCGAATTTCGAAACCAATCGGAATCACCAATCAAAACGTTCGAACGAAAACAATTGGCTGAAATTACTAACCCAGGGTTGATGGCAGAGAAATGGTTGAAAATAGTCGATTAAGCGAAAATGTTTTCCATCGCAATTTCGTTCCCTAAATGTTTTGTTTGTAAAACAAATTGCATCATGTTTGGAAGTGTTTTTTGTTTTTGTATTTTTGGATACTTTTTTATTGTGGCGTGGTTTTGGTTACAAACTGAGTGTTTATGTTGAAATATAAATACAAATTATATTGTGAACCTATTTGGAAAGGCTCCCGCCACAATCCGTTTGTCCAATAAGGGCCATGTTATGCTGACCGCAAAAAAACACCAAACTTATCATATTTTTTAAATATAAGCAAAAAAACTTACAGAAATAAAATCAATATCAATACTGGCGTCAAAAGAAATGACTGACCTGCTTTAAAAAAAAAAAACTGTCGAAGTGGATTGATTTCTTTATATTTCGATTTCGTTATTTGAATCACCAAACGTCTGAACAACACGACATAATTTATAAAAAGACCCAACCCTGATACAATAGTTTAAAAATGCACGGCACGAACATTGTACCACGCAATTAGCAAGCTACAAACTTTGATTAACGAACAGTCAATGTGGGGGTGTGTATGTTGTGTATGTGTGGGTGTGCGCGGGTGTATGCAGGTGTGATTGTACACGTGTCAACGGAGGGTTGAGTGAACAATGCGTTGCCATTTTAAGGCTATGTGTCAAATGGGTCAAGGATTATGAATAAAGTGTAGGCAGGTTGAGTAAGAAGAGTGTCGTATTGTATTGGAATAAAAAAGTAGATAATAATATTTATCCAGTACGTTTTCTTTTTTAAAATTATAAACTTGAAATCGTTCACTCTTCCTTCCGTCAGTTCAGTCCTTGAAGACACATAAATTGTGGTCAGACGGAAACACCGCTGATTTTTTATGAGTTCGTGAATAATTTCACACATTTGCTTTTTTTTATCAGTACTGTCATTAAAGTGGTAAAATCCAATATTCATCTATTAAGCTGTCGTATACAAACATGACGATTTGTTTATAAAAAACAGCAGCAACAGGCAAATATTTTGCCGTGGGGTAGAAAGAAAGGGGTATATTACTTCCTACGCCGTGCCGGCGGTCTACTATCCCTTCATCTTACACATTTCCAATCAGGTTCAAGGGACCTATCTCATGTTCATCGAAGACAGCCGTAAGATCTTCAATATTCGTCTTTTAAGAATGGTAAAGTAATGCAATAAGAACCATGTTCCACAGTCACAAAGCTTTATAAAACTGCCCTCAAGACGCTAGGCCATCCATCAAGCTCATAAGATTCAGAAAGGCGCAATACGTGGGTCAAGCAAAACTGTCAGGCATTACTGTCATGATTTATCGTCAGTCATATCTCTAGAAAAATTGGTGGTGTAATTTTATTTTGATAGTGATGTATGTCGTGTATTAGGAGAAGGCTTGTCGGTATGTAATACCAGCTACACGCGTCGATCAATCTACTTTAGCAAACTTTAGCCTTTATAATATTAGTGATACTTAGATCAACTATAGCTAAAATATTCAAAAAATAAAATATAAAATTAAAATATAAAATAAAATTTAATTTAAATAAAATTTTGGCTATTGCCAAAACTTATGTTTCTTTACTTAAAATATTAGTATATCTTAGCATAGACACTCACTCACAAACTTTAGCTTGAAATATTAGTGTTTTTCATAAAACACCATCCACTGTAGTATCCTTCTATAATAGCCAAAACTTATGTCTCTTTACTTAAAGTATTAATATATCTTAGCAAACACACTTACTAACTTTAGCCTTTATAATGTTAGTGTTAATTAGATTAACTACAACCAAAATATTCCAAAGACTTCATCCATTGTAGTTTCCTTCTATAATAGCCAAAACTTATGTCTCTTAGCAAACACACTCACTCAGAAACGTTAGCCTTTATAATATTAGTGTTATTAAGATCAACATCCAAAATATTTTAAAAACATCATCCACTATATTATCCTACTATAATAGTCAAAACTTATGTTTCTTAACTTAAAATATTAACTTTAGCTTAAAATATTAGTGTTTTTTAGATCAACTTTAACTAAAATATTCTCAAAACATCATCCTCAGACCAACTATAAGAGAAAAAAAAAAATTCTTTACATAAAGTATTAGTATATCTTAGCTTGTTACTATAGATAAGTTTATATTTAACTAAAGGTCCCGTCTGTTAGCTGTCGAGTTTCATTTACTATGTCTTATTGATCCCCACTGGCCCTCACTTTTTCCGCTTGATTTATTGTTTAGACGCCTAGCAACCATTTCTAAAGGCTACGTACAAATAGGGAAGTTGTTAAGTTTTTTCTTTTGATAAAGTGAAAACGTTACATTGCCCTAAATAGTTATTTGTTGTTATGGGTAGTCAGATGCCCCAAAATCTGATAAGCCGCCCTACCAAGAGGTATCGTTTTAGCCAGAAACTGGATTGTAGAGGGAAGATAGGCTGTCTTCTCTTCTTCTTCTTCAGCCTATAGATGTCCACTGCTGGACAAAGGCCTCCCCCAAGGCTTTCCACGATGACCGGTCTTGTGCTGCCCGCATCCATCGGCTTCCCGCGACCTTCACTAGGTTATCGGTCCACCTTGTTGGGGCCTCCCTTACTGCCCCATCGGCCATCGGTTGTTCGAGCAATCTGCCCTGCCCACTGCCACTTAATTTTAGCGACTCGAAGAGCTATGTCGGTGACTTTGGTTCTTCTGCGGATCTCCTCATTTCTGTTTTGATCGCGCAGAGAAACCTCGAGCATAGCTCTTTCCATTGCCCTTTGTGTGACTCTGAGCCTTCGTATGTGGCCCATTGTGAGCGATCACGTTTCAGTTCCGTAAGTCAGCTGTCGTTCCTCGTAAAAAAGTGTTATTCAGATGTGTCTGGGTAGACTGGAAGCTGACCCTATCATATTAGGGAAAAAGATACGCATATGATAAGATTTTTTGTTGTGAGACTTTAAACCAAACCGAATTGCTGGGTTATTTCGTTCAGATAAGCAGTCACTTCATGTTGATGTACAGCATCCGGTTTTGTATACGATTGTACTCAAATCGAAGGCAGTACGACCTACTCCTCATAGAACATGTGGAGTTTTTAGTGTACTCGTATATGAGAATCCATTAATCTACCATACATGCATGGAAACAACCCACAAAGTTAAAGAATTTTGTGTTTAACATGCTATTTTTTGTTAAAAAAAATATAGATAAAATTGTTTACATGAAGTAAACAATATTTTAAAGATAAATAAGTACAACGAACAAAGGATTTCACCCATAGAAGCGAATAATCGTTAAAAGCTTAGAATCGTAGACGCGTGGGACGTCCGCTACGATCAATACTACGCGCCGGCCTACGCGCTACGAGCGTAGCCGTGCTACGAACAGCTGATGTTTGAAGGAAACACGTGTAGCCAATGTACATAAATAGCGACAGGCAGTACGACTATAGTATCACGCTGGTTATTTACAAAAGGTGAGCTGAGTTGTAATAGGTAATGTTCTGATATGATACATGTGTTTTAATTCGATAATAAGTATAAATACTAATGTCAAAAATTACAAAACGGTTATGTTAATATAAGAAAGTTAATGTAATTAATATAAAAACCATAACCTAACACCAAATAATCGAAGCACAATCGAACACACCACACAAACATGACACATATACACGTACCATACCATACTAGAGGGCAAATTCTTGCAATTTTTAAAACGTTCATACTCTGATTTCTATATCAAACTGTCAAAAATCTTTGAATTGACATATTGACAAATTTTTGACATTATGTTTGTTGCCGAAACAAGGCTGTGAGTACGAGTTTTGACGGGAAAGCTAAGATGAGTATCACGCGCATTATTCATTGGAATTTTAAAATTATTTATAATACATAGTTTACTAAATAAAAGCGCGTGATTTATGTAGTAAAAAGTGCATTCAGTAAATAATTCATAAATAAAGAAAGAAAGAAAGAAGAAAGAAATTTTTTTTATTCCGCACAAACAAAATGCACCTTAGGTACACTTAAATACCATAAAAATTACAATAACAAACAAAATAAAAAAAAAAAAAAATAATAACAATATTATTATTATTTTAATGAAATATCTCGACTTGGCACACGAGGTTGTTGACATGTGGAATGTGAAGCGGCTGTCATTGTACCGATTGTCGTATCGGCCAATGGTTTGATAGCCAAGAGCCGCGACCAACATCTATTGAGGCTCGCGTTATGCAGTTGGATCAAAGGCCTGATTCGAAAGGCAGTACTTCTCGATACGGACCGCATCGTGAGGAGGTTCCTGTCTCTGGAGCCCTAACCACCGGTAGCTTGGACCCTGCTCCCGTCATCGGTGGAACACTATTTTTTTATATTTTTAAATATTTTTGTATGTTTTTATACAAATATTTAAAAATGTAAAGCGATATGTAGACACGGAAAAATAAAGAGATAACAATATCATCAAAAGTCTCGTACTCCAAACATGCAAAACTGCCAAACTATAAATAAACAAAGTTGATTTTATGTCAAAGCCAGGGCCACAGACCACAGACCATGGAAGTAATAAGTACTACGTACAACGTAGTACTTATTAGTAACAACATATTATTAATAACATTGAAATATCGCAGCATAGTGGCCACATCATGACTTTGCATCAAACCTTCCTCATAGACGGTTCACGCGGCCCTTTTTTTCAACTGTCATTGGCGATATCCGCCATTATTGTGAAATAAAATTTTCAAAGAATTTCTATAATTTGCTACAGGTGTTATTGGCGAAATTGTGGTATATATCCCACAAAGGCCATTGATCAAGAGTTGAGGTTGAATCTCACCTTGAAAAATGAAGAAGAAGAAGAGGCTCTGAGTATATTTTGTATTAGGAGAATTGGCTATCTGATATTACCGTTCTAGTCTCCGCACTAGAATTCATACTCCGAGCCTTAGGATACAGACTAACTGTCATAGAGTTTAGAGCTTACTGGTAAATACCATATTGTAACCTAACTGTTAACTGTAGTCATGTATACGTAGCATAGTATTGTATAAAATAATGTGTTTTTTTTTTTTAAATGAACAGACATCTGTGCTGTTGGGGAGTTTATTCCGCCACTTCTTCGTTTGGCCGTTTTGAGGGACTGTTATATATACTAACTGTTATGTAATACTAACGTTCAAAAAGTGCTGATCCTCAGCCTAATCTGGTTAAAACACCAGCCTCTCAAGTATAGTCTACGGGTTCGATTCCTGGTCAGGCAACTATCAATCTAACTTTTCTAAGTTATATGTACTTTATAAGTATATCTTGGACACCAATGATGGATTACTAGGTGAAGGAAAACCTCTTGATGAAACCTGGAATTTAAGTCTGAAATCGCCAACCCGCACTGGGAAACTGGCGCGCTTAATCCTTCTCAGCTCATCTTCTCTCTTTTTCTCATCAAAAAAAGGTTGGTGAAGATGATAATAATGCAAGCCCTGCACAGGGGATTGTTCTTTATGCTTATTAAGGTCGACAGGTTGGCTCACTAATTAGTTAGTATCCCATAACACAAAAATATCTTGGTGGAAAAAATATCTTTTTTCTTACTCCTCCGCTATTCTTTTCTGATTAATTTCGTTGCGGGACCCAAGACAGTTGAATCGTTTCTCCGGGAATCGTCGAGCTTCATTGCTCGACGTTTTTCTAGCGGTATCCACTGTTCATTCTGGCTTTCAGGAGTTGCAGTGGGTGTGAAATGTGTGGCGGGTTTTGTTCCAATTTAAAAAAAATCCCATAACATAAATCTCAATCTGTGTGATTTGTCCGTATATATTTAAAAGACAAAAAAATATCCAATATCAGACGAAAACCTAGTTAAGTAGGTATGCAATCAACATCGGTTCAAAATTGTTCAAACAATCTGATATCAAGATATTATTTGTCCACCGCTCCGGTGACAATATAAACATGGGCCAATGAAAACAACTTGGATTTTAGGAAAGTTTTAATTGAACGAGTTTGACCTCAGAGTAATGTATTCGGTGTTAGATATTGATGAGCAGCGGTTGTCAAGGTTCTGATGGGTAGAATAAAAAGAATTTTAAAAATGGTTTCGGGACTGGTTTTTATGTTAATAATAACTTTTTAATTCAGTTAGGTACCTATATCGCGCTGTTTAGATTTCTCTTGGGAATATCAATTTTTTCCGGGATAAAAAGTACCCTATTAATTAATCCGGACTTCTAACTTTACGTCTGCAAAATTTTAATGCAATCGGTTCAGAAGTTACAGCGTGAAAGCGGAACAAACAAACTCACTTCCCGATTTATAATATTAGTAAGGATTGCCTAGTGGTTAAAACACCAGCCTCTAAAGTATGAGTGTGTGGGTTCGGTTCGATAGGAGACCTGTGCCCAGCAGAGCCATCAAACTTTTTATCGTCCTACTGCTGGGGCGCAGTTCTTCTCTCATACAGAGAAGGATTGAGCGTAATCACTACACTTGCTCAATGCGGGTTTGCGATTACAGTCTTAAAGTCCAGGTTTCCTCAAGATGTTTTCCTTCACCTTTTAATCTGTCATTGGTGTCCAGGATATACTTAGAAAGTGGTCGTCGTAAAGTGTTGGTCGTGTTGTTGGGTTTGATATTACATCAACTCGCTCAACTGCCGTTTTCCTTACTAGGGGAAGGTGAGGTAATACGATCCCTGCAGGTCAAATGATCCCCCACCTTGAATCAAACATAACTAGTGCTATCTATCCAAATGAGCATGAAAAATTATTAAAAAGTGTGGCTCTGATCTAAGGTAAGCCTGTTTTTAGACTTCCATTACTTTTTACATGTTCGTATTTATTGAAATGTTGTTTTATTTGCGGATATTAATAGCAGTTAGCTAATATTTAAGATGTTTTGATCTCCGTACGCGGCATTCGAAGGGTAAAATTTTGATCGATATCTTCGAATTTGGTGTTTGGGGCTAAATGATCCCTTCCTGTGTGTTTAAAATGATCACTGGAATCATTTTACCCCATTAGTATTTTTTGTTTTTACAGATCATACAGAGAATTTATATACCTACCTACATAAAACTAATAGTCAAAATTGGGCTGAAGAACAATTGCAAAAGGCATCACTAAGTTTTTTTGAGTGAATAGGTTCGTAGTAAACTAGCGCGCTTTATCATTAACAATTGTATTACTGCTTACCATCAGGCGGGATTACAGTTAAGCACTAGTTTATAACTGTAAAAAAAAAAGTTAAAAAAATAAATACAAGTGAGCGCATTGACACTTAACAGGAATACTGAGTTAGCAACTATGGAGGGGCCGGTGTCCAAAAGTGGACTAAAATAGACTAGACACCAACATAAAAGTAAATAGAATAGACACTAAGTATCATCTCAGCGTTAATCCCAGTCGCATCCCTCCACAATCCGAAGGCGATATCTAAGCATTGCAGTTAAACCAATTGTTAGACTTTTAACGACTGCCACTAGACGTTCGTATGGCAACCGGGACCAACGGCTTAACGTGCTTTCCGAGGCACGACCAGACCAGTGCAAATATTCGTATTCATCCATACAGATATTGGCACTGTGCGGGGATCGAACCCGCGCCTCCTTACGCCACGGAGGCTGTCAGAATAGACACTAAGTATAACTAGGTTCTAATTTTAGGCCACTGTTTAGAAAACTTCATTTTTTTATGAAGATCGATAACTTCATTGGGTGATAAAAATATTTGAGCAACGCAGCTCTAAACTTTGGATATTGACAAATCGGTAGGGAAGCAAACAAGTGAAACTCTGAAGCCGCTGAAAGCTTTGCTCGGCTTGATTAATTTTCGGTTTAGGACGACGCATTTTTAAACGACAAACGCCTTTAGTAATTTTCACTGACGACAATGTGCGTTGTTGCTATGTTCAAAATGGTAGGCGTTTTTTAAAAAGAGAATACATTAATGTTTTTATGCGCATTTTGAGTATTGTTAGGGTACTTGAATACTATGTTATTAATTAGTTTTCCAAGAAAAAAATCGAAAGCGTTTTTGAGTGAGTGAAAAAACAATGTCACAAAAGAGTAACAATGAAAAATATATATGTTACTGTTTCATGCGCAAAACAGACATATTCATGGAGTTATTAGAAGTAACATAGAAAAATTCATTTAAAAAAAATACAGAAAAAAAATCAAATCTGCGCGTGAAACCTCGTGGCGCAGCTAGTCTAATTATAGAAATATCTAATGAAATTTTAGGCCGTAATACACGTAACTATGCCGTAACACTATAACATGCACAAAAGTATATAAAATACAAATACAACTATTTATTGGAACAAAACTACATTATGTACAGTATATATTGGTATGCGAGTAGCTTGCATGCCATTGTGACATTTTTAAACCAGAAACCATTTTGGCATGCAAGCTCATATAAACCTGTATACTTTTGTGCGAGATACCAATTCACGCGATACATTTATGTCAAAATATGGATGACAGATGAATGAAATAGAAATGTGCTATGTGTCTGTCTCAAGATTGAAAGAAGCGGGTTTTCGGAACACTTCAGGCGGAAAGTAAATTACTTTTGTTTGGTTTCAGGCGTTCTTTGGAAAGTTGTCAATTTTTTTCGGGTAACGTTTAATTTATATATGTACTAGCTGTTGCCCGCGACTCCGTCCGCGCGGACTTCAGTTTACAGCGCGCGGTGGTTCCCGTAAATTAAAAAGAGCTCAGTTGATATGAAATAAGCGCCTGTTAAAATAATGGGAGTAATATGTAGTACGTCCGCTTTAGCTCCCGTTTTCACAACATTTTTTGTTACTGCTCTGCTCCTATTGGTCATGGTGGGATGTCATATAGCCTATGTTCTTTCTCAGGCTTTAGACTATCTGTGTACCAAATTTCATTACAATCGGTTCAGTAGTTTTAGCGTGAAAGCCGGACAGACAGACAGAGACACTTGTATTTATAATATTAGTATGGATGTGACTTGATTTAGTTTAGGCTTTGAATAAATCTATTTGATTTCTTTTTATGCTAAAAAAATGACAAATTTGATTTAAGAAGAGAGCAACCTGCTTTTGCGCCATCTGTTTTTTTTTTTTTTTTATTTTATTATAAACTAGCGCTTGACCGCAATCCTGCCTGATGGTAAGCAGTGACGCAGTCGTTGATGGTAAAGCGCACTAGTTTATTAAGAGCCAATTCACTCTAGCCTTGAAGACACTCAAATTGTAGTCCGACGGAAACACCGCCGCTGGCAAACTATTCCAGTCCCTCGATGTACGCGGTATAAAGGAGGAGGCGAAACGCTTCGTCCGGATCGTAGTGGTGTTAACAACGTAAGGGTGAAAACCAGCCCTACGACGGGTCGTCCGCTGGTGGAACGGAGATGGGGGAATTAAATCATGCAATTCCATCGCACACTCCCCGAAATGCATCCTATAGAACACCGAAAGGCTGGCTACTCTACGCCTGTGCTCGTACGTGTGTGTTTCTAACCGAAAAAATCAAAACTTCATACAAAAAAAAAATCAGGGCGTACCCGATAAACGTTGTCTAAGCCAGAAAGAGACGAACGTATTCCATTTCTTTCGCGACATATCAACAAGTCGGCTGAGCAAGGGCGTCGTGGCCGAAAATAACAATAGTTTCGGAACAGAATGACATAACAGTAGCTTTCTGCTAATCAGGCCAAAAGTTCTAAGAATATTTTGTATGAGTTAACATAAATAGAACGGAATCGTGTTAACTGATATTGTAGGAGAAAGAAATGTATTATTATGTAATTATTTGAAAGAAGGAGAATCGTATACTCAGTTGTTTTTTTTCCATGGAGAAAGAAAATTAGTTATTGTTAACTCATGCAGAATTATCATAAAACTAAAATAAACACACAACACAACACACAACAACAACAACAACATTAATATAGTTAAAATAAAAACCAAGTTATATAAATAATTATGTAACAAAAGCATCAGCCGCCGGCTTAAGTTACCACCCACCAGACAAAGTCTTGCCGCCAAGCGATTCGTCGTGTTCCGGCATGATGTCTGGTGAAGCCGTACGGTGGACTGATCTGAGCAGTTGTGTTGCGATGTGTGCCGGGTACGACGCGCCAAATGTAGTTGTGTCGGGAGTTTGGTCGTGGAGGGTCTCCAGATCAATCCTCTGGCGCAGCATTGCCGGTCGTGTTGTTGGGTTAAACATTGCATCACCTCGCTCAACTGCCGTCTTCCTTCCTATTCACTCAGTTTTTTTGAGTGAATAGGCTTAATAAACTAGTGCGCTTTACCGTCAACGATTGCGTCACTGCTTACCATCAGGCGGGATTGCAGTCAAGCACTAGTTTATAATTAAAAAAAAAAAAAAAAAAAGACTAGAAAGTCAAAACGTACGTCCATACGTAGCCAAAAGGCTTCTATGTCAGTATGAAGTAACATTTTTAGACATATTTTGAAACTTCAATAGTGAATACAATTCATTCTTTAAAAAAAAAAAACCTTTGAGTTACATTTTGACCACGTAGCAATTTCCTGACAGCTAAGAGAAATTTCAGAGTACCGAACTAACGGATAATTTTTTAACGGCGAGCAAAATATAGCCATGAATTCAGAGCATGGGAGTACAATTTCTCGTCAGCTATAAAAAAAAAACTGCTTTCAGTATTTCTTGCTATACAGTGATATCAGAATCGTTGGTCCTGGTTGCCAAATACAATCATCTAATACCAGTCGTTACGGGTTGTTGGAGCCCTCAAAAGTCTAACAATTGGCCTAACTGCAATGCTTCGATATCGCCTTCGAGTTGTGGAGGTCAGATGGCAGTCACTTCACGAAAAATATCGAAGTTTAGCCAAAATCAGCAGTTAGACTTGTAAAGCGGACCCCAGACTCCAAAGCTGAAAAGGCTTGCATGCGGCTGGGATTAACGCTGAGATGATGATGACAGTGGTATCAGAAATCAGAAACACATCTTCTGTAGCAATTTCAACAGTATAGCTATCACGTTTCATGAGATATACGCTGGTGACAGACGGGCTGACAGTGGAATCTAAGCAATAGGGTCTCTTTATAACACTTTGGTTATGGAAGCCTAAAAAGAACTGAGCTGTTTCATAGAAAATTTAATACACCCACGTGGTCAAAATGTATGAAACAAATTTTTTATAACCTCGGAAACATTCTACATCTTCATTTGTGGTTGCGTGTTGTAACCACAAATGAAGATGTAGAATGTTTTCCTGACCTTGATTTTAAAACAGATCGGGAACGGGTCGAAATATGGTAAAAATAGTAGAAAATGACAAAAACTGTCAAAGAGATGAACCCAAGTTCATCCTACTGATATTATAAATGCAAAAAATTGTGAGAAAAAGTTAGTTCACTTAATTGCGAGGTTTGCAATAAAAGAGAAGAAGTGCAGCATCTTTTGGTGGAGTGTGCCAGGAACGAGTTTGAGAGAAACAGAATTATTAGAGAATCTATATCTATCTATACTAATATATAAAGCTGAAGAATTTGTTTGTTTGTTTGAACGCGCTAATCTCAGTAACTAGGTACTGGTCCGATTTGAAAAATTCTTTTTGCGTTGATGCGGGTGCATCCGTGTGGCGCAGCTAGTTAAATATAAATAGGTTAGACTTAGGTATATTCAATAATTTTCGTTCCCGGCCTTTGTCCCGTGAGGCTAAAATGATTTATTCATTAGTTAATATTTAAGCTCATTTTTTGTTTAGAAGTAATTTTTGCTATGTAACTTAAGATTAGGTTATGGTGGGACTGACGTGTACTCGCGTCATTGTAACGATGGCGCGAGGAAGAGCGGAAACGGGGCTCCAGTCCGGTGCAGCGGCAGATCGAGCTGCACCGAGAGGAGCTCCGTCAGGTCCTGGTGGAGGACTGGCAGCAGAGGCTTATGCGCCTTACCGCCGGCCTCGTTACCGTCGAGGCGATCCGGCCAGTACTCGACGACTGGCTCGGGAGAAGGCACCCTGTCGTTCAGGGTGACTCAGTTGCTGTCGGGGCACGGCTGCTTCGGCAAGTACCTGCGTCGCTTAGGCAGGGAGCCGGACGCTCGGTGCCACCACTGCATCCAATGCGGGGAGGAGACGGCGCAGCACACGCTCTCCGAGTGTGCAGCTTGGGAGGAGCAGCGCCGTGTCCTCACAAATGAAGTAGGAGGCGACCTGACGCTGCCGGCAGTAGTGCGGAGGATGGTCGGTAGCGCAGAGTCGTGGGACGCAGAGGTGTCCTTCTGCGAGGACGTGATGTCGCAGAAGGAAGCAGCGGAACGGGCGAAGGAGATCTCAACTCGCTTCCCGGGCCGCAGAAGACGCACCGGGCGCCGAAGAAGGGCGGATAACGCCCTCTTCCGCCCCCCATGAATGGGTCCAGGGGCGAGGGACATGGGGAAGTCCCCGCCCCCTATTCGATGGACCCCGAGGCGGAGGCGCGCGCGAGTGTCGCCGCACGTCCCTGAGGCGATGCACGGGGTAGTTTAACACCCCACTACCCCGTGCAGGAGACGGGGCCCGGACAGACCGGGCCAGCACGAGGGTGTGGGGCCGTGGAAGAATTTAGACTCCCGCGGCCTCATGCGTTTGCTCGTGATAGAAGAGACACCGGGGTGGTTTTAGTCAGTAAAAGTCTGACAGACCCCGTCGCCCAACCCAGGGCGGCGGACATCCTATGAGGATTTCCACCCCGAAAAAAAAATGGTGGGACTGACGTGAACCGTGTTCAAAAGCCCTTAAAATAAAGATACAAAAAAGAAGTTTGAGAGTATGGATGGATGCTAGTTACTTTTTTACGCAAAAACTACTGAACGGATTGAGACGAAATTTGGCACACACAGTTTATTACCAGCAATAACAGATAGGATATATTTTTTCACGATATTTGCACGGGATCGACTCTTACGCGGGTGAAACCGCGGGGGACCTAGCTATTATAGTATAAAAGATGTACATATCTATTGATACACGACATATTATAACTATAACAGAAACACCTAGACCGGTCATTGTAGAAAGCCTTGGAGGAGGCCTTTGTCCAGCAGTGGACATCTATAGGCTGAAGAAGAAGAAACACCTAGATGGTAATCAAATAGCAACGATTTTTTAAGATTTTGTTTAACGTTCTTTATATAAATGAATATTTGATGTAAAATTACTTGACACATCTTGCATAAAATCGTTATTTCGCTTCATTGACAGTAAATATTACGGAGACTCTAGCGTAATGGATGTGTAAAATAAGAAGGAGCCAGTATTTATTATGCGTGTTGTTTTATAAATAAAAGGAAAACAAATAACTTGATACTGTACATTATATTACATACATACCCATTATGACACAGTACCTACATTATAATGTACTTAAGCATATTGTTTTCATGTCTACGGCTTTTTTTAATAAATGAAAAATTGTACAAGGTATAGAAATTGTAACCGACAATTCTAAAGCAAACGCTGGAGAAACATTAAATGAGTAGTTATTTACAAACATTTTGTAGTAAATAGAGATGTTTGCGGTAGTAATGATTTTATAGGCAGCTTGGCTCTGAAGACTGGGCCAACAAACAAATTAAACATACATAAAATCTTTACAACGAACAATTAGTAGAAACCCAGCTTGGAGACACATTTAGAATGGATAATAGGTTTACAACATACATTGTAATGCCTCATATTATATTCAGAAGCACGAGAACGGGAAGAAGAACGCAGAAGAACGAGAGTAACCGACATAGCCCGAAGAATTGCAACGCTAAAGTGGCAGTGGGCCGGGCACATTGCTCGTAGGATCGATGCCCGATGGGGCCGACGGGTTCTCGAGTGGCTACCACGCACCGGAAGACGCAGCGTGGGTAGGCCCCCGACAAGGTAGATTAACGATCTGGTGAAGGGAAACCGCTGGATGCGGGAGGCACAGGACCGGTCGTTGTGGAGTAGTGTCCAGTAGTGTCAGCTGAAATGCTGATGATGAATGTATTATGTTCTTTATGTCACTTTTCGAGTTGTCGCCTAGGTATAATTAGTACCGGCTGTCATTTCTAGATTCATACTATTTGAAGGTGGTTATCCATGGACAATAAGGCCGATATATCTTGCAGAGTCAGTTATTGGCTGATGGGCGGCACAGTAGACATTATTTTTATTAAAGGGCCACCGTTTCTTAAGGAAGGCTTGGGAACCTATATCGTTTGTCCACGTGCGAAGCCGGGGCGGGTCGCTAGTGATGAATAATTATGAGTTCTTGGAGGGGACATCCGACCCTCTAAAGAAGTGTAGCGACACATACAAACGCCACAAAAAAAAAACAAACAACGCGACTGACGTCACAAACATTCTACATCTCGCAAGCAGAGTTTACCGTGCAATTAGCATACATACAACTTCCCAACATCAACCGTTGGGCAAGTGCCCGCCAGACTTAACACCTGTACAAGAATCCCTTTTCTATGGAGGATGAGTGAACTTTACTCCCTGTTCCTCATGCCTCCACAGAAGCGTTCAGAAATTTTGGAAAAAATATCAGTTGATTGTGTTTTAGCTCTGGCTCTAATACGTCTTCTGGCCTATTTTCTCATCCAAACAACATTCATATTTCAAAAGAAATAAAACTAAGACTTCTACAAAGACGTACGGCACGATTGATCGTGGAACAATAAAGTTTTTTTTTTATAGCCCACAATAAAACGACTTTCAATCTCGCGGTTTCACAAACTTGCGATTAGTAATGGTTAATAAACAAATTTAGTCTGTGACATCTCAAGGATGGACAGACATACGAACAACAGCTGTTGTTTAGACAATGATGTGGAATTTTTAATAGTATATTAGTATTCCTTCAAGACAATATGGTGCTGATTCACTTGTTCACAAGCTCAACTAAAATACAGTGCATCATTTTGTTATGTCGTGGTGGCCTAGTGGTTAAAACACCAGCCTTTCAAGTATGAGGACGCAGGTTCGATTCCAGGTCAGGCAAGTACCAATGTAGCTTTCCTAAAATTATATGTACTTTCTAAGTATATCTTGGACACCAATGACTGAAGGTGAAGGAAAACGTCTTGAGGAAACCTGGACTTTAAGTCTGAAATCGCCAACCCGCATTGAGCAAGCGTGGTGATTACGCTTAATCCTTCTCTGTATGAGAGGAGACCTGTGCCCAGCAGTGGGACGATAAAAACGTTTATGATGATGATGATGATTTTCTTTCTATTTTTAATTAGAAAAGGACATAAGATAAATATGAATTTAGTCCTACAAAATTAAGATACTCCATAAACAACTCATTTAGATGTGATTTTAAAATATGGCTACTAAAAATACGTCAATTTACGTACTGCGCTTAATAATACTTTTTTTTTATAAATTTAATAAATAAAAATATTAAAAAATCATAGGATCAAACACCTATTTATACTATAACATATTCGACCATAAGCAATGTTATTATATCACTAGCGGCCGCCAGCGACTTCGTTCGCGTGGAGTTAGTTATGCTCCGCTCCTATTGGTCGCAGCGTGATGTTATATAGCCTAAAGCCTTCTTGGATGAATGGGCTATCCAACAAAAAAAGAATTTTTCAAATCGGACCCGTAGGTCTTGAGATTAGCGCGTTCAGACAAACAAACAAACTCTTCAGCTTTATTATATTAGTATAGATTACATAAAGTACAAATTAATCAACAAACAAATCCATTGCTCGGTTAGCGCAGTGGTCAAGCTATTGACTGCTGCGTTGCGTATCGCGGGTTCGATTCCCGCACGGAACAAATATTTGTATGGCCTTCAAATAGTTATTCCGGGTATGTAAGTTTATATGTTTGCAAACGCAAACATATAAACAAAGCCGCAAAGTTTGCAAATTCGTGGTGACCTAGTGGTTAAAACACCAGCCTCTCAAGTATGAGTGCGCGGGTTCGATTCCAGGTCAGGCAAGTACCAATGTAACTTTTCTAAAGTTATACGTACTTTCTAAGTATATCTTGGACACCAATGACTGAAGGTGAAGGAAAACATCTTGAGGAAACCTGGACTTTAAGTCTGAAATCGCCAACCCGCATTGAGCAAGCGTGGTGATTACGCTCAGTCCTTCTCTGTATGGGAGGAGACCTTTGCCCAGCAGGGGGACGATAAAAAGGTTGATGATGATGATGATGAAACGCACCCACGATACAGGAGAAATTGCTTGAGAAATACCCCCAGGTATTGTTTAAAAAAAAGCTGAATAATTTTTTGGGGGTTTACTACGGATTGGAATACCTGCTTCTAAACACCATTATCTAATCTAAAAATTGTGTTAAAATACCCTTTGCTTGATAAAACTAAAAGATTCTTGAAGTGCCATGTTTATTTGTTGTTTTATACTTAAATCGCAGCATTGCAACCTCGCTTTAGTGAACGCTTCATCAAGTAAAGGCTTTGCTAGTATTCTGAGTACTACTACTTGTTAATACGATACTATACCTTTAATGGGTCAAGATCTTTGTTCGAGAATGGATAAAACAACTTTGTAACTGTCATTATTATAGGTACTATTGGCACGATGATCGTTTCAAGGAGAAGATGTTGATTATGCTAATTATAATTTGATGATACAGCACTACTAGTTTAAACTAAAATTTATGGCCTCGTCGTGGTTGCCTAGTGGTTAAAACACGTGCCTCTCAAGTAAGAGTGTGCGGGTTCGATTCCAGGTCAGGCAAGTACCGATGTAACTTTTCTAAGTTAAATTTACTTTCTAACTATATCATGGACACCAACTGATTAAAAGGTTAAGGGAAACATCTTGAGGAAACCTGGACTTAAAGTCTGAATCGCCCGCATTGAGCAAGCGGGTGATTACGCTCAATGCTTCTGTGTATGAGAGGAAACCTGTGCCCAGCAGTGGGACGATAAAAGGCTGATGATGATGATTATGGACTCGTCAAGGTTAACTGTTTAGTTTGTTCTCTGTGTTTGCTACAATTTGGTTTTTGAATAAAGCGTAAATGGCGTCAACTCCCTTTTTCCCAAAATAACCTAAATTCAATTCTTCGGGCTATGTCGGTAACTCGTTCTTCTGCGGATCTCCTCATTTCTGATTTGATCACGCAGTGAAATGCCAAGCACTGCCACAGCCCTTTTTTTTGGTTCAATTCTATCCGTTCTTCTGAACGGAAAAGGCAAAGGCATAGTACGCCATACAGCCTAGTCTTCAGTAAATATTCTCTTGAGTAAACTTCTATCCTAACTTATCCTAATTAATCCTAACTTATCCTAGCTTATCCTAAACTTATCCTAACTAATCTAACTCCTTTCGTTTCCCGCGTGTGGCCGATTAGGAGTGGTTTAGCGTCAAGTCATTATGTGGCCACTATGCTACAATATTTCACTGTTCTTTATGAATTATTCACTGAATGTACTTTTTACTAAATAAATCACGCGCTTTTATTTAGTAAACAACACTATAAATAATTTTAAAAGTCCAATGAAATATGAGCGTGACACACATCTTGACATTCCCGCCAAAAAAAAAAGCCTGTCATAGCCCAATTTCCAATCAATAAAAACCTATTTACTGAGTTATTATATGTCAGTTTTTATACAGAAAATAATCTTGTCAGTTTGGAAGTATCTAACTATTGTGCAAGCGACATTCATCCTTATTGACTTACTATAAAGTTGAATGTCACTTGCAGACGAGGGCGACTATAAATATTATATTGGTAGTTCAATAATGTTGGACCCAAACCTATTAACTAACGATAGTACATAGTAATAAATTAGTATGAATTGCTATCAATGAACTGTTATCACCGACATATACACATGGACATGTCTTAGAGATGAGAATTGTGGCACTCCGAAAGAAAGAGAGGAAACGAAGTTTCGTCTATCTTTATCTCTCTCAAAATCTTCAATCATTTATGAGGAAAGAGATAGTGCTAGACCGAAAGCATAGGTCATCTCTCTCACTCTTTCCAAACCAAAAAAAAAATACTACAGATTATATGCGCACGGCATGTCCATAGTATATGTTTTGGATTGTTACAACCATAGATATAGGAAGTAAATTTTTATAGGAAGTAATTTTTCCTAAAAATCCTACATCTATGGTTACAACGATACGACTTATGACAGTGCTGTTGCCTATATTTGGTTGTCAATTGAACCACAGATAATAAAGGACAATTGTCAATATATTTATCTATCTTGTTTATGGCTCTCATAAGAATTATAGAAAATATATTTCGTAGGGTCGTAGCATTGATTTACAAAGTATTTATAATATGAAAGTATGTAAGGAAACGTCAAAATAAATTAGTATTAATGGTACTGAGCTACAGAAGTGAAAACTGAAATCATTAAATATAATACGCAAAAAGTAAAAAATAAAGGTACTAAAAAAAACAAAAACAAACTATCAGTGTCGGGTCGGTCACACTCAAGCGAATTAAATGGTTTTTCCCCATCCAAAAAAAAGTGCTCAACGTCTCTCTCCAAAGTTTCTCTACAAAAACAAAACTAGCCAAGTGCGAGTCGGATTCGTGCAAAAAGAATTACTCATGATTATCTATAGGTTAATGGTTTAGGTAAAAGGTTTAGGTAATTATTTGCATTTACTTGTAGACGGGCGATGAAAAAGTTGCGCAACTGTTGACGGAAAGCAGCTCAAACCTGTCGGTGGTGACTCGAACATGATAAAGCATGCTCGTGCACCAGTTCAAAGACACCTGATTACAGAAAAATCGCGTGACTCCGTACATTCAGATATCAGCAAGTCTTTGTATGGTGCAAGTTATAACAGAGTAGTTTGATAAAAAAGGTTGTATGTACTTAATTAACATATTTAGAAAGGTTCTCAAAACGGTGAAGTAAAACATCGTGATGAAACCGGCATGTCCTACACCCAAAACTTTGAAGACATGTGATATCTACCAAATCCCACTGGGCCCGCGTGGTAGATTACGGCCCATTCCCTATTACTGGGAGGAGCCCTGTGTCCCAGCAGTGGGATCCTACAGCCAAAACTTTGAAGACATGTGATATCTACCAAATCCCACTGGGCCTGCGTGGTAGATTACGGCCCATTCCCTCTTACTGGGAGGAGCCCTGTGTCCCAGCAGTGGGATCCTACAGCCAAAACTTTGAAGACATGTGATATCTACCAAATCCCACTGGGCCCGCGTGGTAGATTACGGCCCATTCCCTCTTACTGGGAGGAGCCCTGTGTCCCAGCAGTGGGATCCTACAGCCAAAACTTTGAAGACATGTGATATCTACCAAATCCCACTGGGCCCGCGTGGTAGATTACGGCCCATTCCCTCTTACTGCGAGGAGCCCTGTGTCCCAGCAGTGGGAACATTGTAGGCCGATTATGTTATTAGATGTATACAACGTTATTTTTTCTTTATAAGAAAGCTGAATATAGTTTGTTCAGTACAAGTAACTGAATCGATTCCAATAATTTTTACACCGTGCTAAATTTATCCCAAATATGTTTTAAAAATGTTGCAGTGTGGTTACCGAGCGCAACAACAACGTTCATAGTGGATCATAGTGTCCTAGGGCACCGCCGCGCCGCCGAGCCGCTGTAGGCGCGAGCGGGCGAGGGGTTCCTTGACCATATTTTTGTAGAGACAACCAGTTAACATAACAAGCTCATAACTTTGTGATTTTTCATGATAGTTTCTTGAAATTATGTACATAAATTCTTTAAGTACATAAAAATACTTGACACGTGTTTCAGGTTTCGCAAATACAAAAAATACGTTGTATAGGGTGACTGGTAATTAGAGACTGATGTAATCATATGATTGTTCTTATATCAAACTATATTATTGGAAAGACACTTTTTTTTTATTTACCAAGCGCATAACGCCATCATCCGTTGGCCGGGCGTGAGGTTACAATAGGGTATTAGACTAAAAAAAACTAATTAGTCCATCAGACAGATTTCCAAAAAATACTAGGCACGTATTTTTTCTTTGTTCTTATAAACAAAAAATGATGACGAAACAGCGCGTTGCAAACTCGTGTGACATCACTGGACGCTACACTTTTTAGCGACCAGTAACGTCACCAGTCACCACTCCTGATCTTTGATGCCTTTTAGATTTGTAAATTTTTTGTTTATATGAAAAAAGAAAAATACGTGTCTAGTATTTTTTGGAAAACTGTCTGACGGACTAATTAGTTTTTTTAAGTCAAATACCCCATTGTCGGCGGTCTATTAGAGTTCTGGTGTACACATAGCTATTTCCTTTTAAAATTCAAGCAATATTTTCAGGACAAATGGATTCAAATAGTTATGTTTCTTTCAAATTGGGCCACAGACGAAGACGCCCGTGATGTGCGCTCATTAAATACAGAAAGAGGCAATTCCGACATCCGATGTGCGCAATTTCGGGTGTCCAAATAATTTAATACCACTTCTATTTAGTAACAACACTAGGCTATAACTTTGACTAAATTCCAAGTCACTTTTATTAAAATGTATTTATTTTTTAATCTAGCTTTTGCCTCTGATTCATGTTTCTCCGGCTCATCCAGCGGAAGTAATACTCTGTCCAGTAAGTTAACAGTTTTTTGACAGGTCGAATTGGGTTGTATCCTAAAAAATAATTTAATGTCCATCAGATAGATTTATAAAAAAATATTGAACATGTATCTTTTATTTTTTCTTTCATTCAAATACTTGGGAAGATATATTGATTTGAAATGTCGCATGACGTCACGAGCCCCCACTCCGTAACTGGTGGTCATTTACACCGTCTTCGCCACATTGAGTTTAAGACCCCCGTTCTCAAGCGAGTTCTTCCACGCATTTACCCGCCGCACCAACCGTTCCCTGTCCGCGTCTGCCAGCGCGATATCATCAGCATACATGAGCAACCAGGAAGGTTGCTCATGAGAATTTTTGATGCCGTCTGACAAGACATCTAATATCACTTTAATATGCTATATCTCAGTAGTTTTTGGTAATTTCTACAAAATAAAAATACGGGTCTTCATTTTTTTTATTATCTATAAGACGAACTATTTATTTTTTTAATTTCATACCTTGGATACTGTTCAATGCTACCTTTGAACAGTGATTCAGCATTTCGGCAGCGGACGCGCGGCCTACTTCAAATTTTCTTGAAATTGCAGATTTCACGTATAGAATACCAAGACGTTTGTACATTTGTGTGTGTTGGGAAAAAGTAGTATATAAGCTGTAATATTGTGTAAATAAATCAGATTAGAATTTATTCTGGTCTCATTACGCCTCACTGTGGCCAAGACACCCTTAGCCATCTCTGATCAGTCCTGTGAGTCTGCTGGACTGGCAGTGAGTTTACCCTTCACCCTTACCTGGAAATCCTACCTACTATCCGTCTGTTCCCTTAGGTCTCTTGGTGCAGACATCCCGCACTTATTTATATATTTATTTATTACGAACTATATGGTAGGTCAGGGCTGTAGGGCTTGTAGGACTTTGGGTCGTAGGGACTTTAGGGCTTATAGGTCTTAGATTAGGTTCTGTTAACTTGCCATATAGGCGCATGTACTGCCGCTAATAAGGGTGGTCGTACAGATACATCCCTATTACTGAGCAAATATATTTTTTTTTTGTCAACACTGACACACATAAGGTATTATAATGTCTGCAAAAAGTCGTAAATATAAGATAATCCAATTTGCTTAGGCAGTTTATATGTATAGTTATTTACTAACTGTTGCTCGAGACTTCGTCCGCGTCAACTTCTATTATTATTGTCGCGATTAAGAAGTAAATAAAAAAGACTTTATAGCGAGTCAATCTTCTTGAACGGACAAATGGATTATCCAACACAAAAATAATATCTTGTTTAGAGCCAAAGTAGTTCCTAAGTTTCGGGCGTTCAAACAAACAAACTTTTCAGCTTTATAATATTAATTAATTATTGTAGTATAGATATTTACGTATTTTAACGGTAAGTCATAGGACAGAGTATAGTTTATCGTATTTACGACTACGTTCGGTTTTCTTTTTCTAAAATAATCGATTGTTTCGACTCTGTTATTTCGTACCATTTAATAATAAGATAATTTGAATAATTCGATGTTGTTCGACATCGGTTCAAATTGAGCGCAAAACAGAGTTAGCAATGTATTTTTTTATCCGTTTCTCCTTGTTTCTTTCTTTGTCTGGAGGTTACTTAAAGGTTATTTTTTTTTCCAAATATCATTATCATCACAGTAGCTCTAGTTCTCCCTCTAGATCACGGCTCCGACAAGAAGAGAGGGAAGAGGCGCGCTGGACGAAAGAGAAAATCATGGCTGCAAAACATTAGGGAGTGGACCAGCATTGCTTCCGTCAAAAAACTGTTTCGACTCCCGGTCAATGAGACTAGAAGCTGACGGCCAACCTTCAGGATTGAAGAGGCACTGGAAGAAGAAGCTCTAATTATTTATATGTGTGTTTAATTTTAAGTGTTCCCTTCCATGCCTTCCTCGAGGAACACGCCGTTGGTTCTGGGTATCATTCCTAGATCTTTGACAGTCGTTATGGGTAGAATCCAAAAATCTGGCATCCAGTCTTACCAAAGGATATCGTACTACCCAGTAACTGGATTGTGGAGGTCAGACAGGCAGCCGCTTCATGTGAAATACTGGTATTCAGTTGAATCAGATTAGACCGAAGGCCTTTTTTCCCTTGGAAAATCCTCATAGAAGTCCGCCGCCCTAACATAGTTGTCAGACGATGATGACATTAACAGAAACCGATGCATACTTGCTTCGTGTGGTACCGGGCTTAGTACCAGCACATATTCTCCCGTGGGTGTCGAAAGAGGCGACTAAGGGAACTCTCACCGGGGAAGCGGGCAGCGAGCTGCGATCTCCAACCTGCCTGCCAAGCGTGGGGATTATGGCAAACACCCCCAATGGAATGAAAGCCTTGGAGGAGGCCTTTGTCCAGCAGTGGACCTCTATAGGCTGAAGAAGATGCATACTTAACTACCCTTCTTCTTATTAATTAGTAAATTCTAAAATACTCTAATTAATGTCTTAGAATGCGTTGAAAATTGTTCCCGAACCAAAATTTAAGGGACATATTCAGAATGTTGCAACAAAAAAGTTGCGCGTGTGTCTGCGCAGCTTTGATTGCTGAACATTACCGTTTACTACACAAACATACAAATGTGCTTTGATTTCAATTTATCGTTTAATTGGCTATCAAGGCAAAGCGACGTGGGAAGTCTAAAAACGCGGACAGCTTAAACAACATATGATGGTTTATTTATTTGTCTGGCTGTTTGTATGTAAGTTTAAATGTTTGTTGACACATCCACGGTACGGGAGTTGTCCTAGTTTCCAACATATAAAAAAAAATGTACGTATATTGTAATTTTGATGTCCAAAAAGTACAAATTTTCAGCCTATAATTTGAATAAATGACTTTTGATTTTGGTTTCTCGTTTTTGACAGTATTTTTATTGGAATGTTGCAGTAGGCAGATGTATTTGTTAAGGGTAGGTTAATATAAAAATTATGCGATGAAATCCTTCTAATGTAAATTAATGATTAGCGACTAGTGTTTAACCATACATTTTTGACGTTCCAAAAGTATTTTTTCACTTTAATCAATGTAAATAGATAAACAACTAATTATATACGTAGTCGAGTTATTTACGATACGCTGAGGTCTCATTATTACGATATTTACTGCACTTGTTGCGCTTGCATAAAATATGAGTTGCCCGTCTGTGAGTAAAATTACTTTTCATATACATTTTATATATTTCTGTATATAAATCGTACTGTGAAAATAAAGACGAAGAATAAGCTTAAAGTGTCTATAAATAGTGCTTCTTCACTTGCCTGTGCCGTGTGCGCCAGCGCCACGGTTTCTTTTTTAACATACCCGCAACCCTGACCCACGGAGGCATCGTCTTCGTGGACCCCGTCACGATGTGATGACATCTCTCTCCGCCCTCCCTAGACTCTGCAGGCGGTACAATGAGTTGGCAAAGCCTGGACATTACCCTGCCCATTTCAAAATACAAAAAGAATTTATCAAAAATAAGTAAGTATACAATTGCATTTTTTGTAATAATTATAAACTAGCGCTTGACTGGCATCCCGCCTGATGGTAAGCAGTGATGCAATCTTTGATGATAAAGCGCGCTAGTTTATTAAGCCCAATCACTTAAAAAAACTTAGTGAATGGGAAGGAAGACGGCAGTTGAGCGAGGTGGTGCAACGTTTCCGTGTGCAGTTTCTGGCCTGCCATCGGACGCGTCCCCAGGTGGCGGATAGGGGAACGGCCCCCAGATATGGGGGTTACCGGTTTACCGGCGCGGACCAAAACCAGATGCGGGGACCGCTTCGGCGGTCACACGTGCGGCGGGTCGGCCACCACTCGAGGTGGCTGACGTGACCCGAACTCCGGGTCACCGTCGGGCAACCCGGTCTCCTCATTGAGAGGAGCTGGGGGCCCCGTTTGCCTCCGGGCAAACGAGTGGGGCTAAGAGGAAGGACACCTCGCTAAAAAACCCTTGGCTGCTGCGTCTTCTCGCACAAAAAGACGTACCCAGCCCGGCCTCTCCCTGTGGAGTGGAGGGACCACTGTGGGCCCGCCCTAGGCGGGAATCGCCGGCGGGGGATTGGTAGTTAGGCTGTGCCATTTTCCCATGACCCCGCCACTCAGGCGATGTCGTTGTGCCGCTGTGGGTTTAGTGGGTATTCCCGGCTTCGGCTGGGCGAGTCCCACACACGCCCTTCGGGGTATGGTGCGTAAATGCATTACCACAGCGTCAAAAAAAAAAAAAAAAAAAAAAAAAAAAAAAAAAAAGGTGGTGCAACGTTAAACCCAACAACACGACCAACGATGCTGCGCCAGAGGGAGATAGATGTGGAGACCCTCCACGACCAAACTCCCGACACAACAACATTTGACGCATCGTACCCGGTACACATCGCAACACAACTGCTCAGACCCGTCCTCCGTACGGCTTCACCAGACATCATGCCGGAACACGACGAATCGCTTGACGGCAAGGCTTTGTCTGTGGCTTTGTTTGTTGTTTTTATAATTTTACCAACATTGTAATTTAAGTGTTCAATATTGACATCTGGCTCTTGACATATGGCACGGCTGGCTACGCTACGTCTGTGCACTAGGCTTTTTTTTTTGAACCGTTTTGACCCAAATCTCAATCGAATTCTATTCTATTCTTCTATATTGCAGTATAATATAGATACTCCAATTCCTATAAAGGATCTTGATTTCAATTACTACAATCTATACCGTTCAGTAATTCCTAGACTTTTTAATATAGTTTAGCCGGCTAGACTTTCGTGCTGGCAGCAACGAAGGCATCTCGGTCTACGTCTAGGCGTAGGTATGCAATGACATTCCTAGCGTGATTTAGAGTTTTAAGTGAATGATTTATTGCTACCAGGACTGTTATTGTGAAATGTTTTGAAATCTTTGAGAATGAGTACAAAACCTGGTGACCAGTTCGGTAGCAAGGTGAACGATAATCACACAAAACATTTCATGTTATATCTTTTACTAGCGGCCGCCAGCGACTTCGTTCGCGTGGAGTTAGTTATGCTCAGCTCCTATTGGTCGCAGCGACCTGATATTATATAGCCTAAAGCCTACCTGGATTAATGGGCTATCCAACGCAAAAAGAATTATTCAAATCGGACCAGTACTTCCTGAGATTAGCGCGTTCAAACAAACAAACTCTTTAGCTTTATATATTAGTATGCATTGATTTTGAAGTCTTAATAATCTTATCTCCTTTTAAGATTTTCACAGTCATGATGTGACCAAAATTTATGCTTTACTAGCTTTCCGCCCGCGGCTTTGCGCGCGTGGAGATCGGTTATATCGCGCTTTTAAGAGTTCCCTCAGGAATATCATTTTTTCCGGGATAAAAGGTACCCTATTATTTAATCCGGACTTCTGAATTTACGTTTGAAAAATTTCAAAGCAGTCGGTTCAGTCGTTACGGCGTGAAAGCGGAACAAACAAACAAACTCACTTTCCGATTTATAATATTAGTATTGTTTGTCCCAACAAAAATATGGTCAAAGCACCGCACGGGCGGGCGAGCCCTTACTACAAATGTCTTTCTATAGTGCAATCGCGACTTGTTTCCCAAAAATGTAAAGAAATAAAAAACCTTTAAGTGTAACATAATAGAGTTGAGTTTACGCTATAACTTCAAAACTTTTTCAAGTCTACTAGGCTTTCTAAAACTAACTGAATTACCATTGTATTAAACATACCGTTTATCTTAGGCATTTATGTTAATTTTATTATGGATTTATCCAAGGTATGAAAATCAAGAAAATAATTAGTCCGTGTTATAGATAATAAAAAAAATTAGACCCGTATTTTTTATTTTGTCGAAATTACCAAAAACTACTGAGATATAGCGTATTAAAGTTACGGAGTGGGGGCTAATTACGTCACGCCGTGGTAAAAAATATACCACGGCGTGACGTCATGCGACATTTCAAATCAATATATCTTCCTAAGTATTTGAATAAAAGAAAAAATAAAAAACACGTGTTTAATATTTTTTATAAATCTATCTGATGGACATTAATTTATTTTTTACGATACAACCCAATTGTGTAACGCACTGTAAGTAGCAATAGGTTTCATTTTGATAGTTCAACAACATTCATTAGGTCTGTTTTCGTTGTTGAGCAAACATATTTTACGATCCATAGGAGCAATGGATTATCTTATTAGCAATAAGCTTCAAAATGATACAAATTGGTAGTAATAGGCTGTTACACAAATAGGGTGCAGGTCTCCAGACGGGTATTTTTCTTCTTCGTCTTCAGCCTATAGAGGCCCACCGCTGGAATAGCTGGAATAGGCCTCCCCGCCTGCCCGCATCCATCCCTTCGCGCGAACTTCACCAGGTCATCGGTCCACATTATTTGGGCCATACCTCTTTGCGTCTTCCGGTACGTGGCCACTATTTACTGCCCCATCGGCCATCGGTTCTACGAGCAATGTGCCCTGCCCACTGCCACTTAATTTAGCGACTCCATGACCTATGTCGGTGACTTTGGTCCTTCTACGGATCTCCTTATTTCTGATTCGATCGCGCAGAGAAACTCCGAGCATAGCTCTTTTTTTTACGGGTAATCTAACTGATCAGAGAATGTCTACCTGACCTATTGGTTTGGATCATCGCCAGCATATCGGATAGATCGGTTTATATTTTATTATAATTAGGAAGTCTCATTAAACGAACGGTTATGTCAATTGCCAAGACGCCGTTTAAATGTTACTGGTGCACTACTGTAGTACGCCACAGAGGAACTATTTGTTTGCATACAGCAGTTCCAAAGAATCATTTACTGATTCTTTGGAACTGCTGTAATTATCATTATCTGGCTAGACTGTTAGGTGTTAGTCAATTAGGTTGGGGTCGGTTTTTAATCTTATTATGTATTTACTACGAGAGCAGCGGTGGCCTAGATGTATCGGCAGAGACTAACAAGTTGTAGGTTCGAACCCGGTCAGGCGATTTACTTTCGTGTAAATTATGTCATCACCACTGCTCTTAAAACGGTGAATTAAAGCATCGTGAGGAAACCGGCATGTCCTAGCTAGAGGAAAGAGGAAAAACTTCGAAGACATGTGACATTTACCCACCTGCAACGGGCTCGGGTGGTAGATTACGGCCCGCTCCGCCTGTGTCCCAGGAACGTTATAGGCTGATTATGTATGTAACGTATTTATTTACATAGCAATTCAATGACGGGCGAATGGGCCTATAGTAGTAATAATAGCCGCACGGGTCGATCGAGCAAGTTAAGCTATGCTTGCTACGGCTAATTCGTGGATGGGTGACCATCTTTACATACCATGACCGCTCCGTAACTTGGAAAGCACGTTATAAAAGTCCCGGCTGTCAATTATGGATTTCTGACAGTAGTCACGGATCGTCTGAAGCCTAATAAAGATCTGACAATCAGTCTCCAGATTTAATGCGAACGAAATAAAGAAAATACTATGAAGAAGAAAATATTCGAAGTAAATCATAGGTCTTTTTTTTTCAATAATGCCTGCAATCCCGCCTGATATTAAGCAGTGATGCAATCGTTGATGGTAAAGCGCGCTAGTTTATTAAGAGCCTATTCACTCAAAAAAACTGAGTGAATAGGAAGGAAGACGACGGTCGAGCGAGGTGATGCAATGTTAGACCCAACAACACGACCAAACTCCTGACACAACAACATTTAGCGCATCGTACCCGGCACGCATCGAAACACAACTGCTCAGACCAGTGCTCCGTACGGCTTCACTAGACATCATGCCGGAACACGACGAATCGCTTGGCGGCAAGACTTTGTCTGGTAGGTGGTAACTTCTGCCGGCAGCCGATGTTATGGCCTACCACCGTGAAAAATAATCGGTAATGTCGATAATGTCTTCGAATATTTCTCCTCGTTCGGGTTCATGAACACCGTCATTCACTAACCCGTACTGATTCCAGGTTCCGAACCAGTTATAAGATTTCTGAAACACTGCAAACCGCAGACAAAACTCTAGAAAATAATCAAGAGACTCACAGTTAGAATAAAAATGCGGAACGGTCTCTTAATTAATCAACTAGGGAATTCTAATTTATTTGGAGGAAAATTGAATTGCACTCTGTTTTCTACTGCAGCCAGCGAAGCATAAAAGGAGGGCAAGTCTTTACGAGACATTTCAAAAATTTAATATTTTTAATCTGTCAAAAAAGTAACCGGATCAGTCAGATCAGAGACGACATAATTTTGCTTCATTATCATCATCATCATCATCATCAACCCCTACTCGTCCACTGCTGGACATAGGCCTCATTCATGGCACGCCAACAAGCTCGATTCTGAGCAGTTCTCCGTCAGCCACTACCAGCCACCTTTTTGATGTTGTCGCTCCATCTCGCCCAAGGGCGTCCCACGCTACGTTTGCCGAGACTTTTGGTTAGCCACAGTAAAATACCATTTAATTTTCTGTGTTAATGTTCTAAATTTTACTAGGTACTTCGATATTGTTGCCAAATTCCTGAATAAGTATTCCATCCAAAGGTTGTAAAAGATCGCTCTAAGCGATAAGACCGCCCATTGTTTGTAAAATCTTTATATTTATGTTCTGTATAATACAATAATAATAAAGAGTATTCTATTCTATTCTAAGTATGTATTAAATTAAAGATATTTTCAAAGTGAGTTCATATAATTTGCTTTTTTACAACGCATAAATATGTGAGCTGTCACGCCCTTTATACATGGGGCTTTTATTTAGGTAATAAGTTTTTAGTTAATTATATTTCCATTTTATTGGTATTTTATTATTTTTTTCCTTTCTTGGGGTTTTGGTAAATTAGTTGCTAGAATTAAACACTCACAAAAATTCAATAAATCTGACCAGCCTTTTCCAAGTATGTCGGGGTCAGATTCCAATCTAACCGGATGCTGAATACCTGTCTTACATGGGGCTACTGCAGATCTGGCAACCACAATCTAGTAACAGATTATCAGGATATCCCTTGGCAAAATAAACTAAAATGTATATTGTATAGATACTTAAGTAAAAAATAAAACGGGTAGCGTTTATGCATTCTGGCAACAACTTAGTTTAATAGGCTATTTATCTCGGCTATAAAATGTAGCCGCTGCAAGAAAGCAGCCATTTTATAGCCTCTTTTTAATTATTTAAAATCTCTGCCACCAGATGGTACACAGTTAACACTTTATATTGTCCGCTTAAGATTTGCGGATTTATGGGATTTATGAAAACTTATATTTTTCAGTCTTATTTGTAGCTTAAGGAAGGCAGTTTCAGACTAATATTTTTTGTGCGTCTTACAGTAATAAGTAACATTACCAAAATAATTAAGCATACTTTGAGCTATTGGAATTACGACTGTAATGACCTTTTATTTAGATTTTTAGATTTAGACTTTTATAAAATATGACCTAAAAATGTTTAATAAAATAAATTTCTACATAAACTACCATATTGAAATATCTTATTTATGTTTTCTTTACATACATTATAATACCATCATTATCAACCTTTTTATCGTCCCACTGCTGCGCACTGGTCTTCTTTCATACAGAGAAGGATTGAGCGTAATCACCACGCTTGCTCGATGCGGGTTGGCGATTTCAGACTTGAAGTCCAGGTTTCCTCAAGATATTTTCTTTTACATTGTAATCAGTCATTGGTGTCCAAGACATACTTAGAAAGTACATGTAACTTAGAAAAGTTACATTGGTACTTGGCTGACATGTACATTCAGATGTAACTCACTCTGGAGTCTATGTGGGTTAAATTACGAACGTGATGAGACTGATCTGTGAAATATAATACCATAAATGTATAAAAATAAATAAAGTAAAAAGCATTTATTTCTGGTAACCCAAAAGCATAGGTACAGTAACACACGCACACACACATCCACATAAAACAAAGTTACCGGATATACTACCTACATACTTAATAGTATCTGACATCGACGCACAAACGAGTACCATGGATCCAGTACATGATTCTGAACCCCCCAGTGGTGGAATTTTTCGTCGGCTTTTTCATGATTTAAAAAAATTATATGTTGTTTTTTTACTTTAGACCGTTCTTAATTGCTATACTTTTATAACCCAATAAGGTTTCAAAGTTAAAATGAATTAATTCGCTAATTACACAAAAAAGCGCAATGTGAACAAAACTCGAAAAACTATCTTATCAGATGATTTAATAGAGTTCACATCAGGGATCAACGTCATACCTACAAATCCGCACGGCGGCACGCTTGCAACGTTCTAATCAAATCAAAATCGTTTATTTCAAATTAACCATCGCTTGGTACTTTTGAATAGTCAATGTCGGTCAGTCCAAGAAAAGTGATGCTAAAGCCGAGCCAACACTTTTTTTTAAACACTGTGAATCCTGTAACCTTTCACAACGACATACACCCTGTATATGCGGGAACTTTGTTTCATTACCTTAGCAGGCATGTTGCTAGCTACATACATAGCTAGCAACATGTCTGCTAAGCCTAAGCCAATATCCGATAAAGTAGTAGTCACACCTCCTGCTAATCATAGCTTTTATTTTTATTGTAGGTATCAATCAATTCCCGGCATGATGTCTGGTGAAGCCGTACGGAGGACGGGTCTGAGCAGTTTTGTTGCTATGTGTGCCGGGAACGATGTTCAAATGTTGTATCGGGAGTTTGATCGTGGAGGGTCTCCAGATCAATCTCCTTCTGGCGCAGCATCGTCGGTCGTTCTGTTGGGTTTAACATTGCATCACCTCGCTCAACTGCCGTCTTCCTTCCTATTCACTAAGTTTTTGAAGTGAACAGGCTTAATAAACTAGCGCGTTTTGCCATCAACGATTACGTCACTGCTTACCATCAGGGGGGATAGCGGTCAAGCACAACTAGTGTTTGACCGCTATCCCCCCTGATGGTAAGCAGTTATAATGATTAAAACAAAAAAGGGTAGGGTAAGTATATTACATAAGTCTTATGGAACTTTCCATGTGATCAAAATAGTCTACTGCAACGCGATAGTCAGCTCATAGCTTTGTCAATCAACAGGCCTCTATTCACGAATAGATTTGTTTAAATAGGACACAAACAAAATGCATGGCATACCATGAAGGTATGCCCTTTAGGTATTTCGGTCCAAATAATCAGGTGCATAGACGCATTAAGATTGTGATTGAATCAACAACAAGGGGTCAGATCTGGGGATCCGACCGGAATAAATCCTACTACTAAATGTGAAATATTGGATGTATGTTTGTTACTATTTTTGCAAAAACTACTGAAAGTATTTGGATGAAATTTGGCACAAATATGGTTTATGACGAACATTAACAAATAGGATTGTATTAATCCGGATATTCAGGTTAAAATAGCTGCAGGTTTTTAGAAAGAAAGAAATGAAATAAATTATTATTATAAAATTAATTAATTAAATATAAAAACAAGTTTTACATAATAAATAGAAAAGGTAATAATAATTAGAAAGTCCCTGACGAGGCCAAAAGGCTCCTATTTCAGCATAGTGCTTCGACATTTAAGAGTAAATGTCGCAGCGCTGAATATTTGAACGAAACTTGGTCTTTTGATAGATCATAACTTGGATTAAGACGTAGGATATTCTTTATTTCGATGTTCCAGCGGGTTAAAAACTTTGGCTTCTCTCACTTTTCTTCCAAAATAAATAAATAAAAAAGCCTGTATTTCTCCCAAAACAGTTACGTGTTACATAGTTTTTTAGTAGTTGATTATTTTCCATATTTCTCTATTTATCTTCATCTAGGTACTCTCCTTTCACAGTGTTAACAGGATTCTGTCTTAAAGCCATAACATTAGCTGTACAAAACAAAAAAAAAAAAAAACCTTGCACACAATAATCTCTGTTAGACATACAGAGATTATAGGGTTTGGTGCGAAGATGGGATGTTAGGGCGCTTTACCGTCAACGATAGCATTGCTAACAATCAGGCGGCGGATAGATGAAGCAAAAAATGTAACAAAAGCAAAAACCTAAATGTAAATAAATAGATCAATATTAAAGAAGTAATAAATAGAAGTAAGAAAAAAATAACTGTCACGTGGTACTAGTATATAATATGTTAGTATATTATGTTGAAAATAAACAAAGATAAAGATCGGGCTAGCCGAAAAGGAAAAAAATAAATAAAGTTAGGAGATCCATCCTCTCATCCCTTCCCGTAGTAGTATAATCCCGGAAGGAAATCCGGGCTTCACACTGATCATGCATCTCACAAGCAGAGTTTACCGCGTGCAACTAGCATATACAATATGTAAAGAGAACCCTGTCCCATCCGTGAAAGTATTGTTAGGTATCGATAACTGATTCTACTAATGCCTCCAAAGCCGGGCTAAACTTAAAAAAAATGCCCCTAAAAAGAAATATAATTTCTCAAAAGAAGGTAACTTATTACATGTGCGGTAGGCAATACATGCGCGGGCGAAGGAGGCAGGGCACGCGGCACGCGGTCGCTTCGCTCAAAATAATACTTCGCAAACGTTGTTGTCACTTTTTTAAAAATTACCAAATTTTGGGGAACTCAGAATTAATTCGCGGAAAATAAAGGTTATTTCAAAATTCATTAGCATTGTTACAATGATGATTATGTCAAATTTCATATCTTATTTGGTCACGTGTTTACCTAACCTTTATTATCCTTATGGGTCGGACGGGGTTTTCTTTACATATTGTATTCCGTCAGGTCGGAGGATTCTCCCTTTTCTATGGAAGATGAATGAACTTTACACCCTTTTTCTCGTACCACCAAAAGTCTGTTCAGACGGTTCAAATCGCTTTCGAGCAGTTGTTTAACTATAATCGAACCGTTCGGACCCGTATTTCTAGGCATATCATGGTATGTGTATGATTGTAAAGCATATTTAAAAATATAGTTTAAAAAACTAAAAAAACATGCTTTTAAAAACATCAAACTAAAAAGTTAAAAATAATTTTAAAAAAAGCGTGAGGCGTTTTGTGCCAGCATTTTTGTATCACCTCACGCTTTTTTTAAAAATTATTTTTTACTTTTTAGTTTGATATTTTTTAAGAGCATGTTTTTTTCAGTTTTTTAAACTATATTTATTTTCAAACATTTTAGTTGGATATTCTTTTAAAAAAAAAACGAACAAACGAACGTATTGAAAACGGTGAGACATTTTACAGTAATGAGCCGCTCACTCGTAGTCCAAAGAGTTCGAGACGGACAAACAAACAAACAAACAAACAAGCAAGCAAGCAAACAAACAAGCAAGCAAACATACAAGTGAAGCTAATAAAAAGCATGTAAAAAGTTGGATTGGTATGAAACTCGAACCGAGTTTGATAAAACAAAACCCGTAAAGAGGAAATATCAGTGTTTTGTTTTTTTTATTTTCAAAGTTGGAAATGGAAAAATAGAACTAAACATTTAAGTACTGTACGTTCCCGGTACTCGTTCCAATATGCTTGACCTGAATTCAGAATGCATAGCCACTCTTATGAAAAACCGATTTTACATACAGACAGTTTTGTGTAGCAAAAGTACAGAATTTTTATTCGGTGGCCGCCAAACGAATGGTAAAAATTGCACGTGAAATTTGTTTGTCACCAAAAAGGGGTGTTAATTGCTTGAAAATTTTATGTCGAAATACGTAGTGTTATGCGCTTTAATATCCACCGTTATTGCGGTCAGCATAGTGACGCAAATGCATGTGAAAAGTACCCGAAATGAATGAAAAAGTATTCTCATTTCACAGTCCAATTGCAGGAGTAAGCATATATGGGTTTATTGCATAAAAATATTTGTTCGAATGTATATTTTTTTTTTATAAATTATAAACTAGCGCTTGATGGTAAGCAGTGACGCAATCGTTGATGGTAAAGCCCACTAGTTTATTAAGAGCCTATTAACTCTAGCCTTGAAGACACTCAAATTGTAGTCCGACGGAAACACCGCCGCTGGCGAACTGTGTAGTCCCTCGATGTACGCGGCATAAAGGAGGAGGCGAAACGCTTCGGCCGGATCGTAGTGGTGTTAACAACGTAAGGGTACTATATTTCTTTCTTCAAATGTAATATATTACTACGTAAGTCTATATAGAGTGATAGATAGTTTTTCATAATATTTTCAATCTTTAGACCAAGACATAGTATCTATAATCTTCTTCATAATGCCGACTTACGTTTACAATGTTAAAAATGTATTTGGAAAAAAATATAACGTGGTGTAAAAATTATTGGAATCGATTCAGTTGCTTATTCTAAACAATCTATATAAGCAGGTTATGTATAAAGAAAAAATAACGTTGTATATGCAAAAAAAAAAAATAACAAAAATAATTTTATGAAAAAATTACTTAACTTCTAGATAATAAAGCTTACATAGTTAACTCACAATTTAATTTCCATAGCAGTAAGGTTGATAGTTTTTTGACTTTTAATAGCAATTATTTTGAATCTATTGGCATAGACTCTCATATCATATAACAGTATTCGAAGATTTTTTTTAAAATTACGTTTGTAGGTTTCGCTGTGGATGCATTATGGAGCGTTGCGTTGCGTTTCTTTGTTCTTTTTTTCTTTATTACGTGTTTATTATTATTTAAGTGTATCAGTATTATTATGTGCGTTCTGTTTGTGCGGAATAAACAATTTTTTTTTATTTTTTTTTTGTTGTTGTTTTATCTGTATTCTTCTTATCTATCCATACTAATATTATAAATGCGAAAGTAACTCTGTCTGTCTGTCTGTCTGTTACGCTTTCCCGCTTAAACCTCTCAACCGATTTTGATGAAATTTGGCACAGACAATCTTTAGACCCTGAGAAAGAACATAGGCTACCTTTTATCCCGGAAAAATTTGATGTTCCCGAGGGAAATCTAAAAAGCGCGATATAACCAAACTCCACGCGGGCGAAGCCGCGGGCGGAAAGCTAGTACTAATATACATTATAACGCTTAAGAGTTTGTTTGTTTGTTTGAATGCGCTAATCTCAGAAACTACTGGTCCGATTTGAAAAATCGTTTTTCCGTTAGATAGCCAATTAATACAGGAAGACTTTGGGCTATATAACATCACGCTGCAACCAATGGGAGCGGGGCACATTAAAAAAAAACCCGAGTGAAACCGTGTGGCGCAGCTAGTGAAGTATATAATTGAAAAACAAAGTATGTTCAGGTGTGGGTGATTATAATTCATCTGAAATAAATGAAATTGAATTGCAAACAACTGTAACCACTCTAAGATATAAAGAAAATACTCTGCAGAATCGTCTATTTTATTCTACCAATAACTAAATTGAAAATGAAGTCTTATTCCCGAAGAAAGAGTAAAAAAAGGGAAAATAAAATACGTGCCGAAGTAATGTGTGGTCCTGACGCTTGTTCCAGACAAGGTCAAGTTGATGGGTTGAAAGGTGGGATGTGGTCTAAAGGAGTGACGGGGAGCGGGGTGACAATAATATACTAATCTGAGAATGAATCATCATCGCAGCGTTAATCCCAGTCGCTTCCGTAGCTTTTCAGCTTTGGAGTCTCTGATCCGCTTTACCAGTGTAACTGCTGATTTTGGCTAAACTTCGATATTTTCCGCGAAGCGACTACCGTCTGAGGTCCGCAACCCGAAGGCAATATCTAAGCATTGCAGTTAAACCCATTGTTAGACTTTTGAGGGCTCCAACAACCCGTAACGACTGCCACTAGATGTTCGTATGGCAACCGGGACCAACGGCTTAACGTGCTTTCCGAGGCACGACCAGACCAATGCAAATATTCATATTCATGCATACAAATATTTGCACAGTGCGGGGAACAAACCCGCGTTTCCTTGCGCAACGCCCTACGTCACAGAGGCTGTGTGTAATCTGAGAATGTATGCCAGAAGAAATAGGATGAATGGAATTTAAGTGAAAGATTGAGTAAGAGGCAAAACTTAGGAGTGTGGCAAAATCAATATGGCTGAAGATTACGGTGTCAAAATCAATATGGCTGAAGATTACGATGTCAAAATCAATATGGCTGAAGATTACGGTGTCAAAATCAATATGGCTGAAGATTACGGTGTCAAAATCAATATGGCTGAAGGTTCATCATCATCATCATCATCAGCCTTTACTCGTCCACTGCTGGACATAGGCCTCCTTCATGGCACGCCAACAAGCTCGATCCTGAGCAGTTCTCCGCCAGCCACTACCAGCCACCTTTTTGATGTCGTCGCTCCATCTCGCCCAAGGGCGTCCTACGCTACGTTTAGTCGCCGAGACGTGGTCTCCACTCAAGAACTCGTTTACCCCAACGGTTGTCGGTCCTGCGGCATATGTGACCAGCCCATTGCCACTTCAGCTTGCTAATCCTCTCCGCTATGTCGGTAACTCTGGTACTCTGTCGGATCACCTCATTTCTGATGCGGTCCTTCAGAGAGACGCCCAACATAGGCCTCTCCATAGCTCGCTGAGCGGCTTTAAACTTATGGACTAGTCTGACCGTTAGGTTCCACGTCTCGGCTCCGTAAGTCATGACGGGTAGGACGCACTGGTTGAAGATTTTGGTCTTCAAACTTTGGGGTATGGGCGACGAAAATACCCGACGAAGTTTACCAAATGCTGCCCATCCCAGCTGGATCCTTCTATTTGCCTGAAGGTTACGGTGTCAAAATCAATGTGGCTGAAGGTTACGGTGTCAAAATCAATATGGCTGAAGGTTACAGTGTCAAAATCAATATGGCTGAAGATTACGGTGTCAAAATCAATATGGCTGAAGATTACGGTGTCAAAATCAATATGGCTGAAGGTGGCGGTGTCAAAATCAATATGGCTGAAGATTACGGTGTCAAAATCAATATGGCTGAAGGTTACAGTGTCTAAATCAATATGGCTGAAAATTACGGTGTCAAAATCAATATGGCTGAAAATTACGGTCTCAAAATCAATATGGCTGAAGGTAACGGTGTCAAAATCAATATGGCTGAAGATTACGGTGTCAAAATCAATATGGCTGAAGATCTTCGATCTTGAAATCGATTATACATAATCAGCCCATATGTTCCTGCTCCTGGGACACAGGGCTCCTCTCGTTCAGAGGAAGTGGTCAGTAATCTACCAGGCGGGCCCAGTGCGGGTTGGTAGATGTCACATGTCTTCGAAGTTATGTCTCTAGGACATGGCGGTTTCCTCACGATGTTTTTCTTCACCGTTTTGAGAGTAGTGGTGATGAAATAATTTATACAAAGTAAGAAGCCTCGTGGGTTTGAACCCCATTGAACCTACAACTTTATAAGTCACAGCCATGTATAAATTGACTCTAATTGTGACACTATCTAGTGCTCATCTTCTTCATCTTTAACCCAGGTTACAGTCTTTACATATTAATCTTCGATTTTGCCGTTTGTCTTAGCTTTGAGCCCTTTTGTTTGATTCTTTACATACTTTTCTATTATTTAAAGTACTTTTGGAAGTCTCTTTTTAGCCATATCATCTTTCACGCCGTCTATCCAAGGTTTCTTCGGTCTTCCTCTACTTTTGTATTGCCTTTGCTTTTGATATACTTAGCAAGCTATTCAAAGAAATAAATACCATTTTACGATTTATTAAAGTTTAAAGTGTATTGTCTCTATTTCAATTATTTAAACAAAAATAGCTATTGCTATCATCATCAACCTTTTTTATCATCCCACTGCTGGGCACAGGTCTCCTCTCATACAGAAAAAGATTGAGCGTAATCACCACGCTTGCTCAATGCGGGTTGGTGATTTCAGACTTAAAGTCCAGGTTTCCTCAAGAAGTTTTCCTTCACCTTGTAATCAGTCATTGGTGTCCAAGATATACTTAGAAAGTACATTTAACTTATGACCTGATCTGGAATCGAACCCGCACACTCATACTTGAGAGCTATTGCTATGACGGCAGCTAAAAGGCAAAAGCGGCTTAAAGGCAACTATTTAGCATACTATCTTTCCTTTTGAACTTGTGCCATAAGGTTTTTTTACGAGCTCCGAGTGTTAAGACTGCCACAGTGGGAATAATATGTCATTATACGAAAATCATTATTGTAAACTGTTGCGGTTCTGTCTGACTCCACGGACAGACAATGGGGTTTTTGGCCAGGACCACTACGATAGGGAGATGAATTTACATACATACTCTCTCTTACGACATAGCCCGAAGAATTGCAACACTTAAGTGGCTTTGAGCCGGGCACATTGCCCCTAGGACTAATGCCCGATGGGTTTGACAGGTTCTCGAGTGGCGACCACGCACCGGAAGACCCAGCATGGGTAGAGTCCCGACAAGGTGGACCGACGACCTGGTGAAGTTCGCGGGAAACAGTTGGATGCGGGAGGCGTACCTACGAGCGGTCGTCGTGGAGATCCTTGGAGGAGGCCTATTTCCAGCGGTGGACGTCATTCGGCTGAAATGATGATGACGATGATGACTCTCTTATGCACGGAAATGGGAAAGGGTTTAGAAGATAGGGAAGACATTGCCTACAGGGTAATGGCAGCAATGGGTTTCATGACATGACAGTTCAATAACATTCATAGCTTCGTTCTCGTTGCTGAGTAGGCGCATTTTTCGAACATAAATGTAACAATGGATTAGCAATATGTTTCAAAAGGATTGATATTGTTATTAATGGTATGTTACGTAATAACGGTGCTGATTAAATTGCTGATGATAACGTACATAAACTCACATCTTCATATGGAGCCGAATTTGCTTTGTTTTAAAACATGGTATATGCAAAATCTGAAACAAAAAGGAGGAGAACCGAGGTAAGGAATACAGCCCGAAGATTCGCAAACTTAAGTGGAAGTGGGGAAATGGGTGGCGCTCATTTCATTGCAGAATGGATGGCCGATGAGGCCGAAAGATTCAAGATGATACAGCGTTGAAAGCTCTTTCACAAGGCGGTTTGATGACCTTGTAAAGACCTCAGGACTCTGCTGAATGCAAAAAGCACAGAAGCAGTTGGTGGAGTGTCATTGAGCAATGGACGTCTCTCGCCTGAAATGATTATTAGGGTTCGTTACTTTATACTGCACTACTGATACGGTTTTAACAGGAAAAATGATCTAGGGTTGGTCTTTACTCAGAGTAGCCTAGCTCCCACGATGGAAAATTTAATATTATGAACACTACACAAATGACTATGGCATAATGTTTTCTTCATCAAACTGCGTTATTTCAGTCCAATTATTTGTAAAGCTTCTAAAAACTCTTTTTGCACGGACTTGGGTGAAAAAATAGTGAGTTACATGAGTATGAGAGGAACTGACAAAAGGCGACAATTTAAAGAAACCAAGAATCAGTTTTACGCTTCGCAAGAAAAGAGTTATGACGTATGGGGCACACAATAACCACTATTTTATGACTTTGGCCTCAGTTCCAATCAGTTTTGTTGTCTTGTAACCGATTCAGTGAATACCTATCCTATGTTTTTTTATTCTTTTAATTTATTTCGCAGTATCAGAAACAGAGATGGGAAATATTGTTTTTTCAGACAAAAGATGGTGGGATACTGAGAAAACTGAAATATCCCTATTTACTGAAATAGGGAACCGAAAAAGTATGGGATAAAACCAAATTCGTTATGGAAAACATACCAAAAGCATGTCTTCTTTGGTTGTGAACGTTTTAACTACAACACCGCTAACAAGCCTGAAAATAGTCTTAAGTTTATCATCATCGCTATTAAGATGCACTCTTTCGTTTTGATTCCAAATCCTGTTCCATATTGAGGATTCCGTATACAAAGGGTCCCGGTCGGGAAACGCTGTCTTTCCGACGTCTGTTACAAGACTGTTTTTTTAAACGTATAAGTGGACACATCATAAAGTTTTATAGAGACTAAATTAAGACTAAACTATTAGACACTAAATTATTTTTAAAAGAGAGTTGCGTCAAATTCTCGCAAACCGGCCATCACCAGCAAAATCCTAAGAGATTATGCGATACTGAGCTAGCGTTGGGGAATGGACATATAAGAAACATTTTAATTTTCCAAAAACATTTTTAAAAATGTAGCGTTAAATATTGTACGGTGCTTCAAAACGGGCCAGAGTCGCTTTTTCGCTCAACATTGCTCACATTCATGACAATACGTTGTAAAAATCGACAAAAACCAAATATAACAAAGGGCGAGTAAAAAGTCAAAAAGTGAAACGCCACGCGGATATTCGATACGAAAGTCGGCGACGGCGGCGGACCACGGCCACAAAAAACGTAAAAGACGAATTTTCGGCTCCTAACGACTCTTGAAACCGAAAAAAGTCAACAATGCTAAACTGTGACGACGGCTAAGGAATTAAAATAAGATGGTTATGTGTATAGCGAGGTTCTGCGAAATTTTTACTGTGTCCCTGATTCAGATACGCGGCTCGCCGAATTTTGTATGACGAATATTTGGTTTAGATTTTATATGTTTTTCCGTCATCATCATCATCATCTCAGCGTTAATCCCAGTCGCATCCGAAGCTTTTTCAGCTATAGAGTCTAGGGTCCGCTTTACCAGTCTAACTGCTGATTTTGGCTAAGCTTCGATATTTTCCATGAAGCGTCTGCCGTCTGACCTCTACAACACGAAGGCAATATCGAAGCATTACAGTCAACATTTTGATGCCATGAACTAGTCACCTGCGACTTTTATCGATTTGTTTAAAGGGGGTGGCGATTCAGCTAGAGAGGCGACTTGGTTAGCGACCAAGCGAGGGTAAAACCAATAGCTAAGAACTAGTTAGTTTCGGAGTTTAAAAGGAAGATATTTCACAAGATAGATGCAATCTTTTTGGCAGTTCTGCCCCAGTTGCTCCTAATGACCCTTGACGTGTTTCACGGTTGTTTACTTCAGTTTCCGAGTTAACTTTGTTAGCAAAACTTTTCTACGAAGGTAGATACCTATATTATGTTTTAATTTATCTGATGGTTGTCGGTATTCCCATGAGTTTAGAGTCCATTTTACAAGCTAATAATATGAACTTAAACGCTCATGGGATAAAGTTGATAGTCGTCTGAAAAAGAAGGTCATGTTTATACAATATGAAATTAATTATCATTATTGATACGGTAGATGTTATTAAATAATGAAGCACGAGTAATACTGTAATTCATTTGAAATGGGATATTTCTATTGCGAAAGATATTAAAATACCATTTATGACAAATAAATTATCTGTATGCCTTATTGAAACATGTAATAAGCAGTGGTCTCGCCTCTATGATTATTTTAAAGTTAGTTTAATCAAATGTATCAAATGGGTCACATATGCCGCAGGACCGACAACCGTCGGGGTAAACGAGTCCTTGAGTGGAGACCGCGTCTCGGCAAACGTAGCGTGGGACGCCCTTGGGCGAGATGGAGCGACGACATCAAAAAGGTGGCTGGTAGTGGCTGGCGGAGAACTGCACAGGATCGAGCTTGTTGGCGTGCCATGAAAGAGGCCTATGTCCAGCAGTGGACGAGTAAAGGCTGATGATGATGATGATGATGATGAATCAAATGTATTCGTGGTATTCGATACAAATGATACTCAATACAATTCATAGTGTAATTCACAAGTCGTGGTGGCCTAGTGGTTAAAACACCAGCTTCTCAAGTATGAGTGTGCGGGGTCGATTCCAGGTCAGGCAAGTACGAATGTAACTTTTCTACGTTATATGCACTTTCTAAGTATGTCTTGTTACAAATGACTGATTATAATGTGAAGGAAAACATCTTGAGGAAACCTGGACTTTTTAAGTCTGAAATCGCCATCCCGTATTGAGCAAGCGTGATGATTACTCTCAATCCTTCTCAGTATGAGAGGAGACCTGTGCCCAGCAGTGGGACGATAAAAAGGTTGATGATGATGATGAAATTTTATAGAAGAACATAATTTAATATTTTAAGATTTTCCGCTATCTTTCTCTTGTTTTTCTCCCACTCAACTCCCGTTCGCCTCACCCGATCACACTTTCCGTAACGCTTGCGTCACGGGTTCCCCAGCTTACTCCCCAAGTCAAGCGTGCGTCTCACTTCAATAATGAATACTATTTAACGTTAAGACTAGGGTTGTAACGGAGCTTCGCCTTCGCTTCCGTTACTGCGGAAGTTCCGCAAGGAATCGTATCTTCGCTTCCGCCTCCGCCTCCGCACAATTTTTGCGGAGTTATAACGGAGGTTTATTTACGTATTTATAAAATAAATAATGCTCCAGCTGCGACGCTCGACAACCGTCCGGCCGCGTTTGAGTGCGAAATGGTCAAGAATCAACTAGTGCGAGGCGGGAATGCGGCAAACACAATTTGTTTCTCCTTAATTTTCATTACAACAGGGTAATATTTTTTTTTACCAAGTATACTACTATTAATGTACGTATTTAAAATAAAAAAATTGTTTTAATTAACCATAAATCACCGAACGTCAAAGTCACCGACATAGCTCTGTGAGTCGCTAAACTTAAGTGGCAGTGGGCAGGGCACATTGCTCGTAGAACCGATGGCCGATGGGGCAGTAAGGTTCTGGAGTGGCGGCCACGTACTGGAAGACGAAGCGTAGGGAGGCCCCCAACAAGGTGGACCGATGACCTGGTAAAGTTCGCGGGTAGCCGATGGATGCGGGCAGCACAAGACCAGTCAGCGTGGAAAGCCTTGGGGGAGCCTTTGTCCAGCAGTGGACATCTATAGGCTGAGGAACCATAAATTTCATTTTTTTCTGTATGTACTTTCACCTCCGCCTCCGCCTCCGTTAACCTCCGCATCCGCGGAGGTGAGACTCGTCGCCTCCGCATCCGCCTCCGCCTCCGCTAACAAGCCTCCGTTACAACCCTAGTTAAGACATTAAAAACTTGTTTGCGTAAAAAAACGTCAGTAAAAGTTGGATTTTTTACCTTCAATATCACAGTAACCAGAAGGTGTCACAACTGTGCTGAATTGTCTTAGTCTGTACTCTGTCAATGTAATTATTCAAATAAAATTAAAGTATATTATGTATTACTAACAGAGTAAAAGTTTTCATCGCATCAGCTAATTTAATCGCCACTTAAATACAATCACGTATCGATTTGCGAGCCAGCGCAATCGAGACTCGGTAAAAAGAATCGATTCACTGAACGAGAATCAACTAATTGTAGATGAGCAAATTAATCGAATTATAACCGGTGTACGAACCACAGAACAAAGACAGGTTTAGAGAGTCCTTGATGTTCTTTTGTTTTTGGCTAAGATATTTTTGTTTTGTGTCTTTGTGATAGCAGAGGTGACTTTCTGTATGACATGTTAAGGCCATCATTAAACCATTGTGAAAAAGAGACAGCGCTATACATCCTGTATAGCTCCATCTTTGTCTGACACTGGAACCCTGATTTTTTTATAATTATAAACTAGTGCTTCGCCGCAATCTCGCCTGATGGTTAAAAGTGATGCAATCGTTGATAGTAAAGCGCGCTAGTTTATTAAGAGCCTATTCACTTGGAGTCAGACGGATACACCGCCTCTGGCAAATTGTTCCAGTCCCTCAATGTACGTGGTATAAAAGACGAGACGATATGCTTTGTCCGGATCGTAGTGGTGTCAACAACGTAAGGGTGGAAACTAGCCGTAGTACGGGTCGTCCGTTGATGATACGGAGATGGGAGAATTAAGTCGTGCCATTCCCTCGCACACTCTCCAAAATGCATCCTATAGAAAACCAAGAGGCTGGTTACTCTTCGCCTGTGCTTTGGAGACCGTTTTGAACCAAATCTGGGTCGCCAATTAGCACTAGCACCAGCCCAAATGTGGCTGCAGTACTCCACTGTAAACCCTCCTGATAAAGGGAGAACCTGGTCTATCTATAAAGGTTAAGTTACAAATTAAAATAATCACACGATTTACTACCATTATAGAAAATTGATGCCTTTAAGCGAAACTTGATTATAAACAGCTGTTGCCGACGGTATGGTGTTGTTACAACATTATCGTTAGCTGAGGCGATGAATATGTATTCAAATAAAGGAATATAACTACTTAGCATAATCAGCTTTTAATATCCCTGTTGTTGGAATACAGGCCTCCTCTCAGTGAGGGGAGTGAGCCAAAGTCCACCATGAGAAACCAGTGCTGCACCCTAATAGGGGAGTTGACTCATCATCATCATCTCAGCGTTAATCCCAGTCGCATCCGAAGCTTTTTTCAGCTTTGGAGTCTGGGGTCCGCTTTACCAGTCTAACTGCTGATTTTGGCTAAACTTAGATATTTTCCGTGAAGTGACTGCTGTCTGACCTCCACAACCCGAAGGTGATATCGAATAGAGAATTTGACTAAAAAAAAAAAAATAGTCCGTCAGTCAGATTTTCCAAAAAAAACTAGACATGTACGTATTTTTTCTTTTTTCATATAAACAAAGAATGAAGACGATGCAGTGCGTTGAAAACTCGTGTGACGTCACTCCTTGCTACACTTTTTACCAACGAGAGACGTCACCAGCCCCCACTCCTGATCGTTGATGCCTTTTATATTTGTCAATTTTTTTTTGTCTTTTTTTTTGTTTTTTTTTAATTTTTTTGTCTGTTACGCTTTCCGCTTAAACCTCTCAACCGATTTTGATGAAATTTGGCAGAGAGAATCTTTAAACTCTGAGAACGGACGTAGGCTACCCTTTATTGAAAAAAAAAAATGTTTCTGAGGGAAATCTAAAAAGCGCGATATAACCGAATTCCACGCAGGCGAAGCCACGGGCGGAAAGCTAGTTAATCTATAATCTGAATAACGGACTAAATAGAATAAAATTTTTTTTAGCTAGGGAACATCCCTTTTGCGTAACACATTATTAGTATCAATTGGAATAATTTTGAAACCAATTGCTAAACTATTGTTCCTTATGTTAGGAAAATGTGTTTGCTCAACGACGTAAATAACGCAATGATTGTTGTTGAACTGTCAAAATGAAACCAATTGCTACTGTGTAATGTTTTCCTCCGCCATTTTATAAACCTACTTAGTGGTATTATAAATTGCCTGAATTTCACCAAAAACTTTGTGCCAACTTTCTGCTAATATTATAACCATGAAAGTTTGTGAGGGAAGAGGGATGGATGGAAGTTTGAAAGTTGAAACACTTTCATACAAAAACTACTAGAGGGATTTTGTTGAAACTGTACTGTAACATAGTTTTTCTACGACTATTTGGTAATTTGTTTAATACATAACCATAAGTCATATCTCAATAGTACTTATTCCTGCCAAGTAGCCAATGACCATTTTCACACGGGTAAACCGTACTACAATGAAACGTTTAATTATTTTTTTTTATGGCTATGGCATCAAAAAATCGACAGATGATTATGCCATAAAGCGCGCGTATTTGCGTCATGACTAAACATCGCATGTTATTAGGCTGTATAGATGAATTGCCTCTGCCTTTCATTTGTAGGATTATAACAACAAAACAACATTGCGGTACGGGCCGCGCTATTTTCGCGCCATTGTTAACTTCTATCTGCATATATAAATAAAATTGTTTTGAAAATGAGTGATATCAATGTAAATAGCGAATTGGACAATATCTTACTTTAATAGTTGTACCACCCAGAATGTAAATTACTATAATTCCTAATAAAGTTCAACATTGACGGTTTTTTGTAAGTATTTATTTATTTCAAGGCCGTAGAAAAAGTTTTGTATGCCACTGTCGCAAACAGCTATTGTAATACTCGTGCTGATCTATTGTGCCACTCAGCTTCGCTTCGTGGCACTAATTATCACTCATATTGCTATAGCTATCATCTCTTGACAGCTGCATAAATAACTATTACACACCCAAATAACACTTAGGATATTTTTTATACCAATATTCTCATGAGGTCGATATTTATAAAACCGCTGGACGCTACTAGTGTAACCGGCGTGCACAAAGATAAAGACAATTTATTTTGCAAATATGGGTACAATAATGTTGTTACATAAATAAAGGTAGTATGATCAGCCATATTTTACCAATCGGCATGCAATATATTATAATTGAGCACAGTTAGTAAATCAATAAATTCACCCGCAAGTTTTGATCCAGTGGGAATATCTGCATAAAAAATGCTATGCAACGTATGCAACATAATTTTTTGTTTAAGCGAAACCCGAAACACGTGTCGCTACCGCTACGCCACAGAGGCTATCTATCTCGATTTATTCCCCAAACATGTAAAAAAATACAAGTTACTGGAATAATAAATTTAATACCTGTACAGAGTTATAGGAATAATAACTTTATAACCGGGTATTAAAGTTATTATTCAAATAAATTTCAGTTTACAACTTCTAACATTTTTGAACAATTCTTGTCACTCTTAAATCTTAGTTGCCCCTTCAATTAAGTTGTTATTTGTTTAACTGGAAATAACATAAATTGGAACTATAAATTTGAACCCGAAAACCGTTCGATGCGGGGGCGGGTTACGGCGCGGCGCTACTTTTAATATAAATAATTAAAATCTGTAGTTTGAATAGAATTACCGATATTGTATAGCTACAATTAAGTTTATTCAATCAAACATAGAAAACTGAATTATATTAATTATAAACAGACAGTTCTGCTGTTCTAAAGTGAGTTTCCCGCGAAAATTTGCGGCAACGTACAAAAACATGGCGGGGTTCTTTAATTTGTAGTCCGACATTTAATTTACAAAATAAAACGGAAGTTTTACTTACTGGATACGTAGTAATTATCAAGACTGCGAAATTACATTAACTTTTACAAGTCTCAGCAAATTACTCTTAATTAAAATTAGAACCGTCGATAAATCTTCTGTTTTCTTTTTTTTTTTCATTACATTATGTTTACAAAAAAAAATAAAAATATGACGTGTAAAAGTGGTCAGTGATCCTGCTTGCATAATAAATGGTTTAATTTCATTTCAAAAGTGTAGTTTTCTCTATTAAAAATACGACCTTATTTATGAAAACAAAAAGTCATAGACATTAAAACACCCAAACTAATTGGACGATAAACAAAACTTATGATAAAACCCGCCAAAATATTGCAACGGCCATTTTGTCGCACAAACATGGCTGTCCTTCGTTTGGTTAGCAAAAGTGGAGAGAAAAAAAAAACATATTAGAGGGCATATCGGTAAAGCCTTATCGGAGAGGGCGACTTTTTGTCGTAGTCCTCCATTCTGTGTTGGTTTTTTGACCAGCTTTCGTCGGAGAATTCGCGTGTATTTCTTCTAAATTCATAATAATATCTCAGCATTTCTTTTTAGCGTAAGTAGTTGGTATACGTGCGTTTCGTTATCCATAAAAGTTTGAATTTTATGAAGGAACTTGTTTTAAAGTTTCGTGTTTTATGTGCACTTATGAAAGGTATTGTAGCATTCTTGATTATTTACAGTTATAGTTTTGGAAATATATGGTTTATAACTATGTCGTTTTACCCAAAGTAATAAATACATGTGGCCTTGAAGTTTAAATACCAATGTTAAAATGATAATTACATGATTATTCCTTAAAAGTCATACACAATCATTTCCTTTGTAGTAGTAACAGCCGGACTGGTCGATCGACCAGGTTAAGCTACGCTTGCTGCGGATGGGACGTGGATGGGTGACCACCTTAATTTGTTTTTTAAGTCCTTTCCCCACACTAGGAATTACACCTGTATCGTGGGTGCGTTTACAAAAATTTGGCAAATTGAAACCGCCGCTGGCAAATTGTTCTAGTCCCTCGATGTACGTGGTATAGAAGACGAGGTGAAATGCTTCCTCCGGATCGTAGTGGTGTCATCAACGTAAGGGTGGATGGATACTCGCCGTGCGATGGGACGTCCGATGATGGGAATTAAATCATGCAATTCCTTCGCACACTCTCCAAAACGCATCCTATAGAACACTGACAGGCTGGCTACTCTTCGCTCTTGTTTTAGGCAAATAAATAGGTACTATTTCAATTTAAAAATCTTTTCCCTACAAAACTAATCTCCTATTTTATCCTTTTTAATCAAAACTGACCACCGTACGCTCGGCAGCCGATTGATAGTCTTAACAAAGGGGAATCTTCGGACGAGATAGATTGAATGATCAAAGGGGCAAATTGCCCATCTCCCGAGTATGGGGCTATATTGAATACATTTTGCAAATTGCTCCGGGCAAGATCCTTGGTTAAAGTGTTGCTGTTGGCAGTTCATATTTACGCTGTTTCTTTTTAAGTAACGGGTGTTATTCAACAGGTGTTTTTGAGTTGATAAAGTAATGGAACTATAAATCTCTCCTTATACATTCTTATTTTCCTTATAGCAGTTATTTTCCTTTAATATTTTTACGACTGACTTAGGGACCTTTAAAATTATAGGTGACATTAATCGAGCATACCGGGATGAGTAAAAAGTTATTTAGAACAATAGTGGGTCAATACAGGTAGAGTTTACATAATCAGCCTATACAATATGTAAAGAAAACCCTGTCCGACCCATAAGGATAATAAAGGTTAGGTAAACACTTGACCAAATATAATATAAAATTTTACATAGTCATCATAGTAACAATACTAATGAATTTTGAAATAATCCTTTTTTCCCGGGAATTAATTCCAATTTCCCCGAAATTTGGTAATTTTTAAAAAAGTGACAGCACCGGTATTATTATAAGCGAATAGCGACGCGACCACGTCACAGGTGCCGCGTGCCCTGCCCCCCGCCGCCCGCGGAAGGGGTTGTTTACCGCACATGTATTAAGTTACCTCTTTTTGCGAAATGATATTTATTTTTTTAGATGGATTTTTTTTTAGGTTTAGCCTGTCTTTGTGGGCATTAGTAGAATCAGTTATCGATACCTATTAATACCTTCACGGATCGGACAGGGTTTTCTTTACATATTGTATACCTAGTTCCCAGTGTTGGGACAAAGGCCTCCTCTCGATGAGAGGGAGTGGGCCGTAATCTACCACGCGGGCACAGTGCGGGTTGGTACATGTCACATGTCTTCCAAGTTTTTGCCTCTAGGACATGCCGGTTTCCTCACGATGTTTTCCTTCACCGTTTTGAGAGTGTAGTGAAATAATTTACACAAAGTAAAGCGCCTGACGTGGTTAAACATACGACCTACAACTTGTAAGACGCTGCCGATATCACTAGGCTACTACTGCGCCTCACAGTTACAGTAATAATTAATAAAATCTACAACAGTTAAAATGTTCTGGTTAAAAGCTACTCGCTTCTGCCCGCAAGATACACATTATACTAAAATAACTTTTAATTAAGTTTAATTGAGCTGTATTCCAGTATTTCACTTAAAACGACTACCTTCCTGACTTCCACAATCAGTTCCCAGGCAGCCTCCTCCTCCCAGTTAGTGGGTAATCCTGCCTGATGGTAGTGATGGAATCATTGACACTAAGGCGCATTAGTTTATTAAGAGCGTATTCATTCTAACTTTGAAGACACTTAAATTGTAATCAGACCGTAAGACCACCGCGGGTAAATTGCCAGTTCCTCGATGTACGCGGTATTAAAGCCCCGGCGAAAGGCTTCGTCCGGATCGTAGTGGTGTCAAAAACGTAACAGCGGATACTCGCCGTACGACAGGTCGTCCGATGATTGAGGAATCATATCATACTAGCATTCCGCCCGCGGGTTCGCCTGCGTGGAATTCGGTTATATCGCGCTTTTTAGATTTCCCTCGGGAATATAAAATTTTTCAATAAAAGGTAGCCTATGTTCTTTCTCAGGTTCTAACGATTGTCTGTGCCAAATTTCATCAAAATCGGTTGAGAGGTTTAAGCAGGAAAGCGTATCAGACAGACAGGCAGACAGAGTTACTTTCGCATTTATAATATTAGTATGGATAGATAATTTCCGTGTACACTCTACTAAATACCTACATCCACAGAACATCGAAAAGCTGGCTACCCCACACCCGCGTGTGTGTTTAATAAAGAAAATCTTCAGTTATTTTGCTACAATATAACATCACGCCTGTACCCTTCTAGCATAGAATAAAGAGAGGGAAGTACGTTATCTTCATACAAACGGACCGCGCGCGGCTTGTATGTTTGCGCCATAGTATCTATGCGTCGCCGCACGCACACCTAAACACAATATTAGAGTGCCTATGACTGCGCTAGTCGCGGCTAGCACGGAACGAGGTTCGCGCGTCACGGCTTTTCGGCACATTAGCTTTTAAAAAATGATCACATAAACTGCAAAGTTGGTATGTCTATTTATGAACAAATAAAAGACTTATATTTTTCAAATTATATTTCTAAAAGTTATTTACAAGGATACGGATATATTACACATTAAAGTTTAATAACAACGCGTTTCGTAATAGTCGAAACCGAAGAAAGTAGGTATTTTTCTGTGGCTAATTTGTAATTTTGTATTAAATGTGTGATTCAATAGATGTTATGTTTGTATTATTTATATTTGTATTAATTAAAAATAAAAATAAATATGGTTCTTTATGTGTACCTACAAAACTAAAAATAAAAATTGCAAAAAAAAAAAACTGACTAGTATATGTAAACTAAATACTAAGCAAATAATTTAAACATAAGCTCTTAGTCTATAAATATTTGTTAGCGGTTTGGGCGACAACCGTAACCGACGAAGCGCGGACAGTCGTCAACCCTAAGACAGTAGGCAATTAAATCGCGGATTGGGTCGCAGATAACCTACTTCCCCTCTTTATTCTATGCTTCTAGGGTTAAGCAGAGGTCCTAAAGTACATCTACAATTCGTTAGGTTTGAGTCCCATCTAACAGGAGGTGAGACTATTACAAAGAACTGAGTAAAAAATCCAGACTACCAGCTTTATTTGAGAAGTCTTATCGCTAATTAGTCTTTTCGCTACCCGAGAAACGCACTTTGACCCCATGCTAGGCAATAGTGTTTGCAACAACGAGCGTACTAGACCAACCAGCTAGTTTTAATTCTACCGAAATATTATTGATATAACAGTGCGGCAACACCCAGACAGCTACAGGGGTTAGGTTGGTAAGCGCAAGGGGTCGTGAATTAGAACTTCACCCTATCCAACATTGACGTGAAGCTTGCTTATATTCCAAGCATATTATTATTTGATGTTGGAAACATAAAATGGAATTTTGACGCGAATTTATACGAATACTTTAAAAATATGAGTACTTCGTAAGGGATGGTGATTAGCCCAGCCTGTCGGTATTCTGTAGGATGCATTTTAGAGAGTGTGCGCTTGACTTAATTCCCCCATCTCCGTTCCATCAACGGAAGACTTGTCGTATGGCGAGTATCCCCCATTATGGTCTTGACACCACTACGATTCGGACGAAGCATTTCACTTCGTCTTTTATACCGCGTACATCGAGGAACTGGAACAATTTGCCAGGGCAGTCTTTCCGTCTGGCTACAATTTAAGTGTCTTCAAGGCTAGAGTGAATAGGCTTTTAATAAACTAGCGCGCTTTACCATCAACTATTGCATCACTGCTTATCATCAGGGACGATCGCGGTCAAGTAATAGTTTATAATGTTAAAAGAGTCGCCGTAAATCTAGTGACAAATATATTTACCGAGGAAATTGATCTCAAAAGGCTAAAAACTATATATGGTTAAACAGGTATAAGCCCCGCACGATGATATTGCGATTGGCGGCCATCTTGGTGACGTAGTCGAACTCGCACCGTCGGTACCGTTCGCAAGTTCAGTCCGCGCTTACCCACTTACGCACATCGAATATTTTTGTTAGCTTTTTGTTTTTGTTATCCTGTTTTATTGTTATTCTTGAGTTTTGTTGTTTAGTTTTGTTAACTGTTACTCGTTAAAATGAGTAAGAAATTAATTAATAGTCGTGCTCGTGAAATTATAATTAAAGTGGACAATTATTTTGTTAAAGAGAAAGAGGATTGTAAGTTAGTTCTTGAAAGTATAAACCGTGCTTTAAAAAGTGCTTCGGACATTTTAATACCGAAGCAACTGCTTACAGTTATTAAAAATATTTTGCAAAATTCTATCAAAGTCACGGAGTGTGTGGCATGTGCCACAGGCGTTGCAAAAAATACTGTGACGAAATTGAGACGAGAGCATGAGTCAGCAACAGCCAGTGGCAGCAAAATGAGAACTCCTACTAAAGGAAAAAGACAAAAGAAGAAATATTTCGACGGGTTTTCCTTAACAGCTTTAAGAAATATTATAGATTCAATGTGTACGGTGAGGAGAGAAATACCCACAATGCGCAAAATCTTGGCGGCTTCAAAAGTAGACCTTAATTATACTGGTAGTGAAACTACATTAAGAAAAATAATGAAATGTGATTTAGGCTACCAATTTAAACGATGCTACCAAAAAAGACTGGCCCTAATTCAAAGACCCCAAATTCAAGCGTGGAGGGCTAAATATTTACGACGTATGAAAGAAAATGACTCGCTTGGTAATAACAAAAGACCCGTTATTTATCTCGACGAAACGTGAATACATGCACACTAAACGGTAGAAAAATGTTGGCAAACAGCAACCGATGGAGTGAGACGGAACGACAGCCCCGGCCGCCGATGGATAATAGTTCACGCGGGAAGTTAAAGCGGTTTTGTTGACAATGCCCTTTTAATGTTTAAAGCAGACACCAAAACTGGGGATTACTATGATCAAATGAATGCTGAGTATTTCACCAAGTGGCTTACAGACAAAATAGTACCCAACATACCACGCAACTCCAAAATTGTGATGGACAACGCCCCTTATCACAGTAGGGATGAGAATAGGCCACCAAGTATGAACAATAAAAAACAGTTGATTGTTGAGACTTTCCCAACGACAGTACAAAACCTGAACTGTATTTACTATTTTTTAAACGGCACAGACCGCCGAAAAATTATAAAATTGACAATTTATTAGCTGGCAATGGCCATGAAGTCGTTAGATTACCACCTTACAACTGCGACCTCAACCCCATTGAGTACATCTGGAATCTGGTAAAGATGAGGGTGTCAGAAAAGAATGTGGAGCAGTTGGAAAGTCGCATTGAAGCTCTGACGTTGGAGTCGTTGGCGTCAATAACTCCAGATGACTGGCGAAAGGAAGTCAATCATGTTAAACGGCTTGAAGAGGAATACCTATTGGAATAAAGATCGAATAATTGACGAGTTATTTGTCATAAATACGGCGACGACAGTGAATCGGAAACGACAGACACAGAAAGCAGTTATGATTCGGAAGACTATATACATTTTTTTTACATATTATCCTGGTTTTATTTATAAGCTGATAGATGTAGGTAGTAATTAAAACATGACTACTACACAGTGGACTCTGGTTCAATTCCCGCTCGCAAATTAACAGAAATGTAGTTAGAAAAACATAGTATACATGTAAGAAAGATATACGAATAGGTAAGTATGTTTTTCTTACGTCTACAAAAATTATTTCCTTGAATTTTTTAATAATGAAAGTTTATTTGTCAGAATATGGGTGAGTAAGTATACCTAAGAAAGAATGTTAAATGCAAAATTAATATTAATTTTATTATACATACACTCTTTATAAAGAGTGTAATAAAATTATAAAATACAAATAAACCCTTAACCCTAATATTAATTTATACATACACTCTTTATAAAGAGTGTAATAAAATTATAAAATACAAATAAACCCTTAACCCTAATATTAATTTTGCATTTAACATTCTTTTGCTAGCTGTCCTTTTGTGTGACAGATGACGTCACAACGCTGTTATTGTGACAAGGTTCCATCGCAATATCATCGTGCGGGGCTTATACAAAATATACGAAAAAGAAAGAACGTAAAAAGAAGACATTTACCGTCATAGCCTCTTGAGGCATTATCGCCACTATTTGATGTCCAGTTTATTCAAATTAAAAGCCACAAATTTAACATTTTACACAACTATAAGCAAAGCCGCAAGTATACGCGAATGGTAGAACCCAAATACCTACACATCTCAATGCGTCTCATTCAAAACTGACCTGTCAGTCAACCCTGCAAACGCGGCCCCAAAAATGTTCCCCATAAAACCCGCACTAGGGACTATAAATCCCACGTCTGGTATACCTATTGAAGGGCACTTACATTTCAATATGAAAGAGAACAGGAAATTGGTTTCCAAGCACACGACTCCCCATGAATGCTTCCCGCGATTTGTATCGACTCACCACGATAAACTTGCACACAACAAAAAAACAGCATTCAATATTGACATTTAACACAATTTAAATAAAGGTGTGGCTGCGAATGAAATAAGTTTTTGATACGCAAAATTAAATTGGTGGGCCGTGCAGGATGGGTTAGGCCTACTTCAATGAGATATAATGACAGATTACTAATGTTTTATTGAAAAACCTATGATGCATGTAATACACGGAAATGATAGGATTGTTATGGGCAGCGAAATGAAATTGATTTTGAAATAGAAATGTGTATTCTGCAAAAATGTTAGCATTCAATCTAAACGTGCTTTTCAATATAAGAATCACGGAAATGTACAGTTCAACATTACTTTTATATCAAACTGAAAATATCTTCAATCTTGTCTGTCTGATTCCAACTTTGATTGAAAGTTTTTTCAATACATAAACTTTTTTCAATAAATAAATTGTTGCTCACTCCTTATATTTTACATGTTTTTAACACGTACAATGTTAATAATTAAGTAAAATGTTAAAGAGTTCTAATTTTATATTGCCACTGTTGCTGCTTTTGTTTTCTTGCGAATAAAGACTCTCAATATGAATTTCATTGAAATACTTCTTAAACCCCAATAAAAACCATAACCGTCTTTGACTTTGCGGTAGTCGAGCAAAAAATATGCAATGTTAAGTTATATGAACACAAACTAATTTTAAATTACATACAAGTAATTAATATGGAAGTGATTGTTTATCATATCCAAGTAACAGTTTTTTACATAATGCAATTGAAATTATTAATAATAATTATAAAGGGTGTATCTGACATCGACGCACATACGAGTACCATGGATCCAGTACATGATTCTGAACCCCCAGTGGTGGAGTTTTTCGTCGGCTTTTTCATGATTAAAAAAAAAATATATGTAGTTTTTTTTCACTGCAGACCGTTACAATTGCTATACTTTTATAACCCAATAAGATTTTAAAGTAAAAATTAAATAATTCGCTAATTACATAAAAAAGCGCAATGAAAACAAAACCCGAAAAACTATCTTATCAGCTGATTTAATAGAGTTCACATCAGGGATCAACGTCATACCTACAAAAACGCACGAAGGCACGCTTGCAACGTTCAAAAGCCGAGCCTACACTTTTTTTAAACACTGTGTATTCTGTAACCGTTCATTAACGACATAAATGACTATCATAATTTTATTAGTGGCATGCGATCTAGCCTTTTCGCGAAGTTTGCGTTACGATGTCAGATACAGCCTGTATACAAATATTTTTTTATTTAAACTTAACGCAGGCCCCCTCTAGGAATTACACCTGTACCGTGGGTGTGTTTATAAACATTTAAACTTAGATACAAGCAATCAAACCGGAGCAACTACTTATAGGTCATACTAATATTTGATTCATGCGTGAACCAATCCGCGACACGCAGCAACCACTGCGTCAACCGCGTCATTAATTACGATTTTAAAAAAATGACACATTACTTTAAAAATGGTTATTTCTGTCTCGTAATTTATTTCTAAAGACTTTAACATACAATAAACTTCACAGTTTTTACAGCATTTAGAACAAGAAACGACATATTTGCAGTCATGAAGCAAAATCCTCTGCGCGACTAAAATAAATATATACACTAGAAAACGACCAATAAAAAAATCCCAACAAATTAATACAGCACGAAAAACAATCGAAAATCATGAATCGCATTTTCAATTCTAATTAAACACCGCTGGTTCTACGCAAATTAGTCTGTGTGTATCAATCGATTACCGAGTAATAATTACCGATTCACAATCGTTTTAACACTCGATTTTCGCTTGTTAATCTGCCGCTCACCTCTCCGAATGTGTTACGAATACTAAATAGCTGTCTATTTCGAACGGGTAAAATAATACAGCGTTAATTTCCTTTGTGCTATATTTTGTGAGATAATTAAATATAGAATTATTGTGTGCTCCAACGTGTGACATAATGTAAATTCATTGTAAACTTTTCACAAAGCTTACAATGAATTTATGTATTTCAATTTCACTTGTATAAATTGTGGCTTTTTATTATACAAGTATATTTTGGTTACAAACACTGTAAAGGATATAATTATGACATGCGATGCCATAGTGCATATCTACAGAGCTGGGCAGAGATAAGTACCTACATAATATGCGTACAAATTGTAAACTCGTTTTTACAATAAAACTAAAAAAAAAATCTTCTGTAACAGATCTGACAACCAGTTTTAATGTTAGTTCAAGTCATCTTTGCAAAAATACAAAAAAAAAAACGAAGCAATTAATATCCCACAGCGACACGCAAACGTGGGTAATCCTATAATATATGCGATATATCCAATCTAGTCAGCATTCACGGTTATTCCGTTTAAAAAAAAAAAGATCAAAACTGCACCAACATCTTGTATGGAAACTTGGTCTTACTTACCGTGCACAAAAGGGTTAAATTAGCATGTAATCTTAAAAAAAAGAAAATTACTTGAGTGGACACTGGACATCTAGTAGAATGTCTTATAAAGTGACATGGGATAAAGTATTTAAAAAAGTACATTTAAGAGGACATAAGTTTCTTGTTGGACTAATTGTAATTAACAAATCATAACGTTAAATTGAACTCAGTTACTTAAGAATGACATCTTAATATTTGTACCCCATTTTGTTGTGGTACAATGTATAGAACATTACCTTTTTCAACACCATAGAAAAACTTGAATCATTTAAAACGACGTTCTTAAAAAAAATTAAATTCTGAATTTAAATTCTATAAAAAATTCAAATCTACCCTCATGTCGACCTATTCGGAACTGATGAATCTGAAGACACAGTTTTAATTTACGAGAATATTAATACCCTGCGCGTACGCAATATTTATCTCACATCTACGTATAAACGGTGCATGTCTAAGAACGGGTTTAGACGTATTTAGAATACTTTTATAATTACTTGCTTACAAGTAATGAAGCTAGTTAATCTGGTGGCTAGTAGGCTTTTAGCGGACAGTTTAAATTATACGGTCTCGGTCGCGTATTATTTTTTAAGGAAGGTGTCAGATATCCTTATCTAAATTATATCGATGCGTATCATGTTAAAAGAGGGGTGTCAGATATCCTTATTTAAATTATAAGGACGCATATTATATTCTTCTCTGTATGAGAGGAGACCTGTGCCCAGCAGTGGGACGATAAAAAGGTTGATGATGATATTATATTTTAAGAAAGGTGTCAGATATCCTTATCTGAATTATATGGACGCGTACCTATTCGTATCATAAAAGAAGTGGTGTCAGATGTTCTTATCTAAATTATATCGCTGCGTATTATGTTAAAAGAGAGGTATCAGATATCTTTATCTAAATTAGGTATATGGACGTATATTATATTAGAAGTGAGGAGTCAGATATTCTTATCAATATATGTTAATTACGCTAAGCTTAGGAAAGGCCTGCCTGGTGACGAGGACCATCACGGAACACTGCTCTCTAAACTTACACTTCCACATAATAGGCAAAACGGACAGCCCCCTGTGGCTTGCATGGAGGCTGGTGTAACCGTTGTGTATGTGTTTTGAGAACACAGGCGTCAGTCAGATTAGGTCAGAAACTTTCAGAGTAAAATCTAGTAGCAAGTCTTATTTCGGTGACAAACAAATGTCAAAAAACTTGTCAAAATTTAGGGAAATTAGAATAATTATTTGATAGATTAAGACTGAGATGAGATTGTGAACGTTACGTACTGTTAACGTAAAATTAGATGAATTACCCCTCAGACTATAAACGTTTTTGAATTACGGGAATCACCCATTAGAACGTGAACGTTTTCAAAATTACGAGAATGACCCCTCAGACTGTTAACATTTTTAAAATTACGAAAATGGCCCTCAGACTGTGAACGTTTTTAAAATTATGAGAATTATCTGCAAGTGTTAACAAGTTCTTCAGTTTATTTTCCACGACGCGTGAAGCACTCATTATATTATTACTTTAAGATGTATTATTTTACAAGCCGTTAACTTAATTCCACACCTTTAAGCTCTAAAAATATATTCACTTTTTACGTCTTTATACATCAGCCAGACAGACTAAATAAACAAGCTATTAAATAATTTATATAGTGTTACATAGGGTGGTATCAATTGGCTCCAATAAATAAATTGCGTATATTATTTTACGGGTGGATTTTTTTTTATAAGTTACAAACTAGCGCTTGACTGCAATCCCGCCTGATGGTAAGCAGTGATGCAATCGTTAATGGTAAGGCGTGCTAGTTTATTAAGCCTACTCACTCAAAAGAACTGAGTAAATAGGAAGGAAGACGGCAGTTGAGCGCGGTGATGCAATGTTAAACCCAACAACACGACCAACGATGTTGCGCCAGAGGGAGATTGATCTGGAGGCCCTCCACAACCAAACTCCCGACACAACAACATTTCGCGCATCGTACCCGGCACGTACATCGCAACACAACTGCTCAGACCCGTCCTCCGTACGGCTTCACCAGACATCATGCCGGAACACGACGAATCGCTTGGCGGCATGACTTTGTCAAGTGGGTGGTAACTTATGCCGGCGGCTTATGTTGTGGCCTACCACCGAGAGAATTGGAATCTAAGCAGCAACCTACCACAAATCTTACAAACTCATTATGATTCGTTTACGTTCATGCACCCTAATTGCATAACAGAATTAGGGTGCTATTACTAGCAATTTGATTCATTTTGAAGCATATTGCTAAACCATTGCTCCATATGTAAACGTGAAGACTATTGTGGGTCGTTTTATTTATTTTTAGTTTCTCCGTTTTGTTAGTTTTGTCGTGGCCTGGCAGTTTGAGTAATTTATGTGGCCTACCCAAATGTCTTTGTATGTTTGTTGCTTCTTCACGCTCAAATCGCTGGACCAATTTCGTTGAAATTTGGCGTGGACGTAGTTTATAACCAGGAATAACACATGGAATATTTTCGTCTTGATTTTTTTACGGAAGCGAATCTTATGCCTGTGTAACTGAGGCGCGCAGTTAGTGTCTAAGTAAATGTCGACAAAATATAATCGAAATTCAGGACACAGCATAGAGATAGGTAACATTGAAATACGAAGATATATTATGTAATTTATTTTATTAGCTTATACATATAAATTGATTTGCAAACATAGAAACGAATAAATATAAATGAGGATATTTTTTATTTAGTTTTTCTTAAAATAACTCGATATTAGTTAAAGGTCATGAAGAACATAGAGTACTTACTAAATATTTATTTCTTATTTTGGTACATAATAAACATCTCCAGAAGGGGTCGGCAGAGGTAGGCATTAACTGCTAGCCTTTCGCGTATAGCGGAGGAAAGAGTGGCGAAGCGCATCTGTTACTCCGAACTTGAAGAGGGCAAGCGTAAGCATGGCGGACAACTCCTCAGGTACAAGGGCGTTCAGAAGCAACACATGAAAAGATGCAATATTGAGCCTTCTCAATGGGAATGTTTCTGAGGGCTGGTGTAGAGGGGAATAAGCGATTTCTAGAAGCAGCGCAAAGCAGACCTCGATGCTAAACGCGACGAGCTGAAAGTCCGCAATCCGCAGCCATTCAGTACCATTACTTGAACGGAATGCTTACGTAACGCCATAACATCGGCTACCGGCAGAAGTTACCAGAAAAAGTCTTGCCGCTAAGCGATTCGGAGGAGGGATTTGAGCAGTTGTATTGCGATGTGTGCGGGATACGATGCCAAATGTTGTTGTGTCAGGGTTTGGCCGTGGAAGGTCTCCAGATCAATCGCCCGCTGGAACAGCATCGTTGGTCGTGTTGGGTTTAACATTGCATCACCTCGCTCAACTGCCATCTTCCTTCCTGTTCACTCAGTTTTTTTTTTTTGTTTTAGTTGAAGAGGCTCTTAATAAAGTAGCGCGCTCTACCATCAACGACTGCATTACTGCTTACCATCAGGCGGGATTGCGGTCAAGCACTAGTTTATAATTATAAAACAAAAGTGCGCACGAGCATTCTCAGCGAATATTGGCTACATAAGCCCCCTTTGCGCACATGACCGATGAGCTGACTAGTAGTTAAAGTAGTCGCTACTTGTGGGTTTTAGTCAGTAAAGGTCATCTGATGATTTCCTATCCCAAAAAAGTTACTTCACTCATGACTAAAGATTTGTAAACAATCATTTACCCTCAAGGTGAAGTTTAAACAGATTCTGCTCATTTTCTTGTTGGGAACTCATTTAAAGTCACGCAAGAGGAACTTAAAAATACATTACCTACGATCATTGATATAATATTAAACAGATATGATATGCTCTAACAAATTAACCGAAATAAATGTGCCAATCGGAGCAGCAGCACACACATGCAAATTTTTTATTCTGCGTACATTTCACACGTTGGTACAGTGTGAGTGAAATGGGGCGCAATCTAAAGCATAGAGAAGAAAAAGATGGCTAGTGTTTGTCGTTTGCGCTGTTAGTGTTTGTCGTTTGTTTTTACGAGTGTATCGAGAGTGACTAAGGCAAGAGATTAGAATTATAATCTTTTGTACGCTTCAAGTTCAATGCGCTAGTGACTTATCTACCTTAGTTTAATATTATATCAATGCCTACGATATTTAATTACAACTTGGTGGTACATGCGTCGAATCGAATAAAATCGAAGGACGAGCAAATTTAGATCAGGCTATTAACTTATATAGACATTGGGAACCAGATTTCTTTTTAGGGTTCAGTATCCGAAGTATTCTAGCCCGCCGTCCGTCGGCCACTGCACAGGGATGGTATATTTTGTGACACTTGAAATTTTCACAGAATGTGAATTAAAGGTTATTTTCTTCTTCTTCTTCTTAGCGTATAGTGGTCCACTGCTGGACAAAGACCTCCCCTTTTTCCTACTATTTGGACGTTTATTGTTTTTATGTAGAAAAACTGATTGCCCTAAATTCTAGGCAAACCTCTTCTTCTTCATCATCTCCAGCCTCTAGAGGTCCACTCCTGGACAAAGGCCTCTCCCAAGGCTTTCATTCCATTGAGGGGTATTGCCATAATCCCCACGCTTGGCAGGCGGGTTGGGGATCGCAGTAATTTTATATTCCACAGGAGAAGCACTGCCGCCCGCTTCCCTGGTGAGAGTTCCTTTAGTCGCCTCTTACCACACCCACGGAGCGATATGGGTTGGTACTACCACACGAGACAATAGAAATTTTAGAATTTATGTAAAAATAAACAAAATTAAGAAAAAAAAAATTCATTATTTGTTGCTAAAGCGGTCATTATAAACATTAACACACATTAAACTGGATATTTTTATAAAACTACATATTTAAAAAAAAAGTGTTAAAATTTTTACGCTGGTCGCTAGTCGGGGTTCGGTCCCCTCCTATCGAAGTCAGACTCGCCCCTGGTCGCTTTTGTCATTAAAACAGGTATATTTCTTGTAATTAGGACTCGATATCAGAACAATTCATCTCACGATCATTGGAGACCTAATTAATACAGAGTTATTTTAAGAACGAGGCCCACGAGACATGCCTATGTACGTACCTGTGTTGGAGGGGACGCAGTAATTAAAGAAATCGAAAATTGCGTCGCATGACGACATTGGTCAATTAATTAAAACTGGAATGAACATGTAAGCAATTGATGTTGGATCAGTCTTATATTAATTGAACTAGTGACTAAATAGTTGGTACCTACATTAATATTAATAACAGTAATTAATCTAATTGCGAAACCACCCGATTAATCTCAATCTTAATCATTTTAAAGGATCCATTGCTTTATATGTCCAGAAAATTTGTTTGCTCAACAGCGTAAATAACGCAATGAGTGCCGTTGAATGTTGTAGGGTTGTCAAAATTAAAGTCATTTCTATAGCATGTTTTTATTTAGTATCTATATTAGTCACGGAAACCAAAGGGCCTCGCAGTTAAAGGTATTGATTTATAAATAACTAGCTGTGCCCCGCGGTTTCACCCGCGTAAGATTCGAACCGAAAGAGCTTAGTTGATATAAAATAAGCGCGTGTTAAAATAATGGGAGCAATATGTACGTCTGCCTTTGCTCACGTTTTCGCAACATTTTTTGTTTTTGCTCTGCTCCTATTGGTCTTAGGGGGATGCTTTATAGCCTATATCCTTTCTCAGGCTCTAGACTATCTGTGTACCAAATTTCATTACAATCGGTTCAGTAGTTTCGGCGTGAAAACCGGGCAGACAGACAGACTAGATACTTCCGCATTTATAATATTAGTATGGATTTGGATTATTGCTGATAAATATTGCGGACCCAGACTCCAAAGCTGAAAAGGCTTCGGATCCGACTGGAATTAACGCTGTGATGATGATTGCTGATAAATATTGTTTTTTTTTTTTTTATGGTAGGTGGTGTTGCAATCGTACCATCAACGATTGCGAGAAGCGCGCTAGTTTATTAAGAACCTATTCACTCTAAGACTCATTTCTGATGTAGACTTTTTGGTTAACCCCTTCACCAGTAGTTGACTTTTTTGAGAAGTGGCGCATTGGCGGTAATTGCAACGAAATTGCTCAAGTTATAGATGTGTAGCAGTATTGAGATTAAATGGATCAATCTTTTACATTGTCAAGGGCGTGGTTTCATGAAAAAATCTTTATTAATACGATGTAAAGCCAGCGTGGAATGGAATATTAAGAATTTTTAACATACTCTACGGCGGCTTTTCATTAGGGTTTACACCTGGAGGCGTGCAATTTCATACTTTTATGCAGCGTAAACTTTTTAGGAGATATTGTATTGTTTTTTTTTTTTATTATTTTGAAATATTTTAAGCCGTTTGCTTTTTAATAAATTAAGTTTTTATACTATCCATCCTTGTAAGTTTTCAATGTAGCTTATGACTACAATATTGCTTTTACTAAACTTTTTTTTTTTTTTACATATTATAAACCAGCGCTTGACCGCAATCCTGCCTGATGGTAAGCAGTGACGCAATCGTTGATGGTAAAGCGCACTAGTTTAATAAGAGCTTATTCACTCTAGCCTTGAAGACACTCAAATTGTAGTCCGACGGAAACACCGCCGCTGGCAAATTGTTCCAGTCCCTCGATGTACGCGGTATAAAGGAGGAGGCGAAACGCTTCGTCCGGATCGTAGTGGTGTTAACAACGAAAATCTTAAAAAACTTAGAAAACAAAAAAGATTTTTGTATTTTTCTATATTTTAAGCCGATGTTGCTTTTTAATAAACGAAAATTTAATACCATCGTCTATGTTTTAAAGCTAATTTATTAAGTTTAATATACACAGTTTAATGATGTTAAAGCGCTATATATATTACAGCTAGAAATATTAACAATTTTGGTCCGAAAATAAGTTTATAACTAAGTTACAAAATTTATGAAGGTCTATTTTGAGTGATACAACTTATCTGCTCGGTAATGTAGGTACGATGTTGGATAAAACAAGTTTCTTCGTTAGTTGGTCTTAGTTGACTTTATATTTAAGTGTCAAGCTTCTAAAACTACCAACATACCCATAATTAAATTTACCTCAATCCTTCTCATCATCACCGTCATCAACCTTTTTATCGTTCCACTGCTGGGCACAGGTCTCCTCTCATACAGAGAAGGTTTGAGCGTAATCACCACGCTTGCTCAATGCGGGTTGGCGATTTCAGACTTATAAAGTCCAGATTTCCTCAAGATGTTTTCCTTCACCTTCAGTTATTGGTGTCCAAGATATACTTAGAAAGTACATATAACTTTAGAAAAGTTACATTGGTACTTGCCTGACATGGAATCGAACCCGCGCACTCATACTTGAGAGGCTGCTGTTTTAACCACTAGGCCACCACGGCACTCAATCCTTCTACTTCATCACAATTTACCATTTAACACGAAGAAACTGCCTAACTGACCTTGTTAAGGTCAGATAAGAAGTCACTTCGGAAAAATGCCAGTTTTTTAGCTGTATGCGGACTGTACGCCGACGCCAACATAGATAGGGAATGCTAGGCAGATGATGAAGTAGAAGGAATGGGGTTGCTGAGACACCCTTAATAAGCATGGTCGTCAGGTTGGTATTATATTGGGAATTGGAAGGGTTACCTTCCACCAGACTTAAGGTCATAGCACACTTAAACGTCTCTGCTACCGCCCGGAAAAAGAATATGATTCAAATATGGGCTTTAATTATTGCACCTTACGATTTATTTTACATTGGCATCATAAATTAGCAGACAGCGCGCTGTCAGCCAGCTTACTGCCGTCAGACTGCGCGGTAGTTGACGTCTCGCTGGCCGCTCGTTGTAACCGAGCGGTCAGCGCGTCGTCTGCGAGCAGACTGCTAGCAGTCGCCGCACCGGCACCCGCGGCGTCGTTGCTGGTCGCCGCTCGGCGCTCAGTCCAAGTACTCTGTGGCTCAGTTAGTCAATATCTACCAAGTAATCCGCTCCCTCGATCTTTCGCGCATTGTGAATCGGGACATTGTAAAAAAGACGAGTTGCTTCAATAGAAATCGATCGCGAACTGTGTCAATCGCGAATAGCAAGAGCAGGCGACAGGTGAACAGCTGGGCGTCTGCTAGCAGTCTCCGCGTGGACTGCTGGGTGCCTACTAGCTGTCGCCGCGCGGTCTGCGAGCAGTCGCCTTATTTTAGGGTGGTGTTGTGTGGGAGCGGTGTTGGGGTAGAGTCGTTTAAGTGTGGTATGGCGGATTGCAGTCAAGCACTAGTTTATAATTATTAAAAAAAAAAACATTTCAGCCGAAAGACGTCCACTGCTGGACATAGGCCTCCCCCAAGGTTCTCCACGACGACGACCGGTCCTGCGCCTCCCGCATCCACACTAAATCAAATCGACGTAAATTGACAACATATCATTCAAAACTCGATTTAAAAGATCAATTATCGAAACAAAACACTGTCAAAATCCCTTACAACTTCATCGGAACAATACACTGGGCATCATTTAGAATCCACGCTCTAAAATTAAAATGTTACAGGATCTCAGTTGGCATTTACTATAATAAAGCAGTGTTTACATCGTAAATCATAGGGTAATTACCCCCATGGGACTTTGCTACGGTCATTACTCCACTCACTTGCAAATTTATGGTCGAAGCTTTCTTTGGGCGTGTTGGCAGCCATTTTAAAATGAATGGCGTAATAGAACCAATCGGGTAAATTGAGTAATATCCATAACTTCTTTATTTTTTGTTTTCCTCCAATCGAAGTTAAAACATTAGTGCGATACCAAAATGGTTGAAACTAAACCACAATTTCAACTGGATTAGATACGAATAAGAGTTTAGCTTGTACTGTTTCAATTAGCGCAATTGCCCCCCTGGCCGTATTATGACGTCGTAAAAATCGGGCGCAGTAGGGAAGGTTGATTAGTTTGTAATAAAATGATTGATAGGTAAGTAAGTATCTAGAATTATTCCAAGGTGACAAGGATATTTAACGAGAATTTTATGTAACTCAGTATCAAGTTTCGTTTTGACAGTTCAACAATATTCATTGCGTCATTTGCGTTGATTAGCAAACGCATTTTTTGAACGTATGGAGCAATGTAATAGTAAAAGGAATCCGGTGCAGAACGGCAACAAATTTTGAAAAGTACCTAATAATACTAACCCGCACTGGGCCAGCGTGGTAGATTACGGCCCACTCTCTCACCGAGAGGAGGTATGTATCCATTTAAATAGTACACTGTAGACTAACTACATTATTCCTCTCCCCTTCCCCTTAGTATTCCATCCAAAAGGTTATCTGCAAAAGACCGCTCTTAGAGATAAGACCGCCCATTGTGTCGCCCTATGTAAAATCTTTATACCTATTTATTTTCTGTAATATATATGGTCTACATAATTAAGAGTATTTAGTATCGGGCACTCCCGCATTCATGGCAGTATTCGTGTCCGTGACAAAGCAGATAAACTGCAGGAGGGTAGCCTACGCTGGTACGGCCACATCTTATGAAAACCGGCATGTTACGTGGGTAACAAATGTCTTGACATGACGCCTTCGCCAGGCCGGAACAAGCGAGGTAGATCAAAGAAATGCTGGCTTGACGTTATAAGAGATGACATGTCAAAGGATGCTAAAGATCGCGCGAAATAGAGAAGAATGAGCAGGAAAGCGAACCCCGGGCTCCAACGCGAAGGCCGCGGTTGCAACCGGGACTGAACGCTAGGATAATGGTGATGATGATGATTAAAGAGTATTTTATTCTATTCTATTCTGTATTCCTATCAATGAGAACATTATAGACTGATTACGTATGTACCTAATAATTCAAGTTTGTCTGGTGGAAGCCCATTTGAATTAAGGCTACCATAATTCAGGATAATTCCCGAAGGGACGCAGTTAGTCGATGTTAACATTTGATACAGACCAAGGGCGTGTCTTACTTCATTATTGAGGTTAATTCCAATTGTGCCACACAATTTTTTTTCAAACGTTATGTGTGTTTACAAAATTTAAACACATATACGCAACCAGACCGGAGCAGCAGGACCGAGAATCTAAAAAATATTATCATATCGGCAGAGACACTGACGCCCAAAATTCAATACTTGATTTTACACTTCGCATCCGTGTATTATCAAAATAAAATCAAATGTTTGTCAGAAAGTTACCATACATAAAGAACAAAAACGAAATTATTACTAAGATTCCACTGTACGTCTGTCTGTCTGTTTGTCTCCAGGCTATTCCTCATGAACTGTGCTAGCTAGACCGTTAACATTTGCACAGATAATGTATTTCTGTTGCTGCTATAACAAGAAAAACTAAAAATAGTATTCTTTTCTGTATAGCTATTGGTACGGAACTCAGTAAGCGCGAGTCCGACTCGGACTTGGCCAGTTTTTTACAAACCTGTTTTTTTTATAACTTAAACTAACTAACTACGCAAAATTTTAATACAGGGCTGTTTAGAATCATTAATTGAAATCTATGGTCACAGGGCGCTCTTCAAGATCTCTGCTTCCCTCACTTCCTTTTGCAATAATTCCCATAATTAATATGAAAATACAAAGTTCCCATTACTGAAATAGACCTTAAAACTATTAACAAACTTACACTAAAATAATATATCATACACAAAACATGTGCACGGTAGTGCGAGCAGCCAAGTTCGCACACTCATCCCATGATAAGCGCAACCGAATTTATTCTGTCAACACTGTAACACCCATTAAAGGCCTCACAATTGAGTTTTGGCCATTTTAAAGGGCAGGCTATGTACAGCAAACGTAGTTAATCCGATGGCATGATGTCCAGACTATTAAACGCCTTACAAAGGCTAGACAAGAAGTAATTACTCAGGATGTGCTCCAAATTACTAAGGGAAAGCGGATTTTAAATTGAAATGTGAGGCACGACAGAAACTATTTTGCGGTAGTTTATTATTTTATTTTATTACTTATGTATTTCTTAAAATCCTTACTTAAAATTGGTGTCTTGGTTTTTATTTGTATATTCGTTTTTGACACCCTCATCACCCTCACCACACAGTGCAAGTATTAGTATGCATGAATATGAATATTTGCACTGGTCTGGTCGTGCCTCGGAAAGCACGTTAAGCCGTTGGTCCCGGTTGTCATACGAACATCTAGTGGCAGTCGTTACGGGTTGTTGGAGCCCTCAAAAGTCCAACAATTGGTCTAATTGTAATGCTTCGATGTCGCCTTCGGGTTGTGGAGGTCAGACGGCAGTCGCTTCACGGAAAATGTCGAAGTTTAGCCATATCAGCAGTTGGACTGGTAAAGCGGACCCCAGACTCCAAAGCTGAAAAGGTTTCGGATGCGACTGGGATTAACGCTGGGATGATGATGATGATGACTCGTTTTTGACACCAATTCGTCGGCTCGAAAGTCGGCTGTTTTTTTTTTTAAGATGTAACGTTAAGAATTTCCCTCGACTGTCTCCCGGCTCCATCATTAGATCTACTCTAGACCTTTATTAAACCGTAATGCTTTAAAATACTTAGGAATTAACCGGTCGCCCTCACGATTTAAAGTTCCCCTTGATTTCTCTGGTCTTTCATCATCAGATCCTGACCTGATGCCTATGGGACCACCTGGGAAGTATACCCTATCAAACAAAATAAGAACTTCGGAAATCGGTCCAGGCATCTTAGAGTAATCGGTGAACACACAAAAAAAAACTTCTCCTTTAAGTCGTTTAAAAATACGACACTACGTCAGGCGGTGACTAATTTGGCAGGACTAAATGATATAGTGTTATTTATCTTCCGCCCTTTTCTCAATAAAGTAAAAAGAAAAAGCTGCAATGAACTTAAATTTATTTTATTTTATTTTTTATTTTTATTTTTTACATTTTAAGGAAACTTACAGCTAGCATATATACAGATAGAAGATAATTATTGAAAGAAAGTCAATTAAAAGTTTCCACAGATAACATTAGGTTAGTACAAGAGACAGTAACAGGCACAGCACAGGACATGAAAGCGAACATAAGACCAAGTAAGCACTCGGAGAGTATTTAGTAAACACTGAAATTTTTTAGTGATTAACAAAGAAGTTATCACAAAGTATTTTTTTTTAGTTTAGGAACACTGGTGGAGAATAAATCGAGATCATCAACCCTCTGACACAACAAATTATATGCTCTGCTAGCTCTTATGATATAAGAGTTTTGTCGGTATACGCATCGCACAGAGGGAACATACAGAGGCTGATGATTCCTTAAAGTGAAGGATGGAACACGCAGCCCGATTTTGCTCAACAATTCAGAACAGTCGATTGAGCCATTAGCTCTATTGAACAAAAATACCATGTCGGCAATTTTTCTCCGCTCAATTAGTGGAAGAATGTGAAATTTTCTGCAACGGTTGTTGTAATTAGGCAAATAAGTTCTGGATCTAAACTGAATGCACCTCAAAAATTTCCTTTGGATACTTTCGATGCGATTGACGTAAGTATCGTAGACAGGAATTTAGTATACTTTATGAAGAAATGTCAATGTCAAACGCTCATTACATGAACCAAACTAATTTCTTTACAAGTTAAACTAGTCCCACAGATAATAATAGCAAACATGACACCATTGAAAGAGTGAGACGGAACATAAAATGAAAGAAACAACACGCTTGTTATGGAGGCAGCAAGGGAGGACATTAGTCTGTGAGTGCACAACTCGAGGGATTTTTACTAAGATAAAATAATACTTTTCTAGTAACAAACGGCCTGTTGGTTTCATTTTGACAGTTAGTGCACCTGGTTTTACTTAACTGTGGGATAGAAAAAGTATTTGCATGAATTGAGCATAAAAAGTTTTTTTAGCCGCTTATTTTTACATCGGCTAACATTGGCGCTAATAATTTTTTTTATGCTAATGCTGGTATATGAGGATAGTGGAAGATTGTGGGAAAAACTTCTTGCTTATCAGAAGTGAAGCAATAAGGTTTTTTATGTTTTTATGTTATTCGTGTGCACATAAAAGATACTGCTTTTGCTTAGCTAACAAATGGTGGTAATTAAATAAACACTAGATAAAAACAAGTGTGGTGCCCTGCTTAGAATAGTACCAAACCATATCCCCCCGTGGATGTCGTAAGAGGCGACTAAGGGAACTCTCACCAGGTAAGCGGGAAGCAGTGCTTATCCTGTAGCATATCAACTTACTGCGATCCCCAACCCGCCTGAAAAGACCGATGAACAAGAAAGCCTTGGGCATTGGGCTTGACCTTTGTCTAGCGGTGGAGCATTATTATAGGCTAAAGAAGAAAAAGAAGACAGAAATTCAGAGGACAGAATTCCCCCGAAGCCGTCTATCACTAGACGACGGAGTCTGTCAGTCAGACTAGACTAGTAGCAATGGTGCCATTTTAACAGTTCAACAAAATACATTGCGTAGTTTAGGTTGTTGAGCAGACACATTTTTCGAGCAAATGAAGAAATGTATTAGCAATATACTTCAAATCGAGAGTAATAGTGTGTTACGCTATTAGGGCGCGGAGCCAGAGTGTCATACTTGGCAACTTGGCAGTTGATTTTGGTATGCCTCCACTAGACCATCAAGGAGGCGGTACTAACATGGCAGCTAATTTACATTCTCAAAATTACCTTTAGTCACTGTTACACGATAATTACGATTTGTCTTACACATGTAACAAATTAATAATTACTTTTTCCATGCAAATTTCTAAACAAATAACGGGTTGTACACCTGCCAGAAGTGAAATTTCTCACGATTTTTTTTCTATGGTTATAACGAGCAAACTCCCGATACAACAACATTTGGCGCATCGTACCTAGCACACATCCCAACACAACTGCTCAGACCCGCGCTCCGTAAGGCTTCACCAGACATCATGCCGAAACACGACGAATCGTTTGGCGGGAAGACTTTGTCCGGTGGGTGGTAACTTCTGCCAGCAGCCGATGTTATGGCCTACCACCTAGCAGTTCAGAAAAGGCTAGGTAAATGATGATGTTAGTTACTTTTTAAAATAAATAGTTAATTATTTAACTATTTGCAATATCATTCATACATTCACGTCGCGCGTTGTGGTGCTACCTATCTTGTTGAGTGACACGTGTAACGCGTCAATTGTTACCCAGTGAACACAAAGCTTCAAAAATGGCCGAGATTATTACTCAGTTCTCTCTCGTATTTATTATCTAGTCATGAATAAATGAAATGCAAAGTATTTGCTAAAGAGGGTAGGAATATCATTGTTAAATGTAGCAGACTTTACATAAGCTAGCGGAGCGATGAACAAGAAACAAATTAGATTCAATATTTTATAAAAGAATTGAGGTAAGTGGCAATATTTTTATGCTTAAAACACGACGAACTTATTCTTGCCTTAACCATGCTATATTAATTTGGAGATATTGAGGGACATGCTGGTAATGTACCCTTATTTTTTGTTCTGGATGGGAAATCATCAAATGACCTCTCCCGCTCTGGGTGGAGCGGAAGGATGTTTCAGACTTTTACTGACTAAAACCCACCCGTGTTTATTCACTTGCCTTGGGGCCAGGGCCACGGTTTCTTTGGTAATATACCCTGAGATTGCACTATGATGTCCAAGAAAATTCTTCATTTAATGAAGAGGGAAAAATCTGCTATTTTCAATGAAAGGTCATTATGATAATCATACTGAGACAATCTCATTATTATTTTTCTGAAATTTCTTAATCTCCTAAATTCATCAGAACATATCTCTGTGGGCAAAAGAAATGAAAGATATTACGACTATTCATTGTGTATGAGAAAATCATAATAATGCTTTTAAATAAGTGAAAAGATTCTCAAAATCGACTAGTTCCATAATTACAGTGTTCATGATCAGAAAACCTGACACAATGATCAATTCTGACAAAATGATCAGCAATCTTGACATAATGAGCAGCAATCTGGACAAAATGATCAGTAATCTTGACACAATTATCAGTAATCTTGACACAATGATCAGCAATCCTGACATAATTACTTCAACGGGCTTGGACCCAGTATAACAACCGAGACAGCTAAACTCGAAATGTTATTGTAAAAAGAACTCCAATAAAAGCTTGAAGAAAATAATTCTGAACAGTTAAGTAATGACAGCAATCGTTTAGTCCCAACTGGTAATACATTTTCAATGAATTTCAAGTCAGTACATTGAATCAATCAGACCCAATGAGGGAATTTACGCCAACAAATTGATCTGCTGAAGGAGCTGGTTAGTTAAACTTGAGGAATTCTGTATTGGGAAACAGATGAAATTACGAATAAAGATGGTTAGAACGCCATTTGGTAAAATTTATGTTTCTAAGAATGGAGAACAGATACAAAAGATTGTACAAAGAAAAACGTAGGACTGGACCTTTGGACTTTTTGAAAGGGGCGCCTAGACTCAATATTTTTTTTTCTTTTGTAAATGTTTTCGTTAAAAGTGCCTACTTTTAATAAATAAATTGACTTTGAATTTGTAGCTACAATCCAGGTAAGGGGTATTATTCTACTTAGAGCACTGATTTCAGCAGAATCTGCCCGAACCGCACCTGAGCACTTCCTCTAACCGCACTGAAACAAAATTTTGCAACGTGTGGTTGGGTGGAACAATTTAGTTAAGATGAGTTTTGATTTAATTTCAACTTCATATCAACATACCGTCAGTAGGTAAGTTGAGAGTTTACTGTTGGACGTGGAAGCTGCTCAATCTTTTGCTTATTCTGTTATTTAACTAGCTAATTAAAAGATAATTGGGAATGATTTTGGTAACTTAAAATAGTACTTTTAACACTGGAATATACTTACACTAAAAGAAGCATCATACGTTGAATATTATTCTATTCAAAGTGAAAGAAAAGATATTCTAGTGAAATTATTCTATTGGTTTAAAAAGTTAAGTAATTATTAATACAGATTATTAAAACCATATATGTATATTTTTTTAATAAATTATTAGTGTTTGATAATGTTGTTGGTATTCGCTTCGATAATTGAACTGCGTTTCTGAGGCGCGATTTCCTAGGAAATTACATGAAGCACATACGTGAAATAATGGAATAGGAGAAGGGACTTAATGAAATATACAGCGCGGCACTCATCGGATGGTGATTGGTGCCTCCACAAGATGTTCACTTTTCACTTTTGTTGTCGGATTCAAGGGGTGATTATTGATTTAAAGACTAGTTTGTAAGTTTTTCTGGCTTAGTCTCTAGACCTTTAAGCCAGATGTATGGAATTAGGAATTACATGGGAAGGAATCGGGAAATTTGAATGTGCTTGATGTAAGAATGGTTGCATGCTTTAACAATTAGGTTTATCCAATATTGAATTTGTAGTATCTTGTTTCTAGAATACTTAACATTCCACCTTCTATAATTCTCTTACAAAAACCCGTACCTTTCTGCTTGGCTGCTGATGCTGCAACTGAGGCGGCGCAATCAGCCTCAGCGGAGGAGGGGCTTGCGGCATGGCAGCCAGGAGTGGCGGTACCAATGGTACCACCCCACCCATGGGCAGGGCCACTGCAAACTTTTGCAGGCCCATGGTCCAGGGTAGGAACCACCCCCCTCCCGCCTGCATCGCGCCCCCGCCGGGCCCGTACCACGCCAGTGCGATCAGCTACTAGCACCCCACATGAACACTAACACTGTTATCGTTGAGAGGACTTTTTTAACATGTAGTTGTAACACTTCACTTGTACCTGAGGACAAAAGAAGGGGGTTGTTGGTTGAGTTGCATACACATAATATTTTTTATTATTTAAAGAAAAATTTTAAGAAGTCGTGGTGGCCTAGTGGTTAAAACACCAGCCTCTCAAGTATGAGTGCGCGGGTTCGATTCTAGGTCAGGCAAGTACCAATGTAACTTTTCTAAAGTTATATGCACTTTCTAAGTATATCTTGGACACCAATGACTGAAGGTGAAGGAAAACATCTTGAGGAAACCTGGACTTGAAGTCTGAAATCGCCAACCCGCATTGAGCAAGCGTGGTGATTACGCTCAATCCTTCTCTGTATGAGAGGAGACCTGTGCCCAGCAGTGGGATGATAAAAAAGGTTGATGATGATGATGATGAATATTTTTTGTTGCAATGTTATTTTTGTTTATTTGAAACCCGAAACACGTGTCCTGTATTTTTATGTAAAGAATCTATGTACAAAATTTCAAAAAGACATTGTGAAAAACCACGAAGTTATGAGCTTGTTATCGTACTTGGCTATCCCAACAAAAACTTGGTCAACGCAACGCAACAAATACTAAAAATAAATTACTTAAGGGGGGCTCCCATACAACAAACGTGTTTTTTGCCGTTTTTAAAGATAATGGTACGGAACCCTTCGTGCGCGAGTCCGACTTGCATTTCACTTTGTGTATTCTGTGTTTTTTTGTTTTTTACTTTGTGTATTCTGCGTTTTTTTTTTTTTGTTTTTCACTTTGTGCATTCTGTTTTTTTTTTGTTTTTCACTTTGTGTATTCCGTGTTTTTTTTCCTTTTTCACTTTGTGTATTCTGTTATTGTTACTATTAGTCTTGCGAATGCATTTTTTTTTAAATAATTTGATCTCTATGTGTACTGTGTTGTCTTTTATCTGCACTGAATACATTTCTATCTATCTATCCTCTTAGATTACTGGGTTTCCTAAAAATTCTGTTTAGTTTAACTACGATTTTTGCCTCTCTAAATCTATTATAAAATTAATATATTGAATAACTGCAAAGAAGCAGTATGGCATGTCAAACCGTATGTCTACATGACCATGCAGAAAACAGGTTTCTGTATTTGTATGACTTGCAAACATATGGTGCAGGATCCAGTTTTTTTATAGAAATACCTTTTACACATCACTAAACTGTCACATTAGATGTGAATCAGAGAATTTATTGTGTTTCCTGTTACTCGTCGATTTCTCACGGTGGAGGAGACCGATGTTCTGATAGACGTAGAATTAAAAAAAAACTAAGGAAAGTGTATTTAACTAGAAAATTATTTAGCACTAGTGGCCGCCAGAGACTTCGTTCGCGTGGAGTTCGTTATGCTCCGCTCCTATTGGCCGCAGCGTAAATAGCCTACAGCCTTCCAGGATTAATGGGCTCTCCAACGCAAAAAGAATTTTTCAAATCAGATCAGTAGTTCCTGACATTAGCGCGTTCAAACAAACAAACAAACTCTTCCGCTTTATATATTAGTATAGATTAGTCAAAATCAGCAGTTAAACTGGTAAAGCAAACCACAGACCCCAAAGCTGCAAAAAGCTTCGGATGCGACTGGGATTAACGCCGAGATGATGATGATGACAATTGTATAATCTAATTATGTCCTATTTCCTTGTAAAATATAACGAATAATTTGTTTGTTCTTTCCGAATTAATAAAATAAAACATAACGAGTTCAATTAGCCAACATAAATAACTAAAACACAACAAAGGTAACATCACCTACAAAAGTCTTCACGCAAATTACACCTTCGTTCCACGAAGCAGGAAAAGTTACTAAAAAAAGCTCCATAACACATTTATTTCATTTGTTTAGCATAATATCGGAAACGTCTATTCGCATAGATCAAAGAGATTGCGACTGTCTGCGTGTGCGTTTACTGGAGCGGAAAACTGAAAGAAAACGCTCGAAATACGCATGTCAAAGTACAAGATGGATAGTAGTTCAAGTCATATAATTTCGTGAAGATTGGAATAGACTGTTTGGGTTACCTGTTCTGCTTTGTCGGTTTAAATTTTCTTTTCTATGAGTATGTTGGAATGAGATTAATGTCTATTTTAATGTATTTTGACGGATATTTACTAAATAAAAGTGAATGGCAGCTTTTGACAGCAGCGGTAAACGTCAAAAAAAGGATCATTAATTATTTTCTGTACGTCATGAGAATAGTTTGAGTGTAAATGTGGATGGCTATAATAAGTGTAGATGTAGACAAAAGATATGGTTTGTGGACTGTGTTAACGATGATATTGCATCACCTCGCTCAACTGCCGTCATCCTTCCTATTCCTAAGTTTTTTAAGTGAATAGGCTTAATAAACTAGTGCGCTTTACCATCAACGATTGCATCACTGCTTACCATCAGGCGGGATTGCAGTCAAGCACTAGTTTATAATTATTAAAAAAAATATATATTATTTGAAATTTGGTGACAACCAGAATCACGAATAGTAGAGAAGTATCGAAGAAATTACACGTTCCGCTGAGCCTAAATAAATTGGAATAATTCCAAGAATGACGGTGTCATAACGCACCTAAAACTGTTCATGTCCTGTTAATTAAAATTAGTTTTCTTAGATTCTTCATTTGGTCGCCCTATGAAGCCCTAAAAAAAAAAAAAAACACAAATAAAACAAAAAAAAGCAAAGTGAAACTTTTGTTTTATTTTTTTATTATGATCACATGTCCCGCTTAGAGGCATGAAATTGAAAGGGACTCCAATTAGCAGTGTACCGCGTTTTTAATTTCTTTGATGCACACTTTTTTGTCACGACTGTACTTTTCGTTTAATAGGGACTCGACGCTAATTGGTATGGTTAGGGTGGATTTTCGCAAATGGTTGTGTAGCGGTATCTTTCTGCCAAATGCGAACAAGGAATCACAGACGTCCAAAAAGCAAAACTCGTTTATTCAAATTAGGCTGAGAATCAACACTTTTTGAACGTCAATATTACACAAGACCGTCCTCCAAAACACCCACCCATCGCCACTTCCTAGTGCTTTCGCTGGGAAGAAGAAGTGGTTGAACAAACTCCCCAGCAGCACAGCTGTCTGTTCATTTAAAACAAAAAAAAAAAAAAACACGCGACTTTATACAATACTATGTAGGTACAGTAATGAACACAAGGTCACACGAATTATAAATCTTGCAAGCAGAGTTTACAATGCAACAAGCATACACACAACTTCCTAACTTCAACCGTTGGGTCGTTGCCCACCTGACATTACACCCATCTGGTTGGAGGATCCTTTTTTGTTTGGGATGGGAAATCATCAAATGACCTCTCCCGCTCTGGACAAAGCGGAAGGGCGTGTCAGACTTGTGCTGACTAAAACCCACCCGTGTTCGTTCAATTGGCTGTAGGCCAGGGCAACGGTTTCTTTTCGCTTTTCTATGGAGGATGACTGAGCTTTACACGCTGTACCCCATGCCTCCACATTTATACATTGTATATGTGATAAAATACATATCCTTACTTCTTTACTACAAACCGGAAAGTGAGTTTGTTTGTCTGTTCCGCTTTCACGCCGTAACTACTGAACCGATTGTTTTGATATTTTGCAGACGTAAACTTAGAAGACCTGATTAAATAATAGGGTACTTTTTATCTCGGAAAAAAATTATAATTCCGAGGGAAATCTAAAAAGCGCGATATAACCGAACTCCACGCGGGCGAAGCCGAGGGCGGAAAGCTAGTTACTTAATAAATCGGTGGCCAATTCTCAACGAAGATTGGACAGTTTCGCAGGAGATATTGTAGTTCATAGATTTTAGAGTGAATAAACTAGACTCTTAATAAACTAGCCGCTTTACCATCAACGATTGCATGACTGCTTACCATCAGGCGGGATTGCGGTCAAGTACTCCCACACAACACTCACAACACTCCCTCGCACACTCTCCAAAATGCATCCTATCATCATCATCATCATCAACCTTTTTATCGTCCCACTGCTGGGTACAGGCCTCCTCTCATACAGAGAAGGATGCATGCAATGCATCCTAAAGAACACACAAATTTTTGGAACATATAACGCTAATAGATTAGGAATATCCTTCAAAATGCAAGACATTTTTCTCTCTTTTATGGAAACCTAAGTGTTTGGATTTCTTAAAACGACTGAAAATGTTGTGGAGTTTCTGAAATTTTTATTCAGAAGAGCTTGACCCAATTTTTTTACTTCATCTGTGACTAAAGCTATAATAAGATTTATCTTTTATAAAAAGAACTCCTTCACAAAGAGTAAAGATCATTTGCAAAAACTTCCTCCTCGGCCATTTCTGTAGAAAAGATTTAAAAGAATTTTATGTAACCGTATTATTTTTAAATGACACCCAAATGAAATCGATGTTTTGAGTGGCGTCCAAAAATATTAACTAAGAAAATAATCCGATGGAGACTTATTCTATTGCGTTTGCAATAACTGCAATAGGGTATTTGCCTAAAAAAAAAACTAATTTGAACGTCAGTCAGATTTCTAAAAAATACTAGACACGTATTTTTTCTTTATTTCATACTAGCTTTCCGCCCGCGGCTTCGCCCGCGTAGAGTTCGGTTATATCGCGCTTTTTGGATTTCCCTCGGGAATATCAATTTTTTCCGGGATAAAAGGTAGTCTAAACATTCCTTAAGAATCACTCTATCTATTAAAAAAAACCGCGTCAAAATCCGTTGCGTAGTTTTAAAGATCTAAGCATACATACGGACATACAGCGAAAGCGACTTTGTTTTATACTATGTACCTATTGATTTATAAACAAAAAATGATGACGACACAGTGTGTTGAAAACTCGTGTCACGTCACTGCACGCTACACTTTTTAGCGACCAGTGACGTCACCAGCCACCACTCTTGATCTTTGATGCCTTTTATATTTTTTATTGATTTGATAAAATAAAATATACTTATCCAATATTTTTCTATAATCTGAATGACGGACTAAATAGGATATTTTTTTTTTACCCAGGAAACATCCCTACTGTACGGGCGACAGCAGGCTAATCTACCCGAAACTGTAAAATATTCCCAATCAACCTTTAATCTTAATGTTTTAGTGATAAAGTTGACAATCCAATAAAGAAATAACAGATTGTAGTACGTATATACTATTACTAATACCTTTCGCCTGTACCTTTTTCCAGATGCAATTTACCTAACTTAATATAAGATATTTTTTTTAAACGGGGATTTTTATGACTTTTGTCTTGACGAACATCAAGTGCTTCCTGATAAGAAAAAATAATCCATACTAATATTATAAATGCGAAAGTAACTCTGTCTGTCTGTCTGTTACGCTTTCCCACTCAAACCTCTCAACCGATTTTGATGAAATTTGGCACAGACAATCTTTAGACCCTGAGAAAGAACATAGGCTACCTTTCATCCCGGAAAAAAATGTTATTCCCGAGGGAAATCTAAAAAGCGCGATATAACCGACCTCCACGCGGGCGAAGCCGCGGGCGGAAAGCTGGTAGGTTATAAAAAAGATGGAAGACGTATTGCCTCACAAAAAAAGTAAAACTAAAAGAAAAACATATGAGAAACTCTTTAAACAAAACCACCCAAACAGAAATATTAAACTAAACAATTACAAACAATAAATTCTTTAACACGTGTTAAACAAAAATGAAGTTTATTTGGTTACTTTTTCAAAAATAATTTATGTAGTTTATGTAACATAAAGTTTGACAGCGCGCGCCAGTTTGTCAAAATTCCGGCTGTAAATGTCATTCTTTGATTACTTTACGGTATTTCCAGAAACAATAATTAAGGTATTTTTTGTTTAGTGGCAACACTGGGCATAATGTTCAGAATATTGCAAGGTTGAGATTCGGCTGCGAGGTTTTGGAAAACAGTATTTATTAGCTATGCGTCAATTTTAATTGTAATCTCACTCAGCTTCGCTTCGTGGCACAAACTATTACACATATTACAATAGCTGTCATTGCTTGATAGTGGCATAAATAACTATTGTCTAACATATGTATCAAGAACGTTCTAGGTCCGTATTACAGAACGTCACTTAAAACTCAAGCCCTACTTAAGTCTCGTTTCAAGCCATTTGATTGGTTGAAACTAGTTTTAAGTAATGCTTAAGCAGAGATCAATGCTTGAGTGGCGTTCTGTAATACGCACCTTAGAATATGTTGGGTAAATTCGGCGCTTGGGTGAAAGCGGGCGTATCAAATTCTCAGCTTATTTTGTTGTTTTGGCTTCCGTACCCACGTACGGTAGAAACGGGATCCTATAACTGGCTTCTTCCTCTCCACTGTATGTTGGTGGTGTACTTTATCTAATGGACCGTGATAGCTAGAAAGTTCAAACTTCACACGTGATGTATTTGACAAAAGAATGAAAGAAAATACGTTTGTATGAAGTAAACATGAATCAAAAATTTAAAAAAAGAAAGAAATGGTTGAAGGAACATGCGTCACATCCACGCAAAATGGCTGTCGCTCAGCATTATGCTGCGACCCTATGCAAAACAGAGTCCAGCGTTGGTTATTAATGACAACCAGCGCCGATGTAATGACGTCACCCGGTGAAGCAAACAACTTTAAGTGACACCGAACCAGTACAATAGAAAAACAATAAAAACTATACATATAATACAACATTTTTTTTTGTTTATGCAAAACCCGAAACACGTGTCCAGTATTTTTAAGTAAAGTGAACGATATAATGAAAACCCACAAAGTTATGAGCTTGCTATTCTACATGGTTGTCCCAACAAAAATATGGTCAAACCGCCGCACGGGCGGGCGAGCGCGGGACGTTGACCTCTAGCGTCAGTTGTTGCCCGCGTATACTCCGTATCCATACTGCAACAATTTTGTGTTACAAAAACGTGCCATTCGCACGTTAGTCCGTATCCCGCAAAAAGAGAGTTGCCGTGAACATTTTATACGACTAAATATGCTTACAGTGCCAAGCATTTATGTTTTTGCACTTCTATGTAACATGGCGAAATACATACATGAATATGAGACAACAGAAGAACGATAAAGCAGGGAACGCACACGTAGACAAGACATTAAGCATTACAAGGTACATCCTTCTTTGAATATTGTAAAGCACAGTCCTAGATATCAATCGGTTATATTGTTTAATAAGTTGCCTCTAGATTTAAAAAGCGCTATCTACTCAAGTTCATTCAAAGGTCAACTTAAGCGTTTCCTGTTGAATAAGTGTCTGTATGCTGTTGACGATCTATAACAGAATCCTTATGTAATATTTGACATGCAATTGTAATATTTGACATTTTAATGTAATGTGAATTCTTAATTTTCTCTTTTGTTATTGTGTAATTTCAGATACATTTTTTTTGTTAATGAATAAATGACTATGACTACGACAATATTTTTTTTTTATATATTATAATCTAGCGCTTGACCGCAATCCTACCTGATGGTAAGCAGTGACGCAATCGTTGATGGTAAAGCGCACTAGTTTATTAAGAGCCTATTCACTCTAGCCTTGAAGACACTCAAATTGTAGTCCGACGGAAACACCGCCGCTGGCAAATTATTCCAATCCCTCGATGTACGCGGTATAAAGGAGGAGGCAAAACGCTTCGTCCGGATCGTAGTGGTGTTAACAACGTAAGGGTGGAAACCAGCCATACGACGGGTCGTCCGATGTTGGAACGGAGATGGGGGAATTAAATCATGCAATTCCCTCGCACACTCCCCAAAATGCATCCTATAGAACACCGAAAGGCTGGCTACTCTACGCCTGTGCTCCAGGCTTTGGAGACCATCTCGAGATAGATCAGGGTCACCAATTAGCCTCTTCACACGCCTCTCCACTGAATCCAAAGTGGCCAGGTGACACTTAGCAGCACCAGCCCAAATGTGGCTGCAGTACTTCACACACGAACGGACCTGTGACCGGAAATTTATTTGTGAAAAAATATAACATGGTATAAAAATGATTGGAATCGATTCAGTTGCTTATTCTGAACAAACTATATTCAGATTTCGCATAAAAAAAAAATAACGTTGTATATTTCTGTTGCTGTTATCACAGTATTATACTAAAAAAAATAACAGTATTATACAACACAGTATTATACTAAAACTAATAAAATATTTTTTCTGTATATAAATATAATGATAACTTGGCCGGTTTGTTTTTATATCGCGACATATCAATATGCCGTAGAATTTTATTCATAAGGGGTTACCCCAGCTCAGAGCTTAACCCAAGCAACCTTACTTCCTTTCCTTTTGCACGAGTCTTCTTACCTTTCCTCTATAGTGGTATAAGGTAAATTCAGTAATGATATTGGGTTGGAAGTACACCTTTAGGGGAATATTTATGTAAGAAAGTTTTTTTTTGTAAATTGGCTTAAATATCTATTTGAATAAACATGGGCCACTCCGGTTGGTTGAGTGTGGGGTTGTGACATCAAAGTAGTTTCAGTTAGATAAGCTTTTTCCTCTTCCTTTGAGGAAGTAAAGGATTGATCATAGTGATTCAATATTGTTGAAAACATTGCAGAGTTATTGATCGGGTCGTACGGGAGGTGCGCGGGAATTGCATGATTTAATTCGTTTAATAAATCGTACGACCCGTCGGACGACGAGTATCCACCTCGTGTTTCGCCTCGTCTTTAATACCGCGTACATTGAAGGACTGGAACAATTTGCCTGCGGCGGTTTTGCCATCTGACTACAATTTAAGTGTCTTCAAGATTCTGAATTCCGATCTCTTTCTTATTCCATCTGCTTATTTGTACTGTCGTTTGGTTTATTTATGAGAAAGGGGTTACATATGGCTTTTTCCTCTTCGTTTGGAAGTGAAGGAAGAGGTACTGACGATAGCACTTAAGATTTTTTTTAAAACCTTGTAAAATAGTTCGTGTCTGCGATCCCGCCTGATGGTAAGGAGTGATGGGGCAACAGGTACTAAAATTTAAAAAAAAATCGGTTTCGAAAGGGATAAAAATAATTTCATCATAATATTCTTTTGAAAGTAAAATACACAAATATTTTTGGCTTCAACAGAATTACCTTTCAAGTTCAATTGCCTAGAACACTTCCAGTCAATAGGAGAAGACGGATTACCTCCTTCCTGTGCCTTTTGACCCAGAAAATTACGTCCATCCTTTGAAGTTTACGTAATTTTGCTTTTCATTTCCAGACTTGGAAATAATTTTTAATAACAACATGTTCCGCCCCGATGACTCCTCTAACCTTTGTTCGATATTAATTATAAGTTGTAAGGAGCATAATGCTGTGTATTGCTTTTCTTCGGCCCCAATGACCATTGAATTTTAATGTTTATTTCAACAGTTAAATACAGGTAATGGTCCGTGGTTAAATAATAACAAGCGTACCGTGGGATAACTCCTGCACCCCATTTGCATAACATAATAACACTATCGAAGGAATCATTTTGAAAGCAATTCTCGGTGGTAGACCATAATATTGGCTGCCGGCAGAAGTTACCACCCACCAGACAAAGTCTTGCCGCCAAGCGATTCGTCGTGTTCCGGCATGATGTCTGGTGAAGCCGTACGGAGGACGGGTCTGAGCAGTTGTATTGCGTACGATGCACCTAATGTTGTTGTGTCGGAAGTTTGGTCGTGGAAGGTTTCCAAATCATCTCTCGCTAGCGCAGCATTGTTGGGCATCACCGCGCTCAACTGCCGTCTTACTTCCTATCCACTAAGTTTTTTAAGTGAATAGGCTTAATAAACCAGCGCACTTTACCATCAACGATTACGTCACTGCTTACTATCAGGCGGTCAAGCAGTCAAGTGCTAGTTTATAATTATTAAAAAAAATATTGCTAAACCATTGCGCCATATTTTCGGAAAATGTGTCTGCTCAACAACGTAAATAACTCAATGAATGTTGTTTAAGTGTCCAAATGAAACCCATTGCATATGTGTTACGCAATCAACCTGCTGTACGCCATACTGCCGAACTGCGAAGAAAAGTGGAGTATCAAGCTTGCTTTTCGGACCGTATGGCTTTAGGCATTGGCGACAGTTTTATGCAGAAGTAATTTAACCCTTGACTGGTATCGTAAAATTGACTAACGTAACTGGTTTTGTGGGGGTCGCGCGCCCCCCATTACAAAATAGCTTCTAGCATGCAAATGTGTGCAATCATATTTTAGTTTTATTTAAAAATGATAAAAAAACAACCTTTTTATATTAAATCAAACATTTATTTTTCATGAAATTCTTTTAACTTAATTTTTACTAGAAGTTACATGTAAAAGACCACTTTTTGGTATTTTATTTCTTAGATTATAGAAAGCAAAAAAAAAAAAGCTATGACTTTGACTGTATTAGGCAAAGATATATATGTTTTCTTATTCCTAATACAATAAACTTTAAAAATAAACAGATAGAAACCTCTAATCAACGTAATAAAAAAATGAACACAAATATAATCTCAGGAACATTATAAATGGAATAAGTTCCGTCTTGACAATTAGTTAATAGTATTTTTGTGCTCATGTCGACCCTGGGACAGGTTCACCATCACTCTCTGAAGAACATGCTTCAATCTTGGGATTAATATCTTCACTGCTATCTGAATCGTGTATTGGTGACTGCTCAATGTCGCTTGTTCCGTCGTTGTCGCTGATATCTTCTTCTGGTTAGCTCCTCAACACAGATTTGGAGTCAGAATCCGCGTCCAATATGTCTGCTATCACCTGATCATTTAAAAGTCTCGCCATCTGGACAAAATAACTGTGCAACATACGAATATATAAAATAAAATATTTACTAAAATCTTACGTAACTGTTATAGTGGGGGCCACCATAACGCACGTACCTCCGCTCTAGTAAAAGCTGCAACGCCGAACGACCGGCATCTGCTGCGACTCGGGACGTAATGAGATTTCACAAAATGACGCTCGCGAACGGTGCATAGTTTTGAAGTTATTCATAAAAATAACACACGTGGGTGCCGCGCGACCCCCACGAAACCAGTTAAGGGTTAAGGGTACACTTTGTAATGAAAGTACAATATGAATGTATATTATGCATGGTTACAGTTAAAACAGATGCTGAATTTATTATTGTTTAATCGACGTAAAAACCATGTTTTATACTTAAATTAACTCATTTGAACATTAATTTACTGAATTTATGAGCGTTTTAATTAATTAGATTATATATTTTTTACGTAAGCTACTAGAGTTATCTAATATTAAAAACACCAGTACCTGAAACACTTTACATTTTAAGAACTATAAGTCTACCAAATCTGAAATGTTTCCTAATCGGTGATTACGTCAATTACGTGGTGATAGCAGGGTATTTTTTATTTGTTCTTCCGAAAAAATACGTGGCTGTATTTGATTGTAATCTATTTGTCGATACTTACTTGATTTTGCAAATTTTCGTGAATTAGTTGTAATTGTTTGTTTTTATTTTGATAGTTACTAAAATTTATTGAATCCGTCTAGAAAATTAGGTGAAACCACGGAGCGCAGCTAGTCAGAAATAGATGTAGATTTATTTAGTGTAATCAAAACAGATAAATACGACATTAACAAAGGGAATAAACAAAACAACAATATAAAATATGATACGCTACAAATTTTCGATATCAAATCAAAATTGTTCTATTCAGCTGGAACCGTTGTTGGTCGGTGTAAATATCCACAATGTCGGTCATAGTTGACTTAACAGATCGATGAGCTATTAACAGGACAATAGGAGTTTTGTTCGCTCGTTGGACGCGAGTGACGTCGGTGTAGGGCTATGACACAAAAGTGTGGTATCGATACTAAAGATGTGTCATTAAACAGTTTATCAAAACAACAAAAAAAACCTGATTGCGAATAAAAAAGCGAGCGTGCTTTTGAACACAAGACTGAAATGATAATTCTTTAGCTCCATCTGTATGCATATACAGAGTGGTGCTGATAATACGACAATAAATGAAGACACGGACAATGCTGTTTCATAGGAATAATCCTAAACCGTAGAAAAAAACCTAGCAACAAAATTTAAAAAAATGAAAATTTCAAACAAACTAAATCGAACAAAATTGTAAACGGAATAAAACATCCTTTACAATATTGGTTCACTGACCTCTTATCGGCGACAGTGCGGTCGTGTACCGACTTGCTTTTTTGGCGCCATTAATATTCAAGTTTAGTATCGCTGGATGCGACGGTCATCAACCTGTAAGCGCTTCCTTACCAACCTTAACATCATGTAGAAAATGTGAAAAATAAAAAATAATTTCCTGCGACTAAACTAATGCATATATTCATATGATTTTTTATGGGTAGACTGAAAATGTGTTGAGGAACACGACGTTTAATTTATTGTCGTATTGTCATCACCACTTTGTATACGCATTTGGCTACGAGAGGAAGAGAGAAAGAAAATCTGTGCACTTCTGTCTTTTGCTTATATCCCTCACTCAACTTCCGTTCGCTTCGCCCGATCACACTTTTCGTAACGGTTACGTCCCACGCGTTCTCCAGCTTACTCCCCAAGTCAAGCGTGCGTAAAGAAGTTTCAGTTCAAAAAATTTTAAAAAAGCTCGTTTTTGTAATCGCTAGCATTAAATGAAATAAAAAAAAAAATTTCACCGTCTATTTCGCACGAGGAAAGTAATTACGTATGACCTAGTAATTTTTTTTCCAATTTAGATTTTATATATGAAACGTTTGAAAATTAATAAATGGAGTAGCCAGTATGTTTTACTTTATTTAGAAAAATGTTCGACAAAATAATTAAATCATAATATTCACACTCAGTCTGGTTTTAATAAATACTAGCTTTCCGCCCGGGGCTTCGCCCGCGTGGAGTTCGGTTGTATAGCGCTTTGTAGATTTCCCTCGGGAATATGAAATTTTTCCGGGATAAAAAGTAGGTACCCTATTATTTAATCAAGACTTCTAATTTTACGTCTTTAAAATTTCAAAGCAAACAGTTACAGAAGTTACAGCGTAAAAGCGGAACAAGCAAACAAATAAACTCACTTCCCTATTTATAATATTAGGAAGGATTTGTGATATAAGTTTAAGTTCATTTTAACGTTAATATCCGCTTTAATCTGAATATTGAAATTTCCTTTAATATCAAAATGAATTACAACACTGTTTATAGATTAAGCATACATTACTAACCAACAATAAGAACCAATAACGTTCTATTTAGTCGCAGTGAATGAATCGTAAGTTAGCTAAGTGAACTGGATCTGTCTACCTTATAATTTATTTATTTAGATTTACATAATCATAAAATTTAACGAATTATGTCAACAAGACGAACACGATAATAAGGAACTATACCTATATAAAAGCGTAATTATTTAAATAATTAAAAAAAGTTAAAAAAGCTATCACCGCGCGAGACTTTCGAACCCACGGTTTACTACGCATGAACGTGCTTACCGACATATGATAACTACTAGGCTATCATGCCAATTAATGCCTATACGTAATGCCTTAATTTATGAAATGCAATGAATGTGAGACTGTGTCTAAATTATACATATTACTCATTAGGAGAAAGTCATAAGTTATAAAAATAAGTGTCAATCTATTGTTCTGTTGCGAATGCTACTCCACTTTTGACCCGTTACCGTATGTAAGCATAAGGGTGGTTTATCCATTCAACCTAACTTTAATAGCCTTGAAAGAGGAGAAGGCCTTCAATTCCAATGTATTTTATAAAGAACCTTTTCATAGCAAAGGAATATTTGGAATAGCGCTACTGACCGTTCCCTTTTGCCCAAATACCTTAAATATCACCCGATATAGTTCCGGGAAGCCAGATCCCGTTGCGATATTATCATCAACTCCCACACGGAACAATAGTGTCAATATAAATGAAAACCAAAACTAGTGCCCAATTACCTTTCTGTTCAAGCTTCCCATGCCTGATTGGGTCTTTTCATAGCGGAATTTTAAATGCGCCCCAATGCCATCTGTGTACCGAGCATTGTTCAATGATCGAGATATTTGATTCGATATTCATTATTCGGTTTCGATTGTTTGGTACCGTATTGTTAGCAGCCCTATTATTTAGGATGGTCTTGTTTGGGTATCAATATGATGCAGTTATTTGTGGATAAATGCGGTTTAATCAAGCATCGTTATATGTACCTATGTTTGTTGATATTTGTATGTAGCTTGTGTAAACTGATAATTAAGCTTAGATATTATGTAAGTAAATACCTATATTTATCCTGAAATACGTAATTGAGTTTATAAAAATCACAGTAACGAAACGCTGTTTAAAATAATAGAATTGCTAATTAAGCCTTTGGTATTGAAATAAATCATATAATTGAGACATAAACGTTTTTATCAAGACAAACATAAGATTGTTTGAAACGGTGTCAACGTTACGAGATGTTACGATTCGTAGTCAATATGCAAATGCTTTAAAAAATCAACGTTGTAATACTGCTTTAGTAAAAAAGAGTGTTTTAGGAATGGCACCGCGCATCTACAACAAATTACCAATTGGCATAAAAATTTTGAATGTGATACAATTCAAGACCAAATTAAAACATTTATTAATTGAGAAATGTTATTATACAACTGATGAATTCCTAAATGACACATTAATTTAGACTTATTTATTTTGACTAGCGAAATTACTCCGTATTGTGACATTTGTTACTTTGTTTTTATTCATTTATCATTATTTAGTTTCATTTGGACATTATAAAATTAATAATTTGTTTTTTGCCTTTAGCATGATTAGCATGATTGACTATAAATTTTTAATGTTTTGCATGCAAGTATGTATATTTGTACGCTTCTTATAATATTGGGCCATAGCGACCTATAAACATAAATTTAGGAAATGTATTCACTACCTATGTTCATCATCATCCCAGCGTTAATCCCAGTCGCATCCGAAGCCTTTTCAGCTTTGGAGTCTGGGGTCCGCTTTACCAGTCCAACTGCTGATATGGCTAAACTTCGACATTTTCCGTGAAGCGACTGCCGTCTGACTTCCACAACCCGAAGGCGACATCGAAGCATTGCAGTTAGACCAATTGTTGGACTTTTGAGGGCTCCAACAACCCGTAACGACTGCCGCTAGATGTTCGTATGGCAACCGGGACCAACGGCTTAACGTGATTTTCGAGGCACGACCAGACCAGTGCAAATATTCATATTTATGCATACAAATATTTGCACTGTGCGGGGATCGAACCCGCGCCTCCTTGCGCAACGGTTGCGTTCGCTGCCGCTACGCCACGGAGGCTGTCGTATTCACTACCTATGTTATATAAATAAAATTGATTTTGATTTTAAAACCGTAAAAATAATCTGTTTACATCGACATTGAAAGTCAAAAGCTGAGGTAGACCTTCAAACTCTTCAACTTAAATACAATTCCACGTTTTAGGGAAACGCGTGAGTACAAGTTGTTGTTACTTTTAGATACAAGTCAGTTTAACATAAAAACACTTATATATGGTTTTTGTATTTTAATAGTGAAACAGGGGTATTAGGCTGAACTGTAACTGTTACGTTTGCACATAATCAAAAAAGTTATGGAAAGAAAGGGACAGCCATATCTTGGGGGTATGTAGGAACTACAGGACGCCACCTACTTTTGCTCCGTTTACATTTATACATCATTCGATCGATTCTGTAAACATTTCACCATGATAAGTTAGATGAGGTGAGCGTTTAGAGTGGGGCAGAAAATCTCCCTGAGATGTCAGTGGCTGTTGATCCTCTTGTTTCCTTGAGTACGAGCAGACGCTTGGCCGGCGCACCCTGGGCGCGGGCTACAATCCGGCAAGGGGATTGTTGTCCGCGGCGAATTTCTGTTGGAGTGGAGGACTTGCTCTTGAGGGCTCTCTATCTGCGCTGCATGAGCGAGGTGGGGTAGCCGCGGGCCGTTTTTACAGTCCGCGGTCTAGGGTCCAGGGGCGAGGAACTTGGGGTGTCCCCGCCCCTTCTAGATGGACCTGAGGCAGAGATGCGCGCGATTGTCGGCGCGCGCCTCTGAGGCGATGTACGGGGTAGTCAAACACCTCACTACCCCGTGCAGGAGACGAGGTCCGGACAGACCTGGCCAGCACGAGTGCGGGGCCGTGGAAGAATCTGGACTCCTGCTGCCCAAGCGCACGTGATAGGAAAGACACCGGGGTGGTATTTAGTCAGTAACAGTCTGACAGACCCCGTCACCTGCCCCAGGGCGGCGGACATCCATGAGGATTTTCCACCCCGGAAACAAAAAAAAAGGTTAGCTCAGAGTGAGTTGTTAATAGTGTAAATCCGTAGCATTAGTAACGTAAACGAAGGAAAACTGCTTTGTTTACGTTCATACATGTGGTTCATATACACACACTTTATTTTTTTAATATACATAATCAGTTATCATCATCAGTCATCAATGTCTCCACTCCTGGGACATAAGCCTCCTCTCGGTGAGAGGGAGTAGGCCGTAATTTACCTACCACGCGGGCCCAGTGCGGGCTGGTACTTAGATGTCACATTTCTTAGAAGTTTCTGTTCTGTTTGTTCACAAAACACAAAAACAAAAATGACTCAAACTACCAAGTTTGAGTCATTTTTGTGGCCAATCCAGATGTTTTTTTTGTTCGGTGTTGTTCGTTGAGCTCCTTAAGTTTTCAAATATAGCTACACGATTTCTGACAAATGCATGCACTCAGCACTGACCAGAACCCCAATTGCGTAACACACTACTTCTATCAATTGGAATCATTTTGAAACCAATTGCTAATCCATTGCTCCATATGGTCGGAAAATGTGTCAACTCAACAACGTAAATAACGCAATGAAAGTTGCTGAATAGGGTATTTGACTAAAAAAAACTAATTAGTCCGACAGTCAGATTTTCAAAAAATACTAGACACGTATTTATTCTTTTTTCATATAAACAAAAAATTAAGACGACACAGCGTGTTGAAAACTCGTGTGACATCACTGCACGCTACACTTTTTAGCGGCCAGTGACGTCACCAGCCACCACTCCTGATGCCTTTTATATTTATCAATTTTTATTGATTTGATAAAACAAAACATACGTATCCAATATTTTTCTCTAATATGAATGACGGACTAAATAGAATATTTTTTTTTTACCCAGGAAACATCCCTATTGTCAAAATGAAACCCCTGCTACTGATAGTGTGTTACGTAATTACCCTGTTGATATGTCCGCATAATATGATTCAATCTATTTAAAAAAAAAAAAAAAAAACATCTCCGAGATCGATTTACGCGGTCTTCATAATTATAATCTGGCCAAGATTATGTCTAGACGATAAAATAGACTGTGACCTTTGAGTTCGTTTCGGTCTTTCTTAAGCCGATCTCATCGAGATTTTAAAGTATGATTGAAGTGTAAAATCGTTTCTATAAATCATAGAACAGATGGTACACACCTAGATATAAAATAAAATCATTTATCACTATTTTACTGAAAACGGAGTAAAAATATATACATATACATAATAACCGGTATGAGTATCCGCTACCAACACAATACCAAAAGCACATCTCTAGGATTTTTCGATGATAGTTATAAAAGCTAATATTTTGAAATTCAAATAAAAGGTTCATTCATTCCAGCCATTCGGAATTCAAAAGTCCGCCACGCCTCAACGATTCGATCACCAAATCGATAAATAAATTTAAAAATCGACTAATCGGTTACAAATAGGGATCGATGTAATTATCGAACCGGAATTTATGGGCAGTTCCTCCCACATAACAATGTGGAGTTGTGTAACGTTCTTTTAATAATCAAATATCGTGGGAACAAATCCCATTTCGTTTATGGGTCAACTCGAATGTTTTGGTCGGTCCGAATCGAGTTTAACGACGTAGGTATTCTTTTTAATATCGAAGGGCAAAGAACAGATTTAGAGGTGCCCTTGTTCCGACAATATCGCTACAAGATTTTTATTGAACGAACAATTTTGTTTAATATTTTATTGCTTGTTAGCGGGAATTTATTAAGTTTAATAGGAAAATAATAGACGTTGGACGTTTTTTCTTGTGCTTTAATACTTTATCGATATTTTTATAGTTCGCTGTCTGTGTCTTTAACAGGCAGATTATTTACGATCATCATTCACCAGCGCACTAATTATTTGATTCACAATCTGAATCATTTTGAAGGATATCGCTAATCCATTGCTTTAGTTATTCGGATCAAAAATCTGCTCAACAAAGTAAATGACGCAGAGAATGTTGTTTAAATATCAAAATGAAAGGCTACTAGTGTTAGTTTGTTTAAATTACCCCGTTTTTTTATATTTATAAACTAGTGCTTGTCCGCAATCACGCCTGATGGCAAGCAGTGACGCAATAGTTGGTGGTAAACCGCGTCAGTTTATTAAGAACCTATTCACTAAAAAAAACTGCGTGAACAGGAATGAAAACGGCAGTTGAGCGAGATGATGCAATGTTAAACCCAACAACAACACGACCAACGCGCCAGAGGGAGGTTGATCTGGAAAGCCTCCACGGCCAAACTCCCGACACAACAACATTTGGCGCATCGTAACCGGCACACATCGCAACACAACTGCTCAGACCCATCCTAGGCAACTACAAAATAAACAAATAAATATATTATGAAGAAACATACCAATAATAATACACTTATTACTCATAATTCCGGTTGTTCAGAGGTCAAATGATGGAGGTTTTGCCCACTGATGCTTAATGCCTTGTTCAACCACCGGGTAGTGCCGGAAAACATCAATATATGCACATATATGAATGTACGTCTGTGTTGAAATACTTCTAATATAAGGCTTGGAGCCAGGGTCGTGTGTTTAGCCAAATGGAACGGACATAGGCTGGTAGTTCTAACTAGTGTACTAGTAATGTTATCTTGCTTAATCCTAGCTGATATAATCCTACTTCCTACTACTGGATGGATGGATTTTTGTCACTCTTTCACGCAAGACCTACTCAACAGATTTGGTTGAAATTTGACACACAGCTACCCTATATCCAGGAATAAGATTTCCAGGGGATCGAAACTTGCTCTGGTAAAACCGCAGGGCTTAGCTAGTTCTACAACATGGTGGTTAAATGTTTATTACTCTATTACGCAAAAACGATTAAACGGCTAAGTCTTGCCGTGAAGCGAATCGCCGTGTTCCAGCATTATGTCTGGTGAAGCCGCACGGAGGACGGATCTAAGCAGTTGTGTTGCGATGTTTGCCGGGTACGATGCGCCAAATGTTGTTGTGTTGGGAGTTTGGTCGTGGAGGGTTTCCAGATCCATCTACCTCTGGCGCAGCATCGCTGGTCGTGTTGTTGGGTTTAACATTGGATCACTTCGCTCAACTGCTGTCTTGCTACCTATTCACTTGTTTTTTTTTGACTGAATAGGTTTAATAAACTAGCGCGCTTTACCATCAAAAATTGCATCACTGCTATAACATCACGCGGGCTTGCGTTCAAGCACTACTTTATAATAATAAAAAAAGTTATTACCGGCCGGCCACCGACATAGCCCGAAGAATTGCAACACTAAATAGGCGAATAGGCTCTTAATAAACTAGCGCGCTTGACCATCAATGATCGCATCACTGCTTACCATCAGGCGGGATTGCGGTCAAGCGCTAGTTACTTAGCTTAGTAACTTATATAAAAAAAAAAACTAAAGTGGCAGTGGGCCGGGTGCTCGTAGGACCGATGCCCCATGGGGCCGACGGGTTCTTGAGTGGCGACCACGCATCGGAAGACGCAACATGGGCCCCGACAAGGTGGACCAATGACCTGGTGAAAGTAGCGGAAAACCGCTAAATGCGGGAGGCGCAGGACCGGTCGTCGTGGAGAACAATGGGAGAACGAGGCTGAAATGATGATGAATGATGATGATTTACGGTATTGAGCCGACACATTTTTCGAAGATATTCAGCAATTCAAACTGAGAGTTATAGTGTGTACCCAATGAGGATGTTGAGTGTATTTTGACATTACAACACTTTTGCCGTATACTTATGATGTACTTTAATCTAAGGTAAGTGCCCTAAAGAGCGTCCTGTCAAATGATGTCAAACGTTTTGGGTTTATAGGTAATAAAGTAGGTAAGACCTAGACAGCAGATCCATTTACTTTATGACTCTTTATACAATTTGGACAAGAATTGGATAGGAAGATGGACGGGTCGTGTGTTGTCTTTATTTTCTGAAATGAGAGTGGTTCCAGGTTTTATACTTGTCGGTTGGCAGAATTGTGTGTTTTAGGTGATATGGATAAGTGATTGAGATTACTATTAGTTAAAGAATTCTAAGCATACAAAATATACATTAATGCTGACGCCTCATAGGCGTCATGACCCATAGTTGCCGCATTCGACGATATACAGCGTTATCTTTTGTATATGCGAAACCTGAATATAGTTTATTCAGAATAAGCAACTGAATCGATTCCAATGATTTTTACACCATGTTATATATTTTTCCCAAATACATGTAGAAATTGTTGTAGTGTGGATACCGAGCGCGCGCACGCAGCTTACGATAGATCAAAGTACTTCGCGCGTGCAACAGCTGACGCCAGAGGTCAACGCACCGCGCTCGCCCACCCGAGCGGAGCTTTGACCATATTTTTGTTGGGACAACCAAGTAGAATAGCAAGTTCATAACTTTGTGGTTTTTCATTAGATCTGTTTCAAATTTAGTAGGTACATATAAAAACATATTTTTAAATCTAATAATCCATACTAATATTATAAATGCGAAAGTAACTCTGTCTGTCTGTCTGTTTGTCTGTCTGTCTGTCTGTTACGCTTTCCCGCTTAAACCTCTCAACCGATTTTGATGAAATTTGGCACAGACAATCTTTAGACCCCGAGAAAGAACATAGGCTACCTTTTATCCCGGAAAAATTTGATATTGCCGGGGGAAATCTAAAAAGCGCGATATAACCGAACTCCATGCGGGCGAAGCCGCGGGCGGAAAGCTAGTTCTCTATTAAAAGTCTTCAACATTAAAAAGGTTTTTTTTAAAGAAACTTATAAGTTTCCTCGTATCAGAACACAATGTGAGCAAACCGACATCGAATACAAGTGACATCTGCCAACCCGTACTGGACCCGCGTGGTCTACTCACTTGCAGGCTCTCATAGAAAGGAGGTCTATATTCCAGGAAGAGTGGGAATAATATAGACTGCTTATATTAATCCTATGTGAGATAAAGCGCACTAAACACCAAAGCCGCCGTCCCGCCGGCACAACCCGGCTTATGTTGAAAGAAGCATGTCGGCAACCTTCGCTCGCGCATGTTGCCCTCCGACACGTCGGCGGCTTGCCGGAGGCTAGCGTACGCAAGCGCTCAGTTGCCCGGTGACTCAGTTGTAGTGACGTACTAGTATTTTAACTGCCAAACAAGTTTCTGATGTCGAGCCGCCGACATGCCGCCGGCAAAGTTATACGACTTGCAATGACTGAAGCCGTCAACCTAGCTCGCCGGCAAAATGTTGGCGACATATGACATGTGTGTAGAGTGCTTAACAGGATTGAAGGCAAAGATAAATTCGTCGTATTCTTATCGTCAATTTCATAAAAGTTTTATGACAAAGCTTCAAACGTAAGTAGGCCTTGGGCAGAGGTCTAAAGGGTTAAGTCCAAGGTCAGCACCGAAGCCAAAAGAGTATATTTTTAAGATCTTATTGTGCCAACTAAATGGGGACTTATTAATCCCTTCGGCCTTTATCCAGCTTATTAGGTAACACAATGGGTTGAAAAAGGCAACAGAAAAAGATGGCGTTGCCTCGTAAATCGGTACGGGCTGGGGTGATGCATAATGTTTGCAAATTGCGACCAGACGCAACGACTTTTTGCCTCCAAACTTATTTCGCATTCAATAAATTACAATAAGGATACTTTTTGGAAATAAATTTAAGTTTGACATTTACATTTGGATGGCATTAAGGGGGTAGCTCGACTGCTGGGAAGACGCTGCGTTTATTGACAGTGATAACTGAACATTCGTTGAATCAATAAATCAGTTCTTCTTGGGGCGTGATAATTGGCATGAAACAAAAGATGTTTACCCCACTGTGGAGATAAAAATAAAAGAAGGTAGGTAAATACAAATTGTGGTTGATAAAGTCGATCGAGCAAATTAATAACTCAATTCAAGAGACAGCGAGCCTCAACGACAGGCGGTCTACAATAAACAATTTTATTTAAAGTTAATTGAATCCTTTTCGTTGATGTTTACCGGACCAAATTGTTTACTGTCTCATAAATAACATGACGCATTGTGTAAGTTCTTTTTTTTATCCCGCCTGATGGTATGCAGTAATGCAATTGTTGATGGTAAAGCGCGCTGGTTTTTTAAACCTATTCAGTATTCAGTCAAAAAAACAAGTGAATAGGTAGGAAGACGGCAGTTGAGCGAGGTGATGCAATGTTAAACCCAACAACATGACCAACGATGCTGCGCCAGAGGGAGATTGGTCTGTTGACCCTCCACGACCAAACTCCCGACACCACAACATTTGGCACGACGTACTCGGCACACATCGCAACACAACTGCTCAGACTCGTCCTCCGTGCGGCTTCACCAGACATTTTGCCGGAACACGGCGAATCGCTTGGTGGCAAGACTTTGTCTGGTGGGTGGTAACTTGGTAACATATTCACAAAATAAAAAAAAAACTGAGTGGATACGAAGGGAGATGGCAGTTGAGCGAGGTGATGCAATGTTAAACCCAATAACACGACCAACGATGCTGCGCCAGAGGGAGATTGATCTGGAGACCTTCCACGACCAAACTCCCGTCACTACAACATTTGGCCTAACCCAACTGCTCAGACCCGTCCTCCATATCGCTTCACCAGACATCATTCCGGAACACGACGAATCGCTTGGCGGCTTTGAATGGTTGGTGGTAACTTCTGCCGGTAGCCGATGTTATGGCCTACATAATATTTTACATATTGCATAATAATAACATTTCACTTCTACCGATTACTTTTACTGTGGTTTAATTGAATTTAATACAATTGCAACAGTTTATCTGCGGTTTTCCAAAATGGTAGTGTGTGATGCGGTTGACCGAACAACGATAATGAAACTGAATTCAAAGCAATTGTAAACGAATCAATTATGTAGATGTTACTAAAGCGTTCCGCGGTTTATTTATTTACTAGCGGCCGCCAGCGACTTCTCTCGCGTGGTTTAGTTTTGCTCCGCTCCTAATAGTCGCAGCGTGTTTATAGCCTAAAGCCTTCCTGGATTAATGGGATATCCAATGCAAAAAGAATTTTTCAAATCGGACCCGTAGTTCCTGAGATTAGCGCGTTCAAACAAATAAACTCTTCAGCTTTATATATTAGTATAGATTTTTTTAGGTCCACTTCTGGACAAAGGCCTCCCCCAAGGCTTTTGGCTCTTGTAACCTGACCGTGTAGTCAGGAGGCCTGGAGATCTGTAACACAGGTAGTCCCAGTACAGGCTCCCGTTTCTACTATTTTGTATAGGTACTTAATGATGTGTTGAGTTAGATTTCATTATGTGGTGGAAAAAATAAATGTTAGTTATTATAATTTTACACTGATTGCTAGCATTCAGGAGGTTTATTCCCTTTATTAAAATAAGGTGAGTATGGTTGCAAGTCTACCATAATACTGACCCAATTCACCTTTAGTCGATTTTACAAGCTGGGGTGAAGATAAGTAGCTAATTCGTTAACCTACTTCAAGTCAGAAAGGTTAATTTCACCCGTATATTTTACGCATAGATACATATTATTATGGGTTTTGTTTTATTTTTTGCAGGGGAATGGACTAAAAGTTTATCTTGGCTTTAGTAAGTATGCGGGTCAAATGAATATGGATCACCATCAAACAATTAGCAATACTATTCTAAAACCGATTCGAAAATTTAGGTGAAGTTATTGTCGAATGAGCTGTTATTCCAACTAACGCTAGAAAGAAAAAAAGAAATAAGTTTTTCGGCGGGAAAGCTGAGTGTCTCGCTCATTTTTCATTGGACTTTTAAATTATTTATAGTGTCGTTTACTAAATAAAAGCGCGTGATATATGTAGTAAAAAGTGCATTCAATAAATAATTCATAAAGAACATTGAAATATCGCAGCATAGTGGCCACATCATGACCTTGCCTCAAACCTCCCTCGTTGACGGTTCACGCGGCCCTCTTTTTCGACTGTCATTGGTGAAATCTACCATTATTGTTAAATAGAATTTTCAAAGAGTGTCTATAATTTGTTACAAGTGTTATTGGCAAAATTATGGTATCTATCCCATAGGGGCCATTGATCAAGAGTTGAAGTTAAAGAAATAAACAAAAAACATTTATTTACCACAGACTAAAAGACAATCATTAGAAAAAGAAATAAAATGGTAAAATAAGAAAATAAATTAAAATGTGAAAAAAACAAATATAGACAACTAGTAGGAATGGTGCCTCCCGGCTGCACCAAAAAAGCCCAGTTCAGCAAAAATGCCAGACAACTAGTGCCTGACGCTGGTTTTCAACTGAAACTGTATGCCTAGTATGAGTTTTCATTACGAGACTCGATCGTAGATATCGAGCGCGTTTGGCGCTCTCATTGGTTGAGAGTTCTTAGAACCTTGAAGCGGGCCAATCGAAGAGTCAAACGCGCTCGATATCGACGATTGAGTTTCGTAATGAAAACTCATACTAGGCCTAATTGATCTGTGAGGTGACGGATGTAAAACAGTTTTATACAAAAATGTGATGTGTGCAAAAAGATATATTATACAAAAATAGTGACGTACCTTTGTATATGTATAAAAATATGATGTCGAGTAGTAAAATTGAAACAAAACAATATTAGTAAATAAATAAATAAGTTAACGGCAACATTTTTTTTTTTTTTTTGTTACTTATTATAAACCAGCGCTTGACCGCAATCCTGCCTGATGGTAAGCAGTGACGCAATCGTTGATGGTAAAGCGCACTGGTTTATTAAGAGCCTATTCACTCTAGCCTTGAAGACACTCAAATTGTAGTCCGACGGAAACACCGCCGCTGGCAAATTGTTCCAGTCCCTCGATGTACGCGGTATAAAGGAGGAGGCGAAACGCTTCGTCCGGATCGTAGTGGTGTTAACAACGTAAGGGTGGAAACCAGCCGTACGACGGGTCGTCCGCTGGTGGAACGGGGATGGGGGAATTAAATCATGCAATTCCCTCGCACACTCCCCGAAATGCATCCTATAGAACACCGAAAGGCTGGCTACTCTACGCCTGTGCTCTAGGCTTTGGAGACTAACTCGAGTTACATTCTTATGCAAAATTAAAAAGAACAAAAACGTGTCAAAGCAAAAAAAAAACCTAAGGTAAGTAGTAAGTAAGGTAAGCAAAAAACAAAAGTCTAGTGCTAGGAATTGACACTATTGACTCCTCACGCTAAACTCACTGCACCTACCTTTTAACGGTGATCCTATTCCTTATATATTATAAATCGGAAAGTGAGTTTGTTTGTTTGTTCCGCTTTCACGCCATGACTACTAAACCGATTGCTTGGAAATTTTGTAGACGTATAGTTAGAAGTCCGGATTAAATAATAGGGTACTTTTCATCCCGGAAAAATCCGATATTCCCGAGGGAAATCTAAAAAGCGCGATATAACCGAATTCCACGCGGCCAAAGCCGCGGGCGGAAAGCTAGTATTGTTATAAAATCGTATGGTAGGTATCCCAGTATGTTGCTACGTTAAATGCAAATAAATGTTAGAGAAGTGAATCTGCCTTTAACCTTTCCCAACTGTGTTAAGGTCGGCCTCCAGCCCACGAAGTATTTACTTGCGTAGAGCGAGCTTAAGTACTTTAAACATAATTAATTCGCAACTTAATACTCTTTATATTTTACAAAATAAATGAATTTTCAAAAGCTGCCTTAACATAATTATACATCTGTGTCTAACCCATTCATCATCATCAACCTTTTTGTTTTTATTGTCCTACTGTTGGACACAGATCTCCTCTCATACAGAGAAGGATTGAGCGTAATCACCACGCTTGCTCAATGCGGGTTGGCGATTTTAGACTTCAAGTCCAGATTTATTTCAAGATGTTTTGCTTCACATTTTAATCAGTCATTGGTGTCCAAGATAAACTTAAAAAGTACGTATAACTTAGAAAAGTTACATACCTGACCTGGAATCGAACCTGTACACTCATGCTTGAGAGGCTGGTGTTTTAACCACTAGGCCGCCACTACTAACCCATTAATTTAAATAAATTAAACAAAAATTATACCTAATCGTAGTGATCACTCTTAAGGGACAGGGTGAATGTTCATATTGTCGTCCTCGTGTATTCAATTACAGACGACATGGGACACAGTAATGAGGTGCAATCAACACGTCCCGATGACGTCACGGACTCACGGAGACGTATAATAAGCGTTCGTTAGAGAATTATTCTTTTTGCGTTGTTGTAATCATGTTTCTGTCATTAATGTTGTTTTGTGAGGGAGGAGGGAGAGGTTTTGCTAATTGTGTGATTGTGTCGTGTGTATATATGATGTGGTATAAGTTATTATCGTACTTAGCCCGCATTTTGTTGTCCGGAGCACGAAAGATGACACAGAAAGATAATGGACATTACATTCTTTCTTCCAATGGTAGATGTAATTTACATAATGTTCTATACATCTCTATCTTCATCTGTATCTTTGGTGTGTTTATTGATAGTAAAATATATAATTACGACTACGGGGTAGGGCCAGAAAGAAAAAATATTTTTCGAAGTGAAACCTTCTTCAGCGGCTTTGTACACTTTTTTTGGTATGAACACGAGACCTGATCCAAAAATTTGCTCAAAAAGTAAATCAGTACATGGGAGGGTACCTTGGTTTCTAATTGGCCAGCTATGCAGCAGGCATTTCTAAATATCCACACTTTGGTTTTTGCTTTGTTATTGTTTTACCTATTGTTATATCTGCATGCTTCCTCACTAGACGAGATAATTTGTATGTTACTTAAATGAGAACTTTTGAGAAATAAAGATTCTTTAACTCTATAAGACAGAGAGGAAGTACACTGCCGGTGTGGCAAAGGAAAGGAAGTAATATCCCCCTCTCATTCTACCGCGCAACAAAAATGTATGCCCTCTCCTGCTGTTTCATTTAAGCGGCACAGGCCACATATTTCTAGTTTCAAAGCTAGAGTATTGCCAATATTTCATTTACCCACTGTCATTTTGTTGTTCCCACATTATACATATATTATTTTGATTTCAATGTTGTGGGCAAAAAGTAAGTCGACATGCGACGTGGGAAACCCTCATCATTTTGATAATAACACGAATAAGAACGTCTGTGTAGATAATTATAATTTTAAAATGTTACAAAATCATAATTGCGATCCCAATGTGGTTTTAACTGCGGTTTCAAGATTAAGTTTAGAAATAATTGAAGTATTATTTTGTAAAATAAAATTATCTCATGTGGTTATTTATTTTTATGAAACGAGTATCAGACGAATCATCGTGTTGATTAAATTAAAATCACTTCAAAGAAAAATAATTTCAATGATGTCATTTCAATGTCATGTTGCCTATTCTATTTTAACATCCGCTTCCAACTAATACCTACTTAATCATTCCGCCAACAATAGGTACCTAAGTACATGGACGTCAAAGACTAAGCAAACCTAATATCATCACTAACAGCTTAACTAAAAGTCGTGAGTACTGCACACGCTCGCCTCTTTTACAAGTTGATGATTTATAATGTAAGATATTACAAGAACACGTCCGTTCCGTTTCGTGGCATCCTAGTTACACTGTGACCACAAAAATGTTGGGACATGTGTGACGAAAATTGGGACTTTCACCTTCTAATGATAGGGGTCATCCGAAGACGGAATGAAGTCATTTTAGAAATGATAAGGTTGTTGTACGAAGGATGTTATTTGTTTGAGGATAGTTAATTCTTAATTAATTAAGAATTAACTATCTTATTCTTAATTAATTATTAATTAAGTCTTAATTATCGCCTTCGTAAACCTCCGATGGCTTACAAAGATAGCTGTCGATCATATGATCTGCTAACGCTCGAAGAAAGGCGTAAAGTGATGGATATGTGTTTGCTCTATGATATAATCAATGGACGCCTTGATTGCCCGGAGTTGATCGCACAGATGAAGTTTAACACTCCCTTACGGCGCACTCGTCACACGCCAATGTTGCACGTTCCTAGGCACTCCACCAACTATGCCAGCAACTGTGTACTGACTCGCATTGCTCGGGCGTATAACTCAGAATTCTCTAAAGTGGATTTATTTCGCCATAATAAACACACGTTCAAGAAGCTAATAGTCGAAACTATAGATGCAGATAAATGACAACCAACTAATTTTCTTCATCTCTTTCTTCTGTCTTCTGCTGTCAATGTCGTAATTTATTTGTTTTAAATTCAATTTCATAGTTGTTGACTATGTTATGTATTGTTTATTCTTCTGTATTGTTTTATTATTTATAACTGTGTATGTGTGTATTTGATATTGGTCTGTTCGCATGCGTTGGAATTATACTTTCCAGTTACACAGGGAAACCTATTATTGGCCATAATATCATAATGTAATATTCATACTTGTAAAATTTATTATGTATCGCTGTTGGTTACCTAAATAAATAAATAAAATAGTTTAAAAGAACTACTCAATCACACAGAGAGACAAAGTTTTTTTTTTATAAATTTTAAACTAGCGCTTGACCGCATACCCGCGCGATGGTAAGCAGTGACGCAATCGTTGATGGTAAATCGTACTAGTTTATTATGAGCCTATTCACTCTAGCCTTGAAGACACTCAAATTGGAGTCCGAAGGAAACACCGCCGCTGGCAAATTGTTCCAGTCCCTCGAAGTACGCGGTATAAAGGAGGAGGCGAAATGGACTAAAAATAACGTTATATGTTATACAAATAAATGAAATTGAAGCGTTTTTACTTAATATACGCATTAAAAAAAACCGCTTCAATTACAAAGTGTGTCTGTGTTCAAGTGAGCTTTAATACACACAGGTTACTTCATAAACCGACGCCCTGGATATACACATGGGCTGTTTTTTATCTAAATATTTTCATGGGATAAAAATTATGCGGGAAAAACTGCGGGGCGAGTATATATGGTATTTATTTGTCTGTGTGTTTGTTCAACCTAATGTCCGAAACAGTTGGACCGATTTTGAAGAGACTTTCATTGGCATACATGCACGCGATTAATTATGTAAGCAAAATAATCTGCGGGCGATGCGATCCGACGCGACTAATCCACAGAAGTTTTATAAGGATGAGGCTGTTAAGTTAATAAATAAATTATGGTGTCTCACGACTTCCATAGAAAGTCCTGGATTGAAGCTACATAGTAGGACCAATGAAACTAGATTAACATATCGTTTCTAGCTTTACTTACAAATGGCCATATTTTATAAAGAATGCAAGAGATTAGCTTAATATATGACTCTACGGCTTTTTTTATGGTAATGCGTGTAATTTGCTACGACTACTCATTTATATGATACTAGCTTTCCGCCCGCGGCTTCGCCCGCGTATAGTTTGGTTATATCGCGCTTTTTGGATTTCCCTCGGGAATATCATTTTTTTCCGGGATAAAAGGTAGTCTAAACCTTCCTTAAGAATCACTCTATCTATTAAAAAAAACCGCGTCAAAATCCGTTGCGTAGTTTTAAAGATCAAAGCATACATACGGACATAGAGCGAAAGCGACTTTGTTTTATACTATGTATTGATATTGATGATTACTTTTATTTATTAAATGTGTAAATTGAGCTTGGTCGTGGAGGGTCTCCAGATCAATCTCCCTCTGGCGAAGCATCGTTTGTCGTGTTGTTGGGTAGCATTGCATCACCTCCCTCATCTACCGTCTTCCTTCCTACTCACTCAGTATTTTTGAGTAAATAGGCTCAGCGCGCTTTACCATCAACGATTGCATCACTGCTTACCATTAGACGGGATTGCGGTCAAGCACTGGTTCATAATTGTTTTTCTATTATATTAAGAAAAGGACAGAACATAATACGTCAGTTTTAACCTGTCAAATTAGTCCGCGCCTGACATAAATTTTGGTCGCCATGTTGTTTTTTTTTTTTTGGTTCATTTCTTTCCGTTCGGGCGAAAGGAAAAGGCAAAGGCATAGTACGCCATACAGCCAAGTCTTCAGTAATATTTTCTTCATTAAATATCTATCCTAACTTATCCTAATTTATCCTAACTTATCCTAGCATAACTTAACATAAACTAACTCCTTTCGTTTTACGCGTTTGGACGATAAGGAGCGGTTTAGCGTAAAGACATGATGAGGCCACTATGCTACAATATTTCACTGTTCTTTTTGAATTATTCACTGAATGCACTTTTTACTACATAAATCACGCGTTTTTATTTAGTAAACGACACTATAAATAATTTTAAAAGTCCAATGAAAAATGAGCGTGACTCACATCACGTGACACACTCATCTTGACATTCCCGCCAAAACCTCCTCGCCATGTTTATAATGGGGTCTAAACTGTCTATGGAATATCTTAATTTGACAGGATACAGGGAAACTAAAATATTATCTTCTATCCTTTTCTATATAAAAAATAAAGAAAAAGATGCAGAGAATCGGCACAAATGAGAACATAAGTAACTAAAATTTTATCACCATAATTAAATCATAATAAAAATTCTAATATACGCAATGTAATTGAACTCGTTGTAACTTTCTAGACTTGCATACAAATGGCTGTTAATGCGATGACACCACGATAATCCTAGCCGAGGTAAACAGAAATACTAGTTTTCTGTAATAACACCTTGTTGGCGATACAAGTGCACATTCTAGTGGTTTAGTTCAATGTATAACGCGTTGGAACGGCCATATCTAGGGTCTTGATAGCCCTGGTCGTGTGTGTGGTCGGAAAGAGACATTTTTATCTCATCCTATATACTAGTTAGGTTTTTAATACATAGGAATCCGAGGCAATTAGATACTGGTGACTCAGTGGTTCAAGACATTGACTGCTGCGCTTCGTGTCTGAAAAGAAGTCAGTTCAATGAATCGATTGCAACATTTATTGGGCATTTTTCATATTGCCCGGGCATTAAGAATAATGCCCGATTAATCACTTCCCATAGCCCATAATATAGACATCTTCAATCAATCAGAACATTTATAATATCTTTAAGTCTTGTTTCGGTAAAACATAAAAAAAACGTAGATTTACCGATAATACGACTAGGTGAACGTATGTAAGTTTAGTGTATGGACGCCAGCATGTCAAGCTACCAGTAACTGTCAAATATTTGCAATCCACCTTGAGCCTTAATGCGTTAAAGATAAAGTTGAAAATCTAATAAAGCAATCTTACAGATTGTAGTAGCTTGATGTGCCGTCGTCTGTAGATAATAAATATATTATAATTCTATTCTTTTCTCCCTACAACCTTATAAACTTTACCTCTTTTTTTAAATAAGTATAGATTATTAAACACAAGTAATCCAGTCATAAACCAATCAACCTTGAAAACCGACCGTAAAAAAGTAACTGTAGCGGTATTTACAATCACCATATACAAAAACGACGCGTCATACTTCTACATCTCGCAAGACGAGTTTACCGTGCAACTACCATACATACAACTTCCCAACATCAAACTTTGTTGGCAAGTGCCCGCCAGACACCACACCCGTCTAGTCAGAGGATCCCCCTTTTTAGGGATGTGATGTCAGTGTGGCCACATTCTAGATGAATAATCATTATATATATACTAGCTTTCCGCCCGCGGCTTCGCCCGCGTGGAATTCGGTTATATAGCGCTTTTTAGATTTCCCTCGGGAATACCAAACTTTTTTTTCAATAATAGGTAGATTATGTCCTTTCTCAGGGTCTAAGATGTCGAGAGATCTGAGTTTAAAATTAAATTAATTGGATGGTGATTAAATATGATTCTCGTGGGCTAGTAAGCAAGTGCGGGTTCGATTCCAGGTCAGGCAAGTACCAATGTAACTTTTCTAAGTAATGTACTTTCTAAGTATATCTTGGACACCAATGACTGATTAAAAGGTGGAAAAAACATCTTGAGGAAACCTGCAATTTAAGTCTGAAATAGCCAACCCGCATTAAGCAAGCCTGGTGATTACGCTCAATCCTTCTCTGCATGAGAGGAGGCCTGTGCCCAGCAGTGGGACAATAAAAGGTTGATGATGATGATGAGTGAACTTTACACCCTGTTGCTTATTTCCCTTTAATAACTGAATCAAATTAAACGGACGTAAATAATAACTCTTCAAGACTATAATGATGACCAATTTTCTTGTTTTTCCTTCATAAAGCCTTAGCAAAATAATTACAGATGTAATTATAATAATCGAGGTCTGAGTGACGGTATCCTGGGAACTTTAGCCATGAAGTCATCAGCAGCACGAAGTCAAATGAATGTTCTTCGATTTATTTACTTGGATTCAATGTAAGAAGAAATACGTGTTTGATTTCCTGTGTCATTAACTGGTGCTTACACCTTGTGGTAAGGTTGGGTGCACGGCGAGATGTTTGTTTTTATTGCAATGTTAATAAGTAACTGTTAGAAGTCGTTAATTATTATTTATTAGGTAATAATATTTTATTTTATTTAAGTACTAGCTTTCCGCCCGCGGCTTCGCCCGCGTGGAGTTCGGTTATATCGCGCTTTTTAGATTTCCCTCGGGAATATCAAATTTTTCCGGGATAAAAGGTAGCCTATGTTTTTTCTCAGGGTCTAAAGATTGTCTGTGCCAAATTTCATCAAAATCGGTTGAGAGGTTTAGGCGGGAAAGCGTAACAGACAGGCAGACAGACAGACAGACAGACAGACCGACAGACAAAGTTACTTTCGCATTTATAATATTAGTATGGATACGGAAGCACAAACAATTGCCTACCTACACTTTATATAAAAAAAAAAACATAAGGAGTTATATAGCAATGAACAGACAACAATATGCTTCACAGATAAAAAAGACAAAAAAAAAAAAAAAACTAAATTAAAGTTCAGTATGACCATCTTTTTCCTTCTGTTTTTTTTTATAAAAAGGACAGAAGATAAAATATTAATATAATCCTGTCAAATTAAGACATTCTATAAACAGTTTAGACGTGATTAAAACATGGCGTTCTTTTTTTTTTTTCAAGAAGATATTCAACCTCATATCTTGATCAATGGTCTCTGTGGAATACATACCACAATTTTGCCAATAACACGGGTAACAAATTATAGAAACTCTTTGAAAATTTTATTTCACAATTATGACGGGTATCGGCAATGACAGTTCAAAAAAGACGGCCGCATGAATCGTCTATGAGGAAGGTTTGAGGCAAAGTCATGATGTGGCCACTATGCTGCGATATTTCAATGTTTTTTTTATGAATTATTTACTGAATGCACTTTTTACTACATAAATTACGAGCTTTTATTAAGTAAACGACACTATAAACAATTTTAAAAGTCCAATGAAAAATGCGCTGACACTCAGCTTTCCCGTCAAAAACCAAACATGGCGTTCATAACTACACCAATTTACGTCATGCGTTGACTAATTTGACACTAAGGTCCGTATTACAGAACGTCACTCAAAACTCAAGCTCTACTTATGTCTCGTTTCAAGCCATTTGATTGGTTGAAACTAGTTTTAAGTAATGTTAAGCAGTGATCAATGCTTGAGTTTCCTTCTGGAATACGTGCCTTAGACTAAGCTCATATTTATCTTCTATCCTTTTCTTAGTGCATATATAAAGAAAGAGATGCACTGAACAAAAATTTAATTAAGTTTCTTAGCAAAGGAATCAGTGTGAATAAAGTTAAAGTCGTAGAAAACATATTAGTATGTATAAGAAATGAGCTACACGTAAATTACAGCTACTAGGGAACACTAAAGATAGAATATTATTCTAGTCTAGGTCGTTTAGATAGGCAATTACTTAAGGATCGGTGCAGCTCGGGCGCCTTACGGCAGCTTCGGGCGGCTTCGGGCGCCTGAGAGCTTCATCAGGCTACTTCGGCAGCTATAAGCATGGCTAAGGACGCCCGAATCCATAATTATAAATACACACGCTAACTGTTTTCAAGTAACATTACCACTTCTTCTTCTTCAACCCCCACTGCTGGAGAAAGGCCTCCCTCATTGGGAGGGTTTGCCATAATCCTTGCGTTGGCAAGCGGGACCGCAGTAATTTGATATTCCACAGAAGCGTTGCTGCCCGCTTCCTTGGTGAGAGTTCCATTAGTAGTTATGGGATGGTACTATTCTAAGCCCGGTACCACACGAGGGTTACATTACCACAGCTCTGCTATATTTCTCCCGACTATTCAGAGGCGACTCAAAATTAGCTACGGCGTCCTTAGGTGTGCTTACGACTTCCGAGGCAGCTCCCAGGCGCCCGAATACGCCCGAGCTGTCCCGAGCTGCACCGATGCTCCCCGATAATGGCGCCGGAACTAAAGGTGAAATTGTTCAAGTGCCAAAAATGTTGATGTATTGTATTAAGTTTAAGTTAAGGTATACATTTTCTTTATCCATTTGAAAGTAGTTTAAAGCTCGAGATATCACGGATGAGGAGTTACTGGCTTGTCGCCAAAAAGGCTAAAGTTTTCAGTAGGTACTCACTGTAATAGTCGTTATCGGTATTCAGGTCTTTTGTTAACTTGGGCTTTGCTTACCTGTGGAAAAAGATAATTATTATTAGATAAGTTATTATTATGTCTAATATTAAAACTTTATTGTTATACAAGACACATAGATACATGAGTGCTGACAACTTCCGTGGCGTAGCGGTAGCGAACTCGGCCGCTGCGCAAAAAGGCGCGGATTCGATCCCCGTGCAGTGCAAATAATTGTATGGATGAATATGAATATTTGTACTGGTTTCGTCGTGCCTCGGAAGGCACGTTGAGCCGTTGGTCCCGGTTGCCATACGAACATCTAATGGCATTTGTTACGGGTTGTTGGAGCCCTCAAAAGTCCAACAATCGGTCTAACTGCAATGCTTCGATATCGCCTTCGGGTTGTGGAGGTCAGACGGCAGTCGCTTCACGGAAAATATCGAAGTTAAGCCAAATCAGCAGCTGAACTGAAGCGGACCCCAGACTCTAAAGCTAAAAAGCTTTGGATGAGATTGGGATTAACGCTGAGATGATGATGATAATGATGATAGATACATGAGTACTTTTTATTAAAAAGATAGGTTAGTTGTGCCATTCTGTAACCACCTTACAAAGAAATCTTGTAAAATGAGTGTGGAGTGACCTGGTATTCCAAGTAATGCTAGGGATTGACACTATTGAGAACTCACTTTAGGCTCACTTCACCCATCTTTATGCTGTGAGATGTTTACAGAAGTCAGCAGGACAGCCACGTACACACCTTAACCATGAGTTCAGCACAAAACCGCCTTTTAGCGCAAAATATTTAATGGATTATAAAATACTAGCTTTCCGCCCGCGGCTTCGCCCGCATGGAGGTCGGTTATATCGCGCTTTTTAGATTTCCCTCGGGAACATCATTTTTTTTCGGGATAAAAGGTAGTCTATGTTCTTTCTCAGGGTCTGAAGATTGTTTGTGCCAAATTTCATCAAAATCGGTTGAGAGGTTTAAGCGGGAAAGCGTAACAGACAGACAGACAGACAGACAGACATACCGACAGACAGACAGACAAAGTTACTTTCGCATTTATAATATTAGTATGGATGTATGTGTTTAGAGCATATTTATGTATTTGTTTAAATAGCGTTAAGACTTTTTTCTTATATTGTTTTCAACTATATCACTTGCCATCTATTTTCTTCACCACCCGTGGTTGACTGGTAGAAAATGCCTAAGGTATTAAATCCGCCTCTCAAATAAAAAATATAGTTTTGGTTTATTGAAAATATCATGACATACGCGGTTACAAAGCAATTTTTACCACACTAATATTATAAAAACGAAAGTTTGTGAGTAAATGTGCATGAGTATGTTTATTACTTCTTGACACTCAAACGGCTGGGCCAATTTTGATGAAATTTAGTGTGGACGTAGCTGACACCCTGAATTTTCACACAGGATATTTATATCCTGACATTGTCAGAGGGCCGAAACTAATGTGGGTCAAACCGCAGGACGCAGCTGAAACTGTCAAAGATATCTGGGGGTTCAGATTCATTTACTGAAAACATGGTAACAGATTGTGTGTCAGCGGGACATTAGTTATGCCATCTGTATACACTGCAAAATATACATATAAATATATATAAATATTTACATATAAATGTAAAAATTCTTTTTTCTTTAAACTTGGCTACACACTAGGAATTTTTCCTGTAAATATAAATGGGAAGTTTGGCTTTGAAAGGCTGAGAGGTACCTAGATGAACCAAAGATACAGGACATGTTATAGAGTAAGTGACACGAGTTTTACACAACGTGCTTATGTCTATTAATATAAGTATATGGTACCCGCACTGGGCCCGCGTGGTAGATTACGGCCCACCCCCTCTCCCCGAAAGGAGGCCTGTGTTCCAGGAGTGGAAACATTATTGTCTGATTATGTATGTAAGTATAAGATTTTTTTTGTATGTAGATTATGTACGTAAAAATAAAATAAAATCTGGTATGTATTTATATCTACATGACATGACATTTAAAGGCTAATTTTCGAAGCGATTTTAACCAATACAGCATTAATCCTTATCAAAATCATTACCTTAAATGTATTGTTGATTTAATATAGATCTATATCTCCCTTTATAGCATATGATTTAAATAAATATTTTCGAAGTTATTAGAGATTTAAAAATTGCGGGGCGGCGGGAGCGACGGACCGCTATGTTTTTACCCGACTGCCAGGAGGGTTATGTTTTTAGCTCCTATCTTGTATGTATTATTCTTTATTACCTAGTATCTCCAGAACCGCTGAACGGATTTTCACATTTGAGGTATCGTTAGATTTGCCTTAATTGCCCAACTGCTACTAGATAGGTGACATTAAAAAAAAACCAATATGGCGGATGTATGACGCCATATTGTGAGGTATAAAGAAATAAATTTCTACTAAGCATATCGAGTGGGATATCAAAATGAGGGATTTTAAATACTGATTCTAAATATGTATATAACTTAATATTAAATGGAACAAAAAAAAAGAATTACATATTTTTTTCTACCAAGCATATGTTTCTACATATTCAGTTCGTTAGAGTTTTATGCAGGCGGGTTTTTTGTTTTTAAATAATATTTTTTTATTTATACAATGTTCACAGTTTTCTGTAGTGTATTTAGTATTAGCATTGCACCCGTGCGAAGCGGGGGCGGGTGGCTAGTATACTATAAATCTCAATCTGAATAATTTAGAAGGATACTGCTAATCCGTTGCTGCATCAACTCAACAAAGTAAACTACGCAATGAATGTTGTTTAATTGTCAAAATGAAACCCATTGCTACCGAGTTACTGAATAACCCCAGTAGATCAGTTTTGGCGGGAAGCTGAGTGCCACGCTCATTTTTCATTGGACTTTTAAATTATTTATAGTGTCGTTTACTAAATAAAAACGCGTGATTTATGTAGTAAAAAGTGCATTAAGTGAATAATTCATAAAGAACAGTGAAATATTGTAGCATAGTGGCCACATCATGGCTTTGTACCAAACCTTCCTCTGTGTTCGGTTCGCGCGGCCGTCTTTTTCGACATGAATAATTTATTACGTGACATTGGTTAAATGCACAAACCGTGCAAAGCCTTATAAGAGAAAGAAAGAAGAACTTTTGAAGATTTTTATTTTACTTGAAATTGGCACAAAGTCATAACTAGTACCACACCACAAAAAAAAAAAACCCAGTAGATCCTTTACACGTGTTTCTATTTAATTTGCGAAAGCCTTGATATTATACGATTTCGAAACATTGAAAATAGGTATTGTCTTAGTATCAAAGTTACCTTGAAGATATAACTGAAAATCTTTAAGGTCGTTAGACTGTAATATTTTCACATTCAAACACTTAAAACAAGGATGCCGCGGCTTCATTATGCTTAAATTGTGCAACCGACCAAACATTAGGAGCAATATGTCTTTAAATTCAAAAAAAATGTTCATATGGAAGAATTTTTAGGGTTCTCTACATATATATTTAGCAGGCCGGCCTTAGTCATCAGTTGCTTTTAGGAAACTATAAACTAGTGTTAGACCGCAAATCAAATCATGCAATTCCCTAGCACACTCTCCAAAATGCATCCTATAGAACACCGACAGGCTGGCTACTATTCGCCTGTGCTCCAGGCTTTGGAGACCGTTTTGAGCTAAATCTGGATCGCCAATTAGCCTTTTCGCACGTCTCTCCACTGAATTCAAAGAAGCCAGGTGGCATTTTGCAGCACCAACCCAAATGTGGCTGCAGTACTCCACACACATAAGGACTTGCGCTTTGTATAACATTAGAAGCTGTCCCGGTGAACCGGAAACCGCCTAGCCTTTTAACATAACCGTACATCGAGGGACTGGAACAATTTGCCAGTGGATGTGCTTCCGTCTGATTACAATTTAAGTGTCTTCAAGGCTAGAGTAAATAGAATCTTAATAAACTAGCGCGCTTTACCATCAACGATTTCATCACTGCTTACCATCAGGCGTGATTGCGGTCTAACATTAGAAAATAATTAAAAAAAAAAGAAATAATTTTAATTAAATGAGAGCAATCTGTAATTTTAATTCTTACTTTGTATGGATAAGTATATGGGTAGACTGAACATAATTTTGCATAACCCGAGAAAAGCCGAAAAAATAAAACAAAATATTTAGATAATAATAACTGTCTAGACATTCTTTGAACGGTGTAAAAAAACGTGAAATATTCTTCAACGGTCTGGTGAGTTTTAGCTACAAAGTAATGTTTATTCAAAAAAATACGAAACGCCGTGTTTTAACAAACCGTCTGGCGATTAGCATTGAAGCAATGGTCCAATGATAATCGCCAGACGGTTTGTTCCACATTCGCCTCACAAAGTTCGCCCCACTTTAGATATTCCTGTTTCGCCCCGCACTTCAAATTCCTTATTCGCCAAAGTTTTTATTTTATGTATCTATATTTTCATACCGAAATAAAACACGTGTCCTATTTAGGTATCACACATGCGTATGCGCCTTTAGTTTATCACTACGCTACGATTCGGACGAGGCGTTTCACCTCCTCTTTCATACCGCGTACGTCGAGGGCCTGGAACAATTTGCCAGCGGCGGTGTTTCCGTCGGACTACAATTTGAGTGCCTTCAAGGCTAGAGTGAATAGGCTCTTAATAAACTAGTGGGTTTTACCATCATCGATTGCGTCACTGCTTACCATCAGGCGGGATTGCGGTCAAGCTCTACTTTGTAATTTATATAAAAAAAATATTATACTATATTTATACAGCAGTTGAAGCAAATAAGCCAATTAATCTTGTACAGAGCACAGTCATGAGTTCATCGCATTAAAAGTTTTAAACTCGCTTACATTGTGCTTGATTTACTTCCAACATATTAAGTACAGACGACAGCACATCAAGTTACTTCAATCTGTCGAATTTCTTTATTATATTTTCAATTTTATTGCTCAAGCATTAAGGCTGATTAGGAATATTTGACAGTTTCGGAAAAATAAACATTTTAACTTTTTTTTTCATAATGATTATAAATTTAGGTAGAAATGAGAAAATCTGAATATGAAGAATCTAACTACAAAAACTCGTTTAACGCGACTCTAGTGTCCGTGTTAGAAAGTCCATATAATATTGTTGTCATGACAACTGATAAACACGATTTTGTGTGACAACTAAATCTATAAGAACCGCCACCTCCGTCTGGAACATACTGTATATTGTCAATTTTCTCCATGCGACCAATATCTTATACACAAACATAAAAAAAACTAAAATCTTGGTTCCATTGAAAATGTAGTTCAGTTTTATGCTATAGTCCACGCCCTTAAATATGTATGACCACACCTTCGGATATATTCTGTTTAAAGGTTCTGTTGCCTAACGAAACAAACATTATTTAGCCATGAAAAAAGGAATATGTAGGTAAATTTGAAAGTTCCGATTAATAATTCGGGAACACATTTGGACAGATAAATTAGAAAAAGGTTGTGTTGCGGACTTTATGGAGGGGAAGAGACACTGTTGCCGGAAGGGCCGAAATATAAATAGACAGTTTTATCGATGGAAAAAGGTTGAATACCTGCGCCCCGTAAAATTGGCAGGATGCCCCGCCCTTATGGTCTGATGTTTATGTTTTGTTCATATATTACTATGTATGCATTTCCAATGTTTTGAGACTGATACTCTTTATTATGTATACCATATAGATTACAGAACATAAATAAAAAGATTTTACAAGGGGTGACGCGATCTTTTACAGACAACCTTTGGATGGAATACTAAGGGGAAGGAGAGAGAAATAATGTAGGTAGTCTACAGTGTACTGTTTACATAGACTATAGGTACAATAAATATGTACGTTAAGTGTATCATACTAGTTTAAAGTTGGATTATTTGTTTTGGTAGTAGTTTATTTACACACTTAAGTGTCTACTCCATTTTGCTTTTAAGCTTCATAAAAGGTAAAAAAATAAAACTACATAACCAACTTTGAAAGACACACAAAATCGTTTACTAACTTTGCTAACACAAAAACCTAAATTGCGATAACGAGTAGCAAAGTCAAAAATGGAGTAACTAAAATGCTTTTATCAAAATGTTCCAACTACTATCTTATTGAAACAGTGGCATTTAAGACACGAAGCTATTACATTTATATAACAAACGCTTGATGATTTTTTTTCACTGACTTTGACGAGACATTTATTAAAACTAGGCTGAGAAGATTAAGATTCGTCTTTGCAAGCAGTGCACCCTGAGGACCATAGCAATTTCTTTTTTAGCAGTTATAAAACATACAGCGAGGTGACACCTTTTTAATTCAAAGGAAATTACAATAGTATTTTTAACTTCGTATGTACATATGTTACAAAATAATACCCGCCACGTTAACATCAAGGTTAAAGAAGCATGGTGGTGCTAATCACGCTATAATGAGTCGGGTGACGTCATGCATCGATTGGGCGTTAGGCCGATGACTGATGCTCTCACCCTATTTTAGATCGAGGCATACAAAGTACATTGATTCGATGTTCCGTGATTACATTTGAAGGGTTTCTGATGTCAAGCGTTGCTTTTGCTGGTAATTATTTCAAGCCAACTAAAGCCGGTCTTTGGTTAAATGATTTTGTGGTATTAACGGGATAAATGTGAAAATGGATAGAAACTTCTGAATATATTCATTCGTTCAATGATAGACAAAGCGAAGTCTAAACGATACAATTTCGACACAGGTTTCGGGTGGGGTTTTTGGAAATTCTAAACGTAAAGGGATAAAATTTTAGTAAAAGGCAAGTGAAAGAACAGGGGTGAGTTTTAGTCAGTAAAAGGCTGACACGCCCATCCACTCCACCCAGAGCGGGAGAGGTCATTTGAAGATATCCCATCCACAACAAAAAAAAGGGGGTCACATATTGGGAAGCTCGCCGCTCGGTAAGGATCAGGCATGCATGGATCGACGGCGCGGTGTATTCGACGCGCGTCAGCACATCGTGACGGGGTCCGCGATGATCGATGCCTCTTGGGTCAGGGTTGCGGGTTGTTCAAAAAACAAACCGTGGCCCTGGCGCACAGGCAAGTGAAGTAACCCCGGGTTTAATCAGTAAATCTCTCGAACGCCTTTCCGCTCCGCCTAGAGCGAGAGGCTTGATCGTAATCCCACCTGATGGTAAGCAGTGATGCAATCGCTGATAGTAAAGCGCGCTAGTTTAATAAGCCCATTCACTCAAAAAACTGTGTGAATAGGAAAGAAGACTGCAGTTGAGCGAGGTAATGGAATGTTTAACCCAGAGTGAGATTGATCTGGAGACCCTCCACGAGCAAACTCCCGACATAACAAAATTTGGCGCATCGTACCCGGCACACATTGCGACACAACTGCTCAGACCCGTCCTCCGTACGGCTTCACCAGACATCATGCCGGAACACGACGAATCGCTTGGCGGCAAGACTTTGTCTGGTGGGTGGTAACTTCTGCCGGCAGCCGATGTTATGGCCTACCACCGAGATGATTTATCATTGAAAAAGGGGATCAAATTGAGGGACAATATGTAAGGAAGTTCGTAATTTTTTCTGATGGGACATCCATCATATGTTGCATATCGGTTAGGAAGACAAGCTGTGTGCCAGATGTGATGACTATGTGTCTGTATGATGCAAGATGTATATGATCTAATGGAGAGGATTTGTCAGTGGTGTCATAGCATTTTAGGGTTAAATATCTTAATCAGGATTTGTTTTATTTTCTATATAATTTGTTGTTATTTTTCTTTTTTTTTGTAATTGTGTTTAGTTTGGTTTTATTATCTTCCTACAGGCGTTCCAATAAATATCTTTTCGCCTTCGTTTTGATTTTTTCAAGTTTCGAACGAAAAACGTCTTAAGGTAACGTGTGTTTATGATATTACCTACTACTAGCTGCGCTTCGTGGTTCTGCCAGCAGAATTTTCGATCTTGTAAGAATACGGGGATAAAATTATCCTATTCCTGGTTTTAAACCATCTGTGTCCACCGTGATCCAAAACCCATTCAAATTTTACTTGATAGCTAGATAAGTTACTCATAGGTAAAAAATAAACCTTCAGAAAAAAAAAAAAATGCTGTTTTTGCTATATAAATTCCCCACAGCAATAAATACATTGTTCGTTAATTGAATTAAGTAATTAGAACTTTTTGCTGTCCGTAGCATATTTAAATATATCGCACTTGAAGTATATTTTTTGTTAGACTTCGCATTACTTTTAATTCCAAATCGAAACACATAGTATTATTTATTACACTGATTTCATCATACAATATTGAATCTTGAGTGAGTCATAATAAGGAAGAGATTTGTTTTTAGGTACCAAACGGATTCATTAAATTTTTTGCCCAGTGTATCTACACATGGCCATTTTATTTGATCGTATCCAAAGTAATTTAATTTTCTACAAGTATGGGTGTAAAAAGTCATGCTTTTGTTACATAATTAGTCTATACTATGTGCTCCAAAATGTATTTGTTAAAAAACATTAGGTACTTCTGCAAAGTATGGTCGGCAACAAACATCGAATAGCAACGCATGAGTATCCTGTATGTAAATATAACGAGTGTAAAAAAAACTAAGTATACACAGACGAGAGTCACCCGTTCCCATCACTGTAATGATTATTTTTGTATAAGCATCTTTGTAACCATCCCTAGGTCCAGTCTAGGAACCTAGTTATACGGAAATACAGAAGGTATCCAGTTTGTTTTTAATAATGAAGTTTTAAATTTGGTAGAAGCCGGCAGAAACATTAAAGGCAAAAAAAAACCTCTGTTGCAGAAAACCTCATAAACAGAATATTTTGTGTGGGTTATGTTGCACCCTACCGTACTTGCACAAAGGTACTCAGTTGATAATTTCTATGTCTTGCAATGTAAAACATCCACCGCAGGTTTTAAACCATGTACGGACGGCTATACTCTGCTTCGGTTGTCGACAAAGCAACAGTTGGCTGCCGTTTGGAATTCCAGCTAATCGCTCCTCCCTGAAACATGAAAATGTACCCAGTACACGAACGCCGGTCGTCTTCTGAACTTGCCCAGTCTGCATCACAGAAGCCATGAGTCATAGTTTCCTCTGGATTTTGTTTATAACTCAACCTATAATCTTCAGTACCTTTTAAATACCGCATAACTCGCTTCAATAACATCCAATGTGTCATTTCAGGTTTCTGATTATATTTACTCAATAAATTTATCACAAAACTTATATCTGGCCTAGTAAAGTGAAATATACAACAAGCATCCAATAATTTCTTGATATGGGATTCCATTCAATGTATTGGATTCCTCAGATGTACTTTTTAACTTTGAATTAATATCCATTGGAATCTTAACACTTTTGCAATCAGACATGCCATATTTATTTAGTACTTCTCTTATGTATTTTTTCTGATCTAAATAAATGACTCCTTTCTCTCGGTCTCTTTCTACATGTATACCAATGCAATAATTGATATCTCCCAAATCTTTTATTTTAAATTGTTTTTTTAACGCTTCTTTAATATGATTTTTAGAGTCTTTAGTATTTGTGAATAAAATTATGTCATCGACATAAGTAGCTAGAAAAATCATGTTATTGTTGTCTACAATTTTATAATATATACAAGGATCTAACTTGTTTTGTAATAGACCTATTCCTTTAAGTGTAGAACTAAGCTTCTTATTCCATTGCCGGCTTGCCTGTTTTAATCCATACAATGATTTTTTTAGACGACATACTTGTTTACCATTCTCATACATTGGTGGTTGCATCATATAGATCTCCTCCTTTATGTCGCCTTGAAGAAAGGCTGATACCGCATCCATTTGACAGATGTCTAGATCAAATTTAACTGCCAAGGCAAACAAATATCTCAAAGAAGCATACCTTATCACTGGCGAAAATACTTCTGTGTAGTCTACACCAGGTCTTTGTGAACAACCTTTAATCACAAGCCGTGCTTTATACTTCACTATCTCTCCATTTTCATTAGTTTTCTTTTTGTAGACCCATTTGCATGGTATGGGACGTTTGTTGTCTGGAAGAGTAGTGATATCCCAGGTGTTATTTTCTAATAATGACTGATACTCCTCATCCATTGCTGCTTTCCAATATTCAGCATCAGAGCCCGACAAGGCTTCTTCAACAGTTAATGGATCTGAAATCTGTTGAACACACATGAAATTGTTGTGTCTCTGATGAGATCTAAGGGTGATATTTCTTGAAATGCTATTAACACTACTATCATCATTGGAACTGGGATAATAAGTTTCATCATCAGTCATTCTATTCAACACACAACTATCAAAAGATGTGTCAGTAGTCGAGTGTGACGATGCTTCATCTTGGGTCTCACTTTGCAGTGTATTGTCAACAGATATCACCTCATCATTTTCACTTACAGGAATATTTACCAGGTCGTTGGTAAGTACGGGTTGCTGTGTCTCATTATTTAATGAGTTTTCCATAACTATGACATCCCTACTAATTATAATCTTTTTATTTGCAGGATCATACAGCCTAAACCCTTTGGTATTATCACAATACCCCACAAAAATTAATTGTTTCGACTTGCGATCCCATTTCAAGCGATTTTGTTTTGGGATATGTACCATAGCCGCAGAACCAAAAATCTTTAAATTTGAAAGGTTTGGTTTCCTACCTGTCCACTTTTCATAGGGAGTTACCTCAGCTAAAACCCGTGATGGTGATCTGTTTATGACATAGGCAGCAGCAGCGACCGCCTCTGCCCACAACTGTTTATGCAGCTTTGCTTCAAATAACATGCACTTTGCTCGTTCCACCAATGACCGATTCATTCTTTCCGCTAGCCCATTGTGCTCAGGCGTGTAGGGAGTACTGGTCTGATGCTTGATGCCGGAAGCTGCCAGAAAAACAGAGAACTCTTTATTACAGTATTCTTTTCCGTTATCACTTCTTACTATTTTTATCTTCTTTTCCAATTCATTTTCTACTTCTTCTTTAAATTTTTGAAACACTGACTTAATATCCGTTTTGTTCTTGAGAAAATATACATATACTTTACGGGAATAGTCATCTATAAAGGTTATGAAGTACCTCGCACCACCCACAGATGATGTCTCCATCGGACCACATAGATCTGTATGTACTATTTCTAGTAATGCTTTTGCTCTTGAACCAGTATGTGGAAACGGTAATCGTGTATGTTTAGCTTCACAGCATGGTATACAAACAGTATTAACATTTTTATTTTTTATAGTTATACCCTCAGCACATGATTCTAACCTCCTTACATCAGCTAAATTTAAATGCCCCATTCTCTTATGCCATGTAATAATATCAGTCTTATTTTCACAAGCAACAGTGTAAGCATTCACAGAAACAGTATTCAATTTATACATGTTATCAATTAGTCTTGCATTTGCTATAAGAATCTTATTGGCATTATATATGTTACAGCCTTTCTCAGTAAATTCTACTTTACAACCATTCTTGGTTAATTGACTGACTGATAATAAATTTACACTCAGCTCAGGAATATATAAAACATTTCTTACCTGGATTGGACAATCATCCTTGCAAAAAATAGTTTGAATATTTACTTTACCAATATTTTGCACAGGGACCGCATCATTATTAGCCACTTTAATTTGCTGAATCGGAGATGCTTGCATGTCATACATCCAGTCAGAACGTCTCGTCATGTGCATTGTAGCACCTGAGTCAATGTACCACTCATCTTTGTTTACATTGCTATATGCTGAAAAAACTGCTGAAAAACTGTTTTGATTATGTTTCTTCTCTGTGCACTGATTTTTAAAGTGTCCATATTTATTGCAATTAAAACAGCGCGGGCCTTTTCCTTTTGGCTTGGCATTGTTTTTTGAGGTATTCTTGTGCTTTGTAAATAACGCTGAAGACGCGGAATCTTTCACTTCCTGTAAAAGTTTTGTCTTAACGAAGTCTGATGAAATTTTAATGCCGGAACTTTCCAGACCCATGATCATTGGTTTATAATTATCAGGTAAACCCGCCAACATGAGTGTTCCCAACCATTCGTCATCGACTTGAAAACCGATATTTCGTAATTTATATGCGGTACTCATAATTTTATTCACATATTCTTCGACGCTGGCGCAGTTATCTAGTGTTGTGTTGATTAAATCTCGCAATAAGCCGACTTTTCTTGATAACCCGGAGTCCTCGAAAGCATTTTGCAGGTTCATCCATACTTCTCTAGATGACTGTGCATTTTCAATATGGACGTAGTTTATTGGTTCCACCAACAAAATGATTTTTGACTTGGCTTTTATATCTTTCTTAGAGTCGACTTCGGTGCCCGGATCGACACATTCCCATAAATCTTCATGTTGAAGATATGATTTTACCGCAAACTTCCAAGTAGAATAATTATCCCGCCCGGCTAACTTTTCAATTTGTAGGTTAGTCATAGCCATTTTTTTCGGGGCGATTTTCGATGAAATTACGAAATATTCACTACTGTACGATACTTTCACTACAATAAATGTTAAACTTTCAATCTATTTAGGTATATGGTCTGGGCCCATAACCTGTTGGAAATAATTAATAAAGAATTATAAGTTTAACAACGTTTAATGCACGGTAAAGATTTTACAGAACAGAACACACTAGCGCCACACATTAATATATATGAACTAACAAGTTACGTTTAGAAACAAGTGAATTGATTGACGTTTACTATTTCAACAATATTGTATATATTATAGGAAATATATATATTATAGGAAATATATTTGTTTATAGGAAAAAATATTTAAAATAAGTAAAGTTAGGTAGGTACGACATTTTATTACACTTTTTGCTAAAATCTCGAAAACTAAAATCCTATCACCTCAAAACTTCTTGTAAAACTGTTTTACACCTAAACCTTTCATTCAACTCTAATTTTATGTTGATAGCACCATAAACAAAAAATCACATTATCAAGTTATGTAAATTTATAAGTACATTTCTTTTTTTTAAATCCCCTACAAATTACTTAAAAATCATATAACTGGAATCTCATGTATACTTATATGTAAAGATCCTAATTCTTACGAAACTACATAATGAGAACACAATTAATCCTTTTCTGTCAATTTTATCGATATAAATATCGACCTTTTGGTCGCCATAGCATGTATGAGAAATTTGTGAATTCACCAATTACAAACTTATAATCGAAGTGCGAGTATTTATTTGTGTGCGTAATGCGCTTCCGTATTGGTCTCTTGCTTACAGGCGAGTTATAGAGGGGAATCAAGCGGCGACACGCGTTCTAATACTGATTCCGAACTATTTCCGTTCTAATTACTTTATCTGTTCTGTGGTACAGCCGAACATAAAACCTCCTACTTCTTAGAAAAGAGTATATTGTATATTCTGTACTGTTGTTTATTGTTATACTGTATATTCTACGTTTATTAAAATAAAAGTAAAAATACCATACTAGCCGGAAAGTTCGGGCTTGGAATAAAAACAAAGGAGTTCTCATACAGAGAAGGCACGAGGAAAATTTAAAAAAAAATATGTTGAAAATTTTATAAAATATTGAAAAAATTTAAAAACAGAATACATGTTTGAACATAAAACCTTCCTTCTTAGAAGTCTAAAAACTTAAGTTACTAGTACATATACTTGACGTTTATAAGATTAAAAGTCAAACAACAGGTTCAAAGGTTTGACTTTGATAATAGAAGTTACAAATCGTTTAAGGATTAATATTTTAACAGTCAGACAGATATAAGTATTCTCCCACCAAAGAAAAAAGATGTGAGATCATCAAAAGGGATGCTCAGTCTCAGAACATCTCATTAATATTACAATAATGCAAAATACCTGTACTTATCCTGCAAGAAATTAAGCATGGTAATGTACAAAAAAGCAGCCAAAGTTGTGGGCGTATCACTAGCGCGATGACTACAAAGATTAAAACGTCGGCTCTTTAGTTTTTTGCTCTGTCCATTGTTCGGTAATAAGATGCTAATACCTAAAGCAGCGCAAGAATGTTGTGGTGTTTTAAAATATTTTGTTTATAGTTTTTAGTTTCAATGTGATCGGTTTTTCCCATTCCTTACTTCAAAATCACTCAATTACTCACTCACTCACTCTCTCACCCACACACACTCAGACTCGGACTGTCTTATGTAACATTGACATTCAAAAATTGCTGATTCTGAGCCTAATTTGAATAAAACACTCTTACCCTTTGGCTACCGTACCCCAAAAACAGTTTTTCCAAATAGAAAAACACATTTCACATACCTACCGGTACTTGTATATTGTTCTGATTACTTTGAAAAGAAAAAGATTACATAGAATTCAGTTAGGGCGCTTGAGGAAAAAGGGCCGGGAAACCACAAACGAGGTCACTGTGATGGATTGTGTCAATGAAAACAGAATTGTTCTCATTCATGGCTCCAGCTAGCTTTGAGGACTGAAACGGTTATGGTCTTTTAAACCTGATTTATTATTATAATAACGTACAAAATTGACATTTAAGCTGTTTAAGTTGCGAGTATTTTGCGTACTAGAAGCTATAGAAGGTGTTAGAACAGAATATTCTTTTTTTAAATTTGATTTTGAACAATCATAAGAACATGTGTTAAGTTTGAGGAGATGTATGTTTTCAAATATCGAATGTGGTAGTGTGGAATATCGTTATGTGGTAGTCGGAAATACATACAAAGACTTTTCTCCCTCTAAGAAAAAGTATTTATTATAGTCGTAGTAGTTATTATAGTCATTGATAAAATATTAAACTAAGGTAGATAAGTCACTAGCGCACTGAAAATGAAGAGTACAAAAGGAGGTAAGTCCAGTATCTCGCTTTAGTCACTCTCGATACACTCGTAAAAACAAACGACAAACACTAACAGCGCAAACGTCAAACACTAGCCATCTTTTTCTTCTCAATGCTTTAGATTGCGCCCATCTCATTCACACTGTACCAACGTGTGAAATGTACGCAGAATAAAAAATTTGCATGTGTGTGCTGTTGCTCCGATCGGTACATTTATTTTGGTTAATTTGTTAGAGCATATCATATATGTTGAATATTATATCAATGATTTAAGTATTGAAACTCGTACAGGAAGAATAAAATAGAATATTCTTTATTATGTACCGCGGCTCGGCAAACGTAGCGTAGGACGCCCTTGGGCGATATGGAGCGACGACATTAAAAAGGTGGCTGGTAGTGGCTGGCGGAGAACTGCTCAGGATCGAGCTTGTTGGCGTGCCATGGAAGAGACCTATGTCCAGCAGTGGACGAGTAGAGGCTGATGATGATGATGATGATGTACACCATACATTACAGACATCGATCACTTATACACTGATCGATGATTACAGAACATAAATATGAAGATTTTACAAAAGGCGGTCTTAGCGCTAAGACACAGAGGGAAAGAGAGAGTTGTATTTGTATTTTATATTTCTGCAAATGTAGATTTGTGTTGTTTTTATGGGCCATGTTTGCTAAAAATAAACATATTTTTTTTATTTTAAAAGCCATTGATTGGATACTAATAGTGATAAAATTGTTAATAGACTCTGATCTAACCGCGCAACTAATTATTATCAATCACAATTTTAAAGTCGTTTTGAAAACTACAAAATCATTATAAATAATATTATTTTATCATATGCGTGTAAACATAAGGTAAGATAAATGATACATAATGATAGTGACGAAACAAATAAATATATAATAAACTGTGTAACATAATAAAATAAAATATATAAATATAAAATAAATAAGACAACATAATAAAGTTTACAATATAAAAAATAATAACAGATATCGAAAGTCTAGCTAAATGTTTTTTTTTTTTTGATGACGTTATTGAATACTAGCGGCCACCAGCGACTTCGTTCGCGTGAAGTTAGTTATGCTCCGCTCCTATTGGTCTCAGCGTGATGTTATATAGCCTAAAGCCTTCCTGGTAATGGGCTATCCAACGCAAAAGAATTTTTCAAATCGGACCAGTAGTTCCCGAGATTAGCGCGAACAAACAAACAAACATACAAACAAACTCTTCAGCTTCATATATTAGTTGAATATAAAAAAAACAATGTAAATACATAGAAATATATTTAAATAAGACTGTAACATGTAACTGTTTTTTCTCGCTGGTAGGCAATAACATCGGCTGCCGGCAGAAGTTACCACCCACCAGACAAAGTCTTGCTGCCAAGCGATTTGTCGTATTCCGGCCATGATGTCTGGTGAAGCCGTATTACGGAGGACGGGACTGAGCAGTTGTGTTGCGATATTTGCCGGGTACGATACGCCAAATGTTATTGTGTCGGGAGTTTGGTCGTGGACGGTCCAGATCAATTTCCCTCTGCAGCATCGTTGGTCGTATTGTTGGGTTTAACATTGCATCACCTCGCTCAATTCCCATCTTCTTTCTCTTTTCACTCAGTTTTTTTGAGGGAATAGGTACGCTCTTAATAAACTAGCGTGCTTTACCATCAACGATTGCATTTCTGCTTACCATCAGGCGGGATTACGGTCAAGCGCTAGTTTATAATTTATAAAAAAAAACATCATTATAGCATGTTTAAGGCAAATAAAGACTTGTCTATAGGTTAATACATTTTGAGAAAAAAAATAAGAACACTATCAATAATAGCATAAGTGATAGTTACACTACTCTTTCACCTTTTGAAATTACATAATATCTTATGTACAATACTCAGTGTAAGCAATTGTTGGTGGACAACAATTGTTGGTGGACAACAATTGTTGGTGGACAACAATTGTTGGTGGACAACAATTGTTGGTGGACAACAATTGCTTACACACAAATAAAACGTAGTTTACCTTGCAACCCTTCCGTACTCAACGCTCTCTTGATACTCACTAACCCTGAATGTAGACTAGTCCATAAGTTTAAAGCCGCTCAGCGAGCTATGGAGCGGGCTATGTTGGGCGTCTCTCTGAAGAACCATCACAAATGAGGTGATCCGACAGAGGACCAGAGTCACCGACATAGCTGAGAGGATAAGCAAGCTGAAGTGGCAATGGGCTGGTCACATATGCCGCAGGACCGACAACCGTTGGGGTAAACGAGTCCTCGAGTGGAGACCGCGTCTCTGCAAATGTAGCGTAGGACGCCCTTGGGCGAGATGGAGCGACGACATCAAAAAGGTGGCTGGTAGTGGCAGACAGAGAGCTGCTCAGAATCGAGCTTGTTGGTGTGCCATGGAAGAGACCTATATCCAGCAGTGGACGAGTAGAGGCTGATGATGATGATGAACCCTGAATGTGACGTATTTGCAAACGAATGGGACAGGATTATATATGCCTGGAGATCTGAAGACTTTTTAAACGTTTTGTCTTATATATCTCTGAATAAACTAGCGCGCTTTACCATCAACGATTCTATAAATATTTTCCATCAAGCAAAAAAAGTGATGCCAATTCGTTTAAGTGACAATAATGTCAATTAAGAATTTGAATGGGTAACTAACTACCTATCTGAAGAACCATAATATCGTTTATATATTTTATTATATTTTCAAAAGTAAAGACCAATAAATGGATGGAGCCATTAATTTTTATTGCGTTCGAATCAAAGATATTATTTCAAAGGATTTTGTAAACCATAATCGGCTTTTTTAGTTCGTTTCGCGTTTATGGGAATTTTTATACCTGTAATCACAATCAAATTAAAATATGGTTGTATTAATAATACTATAATCATCTAGTGAGGTAGTGAGGTTTTACTACGTTTTAACTACGCAATCACTATATAAGTACGGAAATAAATATAATATTACTCCTGGTTTTCCCTCCCGGTTAGGCATAGGTATGTATATCTGTAATTGTACACCCATGCAACAGTTATGTTTAACTACAGAAATGTAGATTGATAGAGCAGTGGTGGCCTAGAGGAGAGCAGTGGTGGCCTAGAGGAGAGCAGTTGTGGCCTGCTAGAGAACAGGGGCGGCCTGGAAGACCGATGCAGACAGCAGACAGAGGTTCCTTTTCGGGTAGTAAATTTTAAAATGACGATTTCATCCCGCGCACTGGGCTAGGGGCGTATCTTTTACTGACTAAACTGGCTTACTGGCTAGACAACACACATCCAGTACGCCTGGCTGACGTCAGTTCTAGTGGACCCGTACATCATAGCATACATCGTAGCAACGATGGGCTGACATTCCTTTCAGGCGCGCATGGAATATAATGCGCCTCGATCCGGGCCTGCTTCTTAATGGCCGGCCTACTACCCATTTTACGGCGCGCACAAGCCTAGCCTACGAGCGAGGCCACAACACTGCGTTGCGGCGTCGCAATGTAAAAATCTTCGACGCCGCACAACTCAAACAAGTTCGGCTATGGAATGACTTGCCCGTATCCGTGAGGCGTGCTCAAACTCTGTCCTCTTTTAAAACCACGATAAAAAACCACTTCCTCTCTCTTTAAACATGTTATTATATTTTATTTGCTCTTGTATGACGTTTATTAATTAGATGTATATATTTATTACACTAGTATGATACACTTAACGTACATATTTATTATATAATCTATGTAAATAGTACACTGTAGACTACCTACATTGTTTCTCTCTCCTTCCCCTTAGTATTCCATCCAAAGGTTGTCTGTAAAAGATCGCTCTCAGCTATAAGACCGCCCATTGTATCACCCTTTGTAAAATATTTATATTTATGTTTCTGTAATCTGTATAGTGTACATAATAAAGACTATTCCATTCTATTCTACTCTCTTCTAACGCGTCGTGGAAATTTCAGGGGCCCTAGCCAATGTAACATCGCTTCCTAGCGAAGCGAAATCGAATACTAAACCAACCAATGGCAGCAACGATTGACCACGTCATTTATCGCGTCGCGTGGTCAATCGTTCCCGCCATTGGTTCGTTTGGTATTCGATTTCGCTTCGCTATGAAGCGATGTTACTTTGGCTACACGCACAGATGCGCTAACGCAACGTACAAATCTGCAATACGACGACACGCTACCTCTTAGTTAGTGTCCACATTGAATGAGGTAAGCACGTTACAAGATGGCGGATTACGATATTGAGTATCTCATTCCCTTAGTTCAGGAACGTACCGTCCCTTGGGATAAAAGTACATCAGACTACAAAGACATAAGAAACTGAACTGACGGTTAGCGTTTTGTCGTATGCGATGCATTTTTTTGCGTTGCGTCATCGCATTGTATTGCTGTGCGACGTCATTTTTGCGTTACGACGCGGGATACCCAGTATTGTGGCCTCGCCCTACGGTGACCGGGAGTTAGCTACTGTAAACTAACTATACTAACAAGGACACTCAAAAAGAACACAATAATAACAATATGGCTACAGTCTGTTGAAAACCAAAACCTGTTTCCAATTTGGACAAAATCTTTAAAGAAATCATGACCTTCCAGAAACCGGTTGTGAACCCAAATAAATCCGCCATCGATGCACTAGTACCTGTTTTAATTGCGTTAGTGTCAATGACCTTGCCGACTTTGTAACTCGTCACGTTAAGGAGTGAGCTTTGAACCTAATAAGGTCAAGGAGTGAGCTTTGTGCTTAATAAGTCATATTGTTACTTGTAAGTCAAGTGTAACTAATACCTACATATGTTGGGGTCATCATGCACGGATAGCATCAATATTGCCATTTCAATAGCAATTACAAACACCAAAACGTAACCATGCTTTCAAAACTCCTGTCGATATTCTTTAGGATGCATTTTGGAAAAGATGCGCGGGAATTGCATGACTTAATTCACCCGGACGACCCATCGTACGGCGAGTATTCACCCTTACGTTCTTGACACAACTACAATCCGGGCAAAGCTTTTCGCCTCGTCTTTTATACCGCGAACATTATGCCCGCGACTGTGTTTCCGTCTGACTATAATTTAAGTGTATTAATGAGCTAGCTAGTGTGCATAATGAACTAGCGCGCTTTACCTTCAATGATTGCATCACTGCTTACCTTCAGGCGGGATTGCGGCCAAGCAATAGTTTATAATTATATAAAAAAATAAGGACGTTTTATTCTGTACTAGCTTTCGGTCCGCGGCTTCGCCCGCGTGGAGTAGGTACGGTTATATTCCGCTGATTTGCCTCGGGAATATCAATTTTTTTCAGGATAAAAAAGTACCCTATCATTTAATCCGGACTTCTAACTTTACGTCTACAAAATTTCAAAGCTTCAGTAGTTACAGCGTGAAAGCAGAACAAACAAACAAACAAACAAACTCACTTTCCCATTTATAATATTAGTATGATTCAGTTATATCGCGCTTTTTAGATTTCCTTTCGGGAATATCAAATTTTTCCGGTGGGTATAAAAAGTACCCTATCATTTAATCCGGATTTCTAACTTTACGTCTACAAAACTTCAAAGTAGTCGATTGAGTAGTTACGGCGTGAAAGCGGAACAAACAAACAAACAAACAAACTTACTTTCCCATTTATAATATTAATAAGTATGATTTAGCTTACACGGTTTATAAATCAGACCTTAGCTAAAATTTTCCTTCACCGGTTTTGAGAACGGTGGTAATCAAGTAATTTAAGTAAAGTTGTGCTAGCCAAGGTTCGAATCCTAACTCGTAAATTGCAGCCATTTTAACTTTCAACTGGGTCACTGGCAGATAATAATCTCGAAACGAAAAATAGACCATCAATGATCCAAACACAGCAAATTCAAGAAAAACAGATTACAAACAATGTTAACAAAAGAAAAATCCTTGAACGGAATGAATGCATAAATACATCACACTCAGATGCATATCGCAAAGGACATTAGGTATTGTACACACAACAGGTGTGCTGACACAGTGCGACAAGAACACGAATTTTTGTGCGACAAACCACAATCGTGACACGTTGGAAAGGGTGCGATTGAAGAAGGCACTCGTTTGGAATTTTTTGATAACTTCAATAATATTGTTGAAATGCTATATCTTTAAATAAAAACAATAGCTATGAATTTAGGATTATTGAGTAGAATATAATAGAATAGCATAGAATAGAATACTCTTTATTATGTACACCATATAGATTACAGAGTATAAATTTAAAGATTTTACAAAGGGTGACACAATGGACGGTCTTATCGCTATTTGCTTTTCGCTATCATTTATTATCTCTTCACAGGTACTAGTTTGTATACAATATGTAAAGAAAACCCTGTCCGACCCAAAGGATAATAAAGGTCAGGTAAACACTTGACCAAATATAATATAAAATTTTACATAATCATCATAGTAACAATACTTACTAATGAATTTTGAAATAATCCTTTTTTCCCGGGAATTAATTCCAATTTCCCCGAAATTTGGTAATTTTTAATAAAGTGACAACACCGTTATTATTATAAGCGAATAGCGACGCGATCACGTCACTGGTGCCGCGTGCCCTGCCCCCCGCCGCCCGCGGAAGGGGTTGCTTACCGCACATGTATTAAGTTACCCCTTTTTGCGAAATAATATTTACTTTTTTAGGGGGATTTTTTTAAAAGTTTAGCCTGTCTGTGGGCATTAGTAGAATCAGTTATCGATACCTAACAATACCTTCACGGATCGGGCAGGGTTTTCTTTACAGATTGTATAATGTGAGCAAACCAAACTCAACTTTTCAAAGTTAATGTATACAAAAAATGTCTGAACTCAATATCACCATTGTGAGGTGCCTGATACCTATATTATACCAGACACCCGTCTGATATACAATATGTAAAGAAAACGCTGTCCGATCCGTAAAGGTATTGTTAGGTATCGATAACTGATTCTACTAACGCCCACAAAGCCGGGTTAAACCTAAAAAAAATCCCACTAAAAAAAGAAATATTATTTCGCAAAAACAGGTAACTTAACACATGAGCGATAGGCAATGCATGCGCGGGCGACGGTTGGCAGGGCACGCAGCGAGTGGTCGCATCGCTTATAATAGTACCGTCAAAATTTTGTTGTCGCTTTTTTTTTAATTACCATATTTCGGAGAAGGTTGAATTAATTCGCGGGAAAAAAAGATTATTACAAAATTAGTATAATTATATTATTGCTACTACGATGATTACGTAAAATTTTATATTATATTATTTATATTTGGTCATGTGTTCCCCTACCCTTTATTATCCTTATGGGTCGGACAGGTTTTATTTACATATTGCATAGGGATTTATTTGGGAAAAACTTATGTTATAGCCAAGAATACTAAATACGACTACTGTATGCATCCACTTACCGGATTGAGCGGGGATTAAGTTTATATAAATTACTGTTTCGAAATGATTTTTTTAAGTGAATAATACAGTAGGTATATGTAGAATTTACTTACTACTATATAGTCGTTACGAAAAAGAAAGAAAGAGAATATTAACTCATCATCTGAACAGCCCCATTATGTTGGGGTCAGCTTCCAATCTTACCGAACTGATTTGAATACCAGTATTATAGATGGAGCGATTGTCTAGGTATCTATCGGATCTCCACAACCAAGTAAAGTACACGTAAGTGAAATATACGTAACTAGCTGCGCCTTGCGGTTTCACCCGCGTAAGTTTCGATATGTTTTTTTATATGCTCCGCTTCTATTGGTCGGAGCGTGATGTTATATAGCCTAAAGTCTTCCTGGATTAATGGGCTATCGAACGCAACAAGAATATTTCAAATTGGATTAGTAGTTCCTGAGATTAGCGCGTTCAAACAAACAAACTCTTCAGCTTTATATATTAGTATAGATAAGTATTAATATCAAAACAGGTGTTGTCTATCGCGACTTTTTAGTCGCAATATCGCAACATCTAGGCGACGCTTAATCGATGCATGCGCCAGATGTTGGTAAAAAACGCCGAATACCGTCGCGATTCATTTTCATAATGCAAGCCTACGAACAAAGACATTTAAATTTATAATTTAGTCAAGATAAAACCGCAAACGTGAAGCGCGCCTTACATTCACGAATAATTAAAGTCGAATTTTTATTTATTCAAAATTTTAACTTAAGTTTCTTCAGTTAAGTTCGTCGGGAACATATTTTTAATTTCAGCGCAAGGAGGCGCGGGTTCGACCCCCGCGCAATGCAAATATTTGTATGCATGAATATTAATTTTGCACTCTGGTCGTGCCTCGAAAAGCACGTTAAGCCGTTGGGCCCGATTGCCATACGAACATCTAGTGGCAGTCCTAAAAAGTAAGCCCTCAAAAGTCCAACAATTGGTCTAACTCCAATGCTTCGATATCGCCTTCGGGTTGTGGAGGTCAGACGGCAGTCGCTTCGCGGACAATATCGAAGTTTAGCCAAAATCAGCACTTAGACTGGTCAAGCGGACCTCAGATTCCAAAGTTGAAAAAGCTTCGGATGTGACTCGCTGAAATGACGATGACGATTTTTGATGTAACGACAATTTAATGCAACATCCCGAGGGTGTTATCACTTTAGATTTCAGTTACTTCAAAGTTATTTACGACCGAAAGAAACATAAACATGTTAGCAAATCCTTACTAATATTATAAATGCGAAAGTAACTGTCTGTCTGTCTATCTGTCTGTCTGTTACGCTTTCCCGCCTAAACCTCTCAACCGATTTTGATGAAATTTGGCATAGACAATCTTTAGACCCTGAGAAAGAACATAGGCTACCTTGTATCCCGGAAAAATTTGATGTTCCCGAGGGAAATCTAAAAAGCGCGATATAACCGAACTCCACGTGGGCGAAGCCGCGGGCGTAAAGCTATATTATATAAAGGAATCATCGATCACTTATACACCGAACTCCACGCGGGCGAAGCCGCGGGCGGAAAGCTAGTACTATATAAAGAAATCATCGATCACTTATACACTAGATACGCAGTCTCGAACAAAACTCTTATTAAAAATGGCGACAAGTATTAAGCAGCCTAAAGTAGTCAAAATAAATATACATTAATTTAAAGTCATCCTTAAGTGCAGTGTATAAAGTTCTTATTACAAAGCAGTACAAAAAAGCCATTATTTTTTACGACCGAGACTGTGCTACATCAAACATCAAACCAAATTCAACCTTACTCGCAAGCATTAAAGTTAGAATTATAAAGTAAGTACTAAATGAAAGAAGCACCCAAGTGCTGTGTTGTGCGCTTGTTCAGTTCAAGCATTTTTTTACGCTGATTGTGAATCTAGTGTATAAGTGATCGATGAAAGAAATATACAATAATCAACAAAATAGGCAGCCATTAATAATTCTAAGTAGGCTACCTACATCATTTGCCTCTCCGTCCCCTTAGTATTCCATCCAACGGTCGTCTCTAAAAGTCCCCTCTTAGCAATAAAACCTCTCATTGTGTATTTCTTTGTACAATCATCATATTTTTAAGTTCTATAATTTATATAATGTACATAATTATGTAATAAAGTACTCTATTCTATGCAACATCGTTTGGATCCATACCACGTTGCTATTAGTGTTATAAAATTGACATTGAATTTCATTAAAGCAACCTTTAAACCTATGTTTCAAACCTGTTCTTACCCAGCATTACAGAAGCTGTTATACATCTGGTGTTATTAAATCAAAGCTGTTTTAATAAAGCAATTTATTTATTTGATTACTCGTGCTTGAGGCAGTTTTGGCTAAATGATATCAGCCGCACTGATCGATCACGTTAAGCCACACTTGCCGCGGTTATTTCATGGATGGGTGACCATGTTTACATATCAAGAACTGTTTGTGTCTTGGGAAGAGAATTAAGCCGGTGGTCCCGTCCATACATAAAAGCGTTGGTGGAGATTGTCTATGATATGCATTTGGGTTCCAAGCCGCGATAAAGCGTGACCGGATACAAGGTTCTTAGATAACCAGATAGAATTTATTTTAATATAAATTATAATTCTTGGATAGGAAAAAATCTTAAAAGAAATCTCAACAAATGCAGTAGCTCTTTATTTTAAATACTCTTTTCCTTATACCATTTAAGCAGTATCTATAAAGGTTACATGCGAACAACGCATACATTGAAGAAATACAGTGAATAGGCTCTTAATAAACTAGTGCGCTTTACCATCAACGATTGCGTCACTGCTTACCATCAGGCAGGATTGCGGTCAAGCGCTGGTTTATAATAAGTAAAAAAAAAAAAACGCGTCATACTGACGTCACACGAATTCTACATCTCGCAATCAGAGTTTACCGTGCAACTAGCATACATACAAATTCCCAATTACAACCGTTGGGCAAGTGCCCGCCAGACATAACACCCGTCTGGTCGGAGGAACCTCCCTTTTCTATGGAGGATGAGTGAACTTTACTCCCTATTCCTCATGCCTCCACATACCTCTCAACCATTTTTATATCAGGGTAAATATTTCAAAGAATGAACGTTCAAGGCCGAAACATGTGCAATCCATTATAAAATCATAGACCCGTTAGTTTGTGTGTCAATCATGACCAGTCTGTTAGGAGTAAACATTTATGATTCCAATGCACACGTTTTCGATCTATGGCATTGGTAATCTATGTCAGCTGTTTGTAATTATATTCGAGAAGAAATAACTGTTAACGCTATTGATGTGTGTACCTAAGTTATATGTCTCTCCTGTCGGGAGATGCGGTGAAAACTTATGTGAAACCCGTACCCCCAGCCAAAGGTGGAGGTCAAACACCGAGGTGGTTTTAGCCGGTAGTCGAGTCCGTCACCCTTCTGTCAGCCCCACGATGGAGAAAACCCATGAAGAATTCAAGGTTATGTGGGTTTACCGTATGAACAATAAAATCTACCCCTTAGAAAGCCTACATTCTTAAGCTAACTGAGATAGTTTTGATAAAGATTGCCAGAACAAACTCGGAGATCTTTTTGAATGTCTAAAGTCATTTACTTGTAAATTTGTTTAACGTGAAGCAACATTTATAAATAAAACCCTAAAGATATTATGTGAGTCTGACAAAGTAAGGTCATGTTTAGAAGGGCCTTTTGGAGAATTTTCTCTCTCAAGAGTTACTCCATCGGCCGTCTTTTCGTCTCTGACGTCCTAAGCAACTTCACTTGAGGCGTATCGCTCTCTGCCAGGACCGCCGGATGTTCGAAAGAGAGTGGGATGTCCATGGCCCCTAACACAGACAAATGAAGGAAAACGGGTGAGTTTTAGTCTGTAAAAGTCTGACTCGCCCTTCCGCTCCGTACAGAGCGGGAGAGGTCATTTGATGATTTCCCATCTGAAAACAGGCTTATCGACCTGTCATAGCTGTCTTAGACCATTGTGCGACCTTGCATACAATGCGTCAAAAAGGTAAATAACATTTGTGTAAAACAGTTTTCAAGTGATGTATAAAAAACTTGTTATTCGATTAGAATGTAGCAGAAATTTGAATATAACATCAAAATGGTACGCTCTAAATCACATTAAAATATTCGTGAATTTAAATTCAAAATCTGAAAACCGTGCCAAATAACTGAAAATACATAGGCAGGTTTATTTATCCTGATTTGATCTCACTTTTGATCCTATCTCCTGACCTCCTGGTCTTCAATACAGACCTTTTAGTTATAAAATAAACTAAACAGAATCCGGGAAACAACCCAACATCAACCCCTCATGCTCCACAGTAAATTTGCAACCGCTAAACCAATAATGCAGTTAATTTATTAACATAATAACCAAACATTTTTCACGACTACTATGCATAATAAAAGGTTATTAAGAGTAATGAGCAATCAAAACGAATAATTAGGGCTGAAATTGTCCATTAATTTACATATGTAACGATATACTATACGTATAGTCAACCATGTAAATAATTTATCGCTTTTCAGTTTAATTCCCTGTATATGAAACCAATGGGCCACATACGAAGGCTCAAAAACACGCAAAAGGCGATGGAAAGAGCTATGCTCGGAGTTTCTCTGCGCGATGGAGTCAGAAATGAGAAGATCCGCAGAAGAACCAAAGTCACCGAAATAGCTCTTCGAGTTGATAAAATTAAGTGGCAGTAGGCGGGGCACATTGCTCGTAGAACCGATGGCCGATGCGGCAGTAAGGTTCTGGAGTGGCGACCACGCACCGGAAGACGCAGCGTAAGGAGGCCTCCAATAAGGTGGACCGACGACCTGGTGAATGTCGTGGGAAGCCGATGGATGCGGGTAGTCCAAGACCGGTCATCATAAAAAGCCTTGGGGGACACCTTTGTGCAGCAGTGGACCTCTATAGGCTGAGGAGAAGAAGAAAAAGATATGAAACCGACACTAAAGTACCGATTATACCGTTATCGATGTATCGACTAGCTATCGACTGTTTTCTCGCTTATAATACGTCCACGTATGTATGTTGGTCCCATGTCAATTAAAAGACATACATAATATTGATGACCGCTGACGCTTCACACTGATCACCGGGATAGAGAGAGAATTCTCAATTATACGTTTTTTGAACGAGAATAAACTTCATCTGTTTAGGTACTCAACAGAAGACAAACAAACCAAGAACCACGTGTCTTCATTAAAACGTACGTAAACTTCATTAAACGTTTAGTTTTTCGTCTTTAATCGGTGCCTAAAGTTAAAACTATCCCTCTATTGAAAAAGCATTAGGAAGTGTGTGAACGGCGGGCGTTTCGGGGGACTATCTTCCCCGTCTAAACATTTGGTTTATCGTCTGTGATCAGTGCCTAAAGTTGAAACTATACTACTGCTAACTAAAAGAGTGTCCATGGAGTTTCTTGCCGTTCTTCTCCATAGGTACCTACTCTTTGGAATGCGTGACTAGCTTCATCTTACTGACTGACCGACCTTCTGACAATTCAAAAGTCCCTGTAACTGGTTTATTTGAAATAAATGCTTTGATTTAGATTTTTTGATTTTTATCCTTCTATTGTTGATCTCCATATAGTGTTGCGCCACTTTTTCCCCGCGAAAAAGCATTAGAAAGTGTGTGGACGGCGGGCGTTTTGGAGGACTATCTTCTCCGTCTAAACATTTGGTTTTTCGTCTGTGATCGGAACCAAAAATTGAAACTATCCCTCTATTGTTGATCTCCCTATAGTATTGCGCTACTTCTTCCCAGCGAAAAAGCATTAGCAAGTGTGTGAACGGCGGGCGTTTTGGGGGACTATCTTTTATAGTTCTGACTTTTAAAAGTGCTGATTCTCAGCTTATTTTGAATAAATGTCTTTTAATTTCTGAAATAGAACATTATGGTTTTGTTGTTTTATAACGTGCAAAGTGACATTCAAGCTTATTAACAAAATAACAACATTTGACTTTTACCTGCCTTTATTATTTTATCGTATAATTTAAACCTGTTTTGATACTAAACGAGACGAGTCTAGATAATACACATATTTTTTAATAATAAGGTCAACTAGAAACCTATTTCTCGCAATTTGCATAATTTTGAAGCACATTGTTAATCAACTGCTCCATAAGTATGTTTGAAACATGTGTTTGCTCAACAACGAATGTTGTTGGAATGTCAAAACGGAAACCATTGCTACTGGCAGTGTGTTATGCAATTCCTGCTGAAATAATTCTGATTCAGCCAGTTCTATAATGCCCTTTATCAGAGTCGCGTTACCCCACAGGGGCGACTGTGTGTAGTTGCTTAGTTTTTGTTTTAAGCCCTGGCAGAAAGCCAAAGGCATATTGAGGCATTCACAGGCAGCCCTGCAAAGGTTGAACAGTGAGTTGCCCCATTGAAAAATAAAAAGATTGTTTTCAGTTGGCCATGTGCACGTGATTTTTTTTTTGATGTTCAAGCTGGTGCTATGTAATAAACTAACGCGCTTTACCATCAACGATTGCATCACTGCTTATCATCAGGCGGGATTGCGGTCAAGCACTAGTTTTTAATTTTTTTAAATGTATGGCACAGACATTGATGTGTTAGTGTCAGCGCCATCTGATACGCTAAGATAATATGTATATTAAATTGTATATACGATATGAATCGTATACAAACAAAAATAATTAAATATAACAACTTCTTAAATTACTTCAAAGTAAAAATATAACTGTAAATGCAACATGATGTAAAATATTAAATTATTCTTGAATGAAATTAAAGGCTTTTTCATTTCATTCATTTTATTATGCTAATTCAAGCTAAACATACCGCGACAGTCACCGTGGCGTAGCGGTAGCTGACGCGGCCGCTGCGCAAGGTGGCGCGGGTTCGATCCCCGCACAGTGCAAGTATTTGTATGCATGAATATGAATATTTGCACTAGTCTGGTCGTGCCTCGGAAAGCACGTTAAGCCGTTGGCCATACGAACATCTAGTGGCAGTCGTTAGGGGGTTGTTGGAGCCCTCAAAAGTCCAACAATTGGTCTAACTGCAATGCTTCGATGTCGCCTTCGGGTTGTGGAGGTCAGACGGCAGTCGCTTCACGGAAAATGTCGAAGTTTAGCCATAGCAGCAGTTGGACTGGTAAAAGCGGACGCCAGACTCCAAAGCTGAAAAGACTTCGGATGCGACTGGGATTAACGCTGGGATGATGATGATGATGAATTCAAGCTAAACATAATTCCACTACCGATGTGCTCAATTATAATAGTGCATTTTTATGAGAGAGAAAACAATATTTTTCATCCCACCATCTCGGAAAGAGTATTTTTAATCTTCAATATCTGACTGGAAAAGCCGTTTTTATTCTCTAGAGGATAAAGTAAATTGAATTTAGAACATCGTGTGCACTAAGTTTGTAAATTAAAAAAAAACATTAAACCTATTTACTGTTACCTCTATGGTGCCGAATATATCATACAACTTTTTTTTAATTTGTTAAAAACTGAGACTCGGAACCTTCTTGGTGTTCTTTTTTCAATTTTCCTTGTACGCGGTTCTTTACGCGGCATTTTTTCACGTCATTGTTAAACCTTATAGTAAAAAAAAACTTGAAAACAAGTGAAAAACTAAAATGAGTGATTCTAGCGACGAGGAAGTTTGTTTGACGCCAACAGAATTGACTGAAACTGTTAATAATGCGCAAATGCGCTTTCTACCTCAACAATCACGCGAGAAGTATTTAAAACAGTACGATATGTTCAACACGTGGCGACTAGCAAAAGGAGCCAAAACTTTCTCAGAAAACGTTTTGCTGGCATATTTTATAGAATTATCCGAGAACAAGAAAGCAAGCACTCTATGGAGTACGTATTCGATGCTAAAAGCAACAATAAAGATGAAAAAAGACATACATATCGATACCTATCCTAAATTAGTAGCATTTTTAAAAAGAGCCTCATCTGGTCATCATCCAAAAAAATCGAAGGTTTTCACAGTATCTGATATTGAAAAGTTTCTTAACGAAGCACCCGATTCCGTATATTTGGCGGCAAAAGTAAGTCAGTTGCACATTTAGTATCTACTTAAGTACATATATTAATCTCAATTAAATAGTATACTTAGTAAATGTTAATAGGCATAATTAGGCGTTCATATAAATTTTATTCATTTATCTACTACAATACTCTTTACATTGCAGGTTGTTCTTATTATTGGAATAAACGGAGCATGTCGAACTAATGAACTAACACAACTTAATGTCAAAAACATTGAGAAACATTCAGATGACTTACTATTAATTAATTTACCTAATACAAAGACAAAAAGAGACCGCAACTTTGTCATTCGCAAGGAATACGTAACGATTGTTGAGAAATATCAAGCCTTACGGCCGCCTAACACTCCAATCAATCGTTTTTTTCTACAGTATCGCAATGGAAAGTGTGTTAGATAGCCTATGGGTACTAATAAAATTGGCAGTACGAGAAATAGCAACATTTCTTGAACTTCCAGAACCCCTGTTGTACACGGGTCATTGTTTCCGACGAACTTCAGCCACAATTTTTCAAAAACAACTTTTGGCTGATTCCGGAGCTGATCTCCTGTGCCTTAAGCGCCACGGAGGCTGGAAGACCAATGCAGTTGTAGAGGGATACATAGAGGATTCCATCCAAAATAAGTCTAAAATATGTGAAGGCATCGTAGGAGCCATTACACTGAAAGAGCCTCAATCGGAAACTTGGACTGGCCCTTCTACATCAAAAATAAGCCGTTATGAAACACCTAACCATCTCCCTCTCTCTCCAACATTCACGCCAAGGGAATCCGATGAATCGGTACAACTATTAAGTATGACAGACAGTTTACCGAAAAACAGTACACAAGTGACTAACACCAATATTACAGTACCAAACAAAAATATTACACTCAATTTTTTTTTTTTTTTACAAATTATTTAAACCGGCTTCCTATGATGCCTCGATTTATTGAATTTAAAATGATGATGTAATACTAGTTTATTATAAGTACCTATGAAGAACTCAAACAAAAGTAGTCCGACGGAACACCGCCGCAAATTTTGTTGATTCAGATGTACCGGATAAAGGAAGAAAGGAGGCGCGCGCGTTCGTGTTAAGTGTTAACACTGGGTCCTTTTGGTCCCTACGAACGTCGGGGGTCGTTTTTGGATGGGGGATCGCTCATGATTCAATTTTAGAACCCTTCGCTGCTCATCTCAAATATACACAGGCTCTAAGTTGGCTCACTCTTGGCTTGGAATTCGAGACCTTAAAAAGGGTCATCAATCATTTTTTGCTGCTCTTCGTCTCCAAAGTGCAAGGTGGCCAGCAGCACCAAAAAAGCCGCATGTGGTGCACCTGTATTGACAACACTTTCAAAAACGTTGTATTTATTAGCCCAGGCTGCGGTACCTTGGACTACAAAATATTCCTGGCAGTTGGCCTTATGACACCTCTTCGTCAAAAATAAAGCTGAAGCTGAAGGCGGTCGGAACACTCCAAGGACACATTCCGAAAAGTAGGGCCAAGGTGAACGGGCTCCTTTTGGCGGTGAAAAGACACGCCTGTGTTTTGGCGGCATTGAATGCTACAAGATTGGCATTGCCCCATTCGGAGACTGCCTGCAGTGCAACACTCGTTCGCTCAACCATGGCCTCTCTTTCAGACCGGATTGATTCCCTACTAGCCCGGGCATCCGGCAGGTATCTCTCTACAACTGTGCTGTCATCTGCATACCCATAGATACCAGGCATCAGCAGATCGAATAAATTAATTTTAATTTTTTTTTTTTTAATTTTTTAATTTAAATAACTGTTGCAACGTTACTTTAAAATTTTCTTAATTATACTTTAGTGTTATTTTATTATAATTTAAAGATTATTCTGTAATACTTACCTGTCATAATGTAGTAATTAATACCTAAACTGAAATAAAAGTGTACCTATCTTGTGATTGTAAACATTTTTTTATTGCATTTAGTCATTTCCTCGCTGAGGTGGAATGAAAAGTTACGTGTTGCACTCGAGTGCAAAGATTTTTCACCTCGTGTCCTTTTGATTCCCTCGCTAACGCTCAGGATTCTAATTTTGAATCACTCGCTGCGCTCGTGATTCAATTTTAGTACCCTTCGCTTGCTCGGTCATCAAAATTGAACACGCGGTTAAAAAGCAACTTTGCACTCTTGTATAACAAATAACTATTTCCTTAAAAAGGTTAAATCAAAAATATGTTTGACTAGCACATTCGTTGGAACAACGGTGCAATGGAATTCAACTCAGTTTTCATTAAAAGCACGTCATGTAAGGGCTTCGTTGAAATTGATTAATCAGGTTTCAAAAACGTAGGTACTTATTCAGGCGTACGCTACTTAATACTTGTTCTACTGAAAGTATAATACCATTGTGATGATTATGACATTTCTTCGTCAAATATAAATATTAGGTACTAATAAACCATAATATTACAGAAGTAATGCCTAAAGCGGAAGACAGAGGTGTACATATTTATAGTAGGTACACTTGAATATAGTTTGTTCAGAATAAGCAACTGAATCGATTCCAATCATTTTTATACTATGTTATATTTTTTCCCACATACATTTAGAAATTTTTGCAGTGTGGCTACCGAGCGCGCAACACAGCGGACGGTAAATCATAGTATTAGGCGCGTGAGATATTTTGTTTTTAATTTTATTCTTCTTTTTTTAAATTTGAGATTGCTTGTAGGTATTTTAATATTTATGTTGCTTCTTATTTTATACCTAATGTAAACATTTCAACACAAAAATGTATTTTTGTTATGAAATAGATAACTTGAACTTGAACTATGACTTCAAAAAAACATACATCTCCTGAAACTTAAGTATTTGTGAATTAAATTCTAGACAAGTTCAAAGTCGCAATTTAAGTAAAAATAGCACACATGAGTACATACTAAACCTCAAGCGATCCTCCATTAAATAACACTTTCGCTAAATGGGACTTCAGATTCATCCCAGCATCATAAACGACCTACACACAAGACCATAAAGACTAAAATTGTTCAATCTTTTGAATCTATTTATACTAGAAAATTGCTCATGACCCCAATAGAGTCACTAAGACAATTTTATTGTTTGTACCGAGTGCGAGGCTCACAATTGCTCAATCGGGCAATCAGTTTGATGATACTCTGAAGAGAAGTGATTTACATTACATTGGACATAACGGATAGAAGAACTGTGAAGATTAAGAAATAAACTCACAATTACAACACTTTTTCAACCAAGCAATTGTTTGTACGAAAATTGATGTTCAAATATATAGAGATGATTTAGCATTTTTATTGCTGAACGTCTCAAGGTAATTTACTTATTATAATATGTTTATATTGCAGTTAAAGCAGCAATCATAAAAATGGCTAGAATACTTTACCGTCAATAGATATCCTCATCATCAACCTTTTATCGTCCCACTGCTGGGCACAGGTCTCCTCTCATACAGAGAAGGATTGAGCGTAATCACCACGCTTGCTCAATGCGGGTTGGCGATTTCAGACTTATAATATAAAGTCCAGGTTTCCTCAAGATGTTTTCCTTCACCTTCAGTCATTGGTGTCCAAGATATACTTAGAAAGTACATGTAACTTTCGAAAAGTTACATTAGTACTTGCCTGACCTGGAATCGAACCCGCGCACTCATACTTGAGAGGCTGGTGTTTTAACCACTAGGCCACCACGACTTACTAGGCCACCACGACTTCAATAGATATACGCGCTAAATAAACATAGTTCATACACAATCACTAAGCAAATATTAAAGGCGAAATACAAACAATAACGGCAGTAATATTTAAAATACATACAAAAAACAAGCATATATTAAAATTTACACGAGGACAAACGAACAGAATAATTATTTATTAATTATAATAACGAACATGTTGAAGTCTTGCATTTTATTCCGGTACAAATTGGCAACATTACGTCAACACGCCAGCCATTAAAGTCGCTGAATATTAATAAACAGGCCTCAAATGCGAAATCTTATAAGGCATTTTATTACCTCATAATTTAACGTCCCTTCATATTAATATTAATTACTGTCATCTAATATCCAATGGTATTTAACACTAAAATGGGTAATAAAATATAGCTGTACTTACCAGTTATTGCACTATTTTATGTGTTTTATAATTTTAAGATCCTGACCTTTTTTGGAATTTGCATGTGAAATTCTACCTCCCCTAATCATAAGTCATCACCAATTACATTGTTTAGTATTATGTTATATTTTTGATAAAAATAATTATTTGGATACTTTTAATTCACACGCAGTGCATCAACAGCCACAAATTATTGCTCAAAAGTTGCCGGTCTACAAAACTATACAATAAAAAAAAAAAGTAAATTTTCGCCCGACAGGACGTTGCTGTCTCTTCAATAACGAGTGTCATTAACATGATCTTGCAATTAATTATACACATATTCCTTGCTATATGTGGTCATGTTATGGCCTAAGGCACTGTGGGGTATTGCGGTATAGTAAATCAATCGATAATAAAGTTTCAATTGGTTAAAGTCTGGTATTTCCATACTGACCTCACCCTGTGAGATATGCCATCTAGGAATGTTTAAATTATTAAATTCGGAAGGTTTAATTTTAACCTGCTGGGTTACTATGGCGTGTTGATGACTAGCGCTATCTCTTTTCTACAACGGCATAATATTGGCGTTAACACACCACAGTACGCCCCTAATACCTATTTTGAAGGACGTAAAAGCATCATACTTATTCGAGAAAGCATCGTGATCAGCGATTTAAGATGAATTAATAATCTTTTTCTTCTGTAAAGAAAATACATTACTTGGTAGGATTTGATCAAGATTTTTCACAACAGAAACTTCAAATCCCCTAAAGATTGAAAACAAAATCCATTCAATTTAGGGCTAAATCTGGATTTCCGAATATATACTGAAGGCTAGAAGCTCTGGCACCAGCTTCAAGAAAATGCCTTCTACTTTTCAATTAAGACTCTACTTTCCATCTCCCTTATAAAATACAAAGTAAATGAACACATCCACCCAAAACAAGTAAATTTTTCCCAAAAATTAACACAAATATTTAAACGCCGGCATTTCAATCAGTTTATATTCATAGAGGGATTCATCCGTGAGGGAACGGTAAGGGAATACTAATCCCCTACATCGTCGGGCATAAATTTGTTAAGTTCGAACCTTATCGATATGAACCCGGTTTTATGCAAGTGCAAAACTCAGGGGTAAGAACGACGTTTTTACGTTTGCTCTAGTTATGAAATGCAAGGTTTTACGGCGAAAATTTTGCCGAGTTAGCAGTCAGTAAAGCAATAACTTTAGTTGGGGAAGTAACTTTGTGGGTGGAAATATTGAAATGGGGTGATAGTATGCTCTTCTTGGTGCAACTTTGGCGTTTCTCTGTATAATTGAGGATAAGTTTTAAGATTATATAAGCAGACTGAGTTCATCATTCATCATCATTTCATCAATTCCAAAGATAACGTTCTTAGGAGGATTATACATTACTAGCGATCCGCTCCGGTTTCGCGCGGGTGCAATGCTGGTACTAAATACACTACAGAAAAACTGTGAATGTTGTGTAAAAGACAAAGTGGCCCGCCGCCCCAGCCCAACGGGCCGGTATCGCCGCAAACGCAACGCCCCGCAATTTTTAAATCTGTAATATCTTCGAAAATACTCATTTAAATCATATGCTGTAAAGGGCAATATAGATCTATATTAAATCAACAATGTATTTTCCTCACAAACCTTCCTCTTTAATCACTCTATCTATTAAAAAACCGCGTCAAAATCCGTTGCGTAGTTTTAAATATTTAATCAAACATAGGGACATAGGGAAAGAGAAAGCGACTTTTTATATTATGTAGTGATAACAGAGAATATACCTACTACACAGCTACAAGAATGCATCCCTGTATAATTATGTGATGAAAGAAATGTCAAAAACCAGAAAGCAGTGTGTCATTGTCTCCTTGGCAGAAGCTTTAAAGGTATGTAAGCTGAATAACTGGATTTCAAAGTAGTTAAAAGCGACCACACTGTTAATGGCGAGATCCAGCGAAGTGAAAAAGATGCAATTGAAAAGAACACTGGAAACTGGCGGCAAGCCAAGGAAAAACTAGTTCAGTAAAAAAGTGGCAGACATATATAATAATGAGGTATAAATAAGGTAGAAAAATATATCTACTGGATAAAAGTTCATAGCTACTCTTCAAAAGGTCAAGATACAGGAGTTCAAATATTCAAAGCAGGACTCAGTATGTACCCCACGTACACACTTTATGTAATCTATCATTGGACCGCTTATACAATAAAATGTTTGTCATTCCAATGAAGAACTTTCTCAAAAATAGCCCTTCTATATTGAGGAAGTAATATTGAAAGTTATAACATTCGCTGAGGTGCATGGATATGGGAAATTTAAAGAGGTTGATTCAGGTCATGGTCGTGGTTTAGAATCTTTTTTATATGTAGCTTTGGAATATGATCGAAACGAAAACATTTGTAATAATTATTAAGTTTCTAGGTGGCTGTGGCCTAGAGGTATCGGCCGCAACCCACAAGTTGTACGTCGTAGGTTCGAACCCGGCGCTTTACTTTGTGTAAATTATTTCATCACCACTGCTCTCAAAAACGGTGAAGGAAAACATCATGAGGAAACCGGCATCTCTTAGAGGCAAAACTTCGAAGACATGTGACATCTACCAACTCGCACTAGGCTCGCATGTATTCGCAGTATTTTCTAGAAAAATCATCAAGTTTTATTGGTATTGTAATAACTAGCCATAATTATACTTATCACTTTCGAATGCATTGTTAGAGTTCTGCTATAGGTATATATACAACGTGTAACAAAAAGGATATATACATACCAAGGGCATGGCATCTTTAGATGATATCAAACGATATCGGAAGGGTTTCAACTCAAAATAAAATACTCAAAAAATTGGTACCAAATTTTCGGTTACGAAACCGAAAATTTGGTACCAATTGGGACCAATTTGGGATTTTAAGAAACACTCGTGTGTTCAATCAAATCAGAACAAACGTGGCAGCACACTACATACGTTAATAACTACTCGTTACCAGTCACGTTACTTGCCAAAATTCGATAAATGTCTTCAATATCTCTGTGCGACTAGTATGATAGTAGCCTAACACAGGCGGTGTTTTTCCTCATAACTTCCTAACATAAAGAGATAGGATTAAAAAACCCTTCCAATATCGTTTGATATTATGTAAAGAGGCCATGAATTTGTTATGTATATACCCTTTATGTTACACGTTGTATATTAGTTACTGTATCTTGGAATGTAGTCACCGTTAATGGCAATGAAAGGAATTATGGCAAATGAATGGGTACCACAATAGTACTAAGCTTAGCAATTCTAAAGTTTGAAACCTAATAAAGATTTATGATTTCATTCCTCTAACATAGTTAATCGAAGCGGTTTATTAAGATGTAAGTACCCTTTCTCGGTTTGTTCTAAGCACTTGGATAAATGTTTCTGATGTTTTTTTTTTTTTGTTGGGATGGGAAATCATTAAATGACTTCTCCCGCTCTGGGCGGAGCGGAAGGGCGTGTCTGACAAAAACCCACCCGTATTTCTTCATTTGTCTTTGTGAAGTTTCCAATGATGTAGGAAGAAGAAATTTAGTAGATGTACATGGCATAAAAGATCTAAAGATAATTATTCATTGCATAGAAAATGAAGTCCCATCTCAAAAAGCTGAAACAATACACCAGATGAAGCTAAAGCAAAACTTGGTAATGCGGTCGAGAAAAAGTTTCAAGATATTATATAAGCGAGGAACAGAGATGTTTAAGATAAACTAATAAGTCGATGAACGAGCTATTATGTGAGCGAAGCTTGAGGAACTCCCAGCTGGTAAGAAATTGAGAAAGTTTAGTGCAAATCTAGGTTAAAATTTATAGACATGGAACATATTTACAATATTTATGCTTGAGAGCGTCTCGCGTCTGCAATAAGAAACAAAATCAATGTGCCAGAAAATGAATTGAATTGAAGAGCTCCAAACTCATGGGTTATCAAAATTAAATACACAAGTGTGCAAAAAGATACAGCATCTATAAAAGCCAAACAAACTGGCTGGTCAAAATAAATAGCGGGCAGTTTCCCTGAGAAAATATAAGCAAGCAAAATATGTTCCTCCGGCACGCGATGGACATATTTTTTTGGCGATTCTAAGATGTTCGCAGACATAATTTATGATATGGTGGGTTTGAGAGCATGCGATAATAATTTAGGAGAGGAAAATGTATACAAAAAAAACTTGAACACTGGAAGACGATACCCATATAAAAGTATAAACAGAAACGTCTTGTACGTCAAAGAACTCAAGGTACGGTGTTGGATACAAAATTATAAACTTGGAATACTTGTTATCAGTTTCTGAAACTAAGCAGACCGTTGCAGTAATAATGAAGGAATATGAAGCTTCGACTAACTAATTAATTATACCAATTAAAGCTTAATCTTGGCAATAACTGCATCCTCTCTTCCTTGCTTACAAAGAGCACAATCAATCTTTAAGTATTAATGACGCTTAACAAAAAGTTAACACAAGCACAATAGCTATTTTGTACACCGATTCTTTCAAGAACGTTAATAAAAACAAACAAGAAACCGTCTACAATAACAATCTATATGGTAATAAATTAGATGACGAGACGCTTGTAGTAAAAACTGATTGTAATGATACCAAATTGAATGTAACAGAAGCTAATTCATTGTCTAGTAGCCGTGACCTGACATTACAAAGTACAGCTTTATGCTTGTGATTACATCATTTCTCTACTTGTCCGTACAAAGGGTGTAGCTACTTCATGCTTATTACGGGGCTGAGAGATGTCATTAGCAGTTGAGTAGTTTGTTGGGAAGGAATGGCACTGTGTACAATTACGTCGTCGTTATATTTGGCGTTACAAAAAGCTTTGAATATTTTAGTTTACTGTTAAATATTTCTACCGCACAAATTTTCTACATCAAGTACTGAATCGAAGCTATTAGAACTCCATTGGGAACTAGAGAAAATAAGTCAGCTAATTGAACCAAGTCAATGGGTACTACTGTCCGCATCAAGCCTTTTACTCAACTGTCTGAAGAGAGCCTCGTTAAGTATATTAAAGTCTTCCTGTTCATCGAGGTTCTTAGTTCATTAGCCATAACCACTGTAGAACGGTAATTGAAGTTACCTCCATACCACGTATCTAATTTGTATACACCTATATGTCTTTTTCTTTTTTGCTCTTTTGTCCAATATATTATTTTGTCAACCGCTAATTTTAACAAAATATTTAATGATATTAAAATTGTTGTTAAATGGTCATGAATGACCGTTGCTCGCGCATTATTATAGGGTACTTGGCCATTAATGGGTGCCAGACCAATTATATATTAACTACAATTGGCCAAGTACATTATAAGAACCTCATAATGGGTGAGCCAAGGTCAAAACTTCAACATGATATTTACGGTTTGTATTCTTAAGTGTCCACTATAGTTTGTATTGTATTGCAGGAATATTTTTGTTTTTAATACCATAATATAAGTAAAACTGAAGGCCTATTTTTGAAGCCTAACTTTAAAATACTTAATTAATATGTTTTCCATTTACAATGTTTGTTATCCATTTTAAATAATTAATATTTACAATGGTCGGTTTTATTTCACACATGTAAAATTAACATTATACATAAATTAACATATAATCATTTGGTAAATCGCTGAACTGAAGCTGAAATTAATCGAAAAATTGGTACAAAAAGTGTTGTCCGGACGACAGCAGGTTAAGCTACCCCAAAGTGTCAGATATTCCCAATTAACATTGCCTTAATGCTTTAGAGATAAAGTTCAAAATTTAATATGTAATAAAATCTGACAGATTGTAGTTGCTCGATGTGCTGGCGTTTGTACAATGCCGTAACTCCTTATTAACATCAGTCACTAATACTTGCAATGTCTTTCATATGATAACAAAAATTCAACAGCCTTCATTGCCCTATTTGCGTTGTCGTGCAGACGAATTTTTCAAACAAATGAATCAATGGGCTAGCAATTGGGGTGCCGAAGTAAAGTCATACACAATACAATACAACAGTCGTCATAATGATGGATAGTTAAACATATCTTCTACCTCCAATCCCTTCAAAAAGTCTTCTTGAAATTTCGATCGAAAATCACTTAAGTCCCTTTACTCATCAATTGTTACTAATGTTACTTTTTACATTTACCCTTTAAAATAATGAACTTCAAATCGTAGATCCAGCGCGACACAATGGCTTTTTAATTATTTCTGTAATTAAGGCATTCAGCCGGTTAAAATGGCGTAAATCATTATTTATTTTTGCAACACATTTTGTCATCGTGTCATTAAAAGCCTTATGAGAATACCAGGCAAAAACTCTTCAGCGACAAGTCGATATTCCCGCGCTATGGAAATAACTTGTTCGTGTCTCGAGGTTTCTGTTGTTTAGCTCGCCACCGACTTCTAGAGCCATGACAACAGTAAAATTATTCTTTCCTTTTTTGTTTTTTGAAGTCGGTTTCTATTTTTTTGAAGTTTTTATTTCATGCTTTTCAGTGCCTTAGTCAAAATTCGAAAGTTACTTTTTCACCTCATAACAATAGTGTCAGCCATAACCCATGTTAGAATAAGTTCTCATCAACACGGAAAAAATCCCTAGCTCAAAAACTACTGAACTGATTTTGATGAAACTTATAGTATTCCCTAAGCTGAACAATACATAGTACAACAAAAAGAATTACTTAAATCGGACTTGTAGTTCCGGAAATATGTGCGCAAGAACATAAAAACATATACACTTGAAATTTGGCTTACATACGGGTCGAATTGATAACCTCCTTTTTTTGAAGTCGGTTAACAAGGTAAAGAATCTACAGCGGTAATTGCGTAATATACTATCGGTAGCATGGGGTGTCTTTTTTACATATTAATAGCATTCATTGCGTTATTTACGTTGTTTAGTGTCTTTTTTATCTAATATATGAAGCAATGGATGAGCTATCGAATGTCCTTAAAAATCTTACAAATTAAGATTGATAGTGAGTATATTACGGACGGCCTCCGTGGCGTAGCCGACAGTTTGAGAGAGAATGTGTGTTTTTTGTATGTTTGTAACTTCTTCACGCCAAAACTACTGAATCAATTTGGATGAAATTTAACATACAGATTGTTTATAAACAGAATTAATATATATGTTACTTTTATACAGATATTCTCACGGAATTGAAACTTATGTGGGTGAAACCTTGGAACGTAATAATGTTCCATGCCAAAAAGTTACATTGTACTTCACGCATTATTTTATAATACTTACCTCCAATTCAAAAAATCTCAAACTACCTACTTATTTCACATTTTACCCCGTGATTTCGATCCTTGTATTAGATAGGTAATCGATTCAGTGAATCGTACTTAAACATCGAATAACCCCTGGTTATCAATTTAACATGAAGCATGATGATTATTGGCCATTTGAGAGCGTAAGGGCCTAACCAAGGGTCGTTACTACTATCACCCTAAGGCTTGAATGCGTGTATGTTGCGTATTATGGAAAATATAATGGAACAGACTTTATTTTTGGGAAATATTGGAAGTTTTATCGACACATAGAGCTCTGGTTTCAACAGCAGTTGTCGACGCGAGTTTTCCTCGGTGGTAGGCTATCGGCTTTGGTATAGGTAGGACATTGGTAGGAGGTCGGTATTGGTAGGATATCGGCTGCCGGCAGACAAAGTCTTGCCGCCAAGCGATTCGTCGTGTTCCGGCATGATGTCTGGTGTAGCCGTACGCAGAACGGGTCTGAGCAGTCATGTTGCGATGTGTGGCGGGTACTATACACCAAATGTTGTTGTGTCGGGAGTTTGGTCGTGGATGGTCTCCAGTCTCAATCTGCCTCTGGCGCAGCATCGTTGGTCGTGTTGTTTGGTTTAACATTGTATCACCTCGATCAACTGCCGTCTTCCTTCCTATTCACTCGGTTTTCTTTAGTGTATAGGCTCTTAATAAACTAGCGCGTTTTACCATCAACGACTGTATCACTGAGAGTTCCTTACATTAAAAGAATATTTTTTTTTAATGTAATGTTTTAATATAATGCACTTAGATATGTAATTATTACATATCTAAGTGCATTATGTTAAAACGGCTTCACTCCCATTGGCTGTTGCAATTTAACGTTTAATAGTCTAATAAAATTAATTACAACCAGTAATCACAGCAGGGTTGTGCTGCAATTTTTATCTTAGCATATCGGGACGCGCGGCTTTCAATTAATTTATTTATTTTATCTAAGGATTTCCTTTGCGGCAGTTTTTTTTCTAATACGCACTTTTATCTACGTAATCGGAAATATGCCAATGTAATGAAGAGTGAGTAATAGTGGCTGGTTTTATCAAAAAATGTAATCTGTTATCTTGATGCGTTAAGGCTTCGATAGGAAATTATATACTATCTGTTTTGAGATTAATCGTGCTTTGATTTTTATCCATGTCTCCCTCTTAGAATCTTGCCGATTTAAACATAGGCTGCCCGACCACCTTAGCACCTATTGGTTGATAAAAAAATTATAATAATCAGGTATATCTTTTCTTTTAAAGAGGCACACATCACTCAGTATATATATCCATACTAATATTATAAATGCGAAAGTAACTCTGCCTGCCTGTCTGTCTGTCAGTCTGTCTGTTACGCGTTCCCGCTTAAACCTCTCAACCGATTTTGATGAAATTTGGCACAGACAATCTTTAGGCCCTGAGAAAGGACATAGGCTACCTTTTATTGAAAAAAAAGGATGTTCCCGAGGGAAATCTAAAAACGCGATATAACCGAATTCCATGCGGGCGAAGCCGCGGGCGGAAAGCTAGTAATATTATAAATGCGAAAATAACTCTGTCTGTCTGTTACGCTTTCACGTCTAAACCACTGAACTGATTTTATTGAAATTTGGTACAAAGATAGAGTTGACCTTGAGAAATAGCATAGGATAATTTTAATTCCGGACTTTTGAAGAGTTCTCTTGGAAACGCGATATAAACGAACTCCACGCGGGCGAAGCCGCGGGCGGAAAGCTAGTACAGAAAATAATACTCGAAATAACACAGCTTGTGCTAACAGGCTCACTTTTATTCCATCTCTAAGTTCAGCAATAGAGTTGGAAATTAAAAGCTCACCGCGTTATCCCCAACAATCATTAGAACTCTCTCCCATGTAATTGTCTGCCCTTTAACTAGTATTTAAAATATAACGTTCTCACATACTAGGAGTTTATATTACATACGTTAGAACCGGTTCTGAATAGATTTATAGCAGTTAACTGTTCTCGAGGCTTAATTTAATGTTCCAAGCTACTTGTTGCAAATGCTCCATGTTAGTGTTCAACTTGCATTAAGTGATGAAGGATAGGGATGCGAGGAATTATACTTGAATTTACATAAAAGTTTTAATTACATCCTTCGGTAAAGAGTAGTATCTTCATCAACTTTTTATCGTCCCACTGTTGAGCACAGGTCTCCTCTATCTTTGTACCAAATTTCAATAAAATGAGTTCAGTGGTTTAGACGTGAAAGCGTAACAGACAGACAGAGTTACTTTCGCATTTATAATATTAGTAGGGATTTTTGTGTACCTACATTATTTATTGAGCCATTTCAATAATTTCGAACAACTAACCTAACGTAGCATAACATAATGAGCCTATATTGTGCCCAGTGTTGGGACATAGGCCTCCTCTCTCGATGAAAGGGAGTGGGCCGTAATCTACCGCGCTGGCCTAGTGCGGGTTAGTAGATGTACCGTTTCGAGAGCAGTGGAAATGAAAAAAATTACACAAAGTAAAGCGCCTGATTGAGTTCGAACCTACGACCTGCAACTTGTAAGTCGCGAGTGATACTTCTAGGTGAGGTTTAATCCCAAACAGTCGTAAAATAGTATTGAAGTAGTGTTGACAGCCTCCGTGGCGTAGCGGTAGTGGACGCGGCCGCTGCGCAAGGTGGCGCGGGTTCGATCCCCGCACAGTGCAAGTATTCGTATGCATGAATATGAATATTTGCACTCGTCTGGGCGCGCCTTGGAAAGCACGTTAAGCCGTTGGTCCCGGTTGCCATACGAACATCTAGTGGCAGTCGTTACGGGTCGTTGGAGCCCTCAAAAGTCCAACAATTGGTCTAACTGCAATGCTTCGATATCGCCTTCGGGTTGTGGAGGTCAGACGGCAGTCGCTTCACGGAAAATGTCGAAGTTTAACCATATCAGCAGTTGGTCTGGTAAAGCGTACCCCAGACTCCAAAGCTGAAAAGGCTTCGGATGCGACTGGGATTAACGCTGGGATGATGATGGAGTCGTAAAATAGTGTTGAAGTTTAAGAAATATGATAACAAGCCATATTGTATGGTTGCGGGTGTGGAGATTGCTATCTTGCTAACTAACTACTGAGCACAAAGTAGAGAGGTCCTGTATTTTTACATTGCACAGATGTATCAGATTTTTTTAAATAATTATAATCTAGTGTTTGACCGCAATCCCGCCTGATGGTAAGCAATCAAGCAATCGTTGATGGTAAAGCGCGCTACTTTATTAAGAGCCTATTCACTCTAAACTAAAACTCTAAGTGAATAGGAAGAAAGACGGCAGTTGAGCGTGGTGCTGCCCAAGAGGGAGATTGATCTAGAGACCCTCCACGACCAAACTTCCGACAATTTTTGGCGCATCGTACCCAGCACATATCGCAACACAACTGCTCAGACCCGTCCTCTGTACGGCTTCACCAGTCATCATGCCGGAACACGTAACTTCTGCCGGCTGCCGATGTTATGGCCTATCACTTATTCAAAGTTGGAAGTCATAACTTCCAACTTTCACTAACCACCATTGCTTTTACTAGATGACGAATTATTAAGAAGTATTGAAGGAAAGGACACATTGGGCCGACTTCAAATAAGTATAAGAAAAGCAGTATTATAATGGATCTAACCTTCTTGTTACTTACTCTGTGAAAATAAAAAAGTAATAATGCTTCATTACTTTAAAGATTGGGTTACACACAGCCGATTTTAAATTGAAATTGAGACGCAGAAAACCTGGCTTGATAACCACTTTATGCACTTTTATAGGAATCCTTATATGGAGAATGAATGAAGATGTAGTTGCCATAAATTTTAAAGGTTCTTCGCACTTTTGCCACTGAATAGAGCGACTATAAATAAAGTCCTCAACAATGTCTGTCTGTTTATTTGTGACGTCGACCTGTAATTATTTCGTTGGCCCAGTGGTAACGGCGATGACGTACGAGTTGTTTGATGTAGGTTCGAACCCTGACAGGCGCTTCACTTTGACTAAATAATGTCATCAACAGTACTCTCAAAACGGCAAAGGAAAGCAGAACCAAAAGATTGAAGACAACCAACCCGCACGGGGTCGCGGTCGGATTTTGACCCAATCCCTCTAGGCCTGTTGCTGCTGTAGAAACATTATAGGCTGATTTTGCCTTATAATTATCTGAAAAATTATTGAGATTTAAGGTTCTCATAAAATTACATAGGCATGTATATTGCGAACCTATTTCGTAACCGCTCTCACTACAATCCACGCGCTTTTGGCAGGGACGTCTCTTGTGCTCGTTCGGCCAATGAACGCCAGTCGAAGCTTGTAGAATAATCTAGACGCTTTCTTCGAAAACATATAATTTTTGTTAATTATTACTATGGCATCTCGTAGTTGACCTTGAGAGTCCGTGACTACTTAACCGGACTATCCTGTGGTAGCCTTAAATGAATTTAAAGCCTCCAGCCAGGGGCACTAAAACTACTGAGCATCTACGCACTAAAGGCATCCCCTGTGGGGTACGAACCTCGGCTTACAGCGTCGCTGTGGAGGGCACCAAGGGACGGCCAGATCGAAAAAGTTTTGAATTGGTTTGATGACCGCATTGTATTTCCTAGTAGGTACTATCTCTGAGAAGAAACGCCGAAACAAAATCAGAGGACATTGTTGGGATGGATAGGATTTTACTGGCTCAGCTGCGGCTTGGGCTGGTCTACATCGGGAAAGAAACATACGATTCAAGAGTCTTGAAACATCCGTCAACTGCGCTGCATACTGAAACTGTATTTTATTTACCTATCCCTCTATACATACAGTATGTTAACTAACAGAGGGCGTTCCCGTTAACCCGAAGTAGTATAGCATACATGCATGCTAAAAAAAAATATTTCCATTCGAAAACAAAATGTTTTAAAATTTTTTCAATATGAAAATATTCAATAAAAATTTTAAATTGACATTTAAAAGAAACGCACTGTACACGCGAACTTGAAAGACGGCAACGTGGCAATTTATTTATACATGACGACTACTATTTTGATTTAAAACAGGAGGTTTCAAATTTATTTTCTATTATATTTTTTTTTTATTCGGATTATTTTATGCTTATTTTTCTATGCTGATATTTTTATTTTAATCTATTAATGATATATATTAACGAGTTTAAGGGAACGCCCTCTGTTATTTAACATACTGTATATACCTCTATCTTTGCCCTAAACTCCATTGCTATAACATAGATCACAGTGTGTATGTTAAACCCGGTATAAATCACCAAAATTTATAAACTTTTAATTTATTTCGTAAATCATTCATAACTACATACATAGATCCTGCAGTAACGTAAACACATTTCATGAAAAAAAATTGATTAACTGTTCGTTTACCTGTTCAATTACTCCAACATATTTATTAATGCAGCTACCCAGGTATCCAACACCCACACATAAAACAGCAAACATATTAAAATGTGAACCATCAGCGAAACAGAATTAATGAACATAAAATGAACATAACAGAATTAATGAACATAAAATATTAAACGTACAATATTAGCATAAACGCGAGGAAACAGCTGCAGGTCCTCGCATAAACACGTCCAAGCCAGTTGATCGGGTTGATCTGGACTTACCTGAAAGACAAGAAAAAACCATTGATAGATGAGTCTAGCTAACATAACCATACATGGTCTGGCGATAAATGCAAGTAAAGGCAGTATCGAATGGCGAATAAACGCCGCGATGTTAATAAAAAAGTTTTAAGTGTTCGCCATTTCAAGTAATGAGATCTCGACTCTATCGAATCAGCGATAATCGGTAAAGTTTTCGAGAACTCGAATAAAAACATGAAAAATATACAGACTTTTTAAATAGTAATCATTAATATTACATTATTATAATTATAGTCTTTTATACACACCGTGTTCTAAATTCAATTTGTCCGTGCATTCTTTGTGTTCTAAATTCAATTTATCCTCTAGCGGGTATAACCTGCTTTTGCTCTAATATATCCAAAAGCATAAATACTCTTTCGTCTATAATTAGAAGACATATAAATATAATATTATACAATATACCTTCATTAAATTAGCGTAACATTACGGGTGTAAACATCAAAAGGTTAAGCAGAGACGTACCTTTAAAACATCCACATTTCACTATGAATTAATATGTAATTTTTTAATTGTTTTGTGGCGTGGCTCCCTGGCCTTTGTGCCATAATTAACATGTAAAACGATATCAGAGTTGCCAGATACACAATAAAACAATAGTAAGGCTATACGATGACGCAGTTTCAATATTAAAATATTTAATTGCAATCGACACGCAAAAAAAAATTATAAACTTGACAGTTTAGATTTCTGTTTGCGTTACTCTTTCACGCAAAAACTACAAAACGGATTTGAATAAAATTAGGCACACTGATGGTTTATAAGTATCCAGAACTAGCATATAAAACACTTCTTATCGTGATATTTTCAAGGGATCGAAACACACACACAAAAAAAAAGTCACACTCAGAAAAAATTGACACATCGTTTGACATTGCAACAAGAAACCAAACAAAAACCAATGAACCAAGGTAAAACCGATAGTGAAGTCTCGTCCATAATAGGAATAACATTTTACAGCTCCATTGAACACCTCCCCTTACTTCTTTAAGCCGACAGAAAATTATAGGTTACCATAAGATTTATTCATCAATGAAAGCTCGTCATTTTTTCTGTCTTCCGAACTTGGCGGTGGCTTTAGACCCGTCTTGAAGCTATGATACTATGAGATGTACAATTTAATTATAATAAGTCTTGATGACTTTAATTGTATAGAGAATGTTTATTTTGATGCCGTGAGAAAAGTGGTGAAAGTTAGGTGTTTTTTTTTTTAAATAAAACGAGCTAGCAGAAACAGTAATCATAATAAGTTATCTGGCCCCAGACAATTTTTTTTTTTTTTGTGAATATGATTTTACTTGAACATCTGACAGATCTTCTTGAAGTTCCATAAAGTGTAACAGAAATCATTTCACTTCCATTTAAAAACTTTTACTTTTCCAGACACATTCACTCTCTGAATCCTATATTCCTATATCGAAGAATTCCACTGGAAAACAGGGTCTTCATCGAATCAATTAAAAACTAGTTGCCGATAAATACTATGCGGCTGCGCAGTGAATATTACTAACGTCGTGGTATTAAATGACCCGCGGAATAGTGCTGGGTTTGCTTACAATGTTCATAGAATATATGGGATTTTATTGAGTAATACTAGATATTCCTTATATTACTAGATATTTCTGGATTTAGAAATCTTGTTTAAGTTTATGTTTGTTATAATATCTTGATTATTTATTGAATAGAGTCTGAGGAGTTTCTTGCTGTGGCGAGCAGTGGGCAGCTCAGCACCAGGCCTGGATCGACGGCGCGTTAAGTTTCACGCGCGCCTCAAAGAGATGTCAGCACATCATGACGGGGTCTACAAAGACAGGTCAGGTTTGCGGGTTGGTTAAAAAAAAGCCGTGGCCCTGGCGCACAGGCAAATGAAGAAACGCGGGTAGGTTATAGTCAGTAAAGTCTGACACCTTCCGCTCCGCACAGAGCGGGAGAGGTCATTTGATGATATCCAGAATAAAACGCAACCACTGCCATTAGATGTTCGTGTGGCAACCGGGAACAAACGGCTTAACGTGCTTTCTGAGGCACGACCAGACCAGTGCAGTTTTCTTTCACCATTATGAGAGAATTAGTGATTAAATAATTCACACTAAGTAAAACGCGAAATAGTTGATATTGTAAGTTCGAACTTACAATATCAACTACCTACTTGTTTGTGGTTTTCTAATAATTACTAAAGTTTCCCGGGAGTAATAACTGGCTACCAAGCCATTAAGTTGACAAAGCGACCAATTAGTAACCTTCAGGCAACGAGTTGCGTGAGAATTAACTAAATAGATCTACATTTATGTATCAGTGTCCTTAATGACCTATATTTAGGGTTTGATTAACTTCAAAACATAATAAATGTGTCATCGGATTACGAAGGTCAATAACTATACGTTACATGTTACATCATCAACCTATTTTATCGTCCCATTGCTGGGCACAGGTCTCCTCTCATACAGAGAAGGGTTGAGCGAAATCACCACGCTTGCCCAATGCGGGTTGGCAATTTCAGACTTAAAGTCCAGGTTTCTTCAAGATGTTTTCCTTCACCTTGTAATCAGTCATTGGTGTCCAATGTATACTTAGAAAGTAAATATAACTTGGAAAAATTACTTGTCTGACCTGGAATCGAACCTGCACACTCATACTTGAGAGGCTGGTGGTTTAACCACTAGGCCACCACGACATAGCGGGAGGATCATAGTCGGGCGACTTGCATATTACCAATAATACGAATGTGTGTTACCGGTAATGACATATGGATCAGAACCGTGGTCCCTCACTATGGGCCTCATAAGAAAGCTCAAGGTCGCACAGAGAGCTATGCTTAGGTGTTTCTCTACGTTATCGAATCAGGAATGAGGAGATTCGTAGAAGAACGAATGTCGCCGACATAGCCCAGTGGATTAGCTCTTTGAAGTGGCAGTGGGCGTGGCACATATCACGTAGAGCCGATGGCCGGTGGGGTACAAAGGCTCTTGAATGGCGACCACGTACCGGCAAGCGCAGCGTCTGATACGCAACGACTAGGTGGTCAGATGACCTGACCAAAATCGCAGGGAAGCGCTGGATGCAGGCCGTGTCAAACCGTTCTTTTTGGAAATCCTTGGGGGAGGCCTATGTCCAGCAGTGGACTACCTGTGGCTGATATGATGAACACGATCAATCTCTATCATAATTCTGCACGCCTAGTAGCCTACCGCAGGCGGTGTTCTTTCTCATAACTTTAGAACATATACATAGATAGATATAGGATTAAGCAAAATCCTAACAAATCGAAAAAGGCACACATCGCTCCAGTATATATGTATGTATAAGAGCGGTTCAAAACAAAACCCAACTAAATATAGACCCATTTCACTGCTGGCAGGGTTAAAAAACCCCTTTTAATATTGTTTGATATCCTCCAAAGAATTCGTGCCCTTGTTATGTATATACCCTTACCGTGACACGTTGAATAATAGGTATCTATCGTATCAAATGTGGAACGAACAATGGTTAAATAACCTTTAATACCTCGGGCGACTTAGTAATGGATATAATGATTGGCACCCACATGTCACAACTAATGTAGCTATTAAAATTACATACAAATATGATTCGAGGCCCGATGTGGTATGGGGCTTGGAATAGTACCAACCCATATCCTCCCGTGGGTGTCGTAAGAGGCGACTAAGGGAACTGTCACCAGGGAAGCGGGCAGCAGCGCTCCTCCTGTGGAATATCAAATTACTGCGATCCCTAACCCGCCTGCTAAGCTTGGGGTTTATGGCAAGCCCCCCCAACTTGGGGGAGGCTTTTGTCCTGCAGTAGACCTCTAGAGGCTGAAGAAGATGATGATTCGAGGTTCGTCAATTGGTATATGAGGAGAATATTGATCAAAACTCTGGTCTGGTGTAAGTCGTAATCGCCACAACTATATGGTAGCGTATGACATTGAAGAAACTTGAAACCGTAAGTATACGCCTTAGGTAGCAACCGTAATAAGCTATGAATATAAGTGAATGAGATACAGCTAATTCTGGTATATTGATAGCTAAACGCCTTGAGAACCATCGATTGAGTGCTATTTATTCCTTTTTCTTTCTTCTTTGGCTTCGCACGGTTTGTGCATTTAGCCAATGTCACGTAATGAATTATTTTCATTCATGTCGAAAAAGACGACCGTGTGAACCGTCTACGAAGGAGGTTTGAGGCAAAGTCATGATGAGGCGACTATGCTGCGATATCTCAATGTTCTTTATGAATTATTTACTGAATGCACTTTTTACTACATAAATCACGTACTTTTATTTAGTTAACAATACTATAAATAATTTAAAAGTCCAATGAAAAATGAGCATTGACACTTAGCTTAACTTTCCCGCCAAAACTCCGTGCCATTTATTGATAGGCAACATCGCGGCTGATTATTCTCTGTTTGTAAAAAATACAGACTCAAAAATTTAAAGGCTTCATTCATATCTGTATGTTTAAAGTCAACTCGATCTGTTGAGTCCATAAATAATGCTTCGAGTCAACGCGGTTGGATTAATTCTAAGCACAATCATTTATCTAAATTAAAGGGCGAAATTGAACCTTATATCATGAGCATAAGGAACAAGTTCTTTAAAAAAATTCAAGAGGCGGCCCTTGAAAAATAAAATAGTTCTTTCAACATTAAGTATTGTACTTATAACCACGTTTGGAACTAACAGTCATTACGGCTCACAGAAAAAAGCTCATGGACTTTTTTCTAGGAAATAATAAAGGTTTTCCTCAAAGTTAATGATGAAGAACATCTATTACGTACTAGCGATTAAATGATACCGTCTTCATTTAATCGCTGAGAAGTCGTGACTATTGCTACCAAGCGATACTCGAGGACCAAGGTCGATATCATTATTTAGAAATCTTGTAGACTAATGCAAGATGCTAGCTCTATTTCGATTTAATTGAGCTTGGAACATATCTTACGGTATTATTATATGCAAGAAGGCATTATTAATCTTTATGAATGCATCTATCATTTCTTTCATGGTCATTAGGTCTTTATAATATACATAGATCTATTGATTTTATTTCTTTAACTTAACTATGTTTTGAATCGAAATCTAGGTTCCGATCTAGCAAATACATCAATGTACAGTCACGAGCATCATTATGTCAACACTTGGCAACTTTCAATAGCGATTTTTTTGCAGAAAAAACAAATAATAATAGTTTAACAATTTATTTTTACAAAAAAACAACAATTAAACAACATTAAAACAAACAATTAAACAAACATTTTTTTTTTGTTTGTCGATTCCGTGGCGCAGCGGTCAACACGCCTGCCTGCGACGTGGAGGCCCCGGGTTCGATCCCTTTACAACATTTTATAAAATTAATTACTTTCATTAAATTAAATTGTTTTCATGAAATTAATAACTTTTTATTAAATTAATAACTCTTTATTACAATAATTAGTTAATATTTAATTAATTACTTTTCATTACATTAAATTAAATTATTTTCATTTCATTAAATTAATTACATTTAATTAAATGTCTTCATTTAATTAAAGAAAGCGACGTTGTAACATGACACGTTACATAAACGTAGAGGTTCAAAAACATCAAATTTCATGTAAACATAGAGGAATAAATCGCTTTTGAATAAAGCCGAGTATACATTTACGCACTTTTGCTCGAGACTGTCGCGGTGCGGTGAAGGTGAAGTGACTCTGTTGCATATACGATGGACAACACTGGGTCAATCGTCAAACACACGTGCAATGGCCGAAGGCGCTAAGGCTCTGTTCACAAAATGGAGCGTCGCGACTTGCACCGAGCGAAACGCGCACGCGTCATGTGTTTCTGTCTGTCGCTCCTCGCAGCATGCTCTAGACAACTTCTTTCATATATTTTTTCCGCTATCGCTGTCGCAACAATGTAATATTAAACAATTCGCAGCTGTGTCGCTTGGGCGTGTAGCACGTAGTCGGGGATAACAGTTGATTTGTATGTAACAAGCGATGCGGGTCCGGTGGCAAGCGCGAGTCTTTGGGCCGGTCAATACGATGCAATGCAATGCGACGGTGTTGCGTTGTCCTACATACAAATATCCAAGATATGCCAAATCGTCGCTTCGGGTCGCACTGCACGTTTACCGCACTTTGACTAGGCAAGAACCCAAACGTTGCGCCGTAATGGCCAGATTGTACTCATCATAGAAGAAGACGCTTAGCCCACTGCGGCGTCGCAGTATCGGTGACGCAAGACGCGTACGTGTGCACGCATATACATATACGGTGAAATCGTTGCGGCACCTCATCGTATGTATCGGCCCTTTTATCGATGTATCTATGTTGTATGTGTCAATATTCGATAAATAACATTAAAAGGTTTGCTATTTAGAACAGGCGCTTAAACTTACACTCTGCTAACAATTTGCTTATTCGAAACACAAATAATTTAAATATTATATATCTCGCTACAAAGTTAGGCAAAGTATAAAAGCGAGCTTAGGTCAAACTGCTTGAAACTGTAAAATTTTCCCAATCAACATTGAACCAACCAACCAACTATAGGGATTTATCCAAGCCCTGAAAATAAAAAAAGTAATTAATCCGTCTTACAGATAATAAAAAAAAAATGAGACCCGAATTTTTTATTTTGTCGAAATTACCAAAAACTACTGAGATAAAGCGTATTAAAGTTACGGAGTGGGGGCTAATTACGTCACGCCGTGGTATATTTTGTACTTCCTAAGTATTTGAATGAAAGAAAAAATAAAAAATACGTATTTAATATTTTTTATAAATCTATCTGACGGACATTAAATTATTTTTTAGGATACAACCAAATTATATAGAGATAAAGTTGAAAATCCATTAAAGAAAATTGGCAGATTGTAGTAGCATAACGTGCTGGTGACTTCGTCTGCGTCATATCAATAATATAAACATTGTGCAAAGACAACTTTTTTTTAAATTAAAAATAGGTTTGAAAATAGAATAATATGTAAATAGGTATAATGTTTTGCTGTTAATGGCATACAAATGTCAAATAGGTAGGCATACGAAAATATTGTGTACGATAGCGCATAAAATAAATATTACCTCATAAGTGTATTTATATAATCCATACTAATATTATAAATGCGAAAGTAACTCTGTCTGTCTGTCTGTCTGTCTGTCTGTTACGCTTTCCCGCTTAAACCTCTCAACCGATTTTGATGAAATTTGGCACAGACAATCTTTGGACCCTGAGAAAGAACATAGGCTACCTTTTATCCCGGAAAAATATGATGTTCCCGAGGGAAAACTAAAAAGCGCGATATAACCGAACTCCACGCGGGCGTAGCCGCGGGCGGAAAGCTAGTGATGAATAAAGCAATTTGTGCTAAGTTATTCTCTAAATATTCAAAAATATTAAAAAATCAACGACGTTAATGTTTAAGTTTTAAATTTTGCCGGCAATCCTGGGGTGCAGTAAGTAGGTAGTATTTTTCTTTTTTTTTAATAATTAAATGGCTAGCTAGCTATCTATTCATTTTATCAGTTCAGTCATTTGATTCACAAAAACCCCAATTAGAATATTTTGTTATAATCATAATACATACACTGAAATTTTAATTTAACATGTATATGCATTGTTATTTATTAAATTAGTTACCTATACCAGTTCTTGGAGAACGGAGACCTTAACGTTCTTGGAAGAAAGTATTTTTTTCTATATTTTGTATTGAATGATTAAATTTATGTACGAATAAAAGTAAAACTGCGATTTTAAGAGGCTGTACAAACAATAGGGTTAATATGACAGTAATTTCCGTTGTTTTAATTATTTTTGGGATAAAAATTAGTTATATTAAAAATGACATAAACCGATTCAGTAAACGATTCTAAACAAACTGTTATCAGGAAGTGAGTTTATTAATTTCTACTTCTTCTTATTCAGCCTATAGTGGTCCATTGCCGGACAAAGGCCTCCCCCAAGGCTTTCCTTGGATTGGGGGGGTTTGTCATAATCCACGCTTGGCAGGCTGGTTGGGGATCGCAGTAATTTTATATTCCACAGGAGAAGTGCTGCTGCCCGCTTCTCCGCTGAGAGTTCCCTTAGTCGCCTCTTACGACACCCACGGGAGGATATGGGTTGGTATTATTCTAAGCCCGGTACCACACGGGGCCCCGGTACCACATGAGGCAATTAATGTATGTGTTTTATATTATACATAGCTTTAACTATGCGTAGGTATGCAATGAGCAATCTCGATAGCTAGTTCCACAAATATCAATTTTATTTTAACAACCTTAGGTAGATTTCAGAGTGGCTACCTATTGAAACAGGTATAAAAGTATAGTGTAAACTGAACCTTATGGGTGTAAAAATTAAAGTCATTTTTCCAATTGTACTAAGTTATATTTGTTTACTTTTTGGCGAATATTTCCCATTTTTTTTTGTAGGTATAGTAATTATTTCTATACACAGCATAAGCAAAACACAGACAAGAGCTAGATCAATACTTGGAAAACCAATGATAGAAGATATTGTTTTCCTGACACTCAAGTTTTTATCATACCGAATTATATACAGGTTTGTCAAGGCCCCACGACGCCAGCAACCAAGCTACTTCAATCTATCAAATTTCTTTGATGGATTTTCAACTGTATCATTAAAGAATTAAGATTCAAGATAAGATTAAAGATTGATTGAGAAAATTTTATAGTATCTGGTAGCTTGACTTGCTGTCGTCTGTACATAAGAAGATAAATGGCTGCGTAGTACTCAATAAAATATATCGAGACTTGTTCTAGGTGATCTAAGGTTAGAATCTAACAAGAACTCAAGAAATCAGTACATCTAACAGGAGGATTTAAGATGCGTTTCCGAGATAACGCATTTTTTTTTTAGACTTTTGGGGGCTCCTATAACCCGCAACCTTTTTGTTGGGATGGGAAATCATCAAATGACTTCTCCCGCTCTGGGCGGAGCAGAAGGGCGTGTCAGACTTTTACTGACTAAAACCCACCCGTGTTTCTTCACTTGCCTGCGCGACGGCCAGGGCCACGGTTTCTTTTTTTAACCAACCCGCAACAACAACCCGTGACCTAAGGTTATTAAATTAAATATTTGTGCAAATTTGGTAGACACTTCTCTTTTGCTAATTGGCATGCAAACACATAATTCCTTTTTTATCTTTGCTAGTACTAAACCAGTAGTGGCCTACACGTGAATAATTTGTCAACCAGTTTAAAAACAACACTAAAAAATAAAAATCATTTTTAAAAACAACACTAAAAAATAAGAATCATTTTTAAGGCCTTGTAAAACAGTTTGCCGTGTGGTACCGGACTTAGAATACCTAGTACCATCCCATATCCTCCGTGTCGGAAGAGGCGACTAAGGGAACTCTCAGCAGAGAAGCGGGCAGCAGCGCTTCTCCTGTGGAATATCAAATTACTGCGATCCCCAACCAGCCTGCCAAGCGTGGGGATTATGGTAAACCCCCTAATAGCCTCGCGGAGGCCTTTGTCGAGCAGTGGACCTCAATAGGCTGAGAAGAAGAAGATGAAACAGTTCAATCATTTTAGTTGAAAGACACAGACGCACAGATGAAGCAAAAAAAGTGATTTGTCACTTTTCTGTTTTCTTTTTCAGATAAAAGTCTTTAACTAATATGTGTTACCGGTAATGACAGATGTATCAGAAACGTGGTCCCTCACTACGGCCCTCATAAAAAAGCTCAAGGTACGCACAAAGCTATGCAGCTATGCTATATATATATTTTTTTTATTCTAGGTGTTTTTCTACGTGATCGAATCAGGAATGAGGAGATTCGTAGAAGAAAGAAAGTCGCCGACATAGCCCAGTGGATTAGCTCTTTGAAGTGGCAGTGGGCGGGGCACATAGCATGTAGACCTGATGGCCGATGGGGCAGAAAGGCTCTCTAATGGCGACCACGTACTGGCAAGCGTAGCGTCGTACACCCACCGACTAGGTGGCGGATGCAGGCCGCGTCCAAGCGGGCATTTGGAAGACCTATCTATGTCCAGCAGTGGACTTTCTATGGCTGATATGATGCTGATGATGATGTTTTCTTTTTTAGCCTAGATTGTGTCCCGTGTATTGAGCAAAGGCGTCTCATTGTTGGCTTTTCATACATCTCAATTTTGGAGAATTTTTTGGAATGTCGGCTCGGCAAATATGATTGGATTGTCACTACACCTTCGTCACGGATCAACGTCCAGTGAGAGACGATCTTTGACCATCTCCTCGGGTGCAGTCGAATTTATAACTACATAATTATTTATGTTACTACTATGTTCCCAAAATAACCATGTATCTGTTTAAGGGTCTTCAAGGCTAGAGTAAAGGCTTTTAATAAACTAGTAGGTACTTCTTCACACTAGGAATTTCTCCTGTATCGTGGGTTCATTTACAAATATATAAACTCACATAGACAAACGGTCAGACCCGGGACAATAACATGTAGGTCATACAAATATTTGTTCCGTGCGGGAATCGAACCCGCGTCATGCAGCGCAGCAGTCAATAGCTTAACCACTGCACTATCCGCGCAATCAAATTTTCATTGCCATACATTATCAAAAATAAACCTATTATTTACATACATACATACAAATATGCATTACATCATAATACATTACAATGGTAAACATTAGGTTTATTTTGTGAATTAAATAGGTTTGTGCTATATATAGCACAATAAATAAAAACTACAAAAATAAAGCTCCGTACACATCGGTCCGTTATTCCGCATGTGTTAGATTTCGCTCGCTTCCGCGCGGAACGTGACCATTCTGAATTATTCATCACTCACCTACAAACATGGGTTCAAGGTTGGCACATAATCTGTTATATGCAGAAGCATGGAATTTGGTGATATTATGGTTTATGAGTTTCTTTTGTGGCAAATAAAGATAGAACAGGATAAGTAGAAGGTCCCTGTATACCATTAAATAGATGATATCAGAACCTTAAATGTATTGATGACTGTGTTCTTATGGAGTAAAATAGAATGCATACCATGTGAGCAAACGTCAACAGTCAATAAACAAGCACAAAAGTCATTATTTCGCAATAAACGTGCCTAAAATGGCAAGTGAAGTACGTCGGGATATGCGCGCTCCAACATGTCCTACTGCACAAATTACTCATACACACTTTTATCCTTAATTACATCATGGTTATAAACGATAAGTACATACTAAGTATCGAAGCATCGTGAAGGAATAAACATTTGAAGTGTCATTTCTTTTATTACCGTGCAATAATACCTTCGCAGACATGATATATCAAAGGTAGTTAAAAATACCAGTGAGAAACAAAACCTGTTTCCATTGTTTATTCTTATTTCAGCGACAAGTTTCCGCATTCGTTTATCGCACGCGGAATTTTCAACTTTCCGTAAATGCGTACGTAGCTTTACGACCTTGGATCGTATATCAAAATAATATAGATTTCTGGAGATTGTATGCTTTAGACACAAATGTATTTAATGTCAATTTGCAGAGCGTAAAGGAATATAATATCAAGGTTTGTTTTGAATCCACTTGTAAAGGGTTTTCTAGATAAATAGAGATTGCTTTATTACGTTCTACTATTAAAGATAATATCATTGGAGATTTTTTTAAATGTTATAACGTAGTGCTTCACCGCAATCCTGCCTGCTTGTAAGCTGTGACGCAATCGTTGATGATAAAGCGCACTAGTTTATTATGTTATGAAACTATTCACTTTAGCCTTGAAGACACTTAAATTGTAATCAGACGTTTAAGCCTTGTTTTATCTACATCGGAATTGTCATATGTGAACTACGTCTAACATTGACGTTACAGAAAATCCTACATCGCGCAAGAGAAGTTTACAGCGCAAGTTGCATGTAAGAATTTGTTTCCTTATATGCTATTTGCGCTGTAAACTTCGACTACTGATTATCTTCGAACTATCGATTAATGTGGGGATGTTGTAATCCTCACATTAATCGTACAGCAGTAGCCCACCAGACACGACACCCGCCTAGTCGGAGGAACTTCCCTTTTCTATGAGCTTTACATCCTACTCATACCTCTATAGACTAATATGGTACCGGTTTGAGCAAATAATTATTTTGATATACATATATGACACCTTTTTTAACCAACTTCAAAAAGGAGGAGGTTACTCAATGCGACCGTATATACCTATGCTTTTTTTATGTTTGTTCGCGGATAACTTTGTCGTTTATGAACCAATTTTGATAATTCTTTTTTCCTGGAAAGAAGACCTTCCCAAGGTGGTCCCATCATAAGGACATCAGGGTTTGATGGTGAAAGACCAGAGAAAACAAGGAAAACTTTTTAAAAAAATTGTAGGGTCTTCTAGTGCATTTGTAAGTTTTTTCGTGAGGTATTTGAATTACTTGAATCTATCTATAGATAATTATACACTATAACAATAATGTTTACCTACTTGCCCATTCATGCGCCTTTTTTGGATTGGCTATCATCAAATGGTAAGTACCTTTCGCTTTGAGTGATGTGGATGTGTCAGCCTTAAATTGACGAAAACCCTCCGGTGTTCTTTTTTTTTACTTGCCTGAGCGCCGGTGTCTCTTCGAACAACCCGTGGCCCTGGTAGCCCATTCCCACGCCTCAACTATTAAATGAAGCCTATCTGAATATCATTAAGTATGCTAATCAGGCTGTGCATCTTTCAATTCAAGAAACATCTTTTCCGAATGGAAAATCAAATGAAAATAATTCATGATCGTAATCAGCTCATTTCCCTTCGAGTGAAAATTAAAGTAAGATTCATTTAAAAACATAAATTTTCCTAACAGGAATGAATCAATCCGAACAAGTTTACAATAATGGAATAAAATGGATTATGTACGGTAAAAATCATTTAACAAAGGAATGAGTTAATCTAAACATACGATATGCCTTAAATGGGCATATTTTTAATTAAAAATCCTACTGACGTTTTAACACTTCGGTATTGATAGGTAAGCACTTGACGTATATTATTGTAAAAAATCTAAACTATTTAATTGCAGTTTACTAAAACAGCATTTTACTTACATTGCAGTGAGTTTACGATGACAAAACATTTATTGAAAACAGGACAGAATAAGAAAATAACACAATAAAAAAAGACGAGGGAAAAACTTGCGTCAAAAGTCAAAAGAGGGAGTGGAACAATTTGCCAGCGGCGGTGTTTCCGTTGGACTGCAATTTAAATGTCTTCAAGGCTAGAGTGAAAAGGCTTTTAATAAACTTGTGCGCTTTACCATCATCGATTGCGTCACTGCTTACCATCAGGCAGGATTGCGGTCAAGTACTAGTTTTAATGTAAAAAAAAAGAGATGTAGATTCATTGATGGTAAAAACGCAACATTGCGTACTTACAGCTATATGTATATAGATTTAGGAACTGTTAGGATTAGCATATCGATAACGCGTACCTAGAAGATTTTCCTCAACCAAAAATCGCCTAATAAAATACCCTGTTCAAAAAACCCGAAAACGTTATTAGTTTCACAAGACCTTTTTACCTTACATCCTCAGCCCTAATCCATAAAGTTTATCCGGTATTTGAGTAAACAAAAACAACAACACAATATGTTTTCTCCGCCATTTTAAGCTTCCATCTTAGCCCCAATTTCAATACATTATGAGGTAAATTTGAATACGTCAGGTGTGTCATATAACCCCGGACGGTGATTACTCAGTCACGGCTAATGCTATCCGGCGAACCGGTGATCCGGGCCGGATTCATTCCGACTTTTACGAGCCAACCGGGCGGATGTTTTGCGAGTTGATTTAAGCAAATCTTCTGTTTTTATTCGCTCCATGTAATACTAGCTTGTTTTGAAAACTTTACACTCAGTTGATTAAATTTATAGGTTGTTTTGAAATGGATTCTACAGGTGGTTTACTAGATTTCAATACCATCTCCGTATTATGTAACAAACAAGCTATATAGCTTGTAGCAAGCTATTGTATATACAATATGTAAAGAAAACCCTGTCCGATCCGTGAAGGTATTGTTAGGTATCGATAACTGATTCTACTAATGCCCACAAAGACAGACTAAACTTAAAAAAAAACCCGCTAAAAAAAAATATTATTTCACAAAAAGAGGTAACTTAATACATGTGTGATAAGCTACCCGTTCCGCGGGCGGCGGGGGGCAGGGCACGCGGCACCTGTGACGTGGTCGCGTCGCTATTCGCTTATAATAATACCGGTGTTGTCACTTTTTTTAAAAATTACCAAATTTCGGGGAAATTGGAATTAATTCCCGGGGAAAAAAGGATTGTTTCAAAATTCATTAGTATTGTTACTATGATGATTATGTAAAATTTTATATTATATTTGGTCATGTGTTTACCTAACCTCTATTATCCTTACGGGTCGGACAGGGTTTTCTTTACATATTGTATAACAAGCTATATACATCATTATTTTTTGTTTATGTTAAACCCGAAACACGTGTCCAGTATTTTTAAGTAAAGAATCTATGGACAAAATTTCAAAAAGACATAATGAAAAACCACTAAGTTATGAGTTACTTGGTTGTCCCAACAAAAATATGACTGAAGGTCCATACGGGCGAGCGCGGGCGTTGACCTCTGGCATCAGCTGTGGCACGCAGCGCAAGTACTATGATCTATCGTAACGGCTCGGTAATCTTTCTGCACTATTTCTAAATGTATTTGGGAAAAAATATAACATGGTGTAAAAATGATTGAATCGATTCAGTAGCTTATTTTTAAATGTGTCAAAGGTGTTTGCCAATTAGGGGGCGGGTTCCGCATAAACAAAAATTAACGTTGTATATGCTTGTATTTGTAATTGTAAGCAAATAGTTCCGTTCACTGGTCAATTTACTGAATATGGCACTTGAGTTTCATGCCCGTTTTCCTTCGTACGAATCTAGTATTTAGATGGGATCTACAATGAATTTCATTTAATTCAAAAGGACAAAAGTGATTAATAATGTTGTCGTAAATAATTTTTATAGATGAGGTGCCTCTTAAAGATATTTCGCTATGCCAAGAAATACTGAACAACAGAATAAAATAAATATTTAAGATTCCCCTTAAATATTTATTTTATTCTGTTTGTTCCCATACAACAGATGTGATTTTTGTAGGTAATGCTACGGAAGCCTTTTAGAACGAGGCCGATCTGCACTTCGCCGGCTTTTCAATCCAGTTTACATAAACGACCCGCTTTTCAAACAAAAATGAATATAATTTTTTGTTCCAGCACCCTATTTGCGTAACATACCTACTATAAGTATCAATTCCAAGCATATTTATAATCTATTGCTCCTTCATCATCAACCTTTTTATCGTCCTTCTGCGAGGCCGTGATGTTGCAGAAGGAAACTGCGGAACGGGAGAGGGAGATCTCAACTCCCTTTTCGGGCCGCAGTGGACGCACCGGGCGCCGAGGAAGGGCGGATAACGCCCTCCTCCGCCTCCCATGAATGGGTCCAGGGGCGAGGGACTTGGGGAAGTTCCCGCCCTCTATTTGATGGACCCCGAGGCGCTTCTGAGGCGATGCACGGGGTAGAGTAACACCCCATTACCCCGTGCAGGAGACGAGGCCCGGACAGACCGGGCCAGGACGAGGGTGTGGAACCGTGGAAGAATTTAGACTCCCGCGGCCCCACGCGCGCTCGTGAGAAGACACACCGGGGTGGTTTTAGTCAGTAAAAGTCTGAGAGACCCCGTCGCCCACCCCAGGACGGCGGACATCGTTTGAGGATTTCAACCCCGGAAAAAAAAAGTGTTGGCGATTTCAGACTTAAAGTCCAGGTTTCCTCAAGATGTTTTCCTCACCTCATAAGTCATTGGTGTCCAAGATATACTAGACTTAAACATTGCTCCTTGTGTTCGCAAACTGTGAGCTCAACAACGTAAATAACGCAATGAATGTTGTTGAACTGTCAAAGTAAAACCCATTGGTACTGATAAAGTTTTACGCAGGAGTTTTGGCGGGAAGTCAAGCTGAGTGTCACGCTCATTTTTCATTGGACTTTCAAAATTATTTTTAGTATTGTTAACTAAACAAAAGTGCGTGATTTTTGTACTAAAAAGTGCATTCAGTAAATAATTCATAAAGAACAGTGAAGTATCGCAGCATAGTAGCCACATCATGACTTTGCCTCAAACCTCCCTCGTAAGACGGTTCACGCGGCCGTCTTTTTGACATGAATAATTCATTACCTATGTGACATTGGCTAAATGCACAAACAGCGTGAAGCCAAAATAGCAAGAGTTTTACGCAACCACCCTACCCATTCAAGCCGAACTACGTTCCTATAAAAAGAAGAAATTCAACGTCTTTGTATTGATAAAAAACCAGCTGTTGTACCGGTCGAAACACTTGACCATTGACCGAAGATAATGCATGCGAGGTGCATCGTGTAATGCAATGTATGTTCGTGTTGTAATAATATAATTGTTTGGTGCAAGGTTTACTGGAAAAATAGGTTTATTTTAATGGAAGAAATTCGAAAGTCATTTATTCAAAATGTATAAAACTGTCTCTCGCCCTTACGTTGTTAACACCACTACGATCCGGACGAAGCGTTTCGCCTCCTCCTTTATACCGCGTACATCGAGGGAATGGAACAATTTGCCAGCGGCGGTGTTTCTGTCGGACTACAATTTGAGTGTCTTCAAGGCTAAAGTGAATAGGCTCTTAATAAACTAGTGCCCTCTACCATCAACGATTGCGTCACTGCTTACCATCAGGCGAGATTGCGGTCAAGCGCTAGTTTATAATTTATAAAAAAAAAAAACACTTCCCATGTCCCATTCGTCACCAGCATAAGACTGAAGTTTAAAAAAGTAATTTTTAAGATACCACGGACGGCAGCACGTCAAGCTACTGTCATATTTCTTCATTAAATTTTCAACTTTATCGCTTAGGTCTTAAGGCTCAAGTTTGATTGGGAATATTTGAAAGTTTAGGGTAGCTTGACCTGCTGTTGTCCGTACAATAAATATATATACATATACTCGTTTTGTGTTATAGTTGAGATTGATACTGAATTTATTACAATCATCTTACATATCAGCTGTTACACTTAAATCAACCCATTTGAACTCTCTTATCTTCTGAATGTATAGTACTTTCAATGAAATTAATTAGTTAGTTTTTACGTAAAATACTAATGTCCACGTTAAAAACCTTTTAGGATCAGGGGCGGTCAGTACCTGGAACTTTTAATATTTTACTATAGATCTACTAAATCTGAAATGTTTTCTTATTCGGTCATACCTACTTTTTTTTATAATTACAAATTAGTGCTTGATCGCAATCCCGCCTGATGGTAAGCAGTGATGCAATCGTGGATGGTAAAGCGCGCTTGATTATTAAGAGCCAAACACTCAAAAAAAAAAGAAAAAGTGTCTAAGAAGGAAGACGGCATTTCAGCGAGGTGATGCAATGTTAAACCCAACAACACGACCAACGATACTGCGCCAGAGGGATATTGATTTGGAAACCAAACACCGGATGACCGACACAACAACATTTGGCGCATCGTACCCGGCACACGTCGCAACACAACTGCTCAGACCCGTCCTCCGTACGACTTCACCAGACATCATGCCGGAACACGACGAATCGCTTGGCGGCAAGACTTAGTCTGGTGGGTGGTAACTTCCCCCGGCAGCCGATGTTGTGACCTACCACCGTACATTTTAGTAGCAGGGCTGTTATAATTTTGCCGCGTTAAAATGACTTAAGCCAAAATACGTAGCTGTGTTTAACTGCCATTCACTTCTCGATACTTGTGAATGTCACACTGTTTTTTTACCGATATACATTATGTGTTATTATTTTGTTTTTATTACGTTATCATCATTAACAGAGTCTTTCGAGATGTTAAAATTTTATACTGAAAACATTATTCATTAGTAGGTGTCCGCCGTTTTTTGGACATGCGAACGATCATTATCACGTAAAAGAATCTTCTTCTTCTCAGCCTATAGGGTCCACTGCTGGACAAAGGCCTCCCCCCCCCCCCGCTTCCCTGGTGAGAGTTCCCTTAGTCGCCTTTTACGACACCCACAGGGAGATATGCGTAAAAGAATAATTAGGTCATATCTGAAGTAGTAATGGGCGCGTTTTTCCTCTTTCTTCCATCTTCCTTCAAAAATGTTTCCAATTCCATGTCTTTGTACGATTTCGGTCTTCCACTACGTTCTTTGTCATCTCAGTTTGTAAACTTTTGAAACCACTCACGACAACTTCTCTCTCTTGAAGCAGCTTCACGTTCTTTTGTCTAAAGCTACAATTAATGGCGAATAGAGCTGTAGCTGAGAAGATGACCTGTTACAACAAACTCCCCTGTGGCACAGCTGTCTGTTCACTGAGAAAAACTTGCTTCTACACAGTAGTGCGTATGCAAAGTAAAACAATTTGGGTCTTATTACAAAAACTTAAATACATGTTCAACGTGTTTCTAATGTCAGTGTCATATCAAAGTCCATATAATGTTTAAATTTTTATTATTATTATAATAATTAAGTTGTTCTTGAATAGCGTTTAATCTGAAGAACTTATAAACAAACATTATTTCTGTGGTATCATGTAGTGTATTCTGTGTATTATGTTTAAGCAAAAGTTTAAAACTTCTATCTTAACTTCGTTTCATTTCTGAACGCAAAAAAGTGCTCAAACAAAGCAATAAAATACTTACATTTTATTGCTTTGTTTGAGCACTTTTTTGCGTTGTCAGAGAAATTGTTCAGATCGTCATTAGTGTGTTATGCTGTACGCAGAGAGCGTCATTATTCCTATGTTAAAATTTGACGTATTTGTTTCAAATTGAAATTTATACAAATATCAACTTTATTTTAATGATGACTCTCACTATTGAAAAAGTTATAGAAATGTTTGTAGTTGTAGCGTAATCTGAACTCTATTGGTTAGGGAATTAACATTATTTTTTCAATAAAATGAACTCTATTGGGTATAAATTACTATTTCATAAAATCATATTCATTTTGACGAATATGTATTGCAATATTATTTTGAAGCAAAAACGTGTTGTATTTTTCACTTGTTTTTGTATATAGCCAAAATTTTGTATGTAGTTTTCGTTGTTTTTGACCGATTCATAAATAAGTATGCTTTTATTTTTATTGTCCGTTGATACAACAACAATCATTTAATGGTATTTGATCTCCTCATTTCTAATTCGATCACGCAGAGAAACTCCGAGCATAGCTCTTTCCATCACCCTCTGTGCGACTCTGAGCCTTCGTATGAGGCCCATTGTGAGCGACAATATCAGTGTGCGTTAAATTACGCATTTCTCTAACTAATAAATAAGTAACTTATATATGGCCAAGTTGATTACATTTTTAGTACCAGATTCGTACACAGAAATGTCTCACTTTATTGTACTTTAACGACTTACAAAGTGGAACATGTACCTAGGTACATAAACATTTTTACTTTTTAATAAAAAAGAGAATAGAAAAAGTTTCTCAATCTCATGAAATTTTGGCAATAATTTTAAGTATAATCAAAATGAAAATAGAATAGAACACTCTTTATTATGTACCTACACAATATGAATTACACAACATAGATATGAATATTTTACAAAGGATAACACAATGGGCGGTTTTAACGCTAAGAGCGATCTTTTACAGACAAACTTTGGATGGGATGTCAAGGGGAAGGAGAGGTAATTAGTTGAAGTATACACATAATTTGAATGTGAGTGAACTTCAGTAAGAAGTTCCAGTTCTTAGCGGTAGAAACAAGAATTTTCTGTCCCCTCGAATGACATACTTCCTGCGTCAAAACATTTTACACAACACTAACTGCACTGCATGTTTTTTTTATATGCTCCGCTCCTATTGGTCGCAGCATGATGTTATATAGCCTAAAGCCTTCCTGGATTAATGGGCTATACAACGCCAAAAGAATATTTCAAATCGGAGCAGCAGTGCCTGAGATTAGCGCGTTCAAACAAACAAACAAACTCTTCAGCTTTATAATATAGGACCGAGATTCCGAGGCTTCGGGGCGGATCTCAAAAAAAAAAAAATAGATTTTTGAACTCAGCGAATCCAGATCTATATGATTATCTATAGTGGTGAGGGTTTTGAGCAACTTCGGGCACATACATAGAGACAGACATACAAACATATGCACTTTATAGGGATGGATTAGTATAGATATGTATTAGGATTGCCTGTTGGCAATCTAGATCAAATTACGGTAATGCTTTAGTCGTGCTAGTTATTTTAAAGAATTAAATGTGTGCCAACAAAACACTGAATTCTAAGAATGCACTAACACATTATTATCAATTAGACACTTTTAAATTTATCACCCATTTTAAGAGAGTGCTCTCCTTCGTTATGTTAATTAGTGCATTGTTTTTCTAAGTGGTTCACAAGTAAGTTCATCCTACATTTCAAATGTGAAAGTTTGTGTGTATGGACGGATGGATGTCTGTTCATTCACGTAAAAATTACTTAAAACGGATTTGGATGAAATTTGGCACATAGATCAACTAATAATCACTAAATATAGATAATCACTAATATTATAAATGGGAAAGTGAGTTTGTTTGTTCCGCTTTCACGCCGTAACTACTGAACCGATTGCTTTGAGATTTTGCAGACGTAAAGTTTGAAGTCCGGATTAAATAATAGGGTACTTTTTATCCCGAAAAAATTGATATTCCCGATGGAAATCTAAAAAACTGCTAGTAGCTGTAAGCTAGTAGTTTATACAAGTGGAGATCCGCAGAAGAAAGAGAGTAACCGACATACAACGTTTTTTTTTTCATTCAGGTACCACCGTAGCACAGGAATCAGGGCTTCAAATTAAATGTAACTCCATTTATTATCACAATTAAAAAAAAATTGGCGTCGACGCAATGTATCTTTTTCTTTTTTATTGGCACGTCTGTTTCTTCAAATTGGCTGTCAATTATCATACATTTGGCAAGTTTACTTAACCTCAATATCGACACGTGTTAACTTATGTTACACACCGTTATTATAATTTCAACGAAAAACACTTCAACGTTAAGACGTTGCCTAGACTATGCAACGAGATATTCCTGTTACAGTAATTATTCTAATTTCAAGAAGACGTTACTTAGAGAAAATGATTGTTTGCCTGAAGGGATTCTAGTGGTTTTAATTAAATATGTAAGGAGTAACCTCACTCCATTCGAAAAAAGAATGTAAGACATTTTAACCAACCTTTTTCTACAATCCGGTCAACCGATTTTGCCTTTTATTACGTTGATGTTACGACAATGATAGCTGCAGCATATAGTTGGTACTGTAACCGCTCTTTATTCTTTTAATGCCATTCTTATTCCTACGGACTAGAAGTCAAAATAGGTTAAACGGGCTGTAAAAAAGGTTTGTTTAAGATTCTAACCTTATTTTAAATGAAGTGTAAGTTACTTACTGGCTTGAAGACCCATCGCTTTGAGGCAAAATCAAAGAGAAACAAGTCTTGATAGCTGTCCATTTGATTATATAGATATACTTGTTAAGACCTAGGCCTCGTTCATCCTTACTTATATTATATATTATTATATATCCATACTAATATTATAAATGCGAAACTCTGTTTGTCAGTCTGTTACGCTTTCCCGCTTAAACCTCTCAACCGATTTTGATGAAATTTGGCCCCGACAATCTTTAGACCCTGAGAAAGGACATAGGCTACCTTTTATTGAAAAAAAAAGATATTCCCGAGGGAAATCTAAAAAGCGCGATATAACCGAATTCCACGCGGACGAAGCCGCGAGCGGAAAGCTAGTATATTATAAATGGGAAAGTGAGTTTGTTTGTTTGTCCCGCTTTCACGTCGTACCTAACTACTGAACCGATTGCTTTGAAATTTAGCAGACGTAAAGTTAGAAGTTCGGATTAAATAATAGGGTCTTTTTATCCCGGAAAAAGTTGATATTCCCGAGGGAAATCTAAGAAGCGCGATATAACCGAACTCCACGCGGGCGAAGCCGCGCGCGGAAAGCTAGTACTAAATATAATGTTTACAAAGATACGTATTATACAGAACTACACTTACTTACTCAAGTCATCATCATCATCATCATCTCAGCGTTAATCCCAGTCGCATCCGTAGCTTTTTGAGTCTGGGGTCCGCTTTACCAGTCTGACTGCTGATTTTGGCTAAACTTCGATATTTTCCGTGAAGCGACTGCCGTCTGACCTCCACAACCCGAAGGCGATATCTAAGCATTGCAGTTAGACCAATTGTTAGACTTTTGAGGGCTCCAACAACCCGTAACGACTGCCACTAGATGTTCGTATGGCAACTGGGACCAACGGCTTAACGTGCTTTCCGAGGCACGACCAGACCAGTGCAAATACTCATATTCATGCATACAAATATTTGCACTGTGTGGGGATCGAACCCGCGCCTCCCTGCGCAACGGCCGCGTTCGCTACCGCTACGCCACGGAGGCTGACTTACTTACTCAAGTGACTTACTTAATACAAGTAATGCTTGAATGTTAACACAGCTTTTGTAATTCGGTCCTTGAACTACGGTTAAATGATAATTGATTTTATTTTGTAAGTTTGTACAAACACTTTTACGCGTCAATCATATTATTTTAATATCCAGAGAGATACTTAGACACTAGTTGTCTTATTACAAAACGAAATCTAACTTTAGTAAGCTTATTGGGATGGGAAATCATTAAATGACTTCCCCCGCTCTGGGCGGAGCGGAAGGGCGTGTCAGACTTTTACTGAATAAAACCCACCCGTGTTTCTTCCAGGGCCACGGTTTCTTGTTTAACCAACCCGCAACCCTGGCCCAAGAGGCATCGGTCTTCGTGGACTCCGTCACGATGGTCAGTATTTGTGTTACGAACTTTATGTATAAAGTTCTTAATTCAAAAGTGACAATTTAGTACCGAGCTAAGCTGTCATTTTTATATAAAGAACTGTATTTCTACGACGCTCGACGGTTAAGTGCATACTTCAATAATCAATTACATGGTTTAAGCCCGATCTAAGAACCCGTAACGACTGCCACTAGATGTTCGTAAGGCAACCGGGACCAACGGCTTAACTTACTTTCCGAGACACGACCAGACCAGTGCAAATATTCATATTCATGCATACAAATACTTGCACTGCGCAGGGATCGAAACTGCGCCTCCTTGCGCAGCGGCCGCGTTCGCTACCGGCACGCCAGAAAGGCTGTCTCGTGCACGTCTATTAGTGAATGAATAGTATTTTTTTAATAAGTAAACAGATTTCAACAAGCCAGTAGGACAAAGTCTACAAATCGTAAGTACAATTAGTAAATAATGTACAAAACAAGTCAGTCTTTCCAATAATAGCAATAAAAATCTGCTTTTAAAACAGTATACCTACAGCGATTGTAACATCCACGCTTGCACTCTAACCTCGAGCTCATCAGTAGCAAAAAAATTCTTCTACAAAATGACAGAAGCTCATTAATCCTCGTTTTTATGCAAAATTTATAAATAAACAGTACTTACGAGTAGTTATTTTTCTGTATACCTGACGCAAGTCTGTACATATGTATACATATATATGCATGCGAGACGTATAGCGTTTTATTTCGTCATCTGTACTTTGATAGGTAGTTAAAAAAAGTAAAGGATTGAATGTCGGTGGCTTTGGTTCTTCTGCGGATCTCCTTATTTCTGATTCGATAGCGCAGAGAAACTACGTGCATAGCTCTTTACATCGCCCTTTGTGTTACCTTGAGCCTTCGTATGAAACCCATTGTGAGCGACCACATTTCAGTTCCATAAGTAATCACTGGCAACACACACTGGTCAAAGACTTTAGTCTTGAAACACTGTGGTATCTTGGACGACGAGAGGATGAAGCGTAGCTTCTCGAACTATAGAGGTCCACTGCTGGACTAAGGCCTCCCGGCCTTAGTCCAGCTGTTGAGTGGAGCAGTTGTGTTGCGATATGTGCCGGGTACGACGCGCCAAATGTTGTTGTGTCAGGATTTTGGTTGTGGAGGGTCTCTAGATAAACCTCCCTATGGCGCAGCATCGTTGGTCGTGTTCTTGGGTTTAAAATTGCATCATCTCGCTCACCTACCGTCTTCCTTCCTATCCACTCCGTTTTTTAGAGTGAATAGGCACCTAATAAACTAACGCGCTTTGCCATCAACGATTGCAGCACTGCTTACCATCAGGCGGGATTGCGAAGCACTAAGTAGTTTATAACGTTAAAAAAAAGTTACGGTTTACTAGAACATTTTACTGAACATTTTTTTTTTATTTGGCACCGCACTATGCAGCGTAGCATGCTCGTCTGTCGCCCGACACGCGGCGCTGACGAGCGGCGCGACTGACGCACGTAATACGCAGTGGGTAGCAACGTATGCAACGCTGATGGCAACGCAGGAGCAATTCGGGGCATATGCCATTAATTTCTTATATCCATTTTTATGGTTGGGAAAAACTTACATTGACAACTTATATTAACAAAAGAATAAATGTATCATTGTGAATCCCATATATTCACAATGATTCATTTAATTTTTTGAGTAAATGTGTAGTGGTGAATTAAATGTTTTAATCTACTACTACTCTACTATAATACTATTATATATAATCTTTCTGTAACATATATTCAAAATTTTAGTGTCAACTCCCAAAATTTTAGTAGGTATTCACAGATACAATCTGTCAAAAAAAACTATAACTTCTCCACGTTTATGACAATTGCTCGCAAATTAACGTTTTCAATTACGGGAATTCTTTTTCATTTCTCCAAACCACACCATAATATTAAATATTATAAAACCTATATATTCTTCGCACGACGTGTGCCAATAATGGAATATCAGTGACGCAGTTAGCATAGCACAAGAGTTACGAGTTGTAGGTCGGAGTTTCGAACCCAGAAACGTTCTAATTTGTGTAAATGAAAAGTGAAGAAGAACATTGCGAGGAAACCGACATGTCCCAGATACAAAAATTCGAAGACATGACGTGACATCTACCAAAACGGACTGGGCCAGCGTGAGGGATTAGGTACGGCTCACTCACACAGAGGAAGCCTTTTTCCCATACATAACACATAATCAGCCTATAAAGTTCCCACTCCTGCTACAGAGGCCTCTCGGGGAGAGGGAGAGGGCCATAATCTACCATGAAGGTTCACTGCGGGTTGGTAGATGTCACATGTATTCGAAGTTTTGGTTCTAGAGTATGCTTCTTCACGATGGTTTTCCTTCACCGTTTTGAGAGCAGTGGTGATGAAATAATTTACACAAAGTAAATGAGGGACTGGAACAATTTGCCAGCGGCGGTGTTTCCGTCTACATTTTGAGTCGGCTACAATTTGAGTGTCTTCAAGGCTAGAGTGAATAGGCTCTTAATAAATTAGTGCGCTTTGCCATCATCGATTGCGTCACTGCTTACCATCAGGCGGGATTGCGGTCAAGCGCTAGTTTTAATTGATATAAACAAGCACCTGGCGGGGTTCAAACCTACATCTTGTAAGTCGCGAACGATACCCTTAGGCCACTACTGCTCTTTTGCCCCAACAGTGGCAATATTATAGGCTTATATAATTGGGATCAGAATTGGTGAGATGGGGGGTAACCTTTTGATCAATACTCATGCCGTCTTTATACGATAAAAGGCCTATATACTTAAAATAAATTTGAAGAGTTTGTTTGTTTAAATGCGTTTAACTCTAGAACCTCCAGTCGGATTTCAAAAATTCTTCTTGTATTTGATAGGTCAATCATTCAGGAAGAAAATAGTATATTTAATATGATGTTAGGACTCCAAAAGCCCAACAAGACGAAAAAGAGTGAAGGTGATGCCATGCGACGAGCCCGGTCAGGGGTACATACATACATACATCATCATCATCATCATCATTTCAGCCGATAGACGTCCACTGCTGAACATTGGCCTCCCCCAAGGATCTCCACGACGACCGGTCTTGCGCCTCCCGCATCCAAAAAAGCTTATGATGATACAATGCTATTATCAGTATTCGACTTAGCATATAAATAAAAGGCAATGTTTACAAGAAGCAAGGTCTTGCAGTTTCGCCGCTGGTATCGGTACTCGTTATGTCAAAACCGGTTTAGATACCAAGACGATCGACGGCGACGGTATTAGTCATTGCGAAAAATACTTTGTTTTGAGATAGCTGTGTGTTTTGACTGTACGTGTTAGGGAAGAGGTAATTATAATACTCTGTATACTAGTTCTTCTCCACGTTTTCGTCCGTGAAATATGTTTGCTTTGAGGAGATCCGCAAAAGAACGAGAGTAACTGACATAGCCCAAAGAATTACAACACTTAAGTGGCACTGGGCCGGGCACATTACCCGTAAGAACTAGGGTTGTAACGGAGCTTCGCCTCCGCTTCCGTTACTGCGGAAGTTCCGCAAGAAATCGTATCTTCGCTTCCGCCTCCGCCTCCGCACAATTTTTAGCGGAGTTATAACGGAGGTTTATTTACGTATTTATGCAATAAATAAATAGTCCGGCCGCGTTTGAGCGCGAAATGGGCAAGAATCAACTAGTGCGAGGCGGGAATGCGGCAAGCACAATTTGTTTCTCCTTAATTTTCATTACAAGAAGGTAATATTTTTTTTTACCAAGTATACTACTATTAATGGACGTATTTAAAATAAAAATTTTGTTTTAATTAACCATAAATTTCAATTTTATCTATATGTACTTTCACCTCCGCCTCCGCCTCCGTTAACCTCCGCATCCGCGGAGGTGAGACTCGTCGCCTCCGCATCCGCCTCCGCCTCCGCTAACAAGCCTCCGTTACAACCCTAGTAAGAACGATGCCCGATGGGGCCGACGGGTTCTCGGGTGACGACCACGGGGAGTGGGGACAATGGGGGAGGCTTATGTTTCGGCTGAAATGATAATGTGATGATGACCCCAGAGGGACAATTCTCATCAAATTTCAAGAACGTTCACAGTCTGAAGGCTAATTCTCGTAATTAAAAACTTTCAAAATCATTCATCACATTTTTTTGTCGCCGAAATGAGCCTGCGGCTACATTTTGAACGTTCATACGGGAATTGCCCTTCTAGTGCCTTATTCGGTTGAGTTCAACCGTCTTCGAATGTCAAACAAGACAAGTAACCTAGCTACCGAAATGTACAAACAAGCTGGAAGCGACTTCAATTTTATAAAGTGTTCGTATTTTTATTAGTAAACAACTCCATCCATCATGTCAATTCGATGTCGTTTTTTATACAAATGCACTACAGTGTACCGTCATGAAGGTAACATACATTTGTACTAATGAATTTACACTACACTGCTAATTCTTGAATACGAAAAAAAAAAGCGTAAGAAAACAATAATAGTAATAAAGTTAATAACATTTTCTGTTTCACACTTATACGTGAGACAATGTAATTTACTGGAAACATTAGGTGCAGAATCATTTGTGAAGCTAGTAAGCAGTATCATTTTTACACACGCGTGCACAAAAACATACCACTTCCAGTGTAAGCCAGAGATCGTTTCGATCGTTTCCAGCGAAAGTGCCGGCTGCTTCGAGGTCAGTAGAAATGCGGGGAGGGGCTTGCGTACGCGCCGGTTTGCGTAACACCGCGTAATCAGTGACAACTGACATTGGTTGTATGTGGGTTACGATCGGCATTTTTACTGTCGGCGAATCTTTTGTAGAGATTTTATATACCTACTTGAATATGTTTTTAATGTTAAATAAGTTTTAGTTAAGAACTTGTATATTTAGGTAAGTAGTAAGTACTTATTTGGAAGATGTTCCACGGGCATGAATGGTCTTTTGTAATCGAAATGACTTCTTTTGTATACATATATGTATATACAGCTTTTTTTTTTAAAATAAGGTAATGTTGCGTCGTGATAACGTAAGGTCGTGGTGGCCTAGTGGTTAAAACACTAGCCTCTCAAGTATGAGTGTGCGGGTTCGATTCCAGGTCAGGCAAGTACCAATGTAACTTTTCTAAGTTATATGTACTTTCTAAGTATATCTTGGACACCAATGAAAGGTGAAGGAAAACATCTTGAGGAAACCTGGACTATAAGTCTGAAATCGCCAACCCGCATTGAGCAAGCGTGGTGACTATGCTCAATCCTTCTCTGTATGAGAGGAGACCTGTGTCCAGCAGTGGGACGATAAAAAAGGTCGATGCTGATTGATAACTAGTGAGAGAATGGACTGTAATGGAGATTATTTCTGATGAAAACACGTATATTTTTAATTACAATGTTGTATTCGCAAGCTAACTAGGCAGACTGACTTGACAGACAAAATCAAATCTATCAAAAACTACTCGTAATTTAAAAAGGTATAAAAAACATATATACAAGGAGGCCGGTGCCTGCCAGTAGTCAATATACCGGACCCCCAGTGGCACACTAACAACTGGTGGCTGCTGGCAGGGATGCGGCCTCCATCACAATGAGTTTACGGACCGGTCTGCGCAGCACGCCTCCTTTGGTGTGCACGTCGGCTACACGGACCGCTCCGTCAGGTCCTATGTACACTTTTACTATCCTTCCTAGAGGCCACAAGCCACGAGGAAGGGTAGGGTCTGCTATTAGCACCACGTCACCCTCGCCAAGATTCGATGCGTTGGTATTGGGACCTCTCGGTCGAAGCGTGGGCAGGTACTCGCGTAGCCATCGTGCCCAGAATTGGTCTGCAAGGCGCAGAGTTCTCCGCCAATCACATTGCCGGACTAGGTCTGAATCTGTCAAAGACGAGGTCCATGGTACGACCGATGAAGAGCCCAAGATAAAGTGAAATGGCGTCAGGGCCTCCGGTGCGTCTGGAGAAGAAGCGACGTAGGTGAGCGGTCTAGAATTTACTATTGCCTCGGCCTCAAGTAAAAGCGTAGATAAGACTTCTTCCTTCAGTGGTTGATTAAGGCAAGATCTGAGCGCTGTTTTTACGGTCCGCACTAATCGCTCCCAGGCTCCACCCATGAATGGAGATGCGGGTGGAATGAATCGCCAGTTGATTTTGTGGTTTGTTGCGTACTCGATTACCGATTCATCGTGGAGTGCGCGTAGTTCTCGAGATGCTCCGACAAAGTTTGTTCCATTATCTGAAATTATAGTCGTGGGTGATCCTCGTCGAGCAATAAAACGTCGGAGGCTCATGATGGCGCTATTGGAAGAGAGCGAGTTGACAACTTCTAAGTGAAGTGCTCTGGTCGATAGACATGTGTACAATGCGACGTATCGTTTTTCGTTGCGTCTGTGTATGCTCACCAGGATCGGTCCGAAATAATCGAGGCCTACATGAGTAAAGGGCCTTTTATGGTGATCCAAACGTTCTGTCGGTAGATCGCCAGTCTGAGGTTGGGTAGGTTGACGGCTCCACCTTCTGCACTTCAAACAGGCGCTCGCTACGCTTCGAATTGTTCCTCTGGCCCTCAGGATCCAATACCTTTGACGAAGTTCATTCAAAACAAGCTCGTTGAACTGATGTGAAGCTTTGATGTGTTCATGAAGAATTATAAGTCGTGAAACGTGGTGGCGACCGTCGAGGATCATCGGTGATTTTATCTCATCATCTACTCCCGGCGCAGAACTTATACGCGTGTTTAATCTTAGTAGACCTTCATTGTCCATTAAAGGTGCGAGTTTCTTAATTCGACTGTCCTTGGGCACTGGCTTCGAAGATCGCAAGGCTACCAATTCGTCAGGAAAACTCTCTGTCTGGGCTTGACGTACCAACATCTTCTCCGCTTCCATGATGTCTGTTGCATGAAGTCGGTGGGGGGACGTCGTGCTGTCTAGATATAATTTAGAATTTAGATCTATTGGTCGAGACAGTTTAAGCCGAAACAGTCGTGCGCCCTGGAGAACACGGGCGGTTGCGCGAAGTAAACGCAGCCAAGAGCTGAAACGCGACGGCTCGGGAACTGAATTCGAGGATGTCACGTCGAGGAGCAGAACCACCAGATTAGATTTTAATTCAGGATCGGGTGGGTTCTCTTCCTCCACAGTGGTGCGTTCGGTCGGCCAAGTGTGTGATGGTTTAATGAGAAACTGCGGGCCTGTGAACCACCGGTGACTCTCAGTAAATTTTAAGTGTTTTGGTTTTGTCGCGTCGTCTGCGACGTTGAAAGAGGTAGGGATCCATCTCCAATTGGATGGATTTGTGGTTTCCCGTATCTCTCCCAACCTGTGTGCCACGAACGGCTTGAAGGCTCGAGCGTCACTACGGATCCACTTACGGACGGTTGTCGAATCTGTCCAAAAGGTGGTTGCGGAGGGCTTAAAACGATGAGCTCCTAAAATTGTTTGCGCAAATCGAGACGCAATAAGCGCTGCTTGCAATTCTAAACGAGGAATTGAAACGGGTTTAAGAGGGGAGACGCGAGCTTTGCTGCCGATGAGCATCGTTGACACGGAGTTGTCAATGTAAGTGAAACGCCAATAGGCAACACAGGCGTAGGCTTGCTCGCCCCCATCGGCAACTACGTGTAGCTGAACGTCTAACAAATCTGGCTTAGTCATATACCAGCGAGGGATTTTGATGTCGGCCGCGACGCGCAGCTGAGTGGACCAGTTCTCACACTCAGTAACGTACGGTTCGGACAATTGCGAGTCCCAGTCAACCCCTGCTCGCCATAATCTCTGAATCAAAATACGGCCCCAGATGACAACCGGCATCAATAGTCCGAGAGGGTCATACACTTTCATAACATTTGATAATAGAGTACGTTTGGTTAAAACGCCCTTCGTTATCTGGGGTACCGCACGAAAGCCTAGTAAGTCTTGTCCAGGGTTCCATTTAACACCTAAGACACCTATGTCGCTACAAGGAGGCAGGTAAACATCTGAAGTAGCGTCACTTCGAAATTTTTTTGGGACGAGTGACAACGCTCCTGGATAATTGGATGTCCATGCCCGCATTTCGAAAACACAAGCCTTGTGTACTGTGACGACGTCTACGGCAAGTTGGGCTGCGTCAGCTATATTAGACAGGCTTCCTAAATAATCGTCCATATAATGGTCATCTATGATCGCTTTACAGGCGGCGGGGTAGTCCTTTTCAAGCATTTTTGCATTTTTATTTTTGATATGGAGAGCGATAAAGGGGCTTGAAACTGCACCGAAAATCATGGACGACATTCTGTATTCCTTAATACGGCCATCTTTGTCTCGCCAGAGAAAACGTTGAGCGTCCCTGTCACTCTTGATAATCTTCACCTGAGGAAACATCTCCTTGATGTCACCATTTAAAGCCACGGCACCTTCTCTAAAGCGGAACAAAATGTCAAGAAGGGGAGACAATAGATCGGGACCCTGCAAAAGCAAACTGTTAAGGCTCACGCCTTTTGTAGTCGCTGCTGCATCGTGTACTGCTCTTAACTTCTTTTTCTGTGGGTGAAAAACTCCGAAAATTGGCAAGTACCAGCGAATTGTACCGTCTGTGTTGACACAATGAATGTTTGTCGGTAATCGTTGATGATAGGTCTCCGGATCGCACTCTTCGGCGTAACCCTTGCTGATCATGTCATCTAAAAATTTTTGAAAGGCTGCAGAAAACTCTGGGTCTTTTGACATTTGTCGTTCAAGAGCCATAAAACGTGACAGGGCCTGCGGATAACTGTCGGGTATGGTTTTCGGCAATTTCTCCTTCCAAGGAAGGCCAACTTCGAAATGGCCGTCCTCGAGCTGATGAGCAGAAGATTCGATAATATCCACGGCTCGTTGATCGTCGCTGCTTTGACAAGGAGTCTTATTTGTTATACCCAAGGCATCGATGTCGTATTGACTTTTTATCAGAAGGTCTAAATCTTCTGTGACATGGTTGACAAATTGAATAGGCGTTGATGACACGGAATGTGCACCGTGAAGTACCCAGCCTAATGCAGTCTTTGAGGCAACAGGATCATTCTTTTTGCCACAACGTACTTCACGACTTAAAGATAAGTACCAATCAGGCGCGCCGATTAGGACGGTAGGTGGAACGTTAGTCCGTGTAAGTTCATCAGACAAATCGAACAGGTGCTCATAATCTGTGAGATTAATCGTATCAGGATATCGTGCGCGGAGTCCTAAAGGAGTCATAGCTTTTGCATGTTCAATCAGGTAACGATCGGATTGATTGCGCCCACGAATATAGAAGTTGACATGACTTACATCTAGATCTTTGGTCATACCGCTCACACCTTCTATGCGAATATGTTCCTTGGCAGTGGGCTTCGCGCCGATGCGAGCTGCTATTTCTCCGGCGATAAATGTTGAAACGCTGCCCTCGTCGAGAAGCGCTGTCGTCTCAAACTCACCGGCAGGACCCTCGACGACGACCGGTACCACTTTCAGCAGGCCACGGGGACGTTGTTTTGAAGTCGACAGGAAAGATCCTGTAGCATTAAATAAACAATCAGTAGTGTTCGTAACTTTGTCGGAAAATTCAATGTTTTTGTCAGCAGGATTATTTATCCTGACGGAATGCGTGAGATCGTCAGGGTAAATTTGAGTGCTGTTGCATTGTCTTGCGGTAGCCTCGGCGTTGACTGTCCCTGTGCCGTGGAGAAGCGCATGGTGACGTCTAGGGCATCCATCAACTCCACAATGTTTTGCTCGGCAACTGTTCCACGTGTGCCGGTTTGACTTTAAGCAACGATAACATATTTTAGATTGCCGGACCCAGCGCCATCTATCGTCTATTGTTAGGGTTAAAAAATTCTTGCAGTTTTTTATGTTATGAGACCCTTGTTTGCAAAATACGCAACGCTCAAATGTTGTTTTGCTAGATAATGTAACGTGCACTGTTTCCTTTTTAGGAGTAAATTTTGGAGCGTAAATTCGGTGCAAATTCGGATGCATTGGTGGAGTTTGCGTCTTGGCAATGTCAGCAACAAAATTAAATTTCAGTTGTTTGTCCGCCTCATCCAAAAGGAAATGTGACAACAGTTCGAGCTTTGTTCGATTTTGTTGCTCGTGTGTTGAGGCGAAGTCTGTAAAACGGGCTCTAGTGTGCTCGTTCAACTTCACCAAAATGCACCGAAAGAGTTCCGGCGACGACAAATACTCGTTTTGTTTAAGTAGCGTCAGGGTCGTTATAAAATTACGTAGCTTGTTAGCTAAACTGTTTAAATCATTAGGGGAACTTAGCTTTGGACTGTTGCGTAGTTCGGCGATCTCGCGGGCTACCAGGAGCTCCGGGCGAGCGTATGTCTGCTCTAGAGCCTTTACGATATCGTCGGGGTCGCTGCTGGTCCACATTAACGACGCGACGGACTGGTATGCTTGTCCGCGGACGGCGACGTTTAATCGATCTAAGTTCTCTGAAGGGGAAAAAATTGATTTAGTTCTCTCGTAGCTACTTTTAAAAGCCATCCATTGGGCGACTTCACCTGAGAACGTAATCAGTTCAAGTTTCTTTGGCCTGTTAGAGAGGGCGTTTATTTCGTGAGCGAGCTTTGTAATGGGGTCCAAAAATGGAGGATCAGATGGCAGTCCAGGGGCCGGTTTACAATGGTTGTTGTTTAAAACGGCTATGGTAGGTTTAGAATGGGACGCCTGGTAGACATTGGCCATGTTGAAAGCTGCTGTGTTGGTGGGAGCGGCCAGCTGTAGATGAAGTCCTAAAGGATCACTCAAGGTGACAGCTGCAGCCTCACCAGGCAAGTTTTCGTTAGCCGTTGTTGCCTCGTTGGCATTCTGTTCATTTACCCAAGCCGCGGTGCGATTTTCAGTATTATGATCGGAAATATACGACCTACGACAGTAAGTAGACTTATCTGATGTTTCTAGAGCGGCGAGTCTTGCTTCCAGCTCCATCTGCTCGGCTTGAGCCTCCAGGTGTGCTAGTTCACGCTCGCGCTCCACTTTGCGCCGCATCGCTTCTGCTTCTATAGCAAGTTTTTGGGCGCGGATGGTTGCAGTTGAACGTGAAGAATGTGTGCGCGGACTGCGCAGCTGATTGCTAGGAACCCTGGACGATTTCGACGGTGCTTTGGCATCCCCTTGCTTATGCGAGATAGTCTGAGCATTCGAGCATTCTGCGGCGGGACCAGGTTGTGGTTCGCTACTTGGGGTGTTGCCCGGTGTTTGTATGCTCAAGCTACCAGGAGGTGCCGAAGCTTCGTCGTTAGTTGTGGCTGAAACCAACCGGGCGCTGCACGGTGAACGATCGCGTCGTTCGCGCTGCACCCGGCAAGCTTCCGTAGCCGATTGGTCTGCCTTTGTCTTGCTACGTGTTTCCACCATGATGAATATGTATGTAAAATAATGTAGGTAATGTTTCTAAATGGAATAAAAATTTATAATTACTTATGTCAAAAATATAAGTCTGGAAAATGTCGGTGAATGGTCAAATTACGTCAAGAATGGACCAAATGATAACTAGTGAGAGAATGGACTGTAATGGAGATTATTTCTGATGAAAACACGTATATTTTTAATTACAATGTTGTATTCGCAAGCTAACTAGGCAGACTGACTTGACAGACAAAATTAAATCTATCAAAAACTACTCGTAATTTAAAAAGGTATAAAAAACATATATACAAGGAGGCCGGTGCCTGCCAGTAGTCAATACTGATGATGACAATGAACGTGTCTTATAGGCCATTAGGTCACAACGCGAATTTCAGAAATTTGTTTAATCCGCACCAATAAAACACAGATTACCTACATAAAATAAAACCAGCCATGTGAGAGTCAGACTTGCGGACGAAGAATTCCGTACAATTAATTATCTATAAACGTAATATTCGTTGTATGGAAGCCCCTTAAATATTTATTTTTTTCTGATTCTACTATTTTTTATTATTGCGGCGTCATGTGTACAGACGCTAACACACCAAGCTACTCGAGACTGTCAACCTTAATGCTTCAGCGATAAAGTTGAAAATATATTAAAGAAGTTTGACAGATTGCAGTGTTACATTGATGGCGTCTATACCTATCATGGTTTCGCTTAGTTAAAGTACCTAAGTACCTAATAAATGTGACGTTATTTCACCTTGCAGATCAATCAAACACAAAATCCGAAAGGCAAGTTACAGATCACGTATTCAATAAGCATCACAAGTGCATAATAATTTTATCTTTATGCTTCGTTTACGTAACTTTCCGAGACCATTCATCTAATTTATTGGGCCAAGGTCATGCTCTATGAGTTTAAATGTTAAATCTTTTGCAAAACTAGACCAGATGCATCGAAACCTAATTAAAATAGGTTTGGTAATAAATTTTACGATTTTATATTAATTTATATGCAATCAATTAATAATTTATTTATATATTCTTTATTATACACCAAAACCATACATTTACATTACTTAAAAAATACATTCAACACTACAAAACATACAATGGACAAACTTATCGCTAAGGCAAACTCTTCCAGGCAACCTTGGAATAGACAGAGATTCCTAATTAAATGGGATTATCGTTGTTGCAAATATTTTACATACAATATCTACACTAAATAGATACACAGATACATACATTTCTATAATTATACATATACATAAATACATACATTCTGAATATATTAGTAAGCAAAGTAATTAGGCAAAAAGAAATTAGTTTAACAAGATACATTATGTATAATAATCAAATTATTATTATAATTTATCTCGGACATCTGTGTCTCCGGGAGCACATCAAATTACTACAATCTGTCAGGTCTCTTTATTAGATTTTCAACTTTATCTCTAAAGCATTAAGGCTCAAGGTTGATAGGGAATTTTTGACAGTTTCGGGTAGCTTGACTCGCTGTCGTCCATACTACTTCGTATTGTCAGAGAAGACAGACATGCGTTTTCGTGCGTGATTTTAAGCCTAGTTTAAATAAATGTCTTCTGATTTGAAATGTTTTTAAACATAGATGATTAAGGTTCGTATTCCAGAAGGAAACTCGAGCATTAATCTCTGTTTAAACATTACTTAAAACTAGTTTCAACCAATCAAATGGCTTGAAACGAGACTTAAGTAGAGCTTGAGTTTTGAGTGACGTTCTGTAATACGCACCTTAGAGCTATGAGGATGAGGGTGTAAAGTTCACTCATCCCCCATAGAAAAGGGAGGTTCCTCCGACCAGACGGGTGTTATGTCTGGCGGTCACTTGCCCAACGGTTAACGTTGGGAAGTTGTACCTATATAAGCTAGATAGTTGCACGGTAAACTCTGCTTGCGAGATGTAGAATTGGCGAACGTCAGTATGACATCTTGTCTTTTTTGTAAGTGGCGTTTTGTAGACGCTAGAAAGGATAGTCCTCTCGATTACACTTTTCAGTGATTATGTTTTATTTACAAGACTTTAAAAGACCATTCAATCACCGCATTGGGCCAAGGTTAAGCACCACTAATTTCAAATGTCAAACTGAACTAGATTCATCGAAACCTAATTTAAACAGGTTTGGAAATAAACACTATGGTCTTACATTAATTTACATGCTATTAATTCATAATTCTTCTATCATAACAAACTGCCGTGTTGCTGAGGAGTTTGTTGCGCCACTTTTTTCTAGTGAAAACACTAGGCTATGGTGAAGGGTGGACAACCTGGGGGACTGCCTTTTGTAATTTTAAGTTGAATAAGTGATACCCAGCCTAATTTGAAAAAAATACTCTTTTGATTTTGATTCTCTTGTTCACAAACTAAACTAAGTTTAAGTTCAGTGTATATTTTTCTTGATAGAAGATATCATTTTATTTTAATCCTGTCAAATTAAGATATTCCATAGACAATTTAGACGCGATTATAAACATAGCGATCAAAAATAAATCAATTTACGTCAGGTGCTGATTTTACAGGTCTAAACTAACATATTATTTCTGTCATGGAGGTTTGGCGGGAATGTCAAGATGAGTGTCACGCTCATTTTTCATTGGACTTTTAAAATTATTTATAGTGTCGTTTACTAAATAAAAACGCGTGATTTATTTAGTAAAAAGTGCATTCAGTGAATAATTCAAAAATAACAGTGAAATATTGTAGCATAGTGGCCTCATCATGTCTTTACGCTAAACCGCTCCTTATCGTCCAAACGCGTAAAACGAAAGGAGTTAGTTTAGGTTAAGTTATGCTAGGATAATTTATGGCCATCGCGGCCACCGAAATGGAGAGCAGGTTCCGGAACCTCTTCAGCGCGTGCTTCGCGTTGGGGAGGTTCCCGAAACCATGGCGGGATGGCCAACTGTGCCTCCTCCGGAAGGGAGGGCGGCCGGCGGACTCCCCCTCGGCTTATCGGCCCATCGTTTTGCTCGATGAGGTCGGTAAAATGTTCGAGGGGATTATCGCCGGCCGTCTCAAGCGGCATCTGCGGAGCGTGGGACCGGACCTGTCGGACGCCCAGTTCGGATTTCGAGCTGGTCGTTCGACAGTGGACGCCCTGGCCCGTCTAAAGGGCCAGGTGACAGAGGCGGTGCGAGTGGGGGATGGAGTGTTGGCTGTGTCATTCGACATTGCCAACGCCTTCAATTCCATCCCCCACTCCACCATCCTGGAAGCGCTCCGGTACCACGGAGTGCCCCTGTATTTACGGGGCCTCCTGGCCAGCTACTTGGAGGACCGTGCTGTCCTCCTCGTAGACGGGGCTGGCCAGCTCCGGCGATACGCTGCTGAAGCCGGCGTTCCACAGGGGTCTGTTTTAGGGCCTCTTCTGTGGAACGTCGGTTATGACTGGCTCCTGCGGGGAACCCTCCTTCGAGGCACGGGTATGCAGATGACACTCTCCTCACTTCCCGCGGGAGCACCTTCCGGGAGGCGGCCAGTTTAGCGTCGGCGGGCGGATCCTTGGTGGCGGGAAGGATCCGCCGCCTGGGCTTGAGGGTGGCGCTGCACAAAACGGAGGCCGTGTTCTTTCACGGCCCCCGGCAGCGCCCCCCACCTGACGCCCACATTTTTGTGGAGGGCGTCAGGATCAGGGTCGAGGCCCAGATGAAGTATCTGGGCCTCACGTTGGACAGCAGGTGGCGCTTCGGCCCGCATTTCAGCGGGCTGTCGACGCGCCTGCTGAAGGCTGCGGGAGCCCTCTCGTGGCTGATGCCAAACCTGGGGGGGCCCAGCATGCGGTGCCGGCGTCTATACGCCGGCATACTGCGGAGTATGGCCCTTTATGGGGCCCCTATTTGGGCGGACTCCATCAATAGGAGGGAGAACCTCACCGCCCTTCGGACGCCCCAAAGGGCCATCGCCCAGCGGGCATCGCGGGCCTACCGCACGGTGGGCTTCGCAGCGGCGTGCGCTCTGGCGGGCACCCCGCCTTGGGAGCTCGAGGCGTGGGTGCTCGCCAGAGTGTACGAGTGGACGGCGGGGCGCAGGGCGCTGGGCGAGCGTCCGGCCCCAGAAGTGAGGGAAGCCGTCCGCCGGGAGGCGAGGGACGCCATCGTCCAGCATTGGACGCGGGACCTCGCCTCCGCGGTGTTCGGCCGCCGTACCCTCGACGCCGTCGGGCCGGTCCTAAAGGACTGGCTCGACAGGCGTCACGGATTCCTCTCCTTCCGTCTGGTGCAGGTGCTCTCCGGTCACGGCTGCTTCGGCAGGTACCTGCACCGGATAGGACGAGAGGAGACACCGTCGTGCCATGGTTGTGGCGCGGCGGAGGACACGGCGGAACACACCCTCGCGGTGTGCCCGTCGTGGGCCGTGCCGCGCCGCGATCTTGTCGCGGCGGTTGGAGGGGACCTCTCGCTGCCCGCCATCGTCAGAGCGATGGTGGGGAGCGAGGAGGCTTGGGTGGCGATGGCCTCCTTCTGCGAGGTCGTGATGTCGCAGAAGGAGGCCGCGGAGCGCGAGCGGGAGGAGGATCCCCTCGCTCCGGCGCTCCGCAGGCGGCGTAGGGGGAGGAGAAGGCGGGATTTCGCCCGCTTTCTCCCTCCCTGAGGTGAGCGGCGGGCGTGAGGCCGACGCCCGCCTTACATCGCTCATCACGCGGGAGCCACGGCCCCTCCCCAGGAGGGGCAATTGAGGGCCCGCCCTACTAGGCGGGTTTCGCCGGCGGGGGAGAGGTAGCTCAGGCTGCGCTAGTTTCCCACTCCCCCGCCAGTATGGCGATGCCGGAGTGTCGCTGTGGGTTTAGTGGGTATTCCCGGCTTCGGCTGGGCGAGTCCCACACACGCCCTTCGGGGTACGGTGCGTAAAGGCATTCCCACAGCGTAAAAAAAAAAAAAAAAAGTTAGGATAAATTAGGATAAGTTAGGATAGATATTTAATGAAGAAAAAAAATTACTGAAGACTTGGCTGTATGGCGTACTATGCCTTTGCCTTTTCCATTCGCCCGAACGGAAAGAAATGAACCAAAAAAAAAAATATTTCTGTCCTTCTCTTAATCCTTACTAATATTTTAAATGAGAAAGTGCGTTTGTTTATTTGTTCCGCTTTCACGCCGTAACTACTGAACCAATTGCTTTGAAATTTTGCAGACGTAAAGTTAGAAGTCCGAATTAAATAATAGGGTACTTTTTATGCCGGAAAAAATTGTCAATCCCGAGGGAAATCTAAAAAGCGCGATATACCGCCCATTGTGTCAGCCTTTGTAAAATTTTTGTATTTATGTTTTTGTATACAATGTGTAAAGAAAACCCTGTCCGATCCGTGAAGGTTTAGGTATCGATAACTGATTCTACTAATGACTCCAAAGCCGGGCTAAACTTAAAAAAAACCCTTAAAAATATAAATATTATTTCGCAAAAAGAGGTAACTTAAAACATGTGCGGTAGGCCATCCAAGCGCGGGCGAAGAGAGGCAGGGTACGCGGCACGCGGTCGCATCGCTATTTGCTCAGAATTATACCGTCATAAATAATGTTGTCACTATTTAAAAATTACCAAATTTTGGGGAAGTTGGAATTAATTCGCGGGAAAAAAAAATATTTCAAAATTCACTAGTATTGTTACTATGATGATTATGTAAAATTGCATGTTATTTGGTCATGTGTTTACCTAACCTTTACTATCCTTACGGGTCGGACAGGGTTTTCTTAACATATTGTATAATAAAGAGTAGATATTCTATTCTATTCTATGCAAAGCCGCGGGCCAAAAGCTAGTGAAATATAAAGAAAAAGATGCACTAAACTAAAATTTAGTTTAGTTTGTAAACAAGGTAATAGGGCCCATTTTCAATGATACAACTACAGTCCAATTGGTCCTTTCTACTAACTAGGAGGCACCACATCGGCAAAGTAGCCAACTGCAAAGTCATACCCGGTGAGAGTCTCACTGCACAACACTGTCTCCTTGTCATGGATCTCTGCGTAAAGGCTCAACGCAGACGTTTTGAGCACTGCCCGCGCCAGATCCGGTGGTGGCTGCTGGATAAAAACAGGTCCCAGGATTTCGCGTCGGTTATTGGTGACAAGTGCGCCGGTACCGATGGGGAGCCTGTTCAAGAACACTGGAACAGGATCCAGGCAGCTATTGCTGGGGCGGCGCGGGTAGTGCTCGGCGTCTCCAAGGGCGGCCGCAAACGTGACAAGGAGACCTGGTGGTAGAACGACACAGTCCAGAGGGAGACTAAAGTGAAGAATGCCCTCTTCAAAACGTGGCAAGCGACCGGATCCCCTGAAGATCGCGACGCATACAAAGTTGCCAAGCGTGCCACTAAGAGAGCTGTAGCCAGAGCCAGACGAGACCACTTGCAACCGCTCTACGAGAAGTTGGAATCGTCTGAGGGGCAAAAGCTCATTTACAAGTTGGCACGTTCTAGGGTCAAAGCGGCACAGGATATATCCAAGTGCCGCTGTGTAAAAGACCCTGCTGGCAACCTGCTATGCGAAGACCTCGCGGTGAAGGAGAGATGGCGCTCTACTTTCACGAGCTGCTGAATAAGCAGCACCAAGAGGTGCAGACACCGGAACTCCCTCCAAATCTTGGATTAGTGCCCCCGATAACGCCTGAGGAAGTCCATACGACTCTTCGTCGCATGGCGAATCGGAAAGCTGTCGGAGCTGATGGAGTCCCCATTGAGGCCTGGAAGGCGATGGGTCCTCGCGGTGTGGGCATGCTAACTAGCTTTCTGAACCGCGTGCTCCTGACCGGCAAAATCCCGAGCCAATGGAGGCTGAGTATTATTACTCCAGTCTTCAAAGGCAAGGGCTCGGTTCAGGAGTGTGGCAACTATCGCGGTATAAAGGTCATGTCCCACACCATGAAGATCTTTGAGAGGATTATAGACTCCCGGATCCGACAGGAGTGTGCTGTCTCGGAGTGTCAATATGGGTTTCGTCCAGGGTACGGAACCATGGATCCTATCTTTGCACTAAGGATCGCCATGGAGAGATACAGATCGAAGAACACGCCTCTGCATATGCTGTTTCTTGATGTGCAGAAGGCCTTCGACTGTGTCCCTCGAGGGGTGATCTGGTGGGCACTGAGGTCCAAAGGGGTACCAGAAGCCTATGTTGACATAAATCGAGATATGTACCACAATTCCGATTCCGTTGTTAGGACCGCTGTTGGTGACACTAAACCCTTCCCCGTCACCGTCAGAGTCCACCAAGGTTCCGTCCTTAGTCCGTTTCTGTTCAGCGTGATATTAGACGTTTTGTCGGATAGCATCAGGGATTCACAGCAACCTCCTTGGTTGCTTATGTATGCTGACGATATCGCGCTGGCGGACGCGGACAGGAATCGGCTGGTGCGGTGTGTGAATATGTGGAAGGACTCGCTCGAGAACGGAGGTCTGAAACTCAATGTGGCGAAGACCGTGTATATGGCTAGCAACACGACAGACCCCATGTCTGTGCGCATAGGCGGTGACAAGGTCGAGTGCACAGACCAGTTTAAATACTTGGGGTCTGTACTCCACGCGTCCGGCGACATTGATTGCGACGTCAGGGCACGTATTTCCGCAGCTTGGGCAAAATGGCGTGAGGTGACGGGTGTCATTTGTGACCCAAAAATGCCGGTTAAGCTTAAGGGGCAGGTCTATAAGACCATCATTAGACCTGTTCTCCTCTATGGCAGTGAGGCGTGGCCTGTGCTTGTCGCTCAAGCACAGGCCACGCCACACAAGCAGGAGCTGCGTGTCACGGAGATGAATATGCTGCGGTGGATGTGTGGAGTTACGCGGAAGGACCGCATCAGGAACTCCCGCATCCGTGGCAGTCTTCATGTCCGTGACATAGCGGACAAACTGCAGGAGGGTCGCTTACGTTGGTACGGTCACGTCTTACGAAAACCGGTATGTTACGTGGGTCACAAATGTCTTGCCATGGGGCCTCCGCCGGGCCGGAGCAAGCGGGGTAGACCAAAGAAGTGTTGGCTTGACGTTGTAAGAGATGACATGCGTGCCAACAATCTCACATCACAGGATGCTAAAGATCGCGCGAAATGGAGGAAATTAAGTAAGAAACCGGACCCCGGGCTCCAACGCGAAAGCCGCGGATGCAACCGGGATAAACGCTGAGATGATGATGATGATGATGAACTACAGTCCATTTGGTAACGCTTTTCAGTCAGCGATACTTGCAGTTATGTACTTACAGTCCATTCATCAGCCTCTGTGGCGGCATCAGCGGTAGCGAACGCGGCCGTTGCGTAAGAAGGTGCGGGTTCGATCCCCGCACAGTGCAAATATTTGTATGCATGAATATGAATATTTGCACTGGTCTGGTCGTGCCTCGAAAAGCACGTTAAGCCGTTGGTCCCGGTTCCCATACGAACATCTAGTGGCAGTCGTTACGGGTTGTTGGAACCCTCAAAAGTCTAACAATTGGTCTAACTGCAATGCTTCGATATCGCCTTCGGGTTGTGGAGGTTAGACGGCAGTCGCTTCACAGAAAATGTCGAAGTTTAGCCAAAATCAGCAGTTAGACTGGTATAAGCGGACCCCAGACTCCAAAGCTGAAAAGCTACGGATGCGACTGGGATTAAAAGACTGGGATTAAACGCTGAGATGATGATGATGACTTACAGTCCATTCATATACAATTTTTCTGGATATAGTTACAAATTAATTTTATTATACAAATATTTATATAATCCTTCTCTGTATGAGAGGAGACCTCCCAGCAGTGGGACGATAAAAGGTTGATGATGATGATAAAAATATTATAATCAACTCGTCAACTGAAGCATGCTAAAACTAGGACTGCATAATAACAATAATGCGTAAAGTCAACGATGCGAAATATTACTGTCGTGTGAACGAGCTTTAAAAATAGATTACTTAGCACTGTAAAACAGTCTCTAAGGCCGTTTGTACAGACAACAGCACATCAAGCTACTACAAACTGTCAGATTACTTTATTAGATTTTCAAATTTATCTGTAAAGAATTAAGGCTCAAGGTTGATTGGGAATATTTGGCAGTTTCGGGTAGCCTTAAGTAGACCTGCTGTAGTCCGGACATCGGTATCACGGAGCGTCAATCGAGAACAAGATGTCGGCGCCAAAGTATCGATGCACGAATTTACTCTGGCCCCTGCATATCCGCACACATTCGCATGGATGTCACCTTCGATTCGCAAATCTCGTTTGTCGTTGACTTCCCGTTGACGATGGAGGTGAACAAACAGTCCAAAGATCAATGAGAATATAAAAAGTTATGAGAATATGACCTTCAAGCAAGAATCACAAAAATCGTAAAGAAACGTAATATACTGGCGAATTTACATAAAAAAAAGGTGATTGAACATTGAACAACCCCGAAATTTAAGTTATAAATGACAGAAATTAAATATTGACAAAAAAAATCGGCTGACGTAAACTGACGTATTTTTGGGCGCCATGTTTTTAATCCTTCCAAAGTCTCTATGGAATATCTTAATTTGACAGGACTAGAGTAATATTTAATCTTCTGTCCTTTTCACAGTGAAAGTGTGTGAGAAGCAAAAAGATGCATTAAACATAAATTAAACTGAATTTAGAAGTCGTGGTGGCCTAATGGTTAAAACACCAGCCTTTCAAGTAAGAGTGCGCGGGTTCGATTCCAGGTCAGGCAAGTGTACCAATGTAACTTTTGTAAAGTTATATGTACTTTCTAAGTATATCTTGGACACCAATGACTGAAGGTGAAGGAAAACATCTTGAGGAAACCTGGACTTTAAGTATGAAATCGCCAACCCGCATTGAGCAAGCGTGGTGATTACGCTCAATCGTTCTCTGTATGAGAGGAGACCTGTGCCCAACAGTGAGACGATAAAGAGGTTGATGATGATGATGAAACTAAATTTAAGTTCACTGAATCTTTTTGCAGTTTGTGAACAATGGCGCCAATATGTGGCAAGTACTAGGTAAATATCTCCGTAGGTATAGCAATTATCCTTCAAATGACATCCAAAGACAACTTGCACTGCTTGTATAGCCAACATTCTGACATGCACAAACCTGTTACATTTTTTATGACTTATAAACTAAAGCTTGACTGCAATCTCGCCTGATGGTAAGCAGTGAAGTGATGCAATCATTAATGGTAACGCGCTAGTTTATTAAGAGCCTATTTATTCACTCTAGCCTTAAAAATATTTAAATTGTAGTCAGACGGAAACAACGCCGCTGGCAAATTGTTCCAGCCCCGCGATGTACGCTGTATAAAAGACGTGGCGAAATGCTTCGTCTGGATTATTGTGGTGTCAACAAGTTAAGGGTGCAAACTCGTCGTACGACGCGCGACGGGTCGTCCGATGCTGGAACGGAGATGGGGGAATTAAGTCATACAATTCCCGCACACCCTCTCCCAAAATGCATCCTATAGAACACCGACAGACTGACTACTTACTTCGCCTGTGCTCTACGCTTTGGGGACCGTTTTAAACCAAATCTGGGTCGCCAATTAGAATCTTCGCACGCCTCTCCACCGAATAAAAAATTTCCAGGTGACATTTTGCAGCACCAGCCCCATTGTGGCTGCAGTCTCCACACACGACTACGACATGAGCTAAATAAATAGTTCATAATATCATAACATTACGTCTGTATTTCCCTCTAAAGGGTAAGAAAATACATAAGGTTTAAGTTGATGCTAGAAAATTTTTTTATCAATAGAAAGGCCTTAACATCGGCTGCCGACAGAAGTTACCACCCACCAAACAAAGTCTTGCCGCCAAGCGATTTGTCGTGTTCCGGCATGATGTCTGGTGAAGCCGTACGGAGGACGGGTCTGAGCAGTTGTGTTGCGATGTGTGGCGGGTACGATGCGCCAAATGTTGCTGTGTCGGGAGTTTGGTCGCGGAGAGTCTCCAGATCAATCTCCCTTTAGCGCAGCATCGCTTGGTCGTGTTGGTCTTGGGTTTAACATTGCATCACCTCGCTCAACTGCCGTCATCCTTCCTAATCCTAAGTTTTTTAAGTGAATAGGCTTAATAAACTAGTGCGCTTTACCATCAATGATTGCATCACTGCTTACCATCAGGCGGGATTGCAGTCAAGCACTAGTTTAAATTATAAAAAAAAGGCACAATATTTTTGAGTGTCGAAAAGACCTTCGCAATGATGTCGGATTTACAATGTTAATCGCTCAACGAAGTGGGCAAAGGGCAGCCCAACCTATACCAATAAGCCATAAAAATCAACGACAATAATATATAAAGAAAAATGATTGTTCCCAAACGAACACGTTTCCACAAAACGGTTCTATTCCCGTCGGTCGTAAAACATCTGATCGGCCACTTGTTCAATGCACTTCAAAAAGATCCAGGCCAATAATTGTTGGATGGAAATTTTATTGCACGTATATTTGGACTTCAAAAGCGTGGTGGGTATCAATAGCGCAGAATGGGAGATTATCTTCGTCTGGTTTTGCTTCAGTATTGTGCAGATGTGGTTTTAAATTTGGGTGTTTGTGCATCGCTTAATGTTAACGAAGTATGCGTTATGATGAGCTCAACATATTATTCTGTTACGCTTTGGGTGAGTTCACTAGGACAGCTACATCTTCAATATGTAAAGAAAACCCTGTCCGATCCGTAAGGTACTGTTAGGTATCGAAAACTGATTCTAGTAACGCCTGCAAAGTCGGGTTAAACTTAAAAAAAATCCCTCTAAAAAAGTAAATATTATTTCGCAAAAAGAGGTAACTTAATACATGTGCGGTAAGTAACCCTTCCACGGGTGGCGGGGGGCAGGGCACGTGGCACCTGTGACGTGGTCGTGTCGCTATTCGCTCCTAATAATACCGGTGTTGTCACATTTTAAAAAAAATACCAAATTTCGGGGAAATTGGAATTAATTCCCGGGAAAAAAGATTATTTCAAAATTCATTAGTATTGTTACTATGATGATTATGTAAAATTTTATATTATATTAGGTCATGTGTTTACCTAACCTTTATTATCCTTATGGGTCGGACAGGGTTTTCTTTACATATTGTATAATTTGCTATGGTAAAAACTGTGTAACTATCTATTTGCATAGTGTGCTACGATATCGCATTGGGTCTAGCCTGTAAGGATATATGTATGTTATGAATAAAGAAAGACATGCATTAATAAATATTATAGTGTATGTAGACTGCAGCCAATAATAATATCTAGAAATATAGTTTGTTCAGAATAAGCAAGTGAAGCGATTCCAATAATTTTTACACTTTGTTATATTTTTTCCCAAACACATTTAGAGATTGTTGGAGTGCGGTTACTGAGCGCGCCACGCAGCTTACGGTAGATCATAGTACGCTCAACAGCTGACCCCACAGGTCAACGCACAGGTCGCCCGCCCGAGCGGAGCGTTGACCATATTTTTGTTGGGACAACCAAGTAGGATAACAAGCTCATAACTTTATGGCTTTTCATGATATCTTTTTGAAATTTTGTACATAAACTTTTTGCTTACAAATACTGGACACGTGTTTCGGGTTTCGAATAAACAAAAAATATTGTTATTTGTACAAAAGCATTTATTGTAATCAAAAGACCATTTCAGATACTTATCTATATGGTATTCTTCGTCTTCTCAGAGTAGGCAGACAGAAACCATTGAACAATATTATGTATAATTTACATGACAGAGTGTTTGTATGCAAGCTCCTCGGAAGCGGATTGGCCGGTTTATATGAATTTACTTGTGTATATTAAGTAAGAAAAAGAACTTGATATTGTCAGTTTTTTTTATACATAATTAAGGTATATGTCCAAGCCAAACAAAAACTGGAGCTGAACAAAAAATATCAATGAATATAAAACCCAAAGCTGCATATAAGTCTATAATTCTAGCTATTGACTCGTCACCTAATAGCTGGATCGCGTGTTACAACACACAATGGAAATGCTACAAAGTATGGGGAATGTCAAAATTTAAAAGGTCACACTGGCCAGTTTTGAGCAACAGTGTTGCAACAAAAAGTTGCTCGGAAACAGACCACAATTTTGATGTAAGCATGTGTAAAATTATAGCATAGAAGATTACGCGAGAATATTTAAAGAAAAGGGCAATAAATAACAAACAACAAGTTGCATCCATACTAATATTATAAATGCGAAAGTAACTCTGTCTGTCTGTCTGTCTGTTACGCTTTCCCGCTTAAACCTCTCAACCGATTTTGATGAAATTTGGCACAGACAATCTTTAGACCCTGAGAAAGAACAAGGCTACCTTTTATCCCGGAAAAAAATGATATTCCCGAGGGAAATCTAAAAAGCGCGATATAACCGAACTCTACGCGGGCGAAGCCGCGGGCGGAAAGCTAGTTTTTTTTATAAATTATAATCTAGTGCTTGAACGCAATGCCGTCTGATGGTAACCAGTGATGCAATCGTTGATGGTAAAGTGCGCTATAAGAGCCTATTCTCTATAGCTTTTTTTTTTGTTGGGATGGAAAATCATCAAGTGACGTGTCAAACTTTTACTGACTAAAACCGACCCGTGTTTCTTCATTAGTCTGTGCAACGCCCAGAGCCACGGTTTCTTTTTTAACCAAACCGCAACTCTGACCCAGGAGGCATCGGTCTTCGTGGACCCCGTCACGATGTGCTGACATCTCTTTGAGGCGCGCGTGAAACACAACGCTCCGTCGACTCGGGCCTGGTTCTTACCGGGCGGCGAGCTGCCCACTGCTCACGACCAACTGCTCTAGACCGCGCTAACGGTGGCTGGGAGTTCGATGTCATCTCCCGACCAGGGCGTCTCCTGCGGCGGCTAGTGGCGTGAGGGCGCTGGGATTCCCACTGCCTCACGCGTTCCGTTCCTCCTTTGCCAGCATCACTGCATCGCAGGAGGAGGTATTCACTACAGCGTTAAAGACACTCAAATTGCAGTCCGACGGAAAACTGCCTTTGGCAAATTGTTCCAGGCCTTCAAAGTACGCGGTATAAAAGACGAGGCGAAATGCTTCGTTCAGATCGTTGTGGTGTCAATTCAACTAAATCGTTATCAGTTCAAGTAGGAATATTAGCAGTCTAAACAAAGTTCTTATAATACGATTTTGAGTGCTTACGGTCTTGGACAACGAAGAAGAACGAACTTTTCGGAAAACACTTGACATTTTTCATTATTCAAACTTCGCTACCCGCATTCCACATGCACATGCGGGCAAACGACCAAGTGCGACTACTCCATCATTTTGGCTGCTATGAACGTTTGTCATCAACTTCTAAATGGTTATTAGGTACTTCTGACAACTTTGATATACGAAGACGTTTAGACATATTTTAATAGGAACAGATTTGTGCGCCGTTTGCGACCTAGCTTGGAATAGACTACCGCATAGCTTGTCGAAAGAGATTAGGTAGCTGGACCAGTTAAATTATGTAATGACTGTTGATGATCCCACAAAGAGCAGTGTTACCACATTTCGATAGTTAAATTTAACATCGTAGTGATGGCCTAGTGGTTAAAACACCATCCTCGTGGTTCCAGGTTAGGCAGGTACCAATGTAACTTTTCTAAATTATATGTACTTTTTAAGTATATCTTGGACACTAATGACAAGGTGAAGGAAAACATCTTAAGAAATTTTAAGTCTGTAATCGCCAACCCGCATTGAGCAAGTGTGGGATTACGCTCAATCTTTCTCTGTATCAGAGGAGGCTTATGCCCAGCAGTGGGACGAAACGATGGAATTTAGGGACAGAAAAAGTGTTTTTGTTTATCTGACAATACGGATCAGTCTCTTTTTAAACATTATAAGAAAAAAAGGGAGAAAAGTATTTTTGTTACTCGTATAGTATGCCTAGTACGAGTTTCCATTACGAGACTCGATCGTCGATATCGAGCGCGTTTGACTCATCGATTGGCCCGCTTCAATGTTGTAAGAAATCTCAATCAATGAGAGCATACTGGTGAATCTTATAACTAAACTAAGTTAGATACAACAAGTAACAAAAAAACAGAAAGTCCCTTACGAGGCCAAAAGGCTCATATCTCAGCCTAATGCTTCAACTTACGCTATGAATTAATAAGAAAAAAGTACCCAATATTGGTTGCGTTGTTACCTGCCTACAGCATGTTCTAATAGTCAATTAAACGAAGACGTTCAGTTCGACGTTTTTTGCAATCCTACGCACAGGTTGTAGAAAATTAAATCCTATTGTAACGTTTTTTACTAGCCAGTAAAAACTTGTTTTGCATAGTTAACTACCAACAAACAAATTGTTTCTTAATAGAATAACGAATTGATATCGATACAAGTCTCAAATTGTTTCCTATTTGTGGTTTAAGCACCTAGCTACTCCTCATAAGTACAAACACGTGGATGAGTTTGTAAAAACTGGGTATTTTTTTCTGTAAACAGAATAAAATTCATATTATACCAGCTTTTGCTTGGCTTGTTTTTCAGTAAACTAGCTTTACCATCAACGATTGCATCACTGCTTAAAAATATATTTAAAAATTGAGTTTGAATAACAAGTTTCGTTAAGATATATACTGATTAAAATATACGGAAATTACCTATGTAAAACTAAAAAAAAAAACAATTTTAATATTATTGTTCCAACTAATCCCCGAAATGGTTTGACCAATTTTAATTAATGTTCTATAAGGAGTATTATAAGCTACTTTCTGACTTATGGAATTAGTAAGTAACCTTATTTTATTGGTTGGGAAATCAACAAATGTCCTTTTCCCGCCCTGGGAGGAGCGGAAAGGCGTGTCAAACCTTTACTGATTAAAACCTACCAGAGTTCCTTCATTTGCCTGTACCAGACCGCCAGGGGGCAACGGTTAGTATCCCTTTCGAACAACGCGAGACCCCCTTGCCGGTAGCCTATGTTACCGTTTGTATCATGCTATCGATATCATCATCAACCTTTTTATCGTCCCACTGCTGGGTACAGGTCTCCTCTCATACAGAGAAGGATTAAGCGTAATCACCACGCTTGCTCAATGCGGGTTGGCGATTTCAGACTTATAAAGTCCAGGTTTCCTCAAGATGTTTTCCTTCACATTGTAATCAATCATTCGTGTCCAAGATATACTAAGAAAGAACATATAACTTAGAAAAGTTACATTGGTACTCGCCTGACCTGGAATCGAACCCACACTCATACTTGAGAGGCTGGTGTTTTAACCACTAGGCCACCACGACTTATATGGCCGGCTATAGCTATGTCTTTACATATATTAATTCAGGCGCTTTTAATAACTGAGTGCTTTTCATTGATAAACATTTCGTTGCTAATGAATATAGCAAAGTTTCTTTGGATTTGACTATAATAACGTTTGAGTAGATATTACATAAGTTTTAGACATTTCATATCACGCGATTGAATCATGCCTGAAACTGCTAGAGCATACAGCTGTCTACTATAAAATAAGAAATATTTGAACTACCAAATACCCAGAAAGCTTTTATAGTATCAAAAATAATAGTTTCATGTATTGAATTTTTCAATCCGAATACAGATTTCTCGATGCGAGCACAACAAACGTTGACCTGTAATAAACATATGTTATAATTTCCCAAAGAATAGTAATTACACAATAGGGATGTATCCAAGGTATGAAAATCAAAAAGTAATTAGTCCTTCTTATAGATAATAAAAAAAAAAATAAGACCCGTATTTTTTATTTTGTCGAAATTACCAAAAACTGCTGAGATTTAACGTATTAAAGTTACGGAGTGGGGGCTAATTACGTCACGCCGTCGTATATTTTGTACCACGGCGTGACTTCATGCGACATTTCAGATCAATATATCTTCCTAAGTATTTGAATGAAAGCAAAAATAAAAAATACGTGTTCAATATTTTTTATAAATTTATCTGATGGACATTAAATTATATTTTAGGGTTTGGGTTGTATCCCAATTTGTGCAACTCGAAATTATCTACGAAGCTATAATTACTGAGATTATAAGTACAACTCTGATAATACGAATGTGCATAGGAACATAACACAATCGCGTATTGATTGGCTCCCAGCCAGTACAAACTATCGTCTAATAATATATGTACATCATTGCCCCACTAATATTGGGTTGTAAGAAATATACAGTGTTCTGGCTACGTCACCGCATCAGCCGAGTGTCTGGTTCAGTCAACTGAATAGAACTTCCTAGACATATTGTGAGTTTTAAGTCTTAAGGCTCATCTTCTGCACAGGTAAGTGAAGAAACACGGGTGGGTTTTAGTCAGTAAGGTCCGTATTACAGAACGTCACTCAAAACTCAAGCTCTACTTAAGTCTCATTTCAAGCCATTTGATTGGTTGAAACTAGTTTTAAGTAATGCTTAAGCAGAGATTAATCCTTGAGTAACGTTCTGTAATACGGTCCTTAAAGTCTGATACGCCCTTCCACTCCGCCCATTTAATGATCTCCCATCCCAAAGAAAAGCTCTTCGTTCGTAATATTAGTGGAGTCGTTGAGCTCTTTTAGTTCTAAGTTATGCTAAATGATGAGTGTCAAACGCGGGCACTGTATATGACCGTCATCATCATCAACATTATCAACCTTTTTATCGTCCCACTGCTGGGCACAAGTCTCCTCTCACACACAGAAGGACCGTATGCCTACTGTCAATTACTGGTTCTTTAATAAAAAAAAATCTTTATTTACTTACTTATAGTTATGTTCTTTGTCGTTCTTCGGTGCTTTCGGTGCTCTTATTAAAACGCCTCTAAACATTTCCAATTCTCTATATTAGACTCATAGCAAGGAGAAAATATGCCATTGAAAAAGGAACCTTATTAACATGATACAATGAACCCAACAATAAGAAACCAAAAACTTCTACAAACAAAGAAATATAAGCTAACCTTCATTTAAACCCATAATAATAAGCCCCTAAGACCAGAGTTGGGATCACCAAATGGGGGCCCATTGCCCGAAGCAAGTGATAAATTGTAGATCGTTAATGGGGATCAAAACAACATGTATTTGACTTCACTAATAAAGACGATTTATGTACAAACATAAATACATCATTATATAAAGTACAAGCTTAAACAGAAAGGTATTTATTTAGTTTTAATACTGAAACATTGGCTCATAATTAGAGGGACTTACAAAAATGTAAGCAAGCCCATCGAGATGGTACTAACAAAATATTTAGACAGATAATGATAGGTCATCATCATCATCATCATCATCCCAGCGTTAATCCCAGTCGCATCCGAAGCCTTTTCAGCTTTGAAGTCTGGGGTCCGCTTTACCAGTCCAACTGCTGATATGGCTAAACTTCGACATTTTCCGTGAAGCGACTGCCGTCTGACCTCCACAACCCGAAGGCGACATCGAAGTATTGCAGTTAGACCAATTGTTAGACTTTTGAGGGCTCCAACAACCCGTAACGACTGCCACTAGATGTTCGTATGGCAACCGGGACCAACGGCTTAACGTGCTTTCCGAGGCACGACCAGACCAGTGCAATTATTCATATTCATGCATACAAATATTTGCACTGTGCGGGGATCGAACCCGCGCCACCTTGCGCAGCGGCCGCGTCCGCTACCGCTACGCCACGGAGGCTGTCAGACAGATAATGCTAGGTAGTAATCAAAATTCAAATATTCTTAATGTTTTTTCTATTTGCAAATCAGCATATTAATTAGGTGGTATGTTGATTAACATAATTATAATCATCAATATAAGATTATATAATCCTATTAATTGCAATATCACGAAATAGTCTTGCAACATACAACCTGGCACTGACCTGCAAATTGCAAGAAAAGTAGTAAATGTAAGAAAATTTAAATTCCGCATACAATAAATCTCCTTTAAATCTATAGGCTCCACATCAAAATCAAAAGTCATTTATTCAAATGAGGCTGAGAATCAGTCCTTTTTGAACGTCAATATTACATAAGACAGTCCCATAAAACGCCCACTCATCGAAACAGTTTAAACGCGAATCGTCTTTTTAAAAACAAATCAGCATCTAAAACCAACACCGTCCTATATACTCGTATATGAACACGCCAATCACAATAAAAACTACAAGCCTCAGCCGATTTATTCCTTCCATAACTCGTAAAAAGGTCAGCGCTCATAAAAGCACTAACCGAAAAAGTTTGACCCATATATCGTCCATTAGCGAAGTTCGGTGGACAAAAAAAGAAGAAAATATCACCAAAGGTACATAATGTAGGGTAGGTGAACAGTAAAGCGCACCCTGTGTCATCGCAGACTGCGCCGGTGACCTAAATAGTGGCATAATGTCGCGAAATGGCCACTGCGCAGAGATACTGGAACTAGAAGAGGCTGGAATTTGCGAGGTCGTTTGCAAAAATCGGTCGAATAAAAAATTTGTATCTAAGTTAACATAAAACGTAGAATATTATACAAAACAAATTTAAAGTGTTAGGAATGTAGGGAAACAGATGAGTTTGATAATAATATACGTGTAACGGAAAGGGTATATACCTGCCAAGGGCACGACTTGTTTGGTTGATATCAAACGATGTTGGAAGGGCTTTAACTCAAATTACTATAAGAATTGATACCAAATTTTCAGTGTCGTATTATATAACATACATAATCAGCTTATATAATGTTCTCACTCCTAAGACACAAGGTTCCTCTCAATGAGAGGGAGTGGGTCATAATCTACCACGTAGACCCAGTGTGGGTTGGTAGATGTCACATGCCTTCGAAACTTTTGCTTCTAAGACATGCCGGTTTTCTCTCGATGTTTTCCTTAACCGATTTGAGAGCAGTAGTCATGAAATAATTTACACAGAGTGAAGCGCCTGATGAGGTTTGAACCTATGAACCTTTGTAAGTCGAGGCCGATACCACTAGGCTACCGCTGCTATCATAAATAAGTTTAAATTCAAATAATAACAAACGTAAAATACTCCGCAAGTCACTACAACTACACGTTACATGCCAATATAATGACAAATAAGTTCTGTAATAGTAGTAGTAGTTCTTCTAGTATCGTAGAAGCCTGACATATGCGTAGTACTTGCTCATAAATGCCGAACGTGTAGGGATATGATTAAATAAAAAACCTTTCAAATATCGTTTGATATCATCTAAATATGTCATGCCCTTGATATGTATATACCCATTCCGATACACGTTGGTTGTATAAGAACTCGTGGTTGGTCCCAAATTGGCATTCCCAAATTGTTCTTCTTGCCTACGTGTATAGTAATGGACTAACCAAACTCTTTTGATATAATATGCAGCCATGGTGTTAAAGCAAACAATAAAATATTATCAGATGCAAGGCACATGCACATGACTACACATACACAGACAGAAGACACACACACAGACAGGAGATACGCGACTAACAAGCAATATAATAAAAATTCGATTCCCTCAATTGAATTTTACAACACACTTATCGGTTTTGCCAGTATAATAATATTATTTTATCATGTTTTATGGATCCATATCATTTGTCTATAATTATAAAAAATGAACCAATAAAGCGGAAATATTTGTTTTTAGATAAGAAATGAATAAAATGTTGTGGTCACGACCAAAAATATCTATCTATAATACACTCACTCGGCTTTATTCAATAGCGATTAACTTCTGTTTTTAATAAATTTATTAAATTATATGTCGTTAAGAACATTTTTAAACCCATATCTGTATGAAATGTGTCGTATTTCAGTTAATACATATAAAAAAAAAAATCGATAGAATCAAAAGTCATTTATTCAAATTAGGCTGAGAATCAGCACTTGAACGTCAACATTACATAAGACAGTCCCTCAAAACGCCCGTACTAGTGCTTTCGCTGGGAAGAAGAAGTGGCGGAACAAACTCTCAAGCAGCACAACTGTTTGTACATCAAAAAAAAAAAAAAACACATGGCTTTATACAACACTATGTACAGATTGTACAGAATTAATATTGAAGTCTGCAAATACAATATGTACAAGGATGTAGGTAATGATTGCATTTTTTCACCAGACCTATGCATTATTATTAAGTTTAAATACAACAAGCTTTGACTGTTTAAATGCTTTGGTCAATATATTGATCGTATAGGTGTTTGGATAACCTCATATTGAGATAAAACGCAAGATTCTTCCCACGTCTTTAAGTATAAAATACCAATGTTGCAATGTACAGTCAAGACCAAAAGTCGAGTTACAATCTCACAAAACTATGGCCAAGCAATACTAGTTGTAGTTACGACCTTCTTCTATAATAAAGTTTGATACACACATATATACACTTTGACAACTTGCTGCCCGCTTATGATTGTTAGGTACTACTTACTAATTTCAACGCTCACAGTAAGTGTTTAAATAGCCTAGCGGTTCTCGTCTTGATAGGCGTTCAAGGTGGTTCGAGTTCTAATCTAATAACTTACAAAATATTTTTGAAATGTTTATTGGTGAGTTATGAATGCTGACAACAAAAATATGTAAAAATACCGATCCGCAACTTAACGATGATACTTTATTTTAAGATTTTTTCTATATTAGAGTCATTATAAAAGATGACGGTAGATTTGAAACAAACTGAACAAAAAATATTCCACTACCTACAATAACTATTATTAACCACAATAACTCAAATAATATTACTTAGCTGTTGTTGGTTGGTGAACATATAGTTACGAGTTCGTGTTATTAGTTTTACTTTTTTAATCAATATGCAGGCATATGCAGCAATATATCTCAAATATCATAATATGAAACCGGCTTTTCTGTAAGTTGTTTTTATTATTATTTGGGTAAGGTGCAAACCAATCTCTTGTTGAAAGTGTGTAATAAATTTGTTATTGTTTTAGAGAAATACTGTAAGCCAAAGTCAAGAGGTTGGAGGACGAAGGTGGCTTATGTGTCGAGACAAGTGGAACGAAACAACAATATTTACCGTTGAATAAACCTTTGAATCTTGCGAAGAAGAGAGGTTGCATTTGTGGTTTAAAAATAAACTGGCGATACTGGTGGAGACTTATCGAGCTAAACAAAAAAAAAACAATTTATAACAATCACAGTGCAGAAGTGTCCTACAAAGTGTTTTAAATATATGTCATTATATATCGTAATAACGAACTCTAAACCAACTCGTAAAGTAATTTAGCTAAGTGACAGTAATATGTTCGGTTGGCTTAATGGCTAACAGATGTCGCCTTTTTCAATTTCAATACAAATTACTTTTGGTAAATTATAAAAACAATAATTTCGGAATTCGATAAGAAATAAGTTCGTTTACTTTTGAACTAAGAAAGCGCTTGAAGATTATAATCTCATGCCTTCAAACTCCGAAAAAAGGCACTGCAGGATGGCATGCTATACACGCAAAAAAATTGTAAATGTAATAAGCACTGTTTTGTGTTCTAAGTATAGATTATTTTATGATTGTAATAATATTCAGGTTAAGCTTCAATCCTCTTTTCTTTAAGAAAATGAATAATTAAGCTATAACCTCTTTAAAACATGTAATACTATAACTTTCATATCTAAAAACCAAAAATGTTTTTTTATATTTTTTACCATAATAATATCATAAGTTTGTCAAGGATTACTTTTATATAAAATATTACAATGCTGTCATTTCAACGTTTGTTTCATTTATTAGTATAAGTATATCTATACCGAATAATATATAACTTTATAATATATTGCATTATAATATTTATTATATTACATCTATAGTAAACTAAATCATATAATAAAAACCTATTTTGGTATAAATATTCAGTAAATTTTCCTATTCGTTTAAATATTATTTGCAAACATTTTTATTTTAAAATACAAATCAGTTATCATAATTTTAAATTATATGAAACAACAAAAAGATTTCGTTAATAAGGATCGAACCCACAATCGCTCGCTTATGATAGACCATTGTTAAGTGCGGCCGCTAACTTAACTTCAAATGAAGTAACGAAATTTTGCATTACTTTAAAGAAAGATGAAGACTGCGATAATAAAAATAATGCGTTAGTGTGCGTGGCCGGTTCAGCGCAGGCGACAGTAGTCTTTAAGGTGGGAATGGACTTCTACAGCTGATTGTACAAGTAATTTTATTATACGCAGATTAGATAAACCAAATGAATCATATCCATTCCTCCTTTACAAAGAACTTAGTTCCATCGTTTTCAAACAGTGGAAGGCCATAACATCGGCTGCCGGCAGGAGTTACCTGGGTGGTAACTCCTGCTGGCAGCCGATGTTAGGCCAGACAAAGTCTTGCCGCCAAGCGATTCGTTGTGTTCCGCTATGATGTCTGGTGAAGCCGTACGGAGGACGGGTCTGAGCAGTTGTGTTGCGATGTGTGCCGGGTATGATGCGCCAAATGTTGTTGTGTCGGGAGTTTGGTCGTGGGATTTCCAGATCAATCTCCCTGTGGCGCAGCATCGTCGGTCGTGTTGTTGAGTTTAACATTGCATCACCTCGCTCAACTGCCGTCTTCCTTTAAATTCACCAAGTTTATTTAGTGAATAGGCTAAATAAACTAGCGCGCTTTACCATCAACGATTGCATCACTGCTTACCATCAGGCGGGATTGCGGTCAAGCACTAGTTTATAATTATTAAAAAAAAAAAAAAACGCGTGGAGTATTGTATACAGTTATCCAATGTCAGCTAACACAACCCGTGTTTGCTAACATTGGATGACATTCAGAAATATAATACTGTATAATCATAGCAATTTCTAAGACTATTCATGTACCTATGAATAAGGATTATAAATACAAAAGAAACGGAAAGGTCAAAATGCAATCTTTTGAAGAAAAACCCATGACCTTTGTCCCTTTGAAGTAATGATGTCGTTTAAGACTAGTGAAGGTCGAAAAGTCGTTTGTGTAGTTTCATGCATGAATGGCGCCTAGAATATTCTGCCTTCTCATAATTGGCAGAATAATGACCGTTTATTTAAAAAAAAAAACGAAGCTACGCGTGGTATATGAATTGCTTTGCGGAATGAGATTATCGTTATCTTAATATTTAAAGGTATTTCTTTAAACTGCACTGCCTCAGCAATTTACTAAATTGCCGGAACTTAGCACGGGGTAAGTGGAAAATAGATCCTAAAGTAGAAACTAGTAAATCTAGACATCATTACGAACTAATTTAAAGAACAACAGAAATACATATAAACGGCAGCACTTTTCAAAGGGGAATTAGCGTACTCAGTTGTGTTATAGGCAAAATCTATGACAGTGAAATTGTAGGCCTTTGCATGTTTTTATTTCGTCTGCACCTACGTCAGATGTACCTACGTCAAAAACGTACCGCTTTCGTTTTTACATGCTTTTTATTAGCTTCACTTGTATGTTTGCTTGCTTGCTTGTTTGTTTGTTTGCTTGTTTGCTTATTTGTTTGTTTGTCCGTCTCTAACTCTTTGGACTACGAGTGAGCGGCTCATTACTGTAAAATGTCCCACCGTTTTCAATCCGTTCGTTGGTTCGTTTTTTGTTTTAACCGCTAGAAGAACATCGAACTAAATAGTTGAAAATAAATATGGTTTAAAAATCTAAAAAAACATGCTTTTAAAGAATCCATTAATATAAAGTTAAAAATAATTTGAAAAAAGCGTGAGGCACTTAATATACAAAAATTATTGCACAAAGCATATCAAACTATAAAGTTAAAAATAATTTGAAAAAAGCGTGAGGCACTTAATATACAAAAATTATTGCACAAAGCATATCAAACTATAAAGTTAAAAATAATTTGAAAAAAGCGTGAGGCACTTAATATACAAAAATTATTGCACAAAGCACCTCACGCTTTTTTCAAATTATTTTAAACTTTTTAGTTTGATATTCTTTAAAAGCATGTTTTTTTAGTTTTTAATCTACATTTTTTATATCTTATACGGTTGGAACTCAGCAAATATATATATACTAGCTTTCCGCCCACGGCTTCGCACGCGTGGAGTTCGGTTATATCGCGCTTTTGATTTCCCGAACATCAAATTTTTCCGGGATAAAAGGTAGCCTATGTTCTTTCTCAGGTCTAAAGATTGTCTGTGCCAAATTTCATCAAAATCGGTTGAGAGGTTTAAGCGGAAAGCGTAACAGAGAGACAGACAGATAGAGTTACTTTCGGCATTTATAATATTAGTAATTAGTATGGATTAATTATAAACTAGTGATTGACCGCAGTCTATCCTGATGGTAAGCAGTGATACAATCGTTGATGGTAAAGCTCGCTGGTTTATTAAGAGCCTATTCAATCTAGCCTTGAAGACACATAGGTTGCAGTCAGACGGAAACACCGCCGCTGGCAAATTGTTCCAGTCCAAAGACGAGGCGAAACGCTTCGTCCGGATCATAGTGGTATCAACAACTTAAGGTATATTTCTAGGAGATTAAAAACTATGGGGTGAAAGATCGGAGTGCAATTAATAACTATACCATAATATAGAAACCAAAAACATGGACTGAGAAAAAGCGTTTTAGCATTTAATTTTCAATGAACGGACTATGTACATCATAACCAGAACCTATTATTATACATAGGTTCCCGTCAGAGATAATACTTTAACCTTGAGCCGGTCTAGAGGTGGAGTTTCAATAGAATACGGGGTCAGTTTATACTGGTTTTTTTTAACCCCTATAGCTTTTTTATTGAAAGAGATGCCCTTTCCAGGCATTTTGGTTCCGTTAAGTGGCGCCCGACGAAATATCACGCAAGGTACAAAACAACGGAACTAAGTGGAAAAAAAGTCTTTAGTTCTTTTTTTTTCTGGGAATATTTTTTATTTTCGTAATTAGATATGACCTAAATATGCTGGAGTAAAAGCCTGAACGTTTATATATAGACCTTTTTGAAAAAGGCCTTTATTAAACCAGCGTATATGCATTTGTGCGTGTGTGTGAACACCCACACAAATGCTTTATAACCTCTATTACTATATCTACATATATACTTTTCCTTAGACCCCACACTACTGGCTGGCTTACTAGGGATTACTCCTCTGTCGTAGGTGCATTTACAAATATTTATACTTACATTTTTTTATGTTAGATAGACCTAGAACAACTACCTGTAAGCCATACAAATATTTGCTTCGAGTCAGGACTCAAGCCCGCGATAGGCAGCGCAGCAGTCAAACAATCATCCACTGCGCTAACCGAGTCGTCAATAATAAAGATACTAACTTCTGCTCGCGACTTCGTCCACATGAAATTTTTTGTTCCCTTGATTTTAACCTTACTTCCATTTTCCTTTTTTTTCTTTCTGCTCGTCACCTACTAGCCCAGACGTGATGTTAAATAACCTATACCCTTCCTGAAGAAATCAGCTACCAAATTTATAATAGTTATTTATGCCACTGTCAAGGAATGATAGGTATTTTAATATAAAGTGATAGTTTATAGGCACAATAGATCAGCACGAGTATTACAATAGCTGTTTGCGACAGTGGCATACAAAACTTTTTCTAAGACCTTGAAATAAATGCAGAAAAGTTAACAATGACCTGAAAATAGCGCGGCGCGCACAATGTTGTTATAATCTCACAAATGAAAGGCAAAGGTAATTCATCCATATAGCCTAATAACACGCGATGTTTAGTCGTGACGCAAATACGCGCGCTTTTTGTCATAATCATATGTTGATTTTTTGATGCCGTAGCCATAAAAAAAAGTTTCATTGTAGTACGGTTTACCCGTGTGGGAAGGGTCATTGTAACACGACTTGGCAGGAATGAGTGCTATCGAGATATGACTTATGGTTATGTATTAAGCAAATTATCAAATGGTCGTAGAAAAACATTTTTTTCGAAACCGTTAGCTCTAGAGCATTAAAAACAAACATACAAAACATTACATAAAATTTTGCATTTTATTTCTAGCACAACCAAAGACGAATTCAAATTACAGAATTCAGCTAAATATCTCAAATAATTCCTTTACCTATTTATTTATACAATCCACAGTTAATTACGTTAAATAAGTTAAAACAAACACATTAGCACCATTACCCCAAACAAATCGACATCTGGTTCATTCGGTTTATAGATCGACGCGTCCGCATCTGACGTCAGAAAATAATTTCACGTCTATTACCACGTCATAGATTCATGATCAGGTGGCTGATGAGTTGTGGTTTTATTTGTTTTTCTTTGATAATATATTAGCTACCCAATTTATTATGGCTCTCTGGCTTGAAGATGATTCGATTTTTAATGTGTCATAATAAAAACAAGGCGTGTGAAATGATTGACTTTGAGTAGTAAGGAGTATTTTTAACTATTAGTAAATTATTTGAGAATTTAATCTATACTAATATATAAAGCTGAAGAGTTTGTATGTTTGTTTATTTGTTCGCGCTAATCTCGGGAACTACTGGTCCGATTTGAAAAAAAATCTTTTTGCGTTGGATAGCCCATTAATCCAGGAAGGCTTTAGGCTATATAACTCCACGCGAACGAAGTCGTAAATAATATAAAATATATAAAGCTGAAGAGGTTGTTTGTTTGTTTGTTTGAACGCGCTTATCTCAGAAACTGCGGATCCGATTTGAAAAATTCTTTTTGCGTTGGATAGCCCATTAATCCCGGAAGGCTTTAGGCTATATAACATCATGCTGCGACCAATAGGAGCTGAGCATAACTAACTCCACGCGAGCGAAGTCGCTGGCGGCCGCTAGTAAGATTATATGAATTAATACAGTCGTGGTGGCCTAGTGGTTAAAACACCAGCCTCTCAAGTATGAGTGTGCGGGTTCGATTACAGGTTAGGCAAGTACCAATGTAACTTTTCTGTGTTATATGTACTTTCTAAGTATATCTTGGACACCAATGAAGGGAAACATCTTGAGGAAACCTGGACTTTAAGTCTGAAATCGCCAACCCGCATTAAGCAAGCGTGGACCGTGGTCATTACGCTCAATCCTTCTCTGTACGAGAGGAGACCTGTGCTCAGCAGTGGGATGATAAAAAGGTTGTTGATGATGATGATGATTGTTATAACATCGAGATAAAATGTATACTATGTGTTATTCCAAGTTATAAACTATCGTGTGTGAAATTTCATCTTCTCTCTTCAAGAAGGAATTGGTTATATTATAATCTACCACGCAGGTCCAGTGCGGGGTGATCGGGAAGATGTTACATTGCATATTAAATCTTCACATTTACATTATTACTATGTTTTAAATAGGATTTTGAAATGTCTGTGGATGACATGTTATGTGGGCCATAACATCAGCTGTCGACAGAAGTTACTTGCCTGAACTGAAATCGAACCCGCACACTCATTTTTCTCGGTGGTAGGCCATAACATCGGCTGGCGGCAGAAGTTACCACCCACCAGACAAAGTCTTGCCGCCAAGCGATTCGTCGTGTTCCGGCATGATGTCTGGTGAAGCCGTACGGAGAACGGGTCTGAGCAGTTGTGTTGCGATGTGTGCCGGGTACGATCCGCCAAATGTTGTTGTGTCGGAAGTTTGGTCGTGGAGAGTCTCCAGATCAATCTCCCTCTAGCGCAGCATCGTTTGGTCGTGTTGGTCTTGGGTTTTACATTGCATCACCTCGCTCAACTGCCGTCATCCTTCCTAGTCCTAAGTTTTTTAAGTGAATAGGCTTAATAAACTAGTGCGCTTTACCATCAACGATTGCATCACTGCTTACCTTAAAAAAAACTCATACTTGAGAGGCTGGTGTTTTAACCACTGGGCCACCACGACTTTTTTATATTCTGATATAACTTTATAATTTTTCAAAGTTTTCAGTAGGTACTCACTGTACTAGTCGTTATAGGTATTCAGGTCTTTTGTTAACTTGGGCTTTGCTTACCTGTGGAAAAAGAGAATTATTATTAGATTAGTCATTATTATGTCTAACAATAAAACTTTATTGATATACAAGACACATAGCATGAGTACTGACAGCCTCCATGGCGTAGCGGTAGCGGACGCGGCCGCTGCGCAAGGGTTCGATCCCCGCACAGTGCAAGTATTTGTATGCATGAATATGAATATTTGCACTGGTCTGGTCGTGTCGTGGAAAGCACGTTAAGCCGTTGGTCCCGGTTGCCATACGAACATCTAGTGACAGTCGTTACGGGTTGTTGGAGCCCTCAAAAGTCCAACAATTGGTCTAACTGCAATGCCTCGATGTCGCCTTCGGGTTGTGGAGGTCAGACGGCAGTCGCTTCACGGAAAATGTCGAAGTTTAGCCATATCAGCAGTTGGACTGGTAAAGCGGACCCCAGACTTCAAAGCTGAAAAGGCTTCGGATGCGACTGGGATTAACGCTGGGATGATGATGATGATGACCTAGCATTATCTGTCTAAATATTTTGTCAGTACCATTTCGATGGGTTTGCTTACTTTTTTGTAATTCCCTCTAATGATGAGCCAATGTTTCAGTATTAAAACTAAATAAATACCTTTCTGTTTAGGCTTGTACTTTATATAATTATATATTAGAGACATAAATCGTCTTTATTAGTGAAGTCAAATACATGTTGTTTTGATCCCCATTAACGATCTACAATTTATCACTTGCTTCGGGCAGTGGGCCCTCATTTGGTGATCCCAACTCTGGTCTTAGGGGCTTATTATTATGGGTTTAAATGAAGGTTAACTTATGTTTCTTTGGTTTCTTTGTTTGTAGAAGTTTTTGGTTACTTATTGTTGGGTTCGTTGTATCATGTTAATAAGGTTCCTTTTTCAATGGCATATTTTTTTCTCCTTGCTATGTCTCTAATATAGAGAATTGGAAATGTTTAGAGTAGGGTTGTAACGGAGGCTTGTTAGCGGAGCGAGGCGGAGGTGGATGCGGAGGCGACGAGTCTCACCTCCGCGGATGCGGAGGTTAACGGAGGCGGAGGTGAAAGTACATATAGAAAAAAATTAAATTTATGGTTAAGACTGAGGACTGATAAAGCGGACCCTAGACTCCAAAGCTGAAAAGGCTTCGGATGCGAGTGGGATTAACGCTGGGATGATGATGATGATGATAACTTTATAATTTTTACTTTTTGTTTACCTCATAAGTACTATCGTCTAGCCCTAGATTAAAGATAAGGTTTCCCTTTTTAAAAGATTAATTATAAACAGTACAAAATTAATGAACCACTTTTTCTTATACTATCCAAAGCACATCGGAATTCCGAAGATAAGCAAAGAAATCGCCCACATTATCTTTTTAAACGTTCTAGTATATTATTCGAATGAGAAAACTTCAATCTCTAAAACAAGAATCAAAAGATTTTACATTCTTTTTCTGAGATAAGATTAACCAAAATGCCGGTTCGATTAATCAAAATGGGTGACTTAATGTTGCCGATGAAGCAACCATGTAAACATACAAGGAAAGCAGAATTTAATTCAATGTCAACCACAAATTTTATTTCTCCACCTTTTAATTAAAGTGAATCAATTTGGTTGAACCGTGTATTATGCTCTTAACAGCTCCATTTATACGTAGTTGTATTGTATAAAGGTCTTATAGTCTAGTCTGATTACAACACTGTTTCATTATTAAAGTGAATCAATTTGGTTGAACCGTCTATTAGGGTCTTAACAGTTCCACTTATACGTCGTCGTATTGTATAAAGGTCTTACTTACAGTCTAGTTTGATCACAACACTGTTTCATTTAGTTTCATGTGTTAACACAGAAAGACAATATTTGTTTACAAAAACCTTCCGGCTCCAAGTTTTTAATACTTAAACGTACCCTTACTTCGTTTTCGTTTTATTTTTAAAACAACGGGCAAACAAATGGATCATCTTTATTTGCCGTTTCACTGTGCGCTTGTCAACAAGGCCTGTCAAAGGTATATGTTTGACAAGCGACTCGTTAAACAAGTTCAACTGTGTTTGTTAAACATGATGTGTTTGTGACCACTTTCATTTTTTTTTTTTAGAAGTTTTATTAAATTACGTTATTTATTGAGCGCGTATTGCGCGTGTTTATGGTAATAGTAGTAAATGCAGGTCCCTTCGTAATTCAGAGATACGTACATCAAGCCTACCAAGAATACCTATCAAGAATACCTACAAATTGTCAGATTTCCTTATTAGAATTTCAACTTTAGCTCTAAAACATTTAGGCTCAAGGTTGATTGGAAATATCTGAGAGTTTGGGGCAGCTTGACCTACTGTCGTCCGTACATTCTATCTTTGAAGGAACCCGTTGGATGCGAGAAACAGAACCGGTCGAAGTAGAGATGCTTATGGGTACCATGTCCAGTAGTGGACTACTTTCGACTGAAATGATGATGACGATTCATTTCCAGTAACTGAGGCAACACTGTCCTCCTTCTGATCTCATTTATTCTTTTAAATATTAATAAAGAAGATAAATAATAAATCTTTATTCAGAATCAATTCGAAAATAAACATAATCAGGGGGAGAGAGAACTAAATACTGCTAAAACTTACAGAATTAATATTGTTTATTTTACCTGGAAAATTGAAATAGTAATAGAAATATTTATTCTAAAACCAGAATATGCTATTTTCTATTCCACGAAAACTGTTGAGGTATGTTCAATAATTATAAACAAAAACAATATATAATTCGCACTTAAAAGAAACATTAATTTGTGCCGTTATTAATAATGTAAGAATGTAACATTAAAATTTTCTCAAAATTAATCAGCGTAATTACTCTTTAAATAATTACTTGAATATTATAATATCCATAATTATAATAGAATAAAAATATGCTAAATTAATTAAAATACCTGTCGATCGCGTGCGGTAATGTAGGACAAGAGGCAATTAGACGCACGTACAAAAATAATTAATAATTATATAAGTAAAATCTAGAAAAATATTTATGATATAATATTGAAATAGACTTTTACGGAGGTACTAAAATATACGTCCAGTACCATAAATGAGTAACATATGATTAATCTCAATATAATTTTTTTTATAAGATATTGCTAATCCATTGCTGCATGTTTAAAAAAAACGGTCTTCTCAACAACACATATAACCCAATGAATGTTGTTGAACTATCATAATTCAAGTCATTGCTCTTTTAGTGCGTTACGCAATTGTCCCGCAGAGCAATGAGAATCACGGACAGCCCATTTGTGATTATAGGCCAACCACTTAAGAGCGCGTTCACACAACACGCGCACGCTCAGCGTACGCCAAAAGCGTCCAACTCGCATTGAAAATTGTTAAATAAGAATTTGAGTCTTATAATCCATCAATAGAGATTAAATTGCATTTTAAATTGCGAGGTCTACACGCGCACGCCCCGCGCCGCCTCACATTTACCCTGCATTCGCCCTGCTCACGCTCTGCATCCTCTTGTGACACCCAGAAGCTACCATGCCTAATGAACGAAGTAGTCCAGTCACTAGTAGTATAAGTGGGTGCGAGGCGTGTGCGAGGCGTGTGTGAGGCGTATGCGAGGCGTGTACGAGGCGGATGCAGCGCGCGTGCCGAATTAAAGGTGGGCACAACGTGTATGCGGGTGCTTTGCGTGATCGACACGTGTGACGTGTCGATCACGAAGGTCATCTTAAGAGAGTGAGTTGTAACTGAGGTACAGCGCGTATCTCAGTTACGTAATGCGAGAGCTTAGTGACTTGCAAACCAGTGACAACTACCCGTATCGGCAGCTACCTCAGTAAAGCGTTCTGCCAATGGCTAATAATTAACCGTGACAAGGGCTATTTTCCCGCTAAACAAGCAGTACCCGCTTCCAAGGATGCAAAGTGCTAATAAGTTATTAGCACTTTGCATCCTTTTATTTAATAACCCTAGTTTACTTCTGAGTTTGGTCTGCTGAGTGACGTTCTAGGTCAGAATTCGGGGAAGCAAACCGTGACGTTATATTATGAGTTATTTCGCTAAAGTTCGCACGAATATAAAAGATGTAAAATATTGAAGACAATATCTTTCGTGTAAAGTTTTATAATAAAATAAATTTAAATGAGCGCTGAGAGAGAATCCAATAAATCTGTTGACTTCTTCTAGATTACGATGAATTTATTATTTGTTGTGGAGGAAGATTTATGACGATTTAAAAAAAAAACATGCAGGTCGGATGTGGTATAAAATGGTGTTGTTTTTTTGGGGATAGCCTTGCGTTGTGACTACGAGAAACGATGACGTGGTCAAGGCCAAAGTATCTACGTCACAGTCTACGTGGAAAGTATCTAAAGATAATATTTTATCGTGATTCCTCATGAAAAAGTTTGAGTTACTGACCGATGACGGGTAAAGCAATCGACTCTTGGAGAGCGGAGACCGCGTTTCGTCAAGCGGTGTGCAACAAGTGCTTCAGCTAGATAAACTGATGACTTTAGATAATGTAGCTGGGACAGACTGGATGCAGAAGGGTAGTGCTGTATCCTGGGAGCGGTCTATGCCGAGAATTGAGCTGATTGAATTCCGAAGCGCGTCCCAATTTCATTATATAATGGATATTCGAATGTTCTTCTGCAGGGTTTGAATCATTCCCATACCTAATTTCATTAGAATTAGGTCAATCGTTTCGGCGACTAGCCCAAACATACAGACGGACAAATATTTTTTTTTTTTCATTTCGTAATTACTATCACATATTGTACATATTTATGTACACATATTAAGTAAAAATCTGTTATATTGACATTAAAAGAGACTTTAGTTTTATTTATCAATAGAAACCACACATTTCAATGAAAACATTACAACCCAGCCTAAAATCACTTTTCAAGAACCAGAAATTACCAGAATTACCTCCAGCCCACATATATTATGACGTGCAAAGTTTTAAATCACACAAGATTCACAGTTTGTACACAAAGCAACAAACGTTAGGATATAAATCCAACCGCCATGAACGATGACTCACTAAATATAACCATGTGATGTATGACGGTTGGTCTGAGGAAATGTGACCGTTTCTAGGGTAGATGGAGATTTGTATGTTTTTAAGTAAAAGTTTTTCTTTCGTTCCTCTTTGGAGTGCCATGGCCTGCTCACTAATACTAGACAACATCATAGTATAGGACGCAACTGAGACGTAGTGCGGAACTGAAACATGGTCACTCACAATGGGCCACATACGAAGACTCAGAGTCACACAAAGGGCAATGGAAAGAGCTATGCTCGGAGTTACTCTGCGTGATCGAATCAGAAATAAGGAGAACCGCAGAAGAACCAAAGTCACCGACATAGCTCTGCAAGTCTCTAAACTTAAGTGGCAGTGGGCAGGGCACATTGCTCATAGAACCGATGGCCGATAGGGCAGTAAGGTTCTAGAGTGGCGGCCACGTACTGGAAGACACAGCGTAGGGAGGCCCCCAACAAGGTGGACCGATGACCTGGTGAAGGTCGCGGGAAACCGATGGATGCGGGCAGCACAAGATCGGTCAGCGTGGAAGCCTTGGGGAAGGCCTTTGTCCAGCAATGGACATCTATAGGCCGAAGAAGGGAGATAGGACGCCGCACGCTGGCTGGATTTTCAAAGAATAACTTAACACCGAAAGTTGAAAATCGACCATATTCATCATCATCATCAACCTTTTTATCGTCCCTCTGCTGGGCACAGGTCTCCTCTCATACAGAGAAGGATTGAGCGGATTGAGAGGATTAATTCACCACGCTTGCTCAATGCGGGTTGGCCATTTCAGACTTAAAGTCCAAGTTTCCTCAAGATGTTTTCCTTCACCTTTTAATCAGTCATTGGTGTCCAAAATTTACTTAGAAAGTATATAATAACTTAGAAAAGTTACATTGGAACTTGCCTGACTTGCAATAGGTGTTTTAACCACTAGGTCACCACGACTTACTGAATCGAGCATACTGAATATCAAATTTTTGAAGTAGATAGTTTCTAGATGCCTTTTACAAAACCTGATTTCGTAGTAATTTCATATATAAATCTAATGGAAATGATACCGAATAGCGAGATGTGGCCCATTGTAAAATGACTAACGTTTTATTTTAAACAAATCTCAAGAATGTCGGTTTTGCGCACGTGTGAATTTCTATCTGTGAGAATATGAAGCCATGTTTTAAATATTGAGTTTGAGTAACTATACAGCATGATTTTTTTAGATAAAAAAAATCAAATGACCTCTCCCGCTCAGGTCTTTTACATTATTCTAACTTAAAAGAAAAATCTTTTTCAATAAGGTACTCACTTATACTATAGTACGTTTTCACGACTAAAAGGCGACTATCTATCTATTTATATGTCCACGGGAGCCAAACTTAAGCGGATGAAACAACGGAGCATAGACGGACTTTCAAAACTGTCTCGGTGGTAGGCCAAAACATCGGCTGCCGGCAGAAGTTATCACCCACTAGACAAAGTCTTACCGCCAAGCGATTCGTCGTGTTCCGGTATGATGTCTGGTGAAGCCGTATGGAGGACGTGTCTGAGCAGTTGTGTTGCGATGTGTGCCGGGTACTATGCGCCAAATGTTGTTGTGTTGGGAGTTTGGTCGTGGAGGGTCTCCAGATCAATCTGCCTCTAGATTAAGCATTGCATCACCTCGCTCAACTGCCGTCTTCCTTCCTTTTCACTCAGTTTTTTAATTGAATGACTATATAGTGGGCCAAATTTCACCAATTAGCTCATTCAGATATTTTTGTGTGAAAAAACAAGAAACATACATAAAAATTTCATGTTTATAATATAAATTCGACTTATATTTACTCTAAGCATTTATTAGTGAGTTAAAATACTATTTTAAATAAATACTTCGACCGATCCCTTAGAATACACAAAATATATAGATGTTTAAATAAAATTACGATCAGTTAAAGTGTAAGTAATGCGCAGTAACAAGTAATTTATTATATTTATCGCCTATTTTATTTCCTAACAACTGTTTTCGATTTGTCTATCTACATGATTTTAGAACAGAGCGAAGTGTCATGAATTAGCCTAAAGTGCTCGTTTAATACTGGCAGGTATTTCGTAAATGCGTATTTACATAGAATTTATATATTGTATATAAGAATAAGTATATAATATTACTGCCGTCAGTATGAGGAAAGCGGCACGTCCTACGAATTAAAAGCGTCGATGGTGATGTGACATTCCGCACTACGTGATAGGCTGATATGAGTTCAACAATTACAAATAAATAACCCAAATAAAGTTTTTTTTTTTTAAGTTGGCTAATAAAAAATATCCAAAAAGAGAAGGCATTAAGGGTACTACGGTATCTACAAAACGCCACATGCGAAGTGTCATACTGACGTCACACAAATTCTACATCACGCAAGCAGAGTTTACCGTTCAAATAACATTATATACAACTTCCAAACATCACACACTGTGGCAAGTGCTCGCTAGACTCAACACCCGGCTGGTCGGAGGACCCTCCTTCAGGAGAATAAGAGAACTTTTTAACTTGTTCGTCATATCATTATAAGGGCAACCATATCTAAGTACACTATAAATCGAGGTAAACCTAGTCCAAACGTAGCTGTACATCCATAAATACTCCGACCTTATCTTAGCTTTTAGTATCGCTATCTTCTCGGGAAATCATTCATCTTTCATTCAAGATAAGTACTAAGATAAATGAAGCAATGAAAATAATATGTATAACATTAATTATTGCAATAAAAATGCATAATGATAATCTGACTTTAGCGCTCCCACGGGAGACTCAAACATCTGTGAGAAACGCATGCATTGAAATAATTATTGGTTATGTAAATATTAAATAAACTGAATAGCATTATAAATAATTGAATTTACGCGCAGATACTAAACATACATTAACATTAAGTAGTTTTTGATTTATTTTATTGAATTTCACAGAACAAAATACATAGACTATGTAACATATAAAATACATATAAATTACAGAACATAAATACATAATTTTACAAAGGGTAACACGTTAAGAGCAATCTTTTACAGACAACCTTTGGATAGAATACCAACGGGCAGGAATGATAAATAGTGTAGGTAGATAATGATTATACAATAAATATAAAATGAGCATGATAAAGTAGTCATTTTACAAATAAATATTATTATAACATTACTAGCCATATTATAACTTTTCTTAATCACACAATTATTACGGCTGTTATCCGCGAATGGTTAGGCAAAGCTGCTACCAACCAAATCTAGGTACAGCAACATTTCGTCAGTTATGTTCAAGTGGTCATACGCATGAGTGGCATACGTCAACGATACAGGCTACAGCTATCGACGCCGTATGAAATGTGAATTTGAGCGCTGTAAAAGAATACACGAGCGTCAGTACATTGTTGACACCTGCAGTTAGCTTTAGGTTCGGTTGACGCGTACCTCACGTGTATAAGCAAGCACATAGGCTGCTCTTTCTAGGCGTTTGGCTGAAACCCGTCAACGCATGTTGTCGACAGCATGCCGCTTGCGAGTTTGAGCGTCGTCAAGAAATACACGAGCGTCAATATGTTGTTGTCAGCTTTAGTTCAATTTACGGTTGACGCCTGTCGCTCATGTACGAGTATAAATGCACACAGGCAGCTGCAACTCTCGACGTTTTCCAATGAATGCCGCCAAAGCTTGTTGTTGACATGGCCGCCAACGCGTGTTGTCGACAGCATGCCGCTCGTGAGTTTGAGCGCTGTACAGAAACACACGAGCGTCAGTATGTTGCTGTCAGCTTCAGTTGGATTTACGATTGACGCCTGTCGCTCGTCTATATGCACACAAGCAGCTGCAGATCTCGACGTTTTCCGATGATAGCCGACAAAGCTTGTTATTGACATGGCCGCCAACGCGTGTTGTCGACAATGCTGCTGGTGGATTCGAACGCCGTACTGAAATACAATAGCGGCATTACGTTTTCGACAGCTTGCCTTCCTTTTGCGATTGGCGCGTATCGCTCGTGTGTATATACATTAAGTCCCATATAATTGAAACTGAATAACATTAAAACTAAATTAAATTCTCGTCTTAATGGTGACTTATGTTGTGTAATTTTACCAGCAATAAAAGGAAAAAGCCTTTCCGTGTTTCGCATTTATATCGCCAGCAGTAAATGAATAGGGTTACTATTAATTTACTACCCTATTTATCCCACATAAAAGAAATCGTTACCATACAATTAACATTAGATTCATTACCGATGTTACCCGCATCATCAAATCGTGACTCGTCTTTAAAACTTTTTGAACGAGTCGGTTAAATGAATTCAAAAGGGTTTAATTTGAATGGCGGCACTTTTGATAAATTATATAAAAACAGAAACAATCACACTTCTAACCCATGGATTGGTGATAATATGGATAATTTTTATGAGGTATTTTATTGCTTTTATATTTATCGGAGGCAATAAAGTTAAATACGAGACAAAAACAACGTGTGTAGTCGCTATAATAACGATGACTAAAATAACAGAAGTCTAGTTTAGTTCAAACCATTTTCTAAAATAAAGCACTTTAAAAACGACAAAATTTTATTAAAGACATATGACTTTATTGGTGATAATTCTTCAGAAACGGCAGGCATAAGGCTCGCTATTGACGAGCTTATACATATTATGTGTGTTAAAAAAGTTCTAAATCTTGTCGAAAGCAGTGATGCAATCGGTGATGGTAAAACGCGCTAGTTTATTAAGCTTGTTCACTTAAAAATTTAGTGAATAGGAAGGAAGACAGCAGTTGAGCGAGGTGGTGCAATGTTAAACCCAACAACACGACCAACGATACTACGCCAGAGGGAGATTGATCTAGAGACCCTCCACGATCAAACTCCCGATACAACAACATTTGGCGCATCGTACCGGGCACACATCGCAACACAACTGCTCAGACCTGTCCTCCGTACGGCTTAACCAGACTCGATGTAATTTAATAAGTGCAATATATAATAATTTAATTCTTATATGAACAGTCAATGTAAATATAGGTAAGTGACTTACACATAAAAGTATTAAATTCAAAAATGCAGTCTTTTAATTAACCTTCAAATATTTACGCAACTGCTGCTGAAGGCACAATAATTGTATTATTAACAAATACAGGTAATTACGGTTTAGGTAACTGTATCTTTCATTTCATCATTTCAGATGTGGTATTTAAATTGAATCATTCAATAATATCGGTCTAACTTAACATTTTTGTGTCTTTCAACCAAAATGAATCAATTTGGTTGAACCGCGTATTGCCATCTTAAGACAATCCTTTTTTATCACAAATTTTATAATACATGTAATTTACAAGAAGTAGGGAACACCGGCCTTCGGTATTAAAAAAAAACTTGGGCTGTTAGGGTACCCCGGTAGCACCTGGTAAACCCGGGAATGTCTAAGCTAGAGACTCTACTCTTTATATTCCTGAGCGGAATTTATGGTTACAATCGATGGCCTGTCTTGTACCAATAGATATTATTATGACGAAAATTATGAAAAGCCTCCGTTACTTAAATTACAATTTTTTGTTTTTATATCATGGTAAGAGTTAGCATATCGCCACCCAAACCCCCTTCCCTTGCGTACCTAACATTGAGTCTTTGGTCCCGGCTTTTATTTATGGTTATTTGACAGTCATCATGTGTCACTGTCAATAGCCCCTAATTCTGACCACGATTTTGGAAACTGACCACAACATATTAGGGAAAAGGCTTTTCTCAACTTCAATGTCCTTTACATCCTGTATAATTCTAATACTTACAAAGATTATTTAAAATAATAAAAGGATTACTTATGACACGACGACACCTAAGTATTTATTTATTTAACACATGGTTGCAATATCATATGTTCTAACTTCTATACAATTACTAAACTTTGTTGCAACAGCTGATATATTTAAAAGAACATACGTGCATAACAAATGAAGCAAGCTGTAGCTAGTTATAACGTTCTTTGTATAACAAATTGAATATACCTCACGATAATAGCGAAGGTATACATTATTGCTGTGAAGTAAATCATGAAGATAATACCAGTGTTTGAAAAACAAAGAATTGTTTATTATTTTAAGCCAAGAACACCGACAATTTATATAAGATCGAGTTATGGCTCCCGTATACAAGTACAGAGCGGCGGTGCGAGGCGATAATGGTATGGTAGAGCAATTTCCATTAGGTTTTTATATAAGTTACCCTTTTTTTTATCGGGGGGAAACCTTCTAAAGGCCCCTGGTCCTTAGGGATAGGACCAGGGAGTGTGGGATTGTTACCGCACTAGAACCACCCCGGTGGTCACCATCTGCACATAGCAGGGGCACCGTTACCTCTCAAAAGACCAATCCGGAGCCCCTTCCGTGCAGCGCCTGTTAAGGCACATCTCTGGGGAGAGTGTAAAGGGGTCTCCCCGAACCTAACTATGCAAGACAAGACATGACCACTGTGCGCCTTCCCTGAAGTCGCTCAGTGGGTCGACAGAGTCCCCACTCTAATCGCCCGCGACTTCCAGTTTCCAACTGTCTTAGATGATGCAGGCGGGGTTTCGGCTTGTTAGGCATCAAGGCGGTTGCATTCTCTACGCCTTCTTTTCATAAGTTACCCTAGTGGTGACGTGTCACGTTACCGCATTGCACCTATCCGGCGCAGGGTTTTATTTTATTGTCCGTCGGCTAATTAGCCTCATCGCACGCCTCTCCACCGAATCTAATACAAGTCTAGTCCCATCAGATTATGATACTCTACTATAGACAGTTGAGATATGATTAAAAACTAAATTCAGTAAAATTAAATTTAGTTTAGTTTGTGAAATACATTAGTGGTACTTATTCACTAACTTTCCCTTAAAGTTAGTGAATAAGTACCACTAATGTATTTTCAAAAGTTACTTATTTTAGTATGAATATTTCGGCGTTCATTGTAATATGCCTTATCTAGTCTTAGTGAAACTACCATTAAGAATTTTATATTTAGTTGTAATCTATAATTTAGGTCAATTATCTAGTAAGTTCTTCGAATCGCTAAAATTAAGTGGCAGTGGGCGGGTCACATTGCTCTTAGAACTGATGGCCGATGGGGCAGTAAGGTGCTGGAGTGGCGGCCACGTACCGGAAGACGCAGCGTAAGGAGGCCCCCAAAAAGGTGGACCGATGACCTGGTGAAGGTCGTGGGAGACTGCTCTGACTGCTTTACTCCTTACCATCAGACGGGATTGCGCTCAAGCACTAGTTTATAATTATAAAAAAAGTAAAAATCGATATCGATATTTCTGCTGTTACCTATAGCTAGAATAAATCGCCACCTCAAACAACACTGCGTGCCCAAACCAGTAAAGCAAAACTAATTAGTCAGAGGCATCAACGCAATAATTAATGATCAGATCTTAAGACATACGATTCAACTTGGAAGGGTATTTATTACTGGGCTACACTGTGCAAACTATTATAAGAATAGGGATGGGAAAATTGTGTCGATATTCTGGCTTCTAAGTTTAATGTCGACATTGTTTTTTTTTTTAGTTGCATACGTAGTGTTCTTACGAAATCTGAAAGTATCACCAGTGACTGAAAAGTTGTGTGGAAATCGGGTGTCATAGTATGTCATGTTGCTTGGAGAGGGGCTAGTTCTCACTTCGCTGGAACACTGGAAAATTGGACCTCATAAAGAAGTCAGCTTGGACGATCCGGTCCATCGTGCTGCTCGATGAGGTGGGCAATCCCTTAGAAAGTTTCATTGCCGTCCGCCTCGTCGGGGGACTCAGGTGAGCGGAGCTATCTGCAGGGAGAAAACTGCAAAATGTCGTGAGGAATTTTGAGTATGAATGTCCATGGCTATAATAGTAGTGAAGACCATCGAAAGGATGGATGGTATGTGTGAACTATGGTAGTCTAACTGAACAGATAGATGTGCTGCTGGGAAGTTTGTTGCGCCACTTCTCCCCAGCAAAAGCACTAGGAATTTGCAAAAGCCGGGCGTTTTGGGGAGACAGTCTTATGTAATTTTGGTGTTGTGTATATGAATAAATGATTTGATTTTGTGATTGAGACTTCCAAGATAACGGCTAATAGAAGAAGACAAATAAATTGGGATAATAACAGGAAAATGACGAGCTGTTATATTTACTCGGCTATTATGGCCAGATATACTATAGAAAAGGGGGATGCTTGATCAGTAGTGGGCAAGAAATAAAGTATAGTATACTCATCACTATAGAGTTCAATATTGGTTGAAGTTAAGCTACAAACAGGTTACTTAATTGATGACGTCATTTGAAGGAATACACTGGCTGTAACTGCGTTATTTTTTTTTGAGCGAGAAGAGACATGCGAACAATCAGATTGAAACTTTTTAAAATAAAGCAAAAGTAGACTTTTCATGCATCATGTTGTATCCGCAACAGATGTTTAATTTAACTTTGGCCGTGAAACAAAAAGCTCATTTATGTGTGACAGCGTGAGTCATTGGAAGAGCTGTCCTAAATTAAAAAGGATACGACATAAAATACCATGGACGTTATATAATTACTGTTATTAAATTGACATAAATTTCACCAGCATTTGTATTCAATCACGATAATTATTATTTAAAAACATCGAAAGTCTATATAAAAAAACTAAGAAAGGCATCCAGACAAAAATCCATTAAAGTTTTTGCCTGAATAAACAGCTTAGGCAAATAAACAAGATGTGTTTTGGCCTACACACTCGAACAGAGCAACAGAAAAGAAGAAACCTATTCTAATAATATAAATAAAATATCGTAGAGAATATTGGTTCGTGAAACTGTTAAGCCAAACGTTACCGACGTTAGCTCCGACGATTCCAGGCGAGATTTGTCGAACCGTTCCGTCTCTGTATACCTTATTTATAAAACTTACGCCCGCACTTTAGCTCCTGTCGATCTCAGAGTTGACAGCGAACAATACCAACCGTATGACTTATTAATCTGGTTTTTCCTGCGCTATTGCGTTTCGACACGAAGAAAAATATTGATAATATATGTTTTATTCCACTTTAGTGCTGCCACTTTAGTGTTGCAATTCTTCCGGCTATGGCGGTTACTCTCGTTCTTCTGCGGATCTACTCATGCCCGATGGGGCCGACGGGTTCTCGGGTGGCGACTACACATCGGAAGACGCAGCGTCGGTAAGCCCCCGACAAAGCGGACCGACGACCTGGTGAAGGTCGCGGGAAACGTGAAAGATGCGGGAGGCGCAGGACCGGCCTATGTCCAGCAGTGGACGTCTTTCACCTGAGGCCTGTGGCTCAGTGACAATAGCCGCATGGATCGATCGATTGGGTTAAGCCACACTTCTCGCGATGACCATATTTACATACCAAAACTCCTAAAGCAGTTAATCCGTTGGTCTTGCCTGCCATTTGTGGATCTTAGTTCTTCGCCTAAGAGTCTGACTATCAGCCTTATCAAGAGCTGTCTTAACTAATAGGTCTCACAACCACTGCGTAGTGGAGGTCACCGAAGTTAAGCAACATCGGGCGTGGTCAGAACTTGGATGAGTGATCGCCTAGGAACACCACATGATGTTGACTTAACTCAAGGTAGGCTGTGTGGTCGTAGTGATGGCGCCCGCTAGGAATGGTGGGCTGATACCAGACGGGGGTGCGGCGAATGTAGTACTATCTCCCAGGCCCCCGACTCATGGTTCTCGAAGGAATACTGAGTTTTAGTCGGTAGGAGTCTGACATAACCTTCCGTTATTCCCAGGCGGAGGGTATCCATGAGAAAATGCTCATATTCAGCTGCAACCGGTCAAACTCGAAGCCGACCCCAACAACATAGAAAGGTTTAAGAGGGGACTCTAGTGCCCAGGAATTTGGAAAATAGGTATTTGAAGAAACTATTGCCGTCTCGCTAATTCCAACCTCTCCCGGTAAAGTGTCAAAAGGACAGTTGCAGCTCAGGCTGATTTTACCTACAAAAACGTTGACCAAAAGACTTTTCATACCATTCCGCTGTTTTCTTTTTCAATACACGATAGATCTCAATTATTTTTATATCAAAATTTAGAGGAAAAGTATTGCATCTATTGTTTTCTTTTTTTGTCAAAAACTTATTATTTTTGTCTAATAGTCGTCTGAACATCGCGGTGAAAATAGGTTACTTTTCGTGATTTTGATGTATGATGTATAATATTTCTTTTATTAAGTCTCGAAAAAAATCAAATGATAGGAGCACGTATAATGTGGTGTAAAATTCTAGAAAAAAAGTAATTGTTCTAAAAGCATTATCCACGAAGAAAACAGCGGAATACGTTTGTATAGAGAAAGCACCACTAGAGTTCCCTCTTAATTAATATTTTATTTTTGATATAATTCAAATCCATTTATTTATTTCTCATGTTCTAATTTAATCAAAACGAATCGAATTTAAATCACTAGTTTATCACCTTGACATTCACATAAGTCGAATTACCTATAGAAGTCGAGTCGAATCATTTATAATTTATAAAGCTTTTAGTGTTTCGTTAATTCCCAACTCTATTGCCAACGGTATGCGACTAAGGCCAATTAATCGAAGAAAATGCCCTTTAAGGTATTCACCACGCTGGATAAAATATTTTAGAATGTTCGTCTAATATATAGCATAGAATGAAATACTTATATAACTATTTTACTTATATTAATAGGTGTTAAGCTTAGTGCACACATGCGACCGCGGCTAACACTGAGTGTAGCCGATCACCTGCGCAAATACATAACTGGCTTTCATTGCACCGGCTTTTTTAATGCTAGAATTTATGCGGTACAAAAATAGCCGATAATAATTATACTATTTCTAAACCAGTTTCACAGTAGCTTTGCAAAGAGATTGTTGAATGGAAATTGGAAAAAATAAACACTGACGGGAAAAAATACAGCTATGTTAAATTGCTAAATAAGCTAGTTTTATTTTGGTATGGTGTAATATTTTGCAATCTAGTCAGTATCGTTATAAATTCATAACGTTCTTTGATAAAGAAAAAATAGGCCTAATTGTGTAAATGTAATATTTACGTCTGTCTTTCTTTTAGGATTTCAAAAGAAACTCTTTTTCCGCTTAAAGCTTGTTTATTTCATTGTAACCTTTGTATTTTTATGTGGTGTAAATATAACATCTTATTTTGTTAAGCAAACGGCCCCAAGAGACTACAGTAACTGGATATTCTGAAATAAAGCTCAACTTTATGAGCGATGGTTAGTGGTAATTCATATTTATGACCGATGTTAGTGGGAATTAATATTTATCGTTCATTTGTTTTAATTTAACAGCGTTACGAACCCTAATACACACTAATAGCCATATAGGTGTATAAACATTCCGTTTAGTAATATATTTTACAGAAACACTGAGCTGAAATTAAATTCAGCCCAAAAACTAATAAAACAAATGCAAAGGTTTAAGGTTGTATTTCATTTTTATTTATGGTTAAATAAACAAGTTTTTCATACAAAAAAAAAAAAAAACAGTACGAATTTAAAATTCAACTAAACAAAGTTTTTTATGACTCGCCCGTCCGTTTACTGACAAGCACATAACTTTTTAATCGCCTAAACTATTTAACGGCGAGAACTAATATTACTAATCATATTTTTAATCGCTTTTTCCGTGACGAGGCAAATAAAGTTTCAGACAAATTTAGTTCCTACTACTAGTATTGTTTGAAGCCATTAGTAGCAGTTTATTTTTGGTTAAAATAAGCTATAAATAGAGCTAACCCATGGAGAAATGTACTTTAGCTGTCATCGGCAGAGCACTGACCTCGTTTTTCATCTCGCTTTCAGTCATCTTTGGCAAAGAATTATATAGGCATAATATAGTGGGCGTATCCCTTCTTAAAATAGGAAATGTATTATAAATATTTGATGTTTATTTCTAATTAATTTTTTTTCACGAAAAAAAGAATATACAAAATGTTTTCTTTATACGAAACCTGAATATACAGTTTGTTCAGAATAAGCAACTGAATTGCTTCCAATATTTTTTACACCATGTTATATTTTCCCCAAATATATTTAAAAAATGATGATGTGTGGCTGCCAAGCGCACGGCACAGTTCACAGTGGATCATAGTGTCCTAGGCATCCGTCGCACCGCATCGCAGTAGCCGCGAGCGGGCAAGCAGCGCGTTGACCATATTTTTCTAGGGACAACCAGGTAACATAACAAGCTCATAACTTTGTGATTTTACATGATAGCTTTTTGAAATTGTGTACATACATTCTTTACATAAAAATACTGGACACGTGTTTCAGGTTACGCATATACAAAAAATAACGTTGTATATATTTTATATTTCGGAACAAAAATAAACTTTTCTTTCTTTCCAACATTAATACAACATAATATATACTATATTTCTACATTATTAACTTAAAGCTTACAGTTTTAAACTGTAAATTATATTGCTAATATTAGAACCACCTACATAAATCAATCCACACCCACAGTGAGTACCGCCCTTAACAATTTCAAACGCTTTAAATTATAATGAAATAGTCGTTGCCGTTGTTACACTAGATAATGGCAATAATTGAGCTATAAATAAAGATGTTAAAGGCGAACTGTTAGCAAAAGTGTCCGCCATGGCCCCGGAGATATTTATGGAAAATTCTATGTCCATTGTAAAGTATTCAAGTAAGAAAGTGTAGAGTTACTCCGGTGAAGTTATTTTAACTGACGGCATTTTTTGCGACTTAGTCTAGGCAGGTGAATAGATTTTTCTCTGAAAATGGGTGTCATTAGTGGTGGTTTGTGTGGTGCGTGCAATTATCGCGATAGAATGTAAGCTTTTTAGGGTTCCGTAGCCAAATGGCAAAAAACGGAACCCTTATAGATTCGTTATGTCATGTCCGTCTGTCCGTCCGTATGTCACAGCCATTTTTTTCCGAAACTATAAGAGTATACTGTTGAAACTTGGTAGGTATATGTATTCTGTGAACCGCATTGAGATTTTGATGCAAAAATAGAAAAATAATAATAAATATTGGGGGCTTCATATACTTAGAACTGAAACTCATTTTTTTTTTCATCAGTGGATAGATCTTCAAAAATGATATCGAGGTTTCTAAAATATTTTTTTTCTAAACGGAATAATTGCGTGACAGACGCTTCCAAAGTGGAAAAAGTTGCCCCCCCTCTAACTTCTAAAATAAGAAAATGAAAGATCAAAAAAAAATCATGATGTATATTACTACTCGACACGCACTTGGCCGGTTTTTTTAAACGTTGCCTCACACTAGGAATTTCTCCTGTATCGTAGGTACGTTTACAAACATATAAACTCACATACTAGCCCCGCACGATGATATTGCGATCGGCGGCCATCTTGGTGACGTAGTCGAACTCGCACCGTCGGTACCGTTCGCATGTTCAGTCCGCGCTTACCCACATACGCACATCGAATATTTTTGTTAGCTTTTTGTTTTTGTTATCCTGTTTTATTGTTGATCTTGAGTTTTGTAGTTTAGTTTTGTTAGCTGTTACTCGTTAAAATGAGTAAGAAATTAATTCACAGTCGTGCTCGTGAAATTATAATTAAAGTGGACAATTATTTTGTTAAAGAAAAAGAGGACTGTAAGTTAGTTCTTGAAAGTATAAACCGTGCTTTAAAAAGTGCTTCGGACACTACTGAGGACATTTTAATGCCGAAGCAACAGCTGATAGTTATTAAAAATATTTTGCAAAATTCTACCAAAGTCACGGAGCGTGTGGCATGTGCCACAGGCGTTGCAAAAAATACTGTGACAAAATTGCGACGAGAGCATGAGTCTGCAACAGCCAGTGGCAGCAATATGAGAACTCCTACTAAAGGAAAAAGACAAAAGAGGGAATATTTCGATGGGTTTTCCTTAACAGCTTTAAGAAATATTATACATTCAATGTATACGGTGAGGAGAGAAATACCCACAATGCGCAAAATCTTGGCGGCTTCAAAAGTAGACCTTAATTATACCGGTAGTGAAACTACATTAAGAAAAATAATTAAATGTGATTTAGGCTACCAATTCAAACGATGCTACCAAAAAAGACTGGCTCTAATTGAAAGACCCCAAATTCAAGCGTGGAATGCTAAATATTTACGACGTATGAAAGAAAATGACTCGCTTGGTAATAACAAAAGACCCGTTATTTATCTCGACGAAGCGTGGATACACGCACACTACACGGTCAAAAAATGTTGGCAAACAGCAACCGATGTAGGAGTGAGACGGAACGACAGCCCCGGCCGCCGATGGATAATAGTTCACGCGGGAAGTGAAAGCGGTTTTGTTGACAATGCCCTTTTAATGTTTAAAGCAGACACCAAAACGGGGGATTACCACGATCAAATGAATACTGAGAATTTCACCAAGTGGCTTACAGAAAAATTAGTACCCAACATACCACGCAACTCCATAATTGTAATGGACAACGCCCCTTATCACAGTAGGGAAGAGAATAGGCCACCAAGTATGAACAATAAAAAACAGTTGATGGTTGAGTGGCTACAAGCTCACAACATCGACTTTCCCAACGACAGTACAAAACCTGAACTGTATTTATTAATTAAGGCGGCTCCAGAGGAAAAACACACCGCAAGCCGTTTTTATGTAGTTTTCCGGAGCTATCTACTCTTTATCCAAAAGAAATATCAACTTATTAAAAATACGTAAATTTTCTCCATAATCTTGGCTCCAAAATTGTAGATTTTTTTTTTATTTTACTAAGTATAATGTTTAAATAATTCCTTCACAACGAAACCACTGACAAGAGAAATAATTATGATAAACGTGCATCTCCTCGGAAAGTAAGCATTATTTAGATTGCGTTCTTACACTAATGGATAGGTAATTTCATGACGAACATTATTGTAGAAATATTTTTTTAAAACGACCAAAATCAAAAATTTGTTCAACAATCTGAGCGCATTCGCCATCATTTCTGTTGCCCGGGCTATTGAGATTCAGTATGCCACAAGCTCTCGAAGGGGGAACCCGTGTCGTTCGTCATCGCGCGCTCCGCTAGCTTAAGCGGGCGGCGCGTGAGCGAGAAAGCATCTGCTTGCTCGCTCACGCACCGCATGTCGCATAGAGTATAATACTATCTTAGAGTATCTCTGTTATTGATGTTTATTTTGGTGTTCGTTTTTTAACCGATTTCAAAAAGGAGGAGGTTGCTCAATTAAATGTTTTTTATGTTCAATTTTTAACCGACTTCAAAAAGGAGGAGGATACTCAATTCGACCGTATATGTTTTTTTTTATGTTTGTTCGCGCATAACTTCGTCATTTATAAACCGATTTTGATAATTCTTTTTCTGTTGGAAGGAAGACGTTCCCAAGGTGGTCCCTTGATAAGGATATCAAGGTTTGATGGTGGAAGTCCAGAGAAAATAAGCGGAACTTTCAAAAATTGGGGGCGACTATGCATTTCTTAGCATTTTCATTAAATATTTTAAAGCACTACAATTTAATAAAGGTCTGGAGTAGATCTGATGATGGAGCCGAGAGACAGTCGAAGGAACTCCTCAACAATTGACAGCAGCTACCTTGTGGTTGGGCTCGATTAATTTGTATTGATAAGAACTTTACACCTAGATGGGTTGCGACTCTCATAAGAGTTCTAATGATGAAGACAAAGGCCAGTTCCGGGAACTCCTCAACGGTTTCCAGTAGCTACTTTGTGGTTGGACTTCATTCATTTATATTAATAAGACCTTTACTCCGATTAGATTAAAATAATAGTCTACAGTAAATTTAATGATGAAGACCATAGGCAGTTGAGGGAATAGGTACTTACGGGTAAAAATTAAAGTAAACAAAAGTACGTCATTTCCCAACTATATTTGCGTCAGCTTTCAGTCTGACCGGATGCAACTGAATACATAGTACTTTTAACAACTAAAAAATGTAAAATAAAAGCTTTTTTAGAAAAAAACAACCGACTTCCAAAAACCACTATGTAAAGTGAAAAATAACTAATTTCGGACCTCGGTGTCTAAAACGAATATACCAAACGAAAGACACCAACTTCCGAAATTAGTTATTTTTCACTTTGTAGTGGTTTTTGAAGTCGGTTGTTTTTTTGTAAAAAGGTTTTTATTTTTAAGTTTGTTTGCGGATAACTTCGCCTAAAATTTGGTATTTCGATGAATTTTTGGGTATTTCGACATGGGTGTCGTGATAGGGGTTTTCGGGAGTGCAGATCACGAATATGACGTAATTTTTGAAATCCAAGATGGCCGACACCAATTTTATGATATTTTGACATGGGTGTCGTGAAAGGGGTTTTTGTAGGTGCTAATTACGAAAATGACGTCATTTTGGAAATCCAAGATGACCGACACCAATTTTATGATATTTTGACATGGATGTCGTGAAAGGGGTTTTTGTGGGTGCTAATAACGAAAATGACGTCATTTTGGAAATCCAAGATGGCCGACACCAATTTTATGATATTTTGACATGGGTGTCGTGAAACGGGTTTTTGTGGGTGCTAATCACGAAAATGACGTCATTTTGGAAATCCAAGATGGCCGACACCAATTTTATGATATTTTGACATGGGTGTCGTGATAGGGGTTTTCGGGAGTGCAGATCACGAATATGACGTAATTTTTGAAATCCAAGATGGCCGACACCAATTTTATGATATTTTGACATGGGTGTCGTGAAAGGGGGTTTTGTGGGTGCTAATTACGAAAATGACGTCATTTTGGAAATCCAAGATGGCCGACACCAATTTTATGATATTTTGACATGGGTGTCGTGAAAGGGGTTTTTGTGGGTGCTAATCACGAAAATGACGTCATTTTGGAAATCCAAGATGGCCGACACCAATTTTATGATATTTGACATGGGTGTCGTGAAAGGGGTTTTTGTGGGTGCTAATCACGAAAATGACGTCATTTTGGAAATCCAAGATGGCCGACACCAATTTTATGATATTTTGACATGGGTGTCGTGAAAGGGGTTTTTGTGGGTGCTAATCACGAAATGACGTCATTTTGGAAATCCAAGATGGCCGACACCAATTTTATGATATTTTGACATGGGTGTCGTGACGGGGGTTTTCGGGGGTGCAGATCACGAAAATGACATCATTTTTGAAATCCAAGATGGCTGACACCAATTTTATGATATTTTGACATGGGTGTCGTGACGGGGGTTTTCGGGGGTGCAGATCACGAAAATGACGTCATGACGGTATTATTATGAGCGATGCGGCCGCGTGCCGCATGCCCTGCCACCCTTTGCCCGCGAATGTATTGCCTACCGCACATATACTAAGTCACCTCCTTTTGCGAAATAATATTTATTTTTTAGGGGTTTTTTTTAAGTTTACCCTGGCTTTGTAGCCATTAGTAGAACCAGGTATCGATATCTAACAATACCTTCACGAATCGGACAGGGTTTTCTTTACATAAAGTATAGAAAAATAAACGGAATAATCCTATTCCACGACTAAAAATTACTCATCAATAAAAAAAATAACCAGCTCTAGGATTTTGCGCTAAATAAGTTCGTTTTCTTTCTTCCTTTTTTAAAACACTGGTATTCAGTGGTATCTGGTTACGCTAAAAGCGGATCAAGCCACAACAAACTGTTAAAAGGCATAATGATGATGAGACTGATATGAAACTAGAAAATATACACAGCACGAAACTATGCTATAATATCCAAACACATTAGAATAATCTACATCCTGTTTCCTCGTCTGCACCCGCTTTCGACACGAGATACCAAAAAGTTTTCTACAAGCATCCCTACTCCACAGCATGGTGCCCTGAATACCTTCCCCTTTGACCATACCATACGCAATTTAGAACTCTATAACATTCACGATTAGGTTTATAATTCATTGGATAACAAGTGGCTTTCAAACTTTTCTTGTACAGTATGCAAGATATCATTGCTTCAGCAGAAGTAAGGACAAACTGTTTACGTATGTTTCTGTCTGTGTATGTGGAAACTGCCTTGTTGCATTTTCCCGTGTTGATTAGTTGCGTAATATACTTAATCGAAACTGTACATGTTTCAGAAAAGTTATTTTCTGTGGAGGTGTAGTTTACTTCGTCTACTTCTGAAAGTAATAAGAATAATAATAATTCACCAGCAACTTGCTCTTAAATACAAACTTGTGGAATCGGAGGTGCCGTACTACAGGTATATGCCCGACCCAGTTCTCGAAAATGGCCATATCACATTGTACTGGGATCGATCCATCATCACTGACAGGACTATTGTTGCCAATAAGCCTGATATAGTGCTGGTGGATCGATCAGAGCGGCGTGCAATGATTGTTGACATAACCATTCCACATGATGAGAACCTCGTGAAAGCTGAGAAAGATAAACAAATCAAGTATCTTGATTTGGCTCACGAGGTTGTCGACATGTGGGAAGTGGATTCAGCAATCATTGTACCGATAGTCGTGACAGCCAATCGCTTAATTGCAAAGAGCCTCGACCAACACCTCAGGAGGCTCTCGTTAGGCAGCTGGATGAAGGGCTTGATTCAGAAAGCGGTACAGCTGGACACGGCTCGCATCGTCAGGAAGTTCCTCTCTCTGGAGCCCTGACCGCCGGTAGCTTGGACCCTGTTCCCGATACCGGTGGGCTACTATTTTTTTATATTTTTAAATGTTTTTTATGTATTCTTTATGTAGAAATATTTAAAAATGTAATTTATATGTATATACAATGAAATAAAGGAATAATAATAATTTATTTGCATAGATAGTAGGTACAATGAAGATGTTCAATAAATACAATGATCCTTTACTATCTACCTTAAATTAGGCGTGCAAAAATAGTATTAAGTAATAATTATAAAATATTAGTAAGTATAAATTAGGAACGTCAAACATGAAAATACAATAATACAAGATAAAATAATAATAATAAGACAATGATACAAATTAATAAAGTCAGCTAAAGCATTACATTACATGGTCAAAAAAATACATTTAAAAACAAAAATAAAAATGTCTGTCGATGTGGTTATATTACAGCAGTCAAGTACTTAAATGAAAAAAAAAAATCATAGTTTATCATCAAGAAATTCTTGAATCATCATCATCATCATTTATTTATTCATAACAATTTACATTGTGTTGAACATTGCATATAAAATTAAAATAGAATACCATATGCGGCTATAAAAATGAAAAATGTCAAATTGGAATTTAAATAAAAGATAATCACAGACAATATAATATGCCTTCTCTATCAAAAATAGGAACAATTTCTTTTTAAATATATCAATGCCTTCCACCGACTTCATGTATTTTGGCACTTTGTTGTACAATTTCAGAGCCATTGCGAATATGCTTTTCTGAAATAATACAATCTTGTGTGGAACCGAATGTAGCTTATCAGCTCTACCCAAGCTACTAACCTGCGAAAATTTAGACAGATTGCGCCTGACGAAAAGGACAGTTTCGTATATATACAAGGATACAAGGACGGTAAAGTTAATATTTTTAAATTTATAAGTAATGGACAAATATTATGCTGTACAAATTGATCTGTATTTGAGCCAAGAATTTGATATAAATTTCAAGTTATGGAATAACAAACTGCATAGGTTTGATTCTAGTGCAACCAAAAAGTTATTAACTCCAATTATCGTAACTCAAGTGGTAGTGGTTGTAGTCGTGGTGGCCTAGTGGTTGAAACACCAGCCTCTCAAGTATGAGTGCGCGGGTTCGATTCCAGGTCAGGCAAGTACCAATGCAGCTTTTTTAAAAAGTTTTATGTACTTTCTAAGTATATCTTGGACACCAATGACTGAAGGTGAAGGAAAACATCTTTAGGAAACCTGGACTTTTAAATCGTCAACCCGTATTGAGCAAGTGTAGTGATTACGCTCAATCCTTCTCTGTATAAGAGGAGACCTGTACCCAGCAGTGGGACGATAAAAAAGTTGATGATGATGAGTCAGTCTCAATCTATCAAAAATACGGACTGGACTGTGAACGTTCTTAAGCTTACAAGAATTGTTCTTTGATTTTGTTACAAATAGACACTCAAAAAACACCTTAAGGCGGCTCCAGAGGAAAAACACACCGCAAGCCGTTTTTATGTAGTTTTCCGGAGCTATCTACTCTTTATCCAAAAGAAATATCAACTTATTAAAAATACGTAAATTTTCTCCATAATCTTGGCTCCAAAATTGTAGATTTTTTTTTATTTTACTAAGTATAATGTTTAAATAATTCCTTCACAACGAAACCACTGACAAGAGAAATAATTATCATAAACGTGCATCTCCTCGAAAAGTAAGCATTATTTAGATTGCGTTCTTACACTAATGGATAGGTAATTTTATGACGAACATTATTGTAGAAATATTTTTTTAAAACGACTAAAATCAAAATTTTAGTCAACAATCTGAGCGTATTCGCCATCGTTTCGCTTGCCCGGGCTATTGAGATTCAGTATGCCACAAGCTGTCGAAGGGGCAACCCGTGTCGTTCGTCATCGCGCGCGCTGCTAGCATAAGCGGGCGGCGCGTGAGCGAGAAAGATAGAGTATAATACTATCTTAGAGTGTCTCTGTTATTGATGTTTATTTTGGTGTTCGTTTTTTAACCGATTTCAAAAAGGAGGAGGTTGCTCAATTATATGTTTTTTATATTCAATTTTTAACCGACTTCAAAAAGGAGGAGGTTACTCAATTCGACCGTATATGTTTTTTTTTATGTTTGTTCGCGCATAACTTCGTCATTTATAAACCGATTTTGATAATTCTTTTTCTGTTGGAAGGAAGACGTTCCCAAGGTGGTCCCATGATAAGGATATCAGGGTTTGATGGTGGAAGTCCAGAGAAAACAAGCGGAACTTTCAAAAATTGGGGGGCGACTAGCGCATTTCTTAGCATTTTCATTAAATATTTTAAAGCACTACAATTTAATAAAGGTCTGGAGTAGATTTGATGATGGAGCCGAGAGACAGTCGAAGGAACTCCTCAACAATTGACAGCAGCTACCTTGTGGTTGGGCTCGATTAATTTGTATTGATAAGAACTTTACACCTAGATGGGTTGCGACTCTCATAAGAGTTCTAATGATGAAGACAAAGGCCAGTTCCGGGAACTCCTCAACGGTTTCCAGTAGCTACTTTGTGGTTGGACTTCATTCATTTATATTAATAAGACCTTTACTCCGATTAGGTTAAAATAATAGTCTACAGTAAATTTAATGATGAAGACCATAGGCAGTTGCGGGAATAGGTACTTACGGGTAAAATTTAAAGTAAACAAAAGTACGTCATTTCCCAACTATATTTGCGTCAGCTTCCAGTCTGACCGGATGCAACTGAATACATAGTGCTTTTAAAAACTAAAAAATGTAAAATAAAAGCTTTTTTAGAAAAAAACAACCGACTTCCAAAAACCACTATGTAAAGTGAAAAATAACTAATTTCGGACCTCGGTGTCTAAAACGAATATACCAAATGAAAGACACCAACTTCCGAAATTAGTTATTTTTCACTTTGTAGTGGTTTTTGAAGTCGGTTGTTTTTTTGTAAAAAGGTTTTTATTTTTAAGTTTGTTTGCGGATAACTTCGCCTAAAATTTGGTATTTCGATGAATTTTTGGGTATTTCGACATGGGTGTCGTGATAGGGGTTTTCGGGAGTGCAGATCACGAATATGACGTAATTTTTGAAATCCAAGATGGCAAGTTTATGATATTTTGACATGGGTGTCGTGAAAGAGGTTTTTGTGGGTGCTAATTACGAAAATGACGTCATTTTGGAAATCCAAGATGGCCGACACCAATTTTATGATATTTTGACATGGGTGTCGTGAAAGGGTTTTTGTGGGTGCTAATCACGAAAATGACGTCATTTTGGAAATCCAAGATGGCCGACACCAATTTTATGATATTTTGACATGGGTGTCGTGAAAGGGTTTTTGTGGGTGCTAATCACGAAAATGACGTCATTTTGGAAATCCAAGATGGCCGACACCAATTTTATGATATTTTGACATGGGTGTCGTGACGGGGGTTTTCGGGGGTGCAGATCACAAATATGACGTCATTTTTGAAATCCAAGATGGCCGACACCAATTTTATGTTATTTTGACATGGGTGTCGTGAAAGGGGTTTTTGTGGGTGCTAATTACGAAAATGACGTCATTTTGGAAATCCAAGATGGCCGACACCAATTTTATGATATTTTGACATGGGTGTCGTGATAGGGGTTTTTGTGGGTGCTAATAACGAAAATGGCGTCATTTTGGAAATCCAAGATGGCCGACACCAATTTTATGATATTTTGACATGGGTGTCGTGAAAGGGGTTTTTGTGGGTGCTAATCACGAAAATGACGTCATTTTGGAAATCCAAGATGGCCGACACCAATTTTATGATATTTTGACATGGGTGTCGTGATGGGGGATTTGGGGGTGCAGATCACGAAAATGACGTCATTTTGGAAATCCAAGATAGCCGACACCAATTTTATGATATTTTGACATGGGTGTCGTGACGGGGGTTTTCGGGGGTGCAGATCACGAAAATGACGTCATTTTTTAAATCCAAGATGGCTGACACCAATTCTATGATATTTTGACATGGGTGTCGTGACGGGGGTTTTCGGGGGTGCAGATCACGAAAATGACGTCATTTTTGAAATCGAAGATGGCTGACACCAATTTTATGATATTTTGACATGGGTGTCGTGAAAGGGGTTTTCGCGGGTGCTAATCACGAAAATGACGTCATTTTTGAAATCCAAGGTGGCCGAAATTATATTTTATGATATTTTGACTTGGGTATCGTGACGGGTTTTCGGGGCGCTGATCACGAAAATGACGTCAATTATAAGCTGTGGCATAGCTTCTATTTCTTTATCAAAGTCAAAAATAAAACATCAAATATAGTTTAGTCGCTAAATCGCCACCATTTTTCGCACTCCTTCAATGACGTCACTGGTAAAAAATAAATAAACTACAAAAAAGAAAATACATACTTATACAAATGTATACGTTAATTAGCAAAATAAAAAAAATACTATGTCATAAATAACTAATAAAAAATTTCCTACTAACTACATACTGCGGAACTCGGTGTGCACACCTTTGCGATTTACCCCGCAGCCACGCGCAGGATTGCGTTTTTTATCTGCATTTTCATGCACATCTGCAGCCCTGCGCGTGAGCGCAGATTCAATGTATAGTACCATGCGTTGCTCCATACAAAATTTGATACTAGCGAACATCTATCTTATATATAAAATTCTCGTGTCACAGTTTTCGTTCCTATACTCTTCCGAAACGGCTTGACCGATTCTCATGAAATTTTGTGAGCGTATTAAATTAAAGTCTGAATTACATTAGATGATAAAACCATAGACAGTCGAGGGAATTCCTCAACAATTTACAACACTCTACTTTAACATAGTACAAACACTACCTACTCGTCATGCTTATGCAAACATCAATTAAAATCAAGAGACTGAATTTAAGTTGTGTTATTTCATTGCGTTATTTCTAGAAATGCTCATACTTTCATTGTGGTCTTAAAGGAATTAAAGCAAACGAAATAGGTCGTTTGCTTGCAGGCCTTTTCCAAATATGCTGCCGTCAACGTCCAGTCTGATCGGATATTGTATTAGTCGGATGTTTATTATTTTTCTGCGAAAGGAAGCTTTGCGTAAATAATATTATAGTATATGTATTTGTTATTTATTTTGATATACGATAGTTTTATTTTTTACAATTTACGTATTTGTTTTATTAAACGAGAATAATAATATAATTTCACAGTCTTGCCTGGTCCAAAAAAAAAATCATGTTTTTTTTTCTTTAATTTTACCCATATGGGTGCAAATTTCTCATCAATATAAATGAATTAAGTCCAACCACAAAGCAGCTACTGTAAACCTTTGAGGAGTTCCCTCAACAGACTGTCCTTCGTCTTCATTATCAGACTCCTAATGATCATAACAATCCATCTAGGTGTAAAGCTCTTATCAATACAAATTAACCAAGATATTACACAAGGTAGCTGCTGTGAATCGTTGAGGAGTTCCCTCGAATTTCTCTCGGCTCTATCATCAGATCTATTGCAGACATTCATTTTAACCTACTTATATGGGTGTAAAGTTTTCATCAATATAAATGAACAGAAATAAGTCCAAACATAAGGTAACTATTGTAAACCTTTAAGGAGTTCCCTTAACTGGCCTTTGTCTTCAACATCAGAGCTTTAATGATAATCACAACTCATTTAGGTGTAAAGTTCTTATCAACACAAATTTATTAAGCACAAACACGAGGCAGCTGATGTGAATCGTTAAGGAGTTCCCTCGGCTGTCTCCCGGCTCCATCATCAACTCCGAACTTTATTAAATTGTAGTGCGTTAAAACACTTAATGAAAAAACTTAGAAAAGCCCTAGACGCCCCTTTGATTTTTTAAATTTCTTCTAGATTTACCTAGTCTTCCATCATCAGACCCTAATTTCCTAAACATGAGACTACCTTGAAGATATCGTCTTTCTAATAAAACAAAAACATGTGGCACTCAGGGCTGCCGCGGTAAAGCTATTTTATACTAGCGGCCGCCAGCGACTTCGTTCGCGTTGAGTTAGTAATGCTCTGCTCCTATTAGTCGCAGCGTGATGTTTTATAGCCTTAAGGCTGGATTAATGAGCTATCCAACGCAAAAAGAATTTTTCAAATCGGACCCGTAGTGCCTGAGATTAGCGCGTTCAAACAAACAAACTATTCAGCTTTATATATTAGTACTAGCTTTCCGCCCGCGGCTTCACCCGCGTGGAATTGGGTTATATCGCGTTTTTTAGATTTCCCATGGGAATAAAACTAATTAAATGACGATTGATCAGTTTTGAAGGATTGATCGTAGAAGGGTGAAAATTTAGGATTGTATGTATTTTTGTATGTTGTAAAAAAAATAGAAACTAAAAATGTTGTGTAAAAATAAAAAAAACAAGTAGGGGTGGACTACCCCTAACATTTAGGGGGATGAAAAACAGATGTTGGCCGATTCTCAGACCTACTCAATACGCTCACAAAATTTCATGAAAATCGGTCAAGCCGTTTCGGAGGAGTATAGGAACGAAAACTGTGACACGAGAATTTTATATATAAGATAGATGTTCGCTAGTACCAAATTTTGTATGGAGAAACGCATGGTACTATACATTGAATCTGCGCTCACGCGCAGGGCTGCAGATGTGCATGAAAATGCAGATAAAAACGCAATCCTGCGCGTGGCTGCGGGGTAAATCGCAAAGGTGTGCACACCGAGTTCCGCAGTATGTAGTTAGTAGGAAATTTTTTATTAGTTATTTATGACATAGTATTTTTTTTATTTTGCCAATTAACGTATACATTTGTATAAGTATGTATTTTCTTTTTTGTAGTTTATTTATTTATTTATTTTTTACCAGTGACGTCATTGAAGGAGTGCGAAAAATGGTGGTGATTTAGCGACTAAACTATATTTGATGTTTTATTTTTGACTTTGATAAAGAAATAGAAGCTATGCCACAGCTTATAATTGACGTCATTTTCGTGATCAGCGCTCCGAAAACCCGTCACGATACCCAAGTCAAAATATCATGAAATATAATTTCGGCCACCTTGGATTTCAAAAATGACGTCATTTTCGTGATCTGCACCCCCGAAAACCCCCGTCACGACACCCATGTCAAAATATCATAAAATTGGTGTCAGCCATCTTGGATTTCAAAAATGACGTCATTTTCGTGATCTGCACCCCCGAAAACCCCCGTCACGACACCCATGTCAAAATATCATAAAATTGGTGTCGGCCATCTTGGATTTCCAAAATGACGTCATTTTCGTGATTAGCACCCACAAAAACCCCTTTCACGACACCCATGTCAAAATATCATAAAATTGGTGTCGGCCATCTTGGATTTCCAAAATGACGTCATTTTCGTTATTAGCACCCACAAAAACCCCTTTCACGACACCCATGTCAAAATATCATAAAATTGGTGTCAGCCATCTTGGATTTCAAAAATGACGTCATTTTCGTGATCTGCACCCCGAAAACCCCCGTCACGACACCCATGTCAAAATATCATAAAATTGGTGTCAGCCATCTTGGATTTCAAAAATGACGTCATTTTCGTGATCTGCACCCCCGAAAACCCCCGTCACGACACCCATGTCAAAATATCATAAAATTGGTGTCAGCCATCTTGGATTTCAAAAATGACGTCATTTTCGTGATCTGCACCCCCGAAAACCCGCGTCACGACACCCATGTCAAAATATCATAAAATTGGTGTCAGCCAACTTGGATTTCAAAAATGACGTCATTTTCGTGATCTGCACCCCCGAAAACCCCCGTCACACACCCATGTCAAAATATCATAAAATTGGTGTCGGCCATCTTGGATTTCCAAAATGACGTCATTTTCGTGATTAGCAAGCACAAAAACCCCTTTCACGACACCCATGTCAAAATATCATAAAATTGGTGTCGGCCATATTGGATTTCAAAAATTACGTCATATTCGTGATCTGCACTCCCAAAAACCCCTATCACGACACCCATGTCGAAATGCCCAAAAATTCATCGAAATACCAAATTTTAGGCGAAGTTATCCGCAAACAAACATAAAAATAAAAACTTTTTACAAAAAAACAACCGACTTCAAAAACCACTACAAAGTGAAAAATAACTAATTTCGGAAGTTAATAATATAATTTCACAGTCTTGCCTGGTCCCAAAAAAAAACATGATTTTTTTTTTAAATGTGTCAGTTCTGCAGAAATTTATTTGACCCTGATTACGTTTTCCCTTAAAATAATAAATAATGATAAATTAAACTTTATTAAATTATTTTTCTATCCCTTTGGCCATCTGACTTAGCTAACTTTCAATCTACAAAACTAACTTCCAACCCTGAAGTTACAGTCATAACATATTTAGTTATAAAGGTCTAATCAATACACATTAAATAAGCCCAAACACGTGACAGTTGCTTCCGATGTGGATTCCCTTGATATTCTGTCATCTCCATCATCAGGTCAGGCCCAAATCTTCACGGTTTTATAGTATCATCCGATATAAACACGAGTATCAAGTTATCACCCGAAGCGTGCCTACAATTTTCGATAATTGGCCTAAATTTCTCAGAATTTCCATTATCGACACTGACGTGGTAACAATGGGATTACATAGGCAGCATATCCCTTCTTATAAAAAAAGAATGGTCTAAATAGGTTCATTAACCATAAAGTTATCAGCGACAATAAATCGAACTGAGAACCACCTTTTTCTGAAGTCGGTTAAAAAATAAACACCGCAGAATTTTTATTATGAAGTATCGTCAACATTTGTTTGAGTACATAATAACCAAAAGTATTTGGGCGCACCAATAAACAAAAATAAAAGTGCCATGTCTGTTACTTCTGTGGTCTATGAATTTAACTTGTATTTGTAAGTACTTCGTCCGCCAGACGGCGCTAGTAATATTTTGCGAAGTATTGTAGAGGTGGGGCGCGGTGAAGAGGGAGCACATGCTCGAGGTCATTTGGTGAGGGTACGACCTTAAACGGCACAGACCACCGAAAAATTATAAAATTGACAATTTTTTAGCTGCCAATGGCCATGAGGTCGTTAGATTACCACCCTACAACTGCGACCTCAACCCCATTGAGTACATCTGGAACCTGGTAAAGATGAGGGTGTCAGAAAAAAATGTGGAGCAGTTGGAAAGTCGCATTGAAGCTCTGACATTGGAGGCGTTGGCGTCAATAACTCCAGATGACTGGCGAAAGGAAGTCAATCATGTTAAACGGCTTGAAGAGGAATATTGGAAAAAAGAATCGGAATCGACAGACACAGAAAGCAGTTCTGATTCGGAAGACTGTATGAGTGGAATTGAATAAATAGGGTAAGATTATATTGAATTAGATATAAACATTTTTTTACATACTATCCTGGTGTTATTTGGTACTCTGGTTTAATTCCCGCTCACAAAGTAACAGAAATGTAGTTAGCAAAAGTTAATATACATGTAAGAAAGATATACGAATAAGTATATTTTTCTTACGTCTACAAGAATTATTTCCTTGAAATTTTTAATAATGAAAGTTTATTTGTCAGAATATGGATGAGTAGGTATAAAGTGTTTATGTATAATAAAATTATAAAATACAAATAAATCCTTAACCCGAAAGAATGTTAAATGCAAAATTAATAAACTATAATTTTGCATTTAACATTCTTTTGCTAGCCGTCCTTTTGTGTGACAGATGACGTCACAAAGCTGTTATTGTGACAAGGTTCCATCGCAATATCATCGTGCGGGGCTTATACACAAACAGCCAGACCCGAAACAATTACTTGTAGGTCCTAAATGGGTTACTATGGCAACCATGACCGTCTTGTAACCTGTTACTGCGTTGTGCTCTACAATATCTAAAACAAGTACATGAACCTTGCCCTGTGTATACATTTATACATTATACAACGTTATTTTTACTTTAAAAAAAACCTGAATATTGTTTCTTCGGAGCAAGCAACTGAATCGATTCCAATCATTTATAAACCATGTTATATTTTTCTCAAATACATATAGAAATTGTTGCAGTGTGGTTACCGAGCGCACAATACAGCTGACGGTAGAGCATAGTGAGACAGGCCCCGCCGTGCCGACACGTGTTTCAGGTTTAATAAAAAATAACGTTGTATACACGTGCTTAAGACGCAGGTCCTCACCGGACACGGTTGTTTCGGAAGGTTCCTGTTCCATATAAGGCGGGAGGAATAGCCAGGGTGTCACCATTGTGTGGATCGCCCTGAGGACAAGGTGGAGGTGTCCCCGGCTTGGGTAGAGCACTGCCGAGTCCTAGTGGCGTCGGCGGCGATCTCTCGCGTCCGACCCTGGTCGAGGCGCTTAACCATCAACGATTGCGTCACTGCTTACCATCAGACGGGATTGCGGTCAAGCAGTAGTATATATTTTTTATAAAAAAAAAACAGGCCACGGTCCGGAGTGAGTGCATGGCTCCGTCCAGAGCGGGAGAAATCATTTGATGATGTCCAATCCCAAACAAAAATAAAGGATGTTTCAGTTTACATGTACCAATTGGCGGTCTCCACTCAAAAACACGTCTATTCCCACTGTCATTGGTTCTACGGCTAATAAGGCCTACCACATGGTCGACAACTCTAGTTGTCTGCCGGATTACCTCGTTGCGGAAAAAACCACAACCACAATTCCCTCTAGAACAAGGCAGTCAATATTCAATACTCTCATAGTTAAACTTTTATATTCAAATATCGAACACCAAATATGGCTACTCTGTGGCATAGCCATGCTTCGTTGATACGATAATCGTTTTTATCCACATTTCCGTTACATAAATAATTACTTTTTTGTTTGGATCAAGTGTTAATCTGCACTATTACAAAGGCTTGATAAGTTGGATTATGTAAGTAGGTATGACTGATTTTGTGAGGTTAGTTCAAGGTTATCTCAAACCAATAACGTTAGTATTGTGTTAATTTTTCTGCTTCCTTATCTACTACTAGACTAGCATTTTGGAAAAAATATTTTTCACTAGTCACGCCCCGAGGTTTTACGTTAGGATCCCATGGGAATATATGGATAAAAATTATCGTCTTACGTGTTAATCTTGGTAATAAATTATCTGTTTGCCATCATTCCATCATTATCCGTTTAGTACATTTTGCGTGAAACACTAACAAACATCCTTGCAGGCATCCACACTAACTTTCGTGATTATAATTTTAGCAGGATTTTTTTTTTATTTATCGTCCTTACAAATATTAATACAAGCCTTAATCCCATGTGACAGTGTAGGTATCAACCTAAAACACAACTAACTACATTCAATACAACTCTTGCAAATTCACTCGAAGAACACGAAAATATATCCAGTCTCTAATGGACTTCGTTCACCACACGGATTATTCGGTTCATTTTCGGGTTCTCGTAATATTGAGAGATTTTCTTGTTATTAATAAAAAAATAATTACACACCCGTTTCAAAGTTTGATAGAGAGATAAGAAATCTACAAAATATAGGTATGAACATTATGCGTACAGTCGTGCAACTTGATATTTTTGCGCCAAAGACAGCAGTTTTTGTTTTTTCAACAACTATAGACTTTTCCTTAATATCCTATTACATTTACAAGATAAACCACAAGCCTTCAATTCTCCAAACAACATTAGGCGTAACTTTTAAAGAAATTAAAACTTGTGTTCTATATTTAAAACCAATTCTTCTATATCACAACGAAACATAAACCACAAAGACAGGTAAAATAAAAAATATAAAAATCCAGAAATATCTAAACAAAACTACTATTTTATAAACATTTCAACTTTAAATGCGCGCGCGCACTGTAGGCGCCGCGCACGTTTATGGGATGTGATAGATCGTTGAAATAAACATGAAACGGTTAAAGTACACACAAGATCGTGTTAGAATAATAATCATCGACGGGATTTTAAACGTATACCAAAAGAATTTTAATGGATTAATTTCATCAATATTTTGACGTGAAAATTAATGGGGCATTGAAGATAATGATGAATGTGGAGAAGATACAAACCAGTTAATGAATAAAACTAAAAACGATGCAGTAGAAGAAGGAGAAACGGATTCTTAAGTAGTAAATGTTGTTGTCATTCAAAATCTGCCCAGCGTTTTCCCTACTATGTTGGGGTCGGTGTTTTGATTTCAATATTCCCTCGATACATGAACTGTCAAATAGACGCATGTTAAGTATATTGTGTTGCGATATGTGCCGGGTACGCTGCGCCAAACGATGTTGTGTCGGGAGTTTTGTCGTGGAGGGTTTCCAGATTAATCTCCCTCTGGCGCAGCATCGATGGTCATGTTGTTGGGTTTAACATTGCATCACCTCGCTCAACTGCTGCCTTTCTTCCTATTCACAAACTTTTTTAAGTAAATAGGCTTAATAAAGTAGCGCACTTTACCATCCATGATTGCAACACTGCTTACCATCAGGCGGGATTGCAGACAAGCACTATTTTATAATTATAAAAAAAAAATGTAAAATGCTAACTATTACAAATAAGGACCTTAAAACAATATTGATAGAGTATTGTATACAAATTTAATAAAACTAAGACCTTACAATTTAAATGGGATAACCATCTTGTAGCAAGTGTGCGTGAGAATATTAATTGAAAATCGGAGTTATTAAAGCCAGAATGAATAACTAAGCCACATGAATAAAGTAATTACATTGATGGTTTTAATGAAGTAGTTATTTAAATACAAAGGACAAAACATTTGATGAACATAAATATTTAGCGAAGTAAGTAAATAAACTACATATTGTATTTTGATATGATGTCATTCTATGTGTTTTTGTTGTTAACAGGAAAATTGAGGGGTATCCTCAAAATCTGGTATTGGTACTATAATATTTATTCAGACCACATGTAGGTAAATTGTTCACGAAACTGCTTAAAATGTTTGTTTAGATATTATCGTCACTATCATGCTCTTGTCCCAAATCTTAATTTAGTTGGGGTCAACACAACATGTATTTTTCATCCATATTTCTCTGGTAGACTTCTCTTTGGTGACCTGTACTACAGGATTTAGAAAACCAACTTCAGGCACCAGGTCATGATGGAAAACTATCTTTTCCTGATTGGCCTGGGTCTTGGATGTTTATCTATACAATATGTAAAGAAAACCCTGTCCGACCCATAAGGATAATAAACATTAGGTAAACACATGACCAAATATAATATAAAATTTTACGTAATCATCATAGTAACAATACTAATGAATTTTGAAATAATCTTTTTTTCCGGCGAATTAAATCCAACTTCCCCGAAACTTGGTAACTTTTAAAAAAGTGACAGCACCATTTTGTCAGTATTATTAAAAGCGAGGCGACCATGTGTCCCGTGCCCTGCCCCCCGTCGCCTGCGGAAGGGTTGCCTACCGCACACGTATTCAGTTACCTCTTTTTGCGAAATAATATTTATTTTTTTAGGGGGATTTATTTTAAGTTTAGCCCGGCTTTGGATCCATTAGTAGAATCAGTTATCGATACCTAACAATACCTTCACGGATCGGACAGGATTTTCTTTACATATTGTATATGTATCTATTATAAAATATAGTATCGTTGAGTTAGTATCCCATAGGGGCTAGCTCAATCTGTGTGATTTGTCCGTACCTATATATTTATTAGGTATTATTGTGAGAGAAAACAAATGAAATTATTATTAATATTTTTTATTTAGATACATGTTTCATTTTATTTTATTTATTATTTGAGAAATTATAATGAACGTTACGTAACACTTAAAGAACACCAAAGCAGTGTGGGGTACGACCCATTCTTTTCTTCTAATAACAAAATACCTAATGCGATATATATAATTCTTTCCCAACTTGATAATAGCAATTTTCCCATCCATTGTTGTACTGGCCATTGGGAAATCCCAGTATAGTATATTTACCGGTCGACGTGATTTATTCTTTGAAACACTTACTGAGATTATATTCCCAACTTCATCAGAAAACGGTAAATAAAGTACATATGTTCGTGCCACATTCAGCCAGTTTTTTAAACACAACTGGGGCTTGACTGCGATCCCGTCTGATGGTAATCAGTGATGCAAATTGTGCCAGTCCTTCGATTTGCGCGGTATAAAAGACGAGACGATACGTGCCCCTGGCTGGAGGCTTTTAATTTTACTTAAGGCATCCACAGGAAAGTTCGGTTAAGTAGTCACGGCCTCTAATGGTCAACTACGAGATTCCATAATACAAAAAAGCAAAAGCTTCGTCCGGATCGTAGTGGTGTCAACACCGTAAGGGATACTCGCCGCGAACTATAAAAACAAAAGCAACCTATAAAATTATGATTACAGATTATGTTTAAGTTCCATGTGTCTTCAAGGCTAGAGTGTAGACTCTTAATAAACTAGCGCGCTTTACCATCAACGATTGCATGACTGCTTACCATCAGGTAGGATTGAGGTCAAGCACTCTTTTATCATTAAAAAAAAATGTCAATTGCCATTAACCAGGCAAAAATCCAGACACCGGGCCGACTGAGAAAGTCCAGATGTAAAACACTTTTAACATCCATACATACCTATATGAATAACGTATTTATTTATTCAAAATTTCATCGGAAACCGGTAAACTAAAAACTCAGATTAAATGCAAAGTTCTTGGAACAATATGTACCTACCTATATAAATCTTTTCCCAGCCAACTGTAAAAAAAAGATCAATCTAATACATTGACCTGAACAAATCGTATCTCAACTAGTCGCGAAAAAATTTGAGTTTTTTGACAGATGAAAAGTAAACAAACGTCTCCAAGATTTATATTTAGATTTATATTTCTACTTCTTCTTTCAAGGTGAGATTCAACCTCAACCCTTGATCAATGGCCTTTGTGGAATAGATAGCTACCATAATTTTGCCAATAACACGTGTTACAAATTATATAAATCTTTGAAAATTTTATTTCACAATAATGGCGGATATCGCCAATGACAGTTGAAAAAGACGGCCGCGTGAACCGTCCATGAGGGAGGTTTCAGGCAAAATCATGATGTAGCCACTATGCTGCGATATTTCAATGTTCTTTATGAATTATTTACTGAATGGACTTTTTACTACATAAATCACGTGATTTTATTTAGTAAACAACACTATAAATAATTTTAAAAGTCCAATGAAAAATGCGCGTGACACTCATCTTAGCTTTCCCGTCAAAACTCTTAAACAAACATCTCCAAGATCCTTATTTCTATTCTGTCATATCTAAAGGGCAGTCAAACGTTGAAGCCGAAGACAAAAGTGCTGTCATCTTTGGCAGACATTTCTTTAGAACGGTTATCAAAAGTTGTTCCTTGGTTTTCTTTTAGAAAAGTAATGAGGTCGCCAAGTATTCTCTAAGTTCTAAGATTGACTCGAGCATTCTGGTGGTAATCCTCGAAACGGAAATGCCAAAATTAAAAAATATATATTGCGAATAATTTTATTGAGTTCAAATTATATAGCAATAGTAACATTGGCTGTTACCTTTTTCTTTATTGTGATGCTAACTTAATTATTTAATGGAATGTCACGGTTGGCGCTATAGTTACGCTATTGACTGCTGCACTGCGTATCGCGGGTTCAATTCCCGTACAGAACAAATATTTGTATGACCTACTGAAGACCTGACCTACCTATGAAGTAATCGATCGGGGTCTGGATGTTTGTGTATGTTAATTTCTATGGTTGTGAACGCACCCACGATACAGGAGAAATTCCTAGTGCGGGGAAAATGTTTTAAAAAAAAGAAAGAAAAGTATTTGTTTTTTCATCGCTATTAACAAATTTTAATGGCCCTACAAAACTGAAGTTTATTTTTAGGCGCTTACTAAGTCCTACATTTGCATTGTGATCACACATGCTAGCTTATAACTAAAACAGTTAAATTTTCCTCGAACTGCATACCGTTTTAATCCACCAGCTGACCAGCTGCTGATATTTGTATATTTTTATTCGAGATTAAATTTTTACTCGTCACTCATCCAATCATCCAATATTTGACTTAAATTTTCAACGAATAATTACTACATCAAAGTTGAATATTGACAGTTTTGAGATTTACCTTTCAGTTTATTTATACAATAAAATTAACTTCCGAAACTGTTTGGAGCATTTTCAATGATACACATCAAAGTCTCTAAAATAAAACATTTCAAACCGAAGGAATCTTTGATGGATCCAGTCTAATTTTTAATACTAATGGTACAGTTTTGGTTATGTTAATTTATAATCCACTGAAAACCACATTTACAGATTTTTTTTCGTGAAATGAGATCATGGAATTCGTGCCATGGGTGGAATGGTATCGACATGAAAGGTTTTCGAACTTTCAAAAATAAAATTCTATTCAACAAAAAAAAAAAAAGCCAGTTGGAGAGTTTTTGTAAACGTATATACGAGTTAGAACTGTAATTAAACGTTAGAGAAAAATTCAGTTGGAAAATTCCCGCATCTCCGTTCCACCATCGGACGACCCGTCGCGCGAGTTTCCACCCTTACGTTGTTAACACCACTACGGTCCGGACGAAGCGTTTCGCCTCCTCCTTTATACCGCGTACATCGAGGGACTGGAACAATTTGCCAGCGGCGGTGTTTCCGTCGGACTACAATTTGAGTGTCTTCAAGGCTAGAGTGAATAGGCTCTTAATAAACTAGTGCGCTTTACCATCAACGATTGCGTCACTGCTAACCATCAAGCGGGATTGCGGCCAAGCGCTAGTATAAAATTTATAAAAAAAAAAAAATCTAAAGAAGTTTAGTACTTTGGTTAGATAATCTAAATGAATCGAAATAGAGCATCTCTTGTAAACGCAATCAGATAAGATACTAGGAAAACAGTGCAATAGCGAGAATAAGTTTTGTCAACTGTAATTAGTTTTAACGATCACAGGATTTGGGTAACAGTGAGTCACTCATCAGTCTGCAATGATCTTGTATGTACCAGAAATAAAACTATGCCGTTATACGATTAGTATTTTCTACTAAATTCTTCAGTACCTAGTACTTTTTTCATAATTATAAACTAGTGCTGTAATCCCGCCTGATGGTAAGCAGTGACGCAATCGTTGATAGTAAAGCGCGCTAGTTTATTAGGAGCCTATTCAGAAAAAAAAGTGAGTCAATAGGAAGGAAGACGGCAGTTGAGCGAGATGATGCATTGTTAAACCTTACGACCAACGATGCTGCGCCAGAGGGGGATTGATCTGGAGACCCTCCACGACCAAACTCCCGACACAACAACATTTGGCGCATCGTACCCGGCACACATCGCAACACAACTGCTCAGACCCGTCTTCCGTACGACTTCACCAGACATCATGAAATACAGTTAACTTACAAAACAATGTAGTCTTCAGTATATATAGATTAATTATTATATAATTAACAATAGCGTTAAGAACAGACCATTAGTATTTCAAGATAATAATGAGGATAGCAGCTGTGGACTTCACAAATTATAATATAAATCTCTACAACTATTCCCATTTACCTACAGCTTGGCACTGTGGACACATTAAAAAAAATACAAGACCGATGCTGCAACAAAAGGTTTCTAAAGAGAAGAATGTATTTTTTTTTAACGAAAATAAAGTCGGGAAAGTTTGGCGACGGCCAACTATCTGTCGGGTGTAGTCGGATGTGTGTCCAAAATAGCCCGAGTCTAGTTCGACTTTGCAAGTCAAAGCGACAATCGTTAGGCATGCATTACTTTTATTTAGTTGGTCTTTTTGTCCGTCTGCTGGTCGTGTAGTGATTGTTATTAATAGCATAATGAATTCGACTGTGCCGACACTGACGACATGTGGTTTGTTCATTTTCGCTTGCGTTTCCGTAATCAATTTTTTGTTAATTTGGTTTTTGAGGCGTTAACGATTCCTTTTGAACTCAACTGTTTAATTTTGTATAGAAATGATTTGAAAATTAAGTAATTGAATTGTACAAGGTTAGAGATCGTCTGCATGCATTAATTTGAATAGAAACTAAAACATTGCATCTCCGCAAACGTGCGAAATCAAAAATTAAGCAGTTGCGGAATGTGCCGAAGTTGTAAACATAGAAAACAATGTATTACTATTAAAGTAACCTAGTAGAACGAGTTAGTGAAGAAAGGCACAAATTATAGAACGTTTTTTTTTTTGTAACGTAAAAGTGAATAAACTGTGACGAGAATAGAAATGAAGACAATACTGAGAAAAAATTACTTCGTCGGGTTTTCATAATAAGGCGAGAAATGCAGAGTACCGTGGTGATTATACTAATGAATTTAGACGGGATAAAACAGGGTTTGTTTTCTGCATATTTTACCAGTATATGCTTAGATCTACATATAGAGTTTGATTACAGTTTCGTATGAACAGTGTTCCTGGTTACTGTTAGATTGACTAATACGTGCACCTGCTGCCATCATTCAGTACTCAATACGTCTCCAAAATATTTTCGTGGATTAGTTTTAAAGAATGTAACAGAAACAATCGGACTTATTTATAATAATTTTGTCAATATATACAAAATCTACGAAAAGAAATTATACGATGTGTCATAACTTTCTTTTGTTTTAACAATAATATGTCTCGAATAAATTGCTGTAAGTTGTAGTTTTCTTAATCTGCTCCAATTACAACAAATCAGTACAATTACACCGTTCTAATGCCTTGGAAAAAAGAATAAAAACAATTTGGCATTAAGCCTGTCACAAAATTACAGATAAAAAAAATCATAAGTAGTATAGCATAGAGTAAAAAAAAAACAATGCGAAACACATGTTTTTAATTTTGCTCTCCGATTACTGGCAGCTTTAAATTCAATTTTATGGAATTGAATATAGGAGACAGAATGAAAGCGAAATTTAATTATCGGCCAGTTGGAGCTTGAGTTTGGAATCAAAATTATTTGAAATAAGAATGGCGCACAACGAGACTTTAAAGTTCGTAGTTTGGTAGCATTTATTCGATTATTTATCGGAAAATAGCATTTATAAAGCTTAATTTGGATTTCCTAAGACCCTGATTAAATCCGAGACGTAAATTTGACCCGACCCAGATAACGTTAATATTTAATAAACTAAAGTTTCGGGTCAGCGAATGAATATTTAATTTTTGGATTTGAACAAAAATAAACATGCAAATGCAAATTCGTGCTATCGTTGGTTTGAAGTGAATTTAAAAATTCAAGAGAACATTTTGTTGAATAAAATTGTTAATTCATATATTATTTTTATTGAAACTATGCAATTTTATAAATATTGCGTAAAGAATACAGAAAATTAAAATGCAGCTGGTATAGCAATGTTCGAACGGAATTATCAGAAATAAATTTTCTTATCAGGGTTTTCATTTTTTGTTTATATTAAGGTAGCTTTATTTATTATACAATCGGATCACATTATTTATCTTATACTAATCCTGTAAAAAAATAAAACATGCAGGTACTCACTTTTAGATAAAAGATCACGAAAAAAAAATTAATCCGAACAGCCGCTCCGGACGGTAAAACCACACAATTCTCTAAACCACAGTACAATATTAAACAAATTAATCAACGCCACACGAAAACTGAACATTAACAATAGAAGAACGCGATATCAAGGGATTTTCTAAGAAAATTGCGATTTTAAATCGTACGTAAAATTTTCGCGGGAAATAGAGAGCGCGCGACAGCGTACCACCCACGCGCTGGCCAGAACACGACTGAACGAAAATCATGGGTTCACCTGCAATGCGTGCGCTGATCGGCGGCGATGAAAAGAGAGGGCAAGATTACGGTTAGTACAAGCTTGAGTAGGATAAACGATACACGTGCTTCCGTACCTACCAAGGGGGGTGAAGCAGTTTTGAGGTATGGGGCGCGTTTGTACAAAGCTGCGAATTAATAGGGATGTATTTTGCATTATGAAGACTGGAACAATAGCTTGAATTATAACTTTTGTTCGTGAGGAAACTCGATGTGACATTTTCGTAGCTACTGTCTCGTTTAGTTGATGAAGTTAAGGCCTTTTAATCTAAATGAGGACGATCGCTTGTCATTAGTCAAAGGAAGAAAGTTTTTAATATATTTAAGCTTTTTATCGTGGACTAAGAAAACCTTGAAGGCTTTAATATAAGCAGGAAAATCTGCTCTTGACAATAAGTAATTTGTAAAATTTCCTTGAGGTAAATCTGAAGTTTGGAATGGAAAGATTCAGTTTCACATAGATGAAAGGCGAATTCGATGAAAATCTTTCTCCTAGTGTATTTTACATTTAGATAGAGCGCACTGACAACAAATGCAACTCTTCCTCGGAAATGAAGATTACTATGGAAACCAAAAAGAAGTGAAAGCCGCAAAAACAAATGAAATGAAATACATACAATTTTCTACAGTGAACGGCTAAAACTGGACTAAGGGCCGTGTTTTTAATGCGTAGTTAACTCAAACAATTGTTAAAAATAGTGACTATTCTTTTAATAACCGACTTCAAAAAAAAAGGAGGAGGTTCTCAATTGGTAATAATCTTTTATTTATTTTTAATTTTTTATGTATGTTCAGCGATTACTCTAAGACGCCTGGACCCATTCGCAAAATTATTTTTTTGTTTGAAAGGGTATACCTACCTACTTTCAAGTGGTCCGATAATCACCACCGTTTTTTTTTTTATAAATTAAAAACTAGCGCTTGACCGCAATCCCGCCTGATGGTAAGCAGTGACGCAATCGTTGATGGTAAACCGCACTAGTTTTTTAAGAGCCTATTCACTCTAGCCTTGAAGACACTAAAATTAAAGTCCGACGGAAACACCGCCGCTGGCAAATTGTTCCAGTCCCTCGATGTACGCGGTATAAAGGAGGAAGGGCCGAGGTCAGGATCGGATGATGGAAGAACAGAGAAATCAAGGGAACTTTCAAAAATCGTAGTGGCGACTAGTGCATTTCTAAGTATTTTCATTAAGTATTTTAAAGTACTACAATTTAATAAAGGTCTGGAGTAGATCTGATGATGGAGCCGGGAGACAATCGAAGGAACTCCTCAATGATTCGTAGCAGCTACCTAGTGTTTGTGCTTGATTAATTTGTATTGATAAGAACTTTACACCTAGATGGTTTGTGACTATTATAAGGGCTCTGATGATGAAGGCAAAGGTCAGTTCCGGGAACTCCTCAACGGTTTACAGTAGTTTTTATTTTTATAAATCATAAACTACCGCTTGATCGCAATCCCGCCTGATGGCCTACTTCGTGTTTGGACTTAATTTATTTATATTGATGAGAACTTTATACCCATGTGAGTTAAAATGATGGTTTGCAGTAAATCTGATGATGAAGACCATAGGCAGTCGAGGGAATACCTCAATAATTTACTGGATTGAAGTTTAACATAGGACAACCACTACCTACTCGTCACGCTTATGCAATAATCAATTAAAATCAACAGACTGAATTTAAGTTACGTAATCGCGTCGTCTAGCATTGCTCAAACTTTAATTTTGGTCTCTTAGGAATTTTATAGAAATCGGCTGAGTGGTTTCGTTTTTAAAGCAAAATTAGGGGTAAAAATTAAAGTAGACAAGATGACGTTGTTTGCTTAGTGGCCTTTTCCCAACTATATTAGCGTCAGCGTCCAGTCTGACCGGATGCAGCTGAACAGTACTTTACACCACTAAGAAATGTAAAATAAAAAGTTTTTATCAAAAAAATAATTACCGCCTTCCAAAAAAAAAACAAGCTAAGTGAAAAATAACTAATTTCGAAAGTCGGTGTCAAAAACGAATATACAAAAACCAAAAACACCGACGATGTTTTAAATTATGCTTGGCCAAAATCCCGACTCATGGTAAGCAGTGATGCAATCGTTGATGGTAAAGCGCACTAGTTTATTAAGAACCTATTCACTCCAACCTTGAAGACACTTAAAATGACCGCCGCAGGCAAATTGTTCCAGTCTTTTGATGTATGCGGTATAGAAGACGAGACAAAACGATTCGTCCGGATCGTAGCGGTGTCAACAACTTAATTAACCGCAATCTTGCCTGATAGTAAGCAGTGATACAATCGTTGATGGTAAAGCGCACTAGTTTATTAAGAGCCTATTCACTCTAGCCTTGAAGACACTTAAACTGTAGTCAGACGGAAACACCACCGCTGGTGAACTGTTCCAGTCCCTCGATGTCCGCGGTATAAAAGACAAGGCGAAACGCTTCGTTCGGATCGTAGTGGTGTTAACAACGTAATGGTGGAAACTCACCGTACGACGGGTCGTCCGATGGTGGAACGGAGATGGGAGAATTAAATCATGCAATTCCCTCGCACTCTCCAAAATGCATCCTAAAGAACATTATATGGATATTATTATTCTAGGACGTATTACTAAATCTAGGTTGGGGCTAATTTTACGCACGGCCACTAATTACCTAACTACTCAAAAACAATGCGAAACTTTAGTACCTTACCTACATACGTTACATTCTAAGTTCGACCAACAACTATTAAAACAGAGAACTAACAAAAGGGTTTGTGAAACCATGAAGTATCAACTAAGTATAATGGACAGGTCGCCAGGTCAGTTTACACTATACATACATAACATAATCAGGCTATAAAGTTCCACATTCTGGAACGCAGGCCTCCTCTGGGTGAGAGGGATTGGGCCGTAATCTACCACGCGGGCCCAGTGCTGGTTAGTAGATGTCACATGTCTTCAACATTTAGCCTCTATGACATGCTGATGCCCTCACAATGTTTTCATAGAATAAAGAGGGACATTGCGGAATACATTATATCTATGATACATACAGTATGTTAAATAACAGAGGGCGTTCCCTTAAACTCGTTAATATATATCATTAATAGATTAAAATAAAAATATCAGCATAGAAAAATAAGCATAAAAAAATCCGAATAAAAAAAAAAATCTAATTGGAAATAAATTTGAAACCTCCTGTTTTAAATCAAAATATTAGTCGTCATGTATAAATAAATTGCGATGTTGCCGTCTTTCATGTTCGCGTGTACAGTGTGTTTCTTTTACATGTCAATTTAAAATTTTTATTGAATATTTTCTTATTGGAAAAAATTTTAAAACATTTTGTTTTCTAATGGAAATATTTTTTTTAGCATGTATGTATGCTATACTATTTCGGGTTAACGGGAACGCCCTCTGTTAGTTAACATACTGTATACTATCTACCTCAATATGAATAATTTTGAAAGATATTACAAATGCATTGCTTCATATTTTCAGATTTGTCTGCGCCACCACGTAAACACCGCAATGGATGGTGTTGAGCCGTAAAACTAAAAGCCATCATACTGATAGTGTGTTACGTAATTATATCCTACTTAATATGTGTACGGACGACAGCAGATCAAGCTACCCGAAACTGCCAAATATTCCCAATCAACATTGAGCTTTAATGCCTTGGAGATAAATTCGAAAATCTAATAAACAAATCTGACAGATTGTAGTAGCTTGACGTGCTGTCGTCTGTACATATTCATGTAAACCTCATCCATACTAATCCATACTAATATTATAAATGCGAAAGTAACTCTGTCTGTCTGTCTGTTACGCTTTCCCGCTTAAACCTCTCAACCGATTTTGATGAAATTTGGCACAGACAATCTTTAGACCCTGAGAAAGAACATAGGCTACCTTTTATCCCGGAAAAATTTGATGTTCCCGAGGGAAATCTAAAAAGCGCGATATAACCGAACTCCACGCGGGCGAAGCCGCGGGCGGAAAGCTAGTTTTAAATAAAATTAAGCACTTAAATAAATTCGGCCCTCCGTTCCATCACCGGACGACCCGTCGTATGGCTAGTCGTAGATCCGGACGAATACTTATTTCGTCTTGTCTTTTATGCCGCGTACATCGGAGGACTGGGACAATTTTCCAGTGGCGGTCTTTCCGTCTGACAACAATTTAAGCGTCTTCAAGGCTAGAGTGGACAATAATAAACTAGGGCGCTTTAACATAAACGATTGCATCACCAGCAGGCGGGGCTGCGGTCAAGCACTAATTTATAATTTATAAAAAAAAAGATAGGTAGTCTTTCCATGCGGAATACCGATATTCAGCTGCAGTTCAAGTTCAGCTTGTTCAACAAGTTGGAGGAGGAATGGGTCACATCTACACAGAACTGCCACCGCTCAATATAATCCTAGGACTCTATTATCCAGAAGGCGACCGCACTGTACTGTATCTACTGTTGTTGTTTTAATAGCCAATCTTGACAGGCTGAAACGTTGATGAATAAAAATCTAAACCATCATACCATTACTAATGTCATTAAGCCTCTAGGCAGTAATCCTTTTTTTGTTAGTGGAAAATCATCAAATGACATCTCCCGCTCTGGGCGGAGCTGAATGGCGTGATAGATTTGTAATTGACTAAAACCCACTCATATTCCTTCACTTGCCTGTGCGCCAGGGCCATGATATCTCTCTTTCGAACAACCGTAGCTCTGGTAGACGTCGGTCTTCATGGACCCCGTGACGATGTGCTGACATCTCTTTGAGGCGCGCGTGAAACACAACGCACCGTCGACCCGGGCCTAAACTTAGGCGGCAAGCTGCCTCACCACTTCACCACTTCTTACTCTTCAAACATCCAAAATAAAACAAAAGCCGTGATGCGACTTACATAAAAAGATACTAAAAGCCAGTGAAACAGACTCAATTGATGACGTCACATTACAACAGAGAATCATTGCGCCTGCGCCTACCGACCTAAATTAATGTAATGTGTAAGCGCGTCGCGGTTAAAAAAGCAGCTGTTTCTGCATCATACTAGTTTTGCCCCGCGAATGGATTAGCGTTTACATATTTTATTCTGTACTTAATTGACCGATAAATAATCGATAACAGTGATAGATGTGTCTGGGTTTTGTGATTAATCATCGCTGTTTAAAATTAAGTATTTACTTTGCAGTACTTATAATTAGGGTTGTAACGGAGGCTTGTTAGCGGAGGCGGAGGCGGATGCGGAGGCGACGAGTCTCACCTCCCCGGATGCGGAGGTTAACGGAGGCGGAGGCGGAGGTGTAAGTACATATAGGAAAAATTGAAATTTATGGTTAATTAAAACAATTTTTTTTATTTTAAATACGTACATTAATAGTAGTATACTTGGTAAAAAAAAACTATTACCTTCTTGTAATGAAAATTAAGGAGAAACAAATTGTGTTTGCCGCATTCCCACCTCGCACTAGTTGATTCTTGACCATTTTGCGCTCAAACCCGGCCGGACGGTTGTCGAGCGTCGCAGCTTGCGCGTTATTTATTTTATAAATACGTAAATAAACCTCCGTTATAACTCCGCAAAAAATTGTGCGGAGGCGGAGGCGGAAGCGAAGATACGATTTCTTGCGGAACTTCCGCAGTAACGGAAGCGGAGGCGAAGCTCCGTTACAACCCTACTTATAATAATAATTACATTACAACTTCTGCCAAAATTTCCCTGTTAAATAAAACTTCTGTGAGTTTTAAAACTGTATATCGCATTGGTCAAAGCAAAAATAGACAAGTTTTATAACAAAACTATAATATTATAATAAAAAAAAAAAATATTTACAGACCAGAGTCCATAGGGATAGCACAATTATATTAAATAAGATGCATCCAAAATTAAAATGAAAAATAAAAATTGTAGAAAAATAATACTAAATTTCAGAATTAGAATTAATGTAGGTACAGAATGAAAATTTAAACAACAAAATTAAAACTTAAACTATTCAATCCACGAAACAAAAATAAAAATATATGTAAGTACATATATGACGAACAGCTGACATTTTGGTGTCATTTCGACGACACTGTTCATGCAGTGGCTTAGCAATCGACTGCTACTCTGCGTGTCGCGGGTTTGATTTCCGCGCGGAACTAATATTTCAATGGGTTACGGGTAGTTGTTCCGGGTCTGGATGTTTGTGTATGTGAGTATAAATGTTTGGGAACGCACTTACGATACAGGAGGGATTCGTAGTGTGGGGCGAACCTAGTATCAAAACATACAAGACATGTGGCAGTTAATATAACAACCTATAGAACACCGACATCTGTCGGTGTTCTATAGGATGCATTTTGGAGAGTGAGCGAGGGATTTGCATGATTTAATTCCCCCATCTCCGTTCCATCATCAGACGACCCATCGTACGGCGAGTTTCCACCCTTATATTGTTGACACCACAAAGATCCGAACAAAGCGTTTTTTTTTCTTCTTGGCTTTGACCCTCTTGGACATTAGCCACAACAAAAACGAAGCGTTTCGCCTCTTCTTTTATACCGCGTACATCGAGGGACTGGAACAATTTGCTAGCCGCGGTATTTCCGTCGGACTACAATTTAAGTATCTGCAAGGCTAAAGGGAATTGGCTCTTAATAAACTAGCACGCTTTACCATGAACGATGGCATCACGGCTTACCATCAGGCGGAATTGCGGTCAAGCGCTAGTTTATCTATACTAATATATAAAGCTGAAGGGTTTGTTTTTTGTTTGTGCGCGCTAATCTCAGAAACTACTGGTCCGATTTGAAAAATTCTTTTTGCATTGGATAGCGCATTAATCCGGGAAGGCTTTAGGCTATTTAACATCACGCTGCGACTAATAGGAACGGGGCATATACACTCAACGTTTGCATCACTGCTTACCATCAGGCGGGACTGCAGTCAGGCACTCGTGTATAATTATTAAAAAAAAAAACCTGCAGGCCCTCATGGTGGATTAAGGCCCACACTCACAGAGAGGAGGTGTCTGTCCCGAGTAGGAACATTATAAGTTGATTACGTTCGTTATGTAACTGACATTTGATGACGACACTACCTTTTATTTTATTTATTTTTTGTTTTCTGGGAGAAAATTTGAAAAGGCACCCGAGGTCGGGGAGTATGTTATTTTTACCTCACTGAAACCACCCCGGTGTTCACCATCCGCACATAAGGGTGGTCCCGGTGCAGCTCGCCGCTCGGTAAGGACCAGGCCCGAGTCGACGGCGCGTCGTGTTTCACGCGCGCCTCAAAGAGATGTCAGCACGTCGTGACGGGGCCCAAGAAGACCGATGCCTCCTGGGTCAGGGTTGCAGGTTGGCTAAACAATAAACCATGGCCCTGGCCGTCGCACAGGCAAGTGAAGAAACACGGGTGGCTTTTAGTCAGTAAAAGTCTGACACGCCCTTCCGCTCTGCCCAGAGCGGGAGAAGTCATTTGATGATTTCCCATCCCAACAAAAAAAAAGGGTGGTCCCGGTTCCTTTTAAAATACCATTTCCGGAACCGCCCCTGAACGCTGTCGCCCCGGGGACACTACCTATGCTTCATTCGAAATAAGATTAACAAACAAACCTTTTTCGTAAATTGGATAAACAAACCTTTTTTACTACCCGTTTGATCGATTTACACTTCTATTTCTTTGTCTTAAGGATAGCATTAAAAGCAAAAAAAAAATAAAATAGCTACAATACCAACTAATTTACTGCAGCTACAGTGTGTCATGACACCAACACAATAGAAGTCAAAATCCGTTGAATTGAATGTCAAAAAAAGTTTATTTAAATCTCTAGTCTTATTTCGAATGGAGTGTTCAGACGAGTACCGCAAAGGTTGGATCTAGGTGGCTCTAGAAAAGGACCTGTCGAAAAATTTGTGTGGAGCAAAGATGAACAAATTAAAAAAAACTGACATTCTTGGCGTGGTTTCAATCACGAGGAACTACCAATATACTTATCACGCCATTGTTTTGTGTTTTAGAAGTGACGACAAACCGGAAAACAGATTTTGACAGTATTTTCCTTAATTACGTTAAGTACAGAAGCGTGCTCAAATTTTAGGCAAGTTGTATGTGTACATACAGTTTTTTTTTTTTTTTGTAAATGCGGAACCCGAAACACATGTCCAGTATATTTAAGTAAGGAATCTATGTACAAAATTTCAAAAAGATATCGCGAAAAACCATAAAGTTATGAGCTTGTTATCTTACCTGGTTGTTCCAACAAAAATATGGTCAACGCACCGCTCGACCGGCGCGGCCGTAGGGACCTATCTCACGCGCCTAGAACTATAATCTAACGTCAGCTCTGTTATTCGCTCGGTAACCACACTGCAACAATTTCTAAATGTATTTGGGAAAAATATAACATGTTGTAAAAATGATTGAAATCGATTCAGTTGCTTATTCTGAACAAACTATATTCAGGTTTCGTTTATAGACAAAATAATGCGGTATATATCTTTTCTCTTAGTAAACCTGGGCAGTCCTAATTTAAAAATTACATTCTCATAGTGGTGCATTGGCAGAATAAGGCCGTTTGAGTTGCGAAATAATTAATTAAATACCCTTATCTAAACTAATATTATAAAGATAAAAGATTAGACTGTCTGTGTTTATTTATTATAATCCAAATCCGTTTTGCAGTTCCGCAGTTTTAGCATGAAGCTAAAACTACAACGGATTTGCAAGATATTTGGCATATAAGTATACCATAATCTGGATTACGATATAGACTGCTTGTATTCTCATATTTTTGTCTTCTTCTATTTGGTATTCCATCCAAAGGTTGTCTTTAAACGATCGCTCTTAGCGATAAGACCGCCCATTGCGTCACCTTTGGTAAAATGTAATGTTTCTTATTTATGTTCTGTAATTTATATGGTGTACCTGTACATACATCAACATATTTAGCTTATAATGGGACCCAGGCCTCGGTCTCCGTGACAGAAAGTGGGCCATAATCTACGACGTGGGCCCAGTGCGGGTTGGTAGATGTCACATGTCTTCGAGCTTTTGCCTCTAGGACATGCCGGTTTTCCCACAATGAAATGTTTTTCTTCACCGTTTTTGAGAGCAGTGGTGATGAAATAATTTACACAAAGTAAAGCGCCTGATGATGTTCGGACGTACGACCAACAAATTGTAAGCCGCGGATGATGCCACTAGGCCACCGCTGCTCTTCGTTACTTTGCTGTACATAATGAGCATTAAATGTATCTTCTTCTTCTTTTCTTCTTGTCGGCCTACTCGAGAGGTCCATTGCTGGATAAAGGCCTCCTACAAGGCTTTCATTCCATTGCCCCCCGCATTGCCATAATCCCCACGTTAGGCAGGCCGGGTTGGGAATCGCAGAAATTTGATATACCACAGGAGAAGCGCTGCTGCCCGCTTCCCTGGTGAGAGTTCCCTTAGTCGCCTCTTACGACACCCATGGCAGGATATGGATGAAACAACGGGTCATAGACGGACTTTCAAAATTGTCTTGGTGGTAGGCCATAACATCGGCTGCCGGCAGACGTTATCACCTACCAGACAAAGTCTTGCCGCCAAGCGATTCGTTGTGTTGGAGGACGGGTCTGTGCAGTTGTGTTGCGATGTGTGCTGGGTACGATGCGCCAAATGTTGTTGTGTCGGGGGTTGGGTTGTGGAGGGTCTCCAGATCAATCTCCCTCTGGCGCAGCATCGTTGATCGTGTTGTTGGGTTTAACATTGCATCACCTCGTCCAACTACCGTCTTCCTTCCTATTCACACAATTTTTTTTTAGGGTCTTAATAAACTAGCGCGCTTTACCATCAACGATTGCATCACCGCTTACCATCAGGCGGGATTGTGGTCATGCTCTACTTTGTAAATATATGAGAAAAGGTATTAAAATCCCTGTTTTTCTTGTTTTCTAGTGATAGCTGCTACCACCTAACTGGTTTATATTTTTTTCCCACAACACGAAATAACCCTATACAGTAACATTTCAGTTATAAGAAAGCTCAAGGTCACTCAAAGGGCAATGGAGAGGGCTATGTTTGGGGTTTCACTGTGTGATCAAATTAGAAATGAGGAGATCCGCAGAAGAACAAGAGTAACCGACGTAGCCCAAAGAATTACGACACTTAAGTGGCAGTGGGCCGGGCACATGCCCGAAGGGGCCGACGGGCTCTCGAGTGGCGACTACGCACCGGAAGATGCAGAGTGGGTAGGCCCCAGACAAGGTGGACCGACGACCTAGTGAAGGTCGCGGGAAACCGCTGGATGCGGGAGATGCAGGACCGATCGTCGTGAAGATCCTTGGGGGAAGCCTATGTGACTATGTCCTCTAGTCCTAAGTGAACGTCTTTCGACTGAAGTGATGATGATGCATATGACAGCGCAAGATAAATTCAAACAGTTTACGACATTAGGAAAATCACAATCTTACTTTCAATACATTATACGAATGAATAACTTGTAACTTAAATCGCAAGTAGTAATTAGACTAGCCCTTCCTACGGAACGTGGATCCACGCACGACAGCATGGCCTTTTCATCGATTCAGTATTTACGACAGTCGACCGGTGAAGGAAATTAGTATCGAAATGCTTTTAATTATTATAAGCAATGCATAATGAAATGAAATATCATTACATGGTCGAACACATCATACCGTTCTATTGGGAATTTCCCAGTGACTACGGTGTTACGATGAGTAATTAATATATGGAATAATGTCTTTGTTCCTTTATGAACTAGTATTATTTATTGTAGTACCTACAGAAATGCGTATGTTCAGCTTTGAGTGAAGTTTTCTATTCGTGTTACCTATACATTGTCATGGAAATATTTGTACCTACCTATAGTATGATGCAGACAATTTACTACTAGACATTATTAAGTCCTGTTAGAGCCATTTAATACTATTATCAATGTTAAATTGAATTTACGAATAATTCCAATAACTGTGCTATAGAAAATGACATATATACCTAATGATATATACAATATGTAAAGAAAACCCTGTCCGATCCGTGAAGGTATTGTTAGGTATCGATAACTGATTCTACTAATGCCCACAAAGACAGGCAAAACTTAAAAAAAAAATCCCCCTAAGAAAATAAATATTATTTCGCAAAAAGAGGTAACTTAATACATGTGCGGTAAGCCACCCCTTCCGCGGCCAGCGGGGGGCAGGGCACGCGGCGCCTGTGACGTGGTCGCGTCGCTATTCGCTTATAATATTACCAATGTTGTCACTTTTTTTAAAATTACCAAATTTCGGGGAAATTGGAATTAATTCCCGGGAAAAAAGGATTATTTCAAAATTCATTAGTATTGTTACTATGATGATTATGTAAAATTTTATATTATATTTGGTCAAGTGTTTACCTAACCTTTACTATCCTTACGGGTCGGACAGGGTTTTCTTAACATATTGTATAACTATAGAAAATGACAGTTATTTGAATATACCTACGGAAAATTGCAGCTGCAATATAAGTAATTTAATTGTTTAACATATAACTGTCATATAAATTAGTTACAGCCAAAAACACTTATTTATGGTCATACGTTTTATGACACGACGGTCATAAACCTTATGACCGTCGAATAGCTTCCTCTCTCGTAATACTCCAAATATATTGACAGAATTGTCTTTCGCGAAGAGTTCAGAGGCAGGTTTGGCCTCCAAAAGATAAATGCATCCTGATACTCCAAAATATGTATTTCTGCCATTTTCTTCAATGAGATATGGCAGAAATAAATTGGCATTTCAAAGACATTTCTTCTTCTTCTTCAGCCTATAGAGGTCCACTACAAAGGTCACAATGACCAGTCTTGTGCTGACCGCATCTATGGGCTTCCTACGACATTTACCATCGGTCATCGGTCCACCTTATTGAGGGCCTCCCTGCGCTGCGTCTTCTGGCATGTGGTCGCCACTACAGAACCTTACTGTTCCTTCGGCCATCGGTTCTACGAGCAATCTGCCCCTCGCACTGCCACTCAGTTTGTAATACAATGGGTTCAAAATATTATATGAGAGTCATTGAGCAGCACTTGATAAATAAAATAAAAACAAAAGACAGCTGATCAATTGTTATAAGCAGAAATAATAAAAGGTTGTTGGTACTCAGTAATCAGTGAATCTGAATTGATAAACAAGGTCGATAAGGATAATAATTATGTTATTCATACTAGTATTATTAATGGGAAAGTGTGTGTCTGTGGTACGTCTTTAATGGCAAAACCGAAAGATGAATAGATTTAATTTTTTAAGCGATAGTTGAAGGGCTGGAGATTAGGCTCAACCGAGATTTAGGTTTTGGCATTCTCGGCTATAAATTCAACAGAGAAATTTGTCTCGGTTCTCGGCTAATTATAGCCGATATTCTCTCACTAGGCCACCCCTGCTACCAGCGCCCTCACGCCTCTAGCCGCCGCAGGAGATTCCCTGGTCGGGAGACGACATCGAACTCCCAGCCACCGTAGGCGCGGGCCTGCGGGCGGCAAGCTGCCCACTGCTCACCGGTAAGGACCAGGCCCGAGTCGACGGCGTGTTGTTTTCACGCCCGCCTCAAAGAGATGTCAGCACATCGCGACGGGGTCCACAAAGACCCATTCCTCCTGGGTCAGGGTTGCGGGTTGGTTAAACAAGAAACCGTGGCCCCGGCGCATAGGCAAGAAAGAAACCCGGATGGGTTTTAGTCAGTAATTGTCTGACGCGCCCTTCCGCTTCACCCAAAGCGGGATTTGTGGGTTTGATGAATGGATTTCTGAACCTAAACAAAAAAAAGGCCATCCCTGCTTCCATCTCATGTTCGATGCGATAAGTCCTTTTAGTATATTGTTTTTCCCTTTGCAACTTTAACGCGACCGATATCATGGGGAGAAGTAAAAATAAAACCCGGCCAAGTGCGTGTCGGACTCACGCACAAAGGGTTCCGTACCATTGATTTATGAAATTAAAGGATTTAAGTTATTTGTATGAAAGATTACGCGGTAATAAGCGGTTTACGATTTACGAGGTATTAAAAAAAAACTACCCACTAGATCTCGTTCAAAACAATTTTCGTTGGTAGTTTTTATAGTAATGCACATCATAAGTTTTTTTAGATTTTTCATTTTCTTATTTTAGAAGTTAGATGGACCAACTTTTTTCCACCTTGGAAGCGTCTGTCACGCAAACAATTAGGTTTAGAAAAAAAAAATCCTTAAGAAACCTCGATATCATGTTTGAAGACCTATAGATACCCCACACGTATGTGTTTGATGAAAAACATTTTTTTGAGTTTCAGTTCTAAGTATGGGGAGCCCCCAATATTTTTTTTTTTTAATTTTAGCGTCAAAATCTTAATGCGATTCACAGAATACATCTACCTACCAAGTTTCAACAGTATAGCTCTTATAGTTTCGGATAAAAATGGCTGTGACATACGAACGGACAGAGGGACAGACAGACATGACGAATCTATAAGGGTTCCGTTTTTTTCCATTTGGCAACGGAACCCTAAAAATGCAAGTCATGATGAGTAATGAATGTAATGATATTAAAAATCGTAACATTATGAAATAATAAATCATCCATAAAATCAATTACTGTACCATTCATCATTTTGAATGTAGGTCGACCTGTCAAATTTATTTATCAGATTTTCAACTTTATCGCCAAAGCATTAAGGCTCAAGATTGATTGGAAATATTTGTCTGTTTCGGGTGGCTTGAACTGCTGTCGTCCGTACAAAACTTAACAAACGAACAGCAAAGATCTCGTATTGAAAGTGAAACTTTAGATAAGCAATTTTTTTTTTTTTGGATGGGAAATCATCAAATGACCTCTCCCACTTTGGGCGGAGCGGAAAAGCGTGTCAGAGATTTACTGACTAAAAGCCCACCCGTGTTCCTTCACTAGCCTGTGCTCCAGGGCCACGGTATCTACTTATCTTTTGAACGATCCGCGGATAAACAATGTGCTTGATACACAGGTAAGCAAAATAATAGAAAAAAAACCAAGAAAATCCCTAGTTATTAACAAAAGCACAGGAGTGTTCGTGCGTGGAGTCTTCTTCTTCTTCTTCAACCTATAGATGTCCACTGCTGGACAAAGGCCTCCCCCAAGGCTTTCCACGCCGACCGGTCTTGTGCTGCCCGCATCCATCGGCTTCCCGCGACCTTCATCAGGTCATCGGTCCACCTTGTTGGGGGCCTCCCTACGCTGCGTCTTCCAGTACGTCCGCCACTCCAGAACCTTACTGCCCCATCGGCCATCGGCCGGTCTGTGGAGTACTGCGGCCATATTTGGGCTGGTGCTGCAAAATGTCACCTGGCTACTTTGGATTCACTTTGGAGAGGCGTGCGTTGTTCGATGTTATCCTTCACCTTTTAATCAGTCATTGGTGTCTAAGATATACATAGAAAGTGCATATAACTTAAAGAAGTTGCATTTGTACTTGCCTGACCTGAAATCGAACCCGCACACTCATTCTTGAGAGGCTGATGTTTTATCCACTAGGCTACCACGACAATTACCACATTGTTCTCATATGGATAAATTCAACATGAATGATGTATTCATATATTTAGTGATGATTTTAGGATTTAAAAAGAGTATTCTTGGAGATTGCGTGCGAAGAGGTTAATTGGCGATACTTTGGTTTAAAACGATCTCCAAGACCTCGAGCACAGGCGAAGAGTAGCCAGCCTGTCGGTGTTCTATAGGATGCATTTTGGATAGTGTGCGTGGGAATTACCGAAGGAACGTATGGAGATCCCCAACAAGGTGGACCGATGACCTGGTGAAAGTCGCGGGAAGCCGATGGATGTGGGCAGCACAAGACCGATCATCATGGAAAGCCTTGGGGGCCATTATCCAGCAGTGGACCTCTATAGGTCGAAAAGAAGACGCAGAAATAGCTTCATCCGACCCTTTAGCAATTCAAAAGTGATTGTAATTGGTTTATTTGAAATAAATGCTTTGATTTTCATTTTATTTATTTATTTAAACTTTATGCACAAACATTGCACAATGGCGGAGTTAATGCCTTAGGCATTTTCTAGCAGTCTACCTTGAGGTAATCAAGAGACAAAACATGGTAGGTGCAAATAAATTAAAGTTAAAAGAGAGAAAAAAAAAAGTATTATAATAAACACATAAATACATACATACAAAATATAAACAGTAGAGAGAGATAAAAAAAGTATAGATAGAGAAAAATAATAAATTATATGTGGGATGAATCTGCCAATTTTTTATGTAGATTCGACCCCCGAGCTTTAACTTTAAATGTGTACCGACTAGTCAACGTCCATCGTTTTATCTGCTTGCTTTCGTGTTTTTTTAACAGTGGTCATGCAGTGAACGGGTTTGAGCAGTTGTGTTGCGATGTGTGCCGGGTACGATGCGCCAAACGTTGTTGAGTCGGAAGTTTGGTCGTGGAGGGTCTCATAAATAAAATAAAAATAACCTTTTAGCGACGAGCCCCTCAATTAGTAGAGCGTAATTACCTTTCCCATACACGTCGCTCAATCAAAGTATACCAATTTGGTTGAACAATATGCATGACATTATGTGACTGCCATTTACTTGTAAAGGATAATGAAGTCTTAAACTTTAAGTATAATCCTTAAACATTTAAGCAACCCCAAAGTTGAAATTTAAGTACGTCCAGTGAACCAGTTTAACGACGCGACGCGTGACGGCGTACTTAGAACTATTACAGCGTATTATTATCGTACTAAGAACTATTACGGCGTATTATTAATGGATTACTAGCTGCACACCGCATTTTCACCCGCATAAGTGACGATCCCGTCGGAATGTCGGATTAAAATGTTAATGTATGGTTATTAACCATCTGTGTGCCAAATTTCATTTGAATTCGTTCAGTAGTTTCTGCGTAAAAGGGTCACAAACATCGAACCAATCTTAAACATTTTTAAAAGTAGTAAAACTGATCATGATTATCTCAGCGTTAATCCCAGTCGCATCCGAACTTTTTTTAGCTTTGGAGTCTAGGGTCCGCTTTTCCAGTAAGTATAACTGCTGATTTTTGGGTAAACTTCGATATTTTCCTAAAAGCGACTGCCGTCTGACCTCCACAACCAGAATTCGATATCGAAGCATTGCAGTTAGACTATTGAAGGCTCCAACAACCCGTAACGACCGCCACTAGATGTTCGAATGGCAACCTCGACCAACGGTTTAACGTGCTTTCCGAGGCACGACTAGACCAGTGCAAATATTCATATTCATGCATACAAATATTTACACTGCGCGGGGATCGAACCCACGCCTCCTTGCGCAGCGGCCGCGTTCGCTACCGCTACGCCACGGAGGCTGTCATTTAAAGTATTTTATTTATTTTTTATATTTTGAAGATTAAATTACTTGAACTATGTATTTCATATTAATCTAGTAATTTTGAGTGTTTTTGTGGCATACTTTTAGCTGCGTTAAGACAGCATATACATTACGAAGATTAATAGACGTGATCAAAGTAATCAGTGGCTTAGTGTATGTATAGAGCAGTGGTAGCCTAGTGGTACCGACCGCGACTTACAAGTTGTAGGTCGTAGGTTCGAACCCCATCAGGCACTTTACTTTGAGTAAATTATTTCATCACCATTCCTCTAAAAGCGGTGAAGGAAAATATCGTGAGGAAACCGGCATCTCTTAGAGGCAAAACTTCGAAGACATGTGACATCTACCAATCCGCAATGAGCCAGCGCGGTAGATTACGGCCCATTCCCTCTAACTGAGAGGAGGACTACACACACGCACTCACAAACTTCGCCTTTATAATATTGGTATTATTTCTTAAAGCGTTATTGATGAAAATCGCCTTTTAAATCTTAATTGACGGACAGGTAAGTTCTAAGGATCTCAAGTAAACACTGTAAAGATCTTAATCTGCTTGGTTTCACCATTCATTATAATTACTCCAATTATAAGAAAATTGCATAAGATTATGCGATTATAAACATTAACATAAAAAAGCATAAAACAATTCGGGGCCACCTTAATGAGTTGATATGTTAAGATATAAAATTAAAAATAGCACAAATTTGTTTTCATGACATCATGTAATACGCTACCCAGGAAAATTGATATTTTATTCATTGATGTATCTCTTTCAAAGAATTTATTGGCATGTGAAACAATTTAAATGCTCATTTAAAAGGTAAAAACTATTTTTTAATCATCTTAAACTAGAGCTTGAGCGTATTCACGCCTGATGGTAAGCAGGGATGCAATCGTTGATGGTAAGCGCGCTAGTTTATTAAGAGCCTGGTCACTCTGAGGACACTTAAATTGTAGTCAGATGGAAAGACCGCCGCTGGCAAATTCTTCCATTCCTTCCGATGTACGGAATTTAAAAGACGAGGCGCAACCCTTCCTCCGGATTTTATTGGTGTCAACAACGTAAGGGTGGATACTCACCGTACGATGGGTCATCCCATGACACCGTGCTTCGAATCCCTACCCCCGATGACCAAACTCTCGACACAACAACATTTGGCGAATCGAACCCGGCACACATCGCAACACAACTGCTCAGACCCGTCCTCCGTAGGGAACAGTTTGTTAAAACGCAGTAATCTCTGAAAATATTATCGGATATGAAATACATTATTTATCACATTTGCAGCCTATGCAGAGAAAGTCTATTTAAGGAATTTCAGGAGCGCAGCAGAAAGAAAAAGTAAGAAAGAGCGAAAGCGAAGAGAGAAAACTAAGTATGATAGATAACGCGTTCAGGTGATGCGATGCGATGGAGGGCTGAGGAAATGAATGATTTCACGGGTGACTACTAGTCTGTTTATAAAATTATTGTACTACTAGCTTTCCGCCCGCGGCTTCGCCCGCGTGGAGTTCGGTTATATCGCGCTTTTTAGATTTCCCTCGGGAACATCCATTTTTTCCGGGATAAAAGGTAGCCTATGTTCTTTCTCAGGATCTAAAGATTGTCTGTGCCAAATTTCATCAAAATCGGTTGAGAGGTTTAAGCGGGAAAGCGTAACAGACAGACAGACAGACAGACAGACAGACAGACAGACAGAGTTACTTTCGCATTTATAATATTAGTATGGATTACTACATAAAACGATATTCTACATAAAAAGTGCAGAATAAACACATTCTGTCATCAATGATGGACGATGAAACCACAGCGCATCACTACTGGACGGCATACTTTATGTGAGAACTTTATATTTTAAAACAATGAGATTTATTTTACGGGCCGCTGCGCTAAAACAATTAACTTCGCTTTTGATTGACGTCAGGGTACTATTAAAAGTAATATAATTATACCAGCAAAGTTCAATTACGAATTATGATTTCATTATCCTACTAATATTATAAATGCGAAAGTTTGTGAGCACGTATGGACGTTTCATGCAAAAAATACTGAATGGATTTTGATGAAATTTGGCACACAGGTGGTTAATAACCACGCTCTAACATACAGGGTTAATGTGGGTGATAATGCGCTGCGTAACTAGTAATCCAATAATAATACGCCGTAATAGTTCTTAGTACGTTAATAATACGCAGCAGGTTTATAACCAAAAATAACACATATAATTCTTATCCCAATATTTACTGACCCGGGTAAAACCGCGGGACGCAGTTAGTGTTTAATGAGATGGAACCGCGAAAGCATAGAATAAAGAGGGGAAGTAGGTTATCTGCGACCCAATCCGCGATTTAATTGCCTACTGTCTTAGGGTTGACGACTGTCCGCGCTTCGTCGGTTACGGTTGTCGCCCAAACCGCTAACAAATATTTATAGACTAAGTCTTAGTCTATAAATATTTGTAAATAATTGAAACATAAGCTCTTAGTCACTAAGAGCTTATGTTTCAATTATTTGCTTAGTATTTAGTTTACATATACTAATCAGTTTTTTTTTTGTAATTTTTATTTTTAGTTTTGTACACATAAAGAACCATATTTATTTTTATTTTTAATTAATACAAATATAAATAATACAAAGATAACATCTATTGAATCACACATTTAATACAAAATTACAAATTAGCTACAGAAAAATACCTACTTTCTTCGGTTTCGACTATTACGAAACGCGTTATTATTAAACTTTAATGTGTAATATATCCGTATCCTTGTAAATAACTTTTAGAAATATAATTTGAAAAATATAAGTCTTTTATTTGTTCATAAATAGACATACCAACTTTGCAGTTTATGTGATCATTTTTTAAAAGCTAATGTGCCGAAAAGCCGTGACGCGCGAACCTCGTTCCGTGCTAGCCGCGACTAGCGCAGTCATAGGCACTCTAATATTGTGTTTAGGTGTGCGTGCGGCGACGCATAGATACTATGGCGCAAACATACAAGCCGCGCGCGGTCCGTTTGTATGAAGATAACGTACTTCCCTCTCTTTATTCTATGGCGAAAGTAAGACGGGTGGGAAAAAGGAAATGCTAAAATGTTGTTATTGTGTTCAAAAGGATTAATTGTTTTTCTTATAATCTTATACCAGGTATAGTTTTGTATCCTCGTCAGAATTCAGAAGGCTGTTATGAAATACATAGGTAATTAAATTAAATTACGATACCTGATAAATAATTAATATATACTAGTTTTTTTTTAGCTACTTAAGGTCGAGAGTAGTGTAGCGGTATCTACAAACGCCACATGCGAACAAAGTGTCATACTGACGTCACAAAGATCCTACATCTCGAAAGCAGAGTACCGTACAACTAGCATATACAGAATGGTGCTGACAATATGACAATAAATGAAAACACGAACAATGCTGGTTCATAGGAATAATCCTAAACTATAGAAAAAAACCTAGCATCAAAAATAAAAAAAAAAAATTTCAAACAAACTAAATCGCATAAAATTGCAAACGGAATAGAATATCCTTTTAAAAATATTGGTTCACTGACCTCCGATCGGCGACAGCGCGATCCTGTATCGACTTGCTTTTTTCGTGCCTATTATTAAAGTTTGGTACCGCAGAATGCGGCGATCATTAACCTGTAAGCGCGTCCTTATGACTAACCTAACATGTACATCATGTAGAAAATGCGAAAAATGAAAAATAATTTCCTGTGACTAAACTAATGGACATATTTATATGATTTTTTATGGGTAGACTGAGAATGTGATGAGGTACACGATGTTTAAGTTATTGTCGTATTGTCAGCATCACTTTGTATACAACTTCCCAACATCAACCGTTGAGTAAGTACCGTGGGCACATGACCAGTTTGGTTGGATGATCCTCCCCGTTTTTAAGGAGGATGGGCGTACTTTACACCCTGTTCCTCATACCTCAAGTAGTATTTCAAAATAAACCACATTCTTATAGCAGTTACGCCCCGTGCCGTCGTACGACTAAATCGCAGTTTCTTCATCATCAACCTTTTATCGTCCCACTACTGGGCACAGGTCTCCTCTCATACAGAGAAGGATTGACAGTAATCACCACGCTTGCTCAATGCAGGTTGGCGATTTCAAACTTCCTCCAGGTTTCCTGAAGATATTTTCCTTCATCTTGTATTCAGTCATTGGTGTCCAAGATATATTAGAAAATACATGGTACTTGCCTGACCTGAAATCGAACCCGCACACTCATACTTGAGAGATTGGTCTTTTAACCACTAAGCCACCACGACGCAGTGTCTTACACATTCTGATTTCCGTAAATGTGTAGAAAAAAAAGCAACCATAATATTTTATTATTCATTCGTGTCGAGAATAAGTAGCATAGTTACTTACCTCCTTGAATTTGACGAGGATATAAAACAACAGTTTGTATTACACGTAATAGGATATCAGTTTTAGTATTTCTTTTATAAAGGGTGTATCTGACATCGACGCACAAACGAGTACCATGGATCCAGTAGATGATTCTGAAACCCCCAGTGGTGGAATTTTTCGTCGGCGTTTTCATGATTTAAAAAAAAATACATATGTAGTTTTTTTCACTTTGGACCGTTCATAATTGCTATACTTTTATAACCCAATAAGATTTTAAAGTAAAAATTAATTAACTCGCTAATTACACAAAAAAGCGCAATGAAAACAAAACTCGAAAAACTGTCACATTAGCTGATTTAATAAAGTTCTCACCAGGGATCAACGTCCTACCTACAAACCCGCACGGCGGCACGCTTGCAACGTTCAAAGGCCGAGCCGAGACTTTTTTTTAAACACTGTTTATTCTGTAACCGTTCATTAACGGCATAAATGACTATCATAATTTTACTAGTGGCATGCGGTCTAGCCTTTTCGCGAAGTTTGCGTTACGATGTCAGATACACCCTGTATGCTTTCGCATTCTATTCTCGATCTGAATCTGTCTGTATGACATTCTTATTTGATTTTTTCGCGTCAGAAGTGGCTTTACAAGTGACTCCTTGGTATTTATTACCTAGCCCGGATCAACTGACAACTATTCTGACACTGTTCAAACTACGAGGAAATCACAAAAGCCATTTGCCCACTATACACATAGTTACAATTATTTTCAATCACTCAACCGTAACCAATACAAGAGGGTGATGATGAGGATTAACAGGAGGGTGGCCTACTGATAATCCATCAACCTTTCTGACATATGACGATACCATCGCTACTTGTAAAAATTAAAGTGTAAATATGAGGGTATCGATCGCGTAGTTAACTGTTTTGGGGTGAGCAGACCCTTGGCATAGAATAAAGAGGGGAAGTAGGTTATCTGCGACCCAATCCGCGATTTACTTGCCTACTGTCTTAGGGTTGACGACTGTCCGCGCTTCGTCGGTTACGGTTGTCGCCCAAACCGCTAACAAATATTTATAGACTAAGAGCTTATGTTTAAATTATTTGCTTAGTATTTAGTTTACATATACTAGTCAGTTTTTTTTTTGTAATTTTTATTTTTAGTTTTGTACACATAAAGAACCATATTTATTTTTATTTTTAATTAATACAAATATAAATAATACAAACATAACATCTATTGAATCACACATTTAATACAAAATTACAAATTAGCTACAGAAAAATACCTACTTTCTTCGGTTTCGACTATTACGAAACACGTTGTTATTAAACTTTAATGTGTAATATATCCGTATCCTTGTAAATAACTTTTAGAAATATAATTTGAAAAATATAAGTCTTTTATTTGTTCATAAATAGACATACCAACTTTGCAGTTTATGTGATCATTTTTTAAAAGCTAATGTGCCGAAAAGCCGTGACGCGCGAACCTCGTTCCGTGCTAGCCGCGACTAGCGCAGTCATAGGCACTCTAATATTGTGTTTAGGTGTGCGTGCGGCGACGCGTAGATACTATGGCGCACACATACAAGCCGCGCGCGGTCCGTTTGTATGAAGATAACGTACTTCCCTCTCTTTATTCTATGCCCTTGGGCAAATTTTAGTAAAGGACTTGTTAGCGATCAGAAGTGGTATTCATTAATTTAGATAGGAACACAATAATAATCACTGAACACACAACAATATGTCAAATGATAGCCAGCAGCTCTTAATTAATATGGAAAATACCTATAGGTCTCACAGAGTTTGCACGATGTTACCAGTCTGAGCGTCCGTTGTCCAAAGAGAGACAGGAGATTGACCTTGAGAGGTCGTGACTACTTAACCGGACTATCCTGTGGCTGCCTTAAATGAATTTAAAGCCTCCACCCAGGGCAACTAAAAACTAAACGACTACACGCTAAGGGCACCCCCTGTGGGGTACGAACCTCGGCTTAGGGCGTCGCTGGAGAGAACAGCAAAGGACGGCTGGATCGAAGTTTGGAGACAGGCGCGGGTAGGCAGCGCCTTTTATAGTGAGCTTGGAGTGGGGAACCGGTCCTGGCTAACAGACAGACTCTTCAAATCGCACTTAAAATATAAACCACTTAAACTTCAGGCAAATTATAACTAAGGAGTAGTTATAATTTGTCTGAAGTTTAAGTAGTGAGTAACGACTCTTTAACCATATATAGAAACCGTGGCCCTGGTGCACAGGCAGGTAAAAGTCTTAGTCAGTAAAAGTCTGACACCTTTTCGCTCTGCCCAGAGCGGGAGAGGTCTTTTGATGATATCCCAATCCAAGAAAAAAAAAACGTACTTACATTTTTGACGTTTCAACAAAGTTTCTTTAAAAAAAAAACCTATAAGTAATAGTACTATTTCCTTTGTTTTTTGTTTGAATCAGTCATAAGTTTAGTGTACAAGATATACTTAGAAAGTACATAAATGTATGTAACTTAGAAAAGTTACATTGGTACTTGCCTGACCTGGAATCGAAGCCGCACACTCATACTTGAGAGGGTGGTGTTTTAACCACTACGCCACCACGACTTCGACTCAACATATTTGAAAAAGGGGCTAACCAGATGATGACTGAGTGTATTCAAACAACGAGTTGAAAAGCTTACAGAGTTGATGATAAAATCATCGCACTTAAAATCCACTTAAATCACAAGAACCGCGGTGATTAACAGTTAGCAGTGTTAGCACTAGAATAGTGCCGTTAAAATAATTACGTGTTGGTATCGGGCCAAGGTCATCCATTGTTGTTTGTAGAACATTTTTTCCCATTCATTTTGGTCAGTCAAGGCTCTCCAACTTAATGAATATTTAAGAAATTATAATTCCATAAATTTGTTTTTAGTTTTTGTCCCGTGTTAGTATTACGTCAGTTTTGATTATAATAGTGGCGTATTATTAAAAACACATTCACTTATAAGCCCTAATAATGATTAAGGTTACCACCGTGCACGGCACCAATTTTTTCAAACCTTGAAATTAGTGATGGCAAGCAGTGTTGCAATCGTTGAAGATGAAGCGCGCTAGTTTATTAAGAGCCTATTCACTCTAGCCTTGAAGGCATTTCAACAAATTGTTCTAGTCCCTCGATGTACCTACGCGATATAAAATACGAGGCGAAACGCTTCCTCCGGATCGTAGAGACGTCAATACAATCCATTTTGTACCCAAAACTTAAAGTTCAGGAAGTTTATTTAATTATAACTGCTTTTTTTAAATTGCTAAAAATGTTATGTAACTATAAAAATAAGGTGGGCGCTATCAATCTCAAATGGCATCTAGGGGTTGAATTGTGTAGACTTTCGTTTTAATATTTAAAAAAATGGGTCAAGATATTTCCCATAAATATAACCTTTTTTTCTTCTGTCAGAATTGTAATTTTTAGGTAGGTAGGTATAAGATATTTGACACTTCAATGATGTCCTTTGATAAACATGCTGACTAATTTAAAAAAACTTCTGCCAGCCTGCCTTATGGCCTATCTCGTAAACAAGAAACTATATATAAACTTATATATTTAAGTTTATATATAGTTTCTTGTTTACGAGATAGGCCATAACATCGGCTGCTGGCAGAAGTTACCACCCACCAGACAAAGTCTTGCCGCCAAGCGATTTGTCGTGTTCCGGCATGATGTCTGGTGGAGCCATACGGAGAACGGGTCTGAGCAGTTGTGTTGCGATGTGTGCCGGGTACGATGCGCCAAATGTTGTTGTGTCGGGAGTTTGGTCATGGAGAGTCTCCAGATCAATCTCCCTCTGGCGCAGCATCGTTGGTCGTGTTGTTGGGTTTAACATTGCATCACCTCGCTCAACTGCCGTCATTCTTCCTATTCCTAAGTTTTTTAAGTGAATAGGCTTAATAAACTACTGCGCTTTACCATCAACGATTGCATCACTGCTTACCATCAGGCGGGATTCCAGTCAAGCACTAGTTTATAATAATTAAAAAAAAATATTTACCTATAGCTTTTGGGCTTTTAACTTCTAAAAGTAAACACGACCTCGTGTTTTCTTAATGTTTATTTTTTGTTTTACTCCTAATCTTTATTAATTTCCTACATAAAAAGTGTTTAAAGACTCAAACAACGTAAAGAATCTTATTTTTTTGGGAATAGGGATTTTTTAAGTATTTTGATCCTCATTAAACTTCACCTTGTAAAATTATTACTTCAATTAATAACAAATGGACGTTCTTTAATCGCTGATTTACAAACAAAAAACTGTATAACAAACATGGTATTCTAAATGTTTGTTATACAGCTTTATAATTGTTTAATTGAAAACAGAGTTTCTTTTTTAGAAATCGTTGTCCCACACTAAGAATTGCTCCTGTATCAAATCAAATCAAAATTGTTTATTTCAAATTAACCATCACTTGGTAGGTACTTTTGAATAGTCAATGTCGGTCAGTCCAAGAAAAGTGAAGCTAAATTGCACGTTCCAAAGCATAAATCTCTATGGAGAAGAACGTGCAAGAAACTCCATGGACACTCTTTTAAAATCATAATATATGGGTTACATTTCTTCGTTACATATTTATGTTGCTTCTATCATGTGAGCACAATGTATAATTATAAAAATTAATTAAAATATATAAAATGAATTAAGCCCACTGGCAGCTAAGAGATGACCAGTCTCCACTGACGGCCCCCGTTCACGAGCATGACGCGCGCATCAGCCCCACTTGGCTCAACCATTTTGAAGGGAACCAAATGACCCAACAACACGCGCCACCACCAGCAAGACATGTGAGTGAGCATGACAAACAAAATATCGTGGGTGCGTTTACAAACATTTAGCTCCGTATTACAGAAGCTAACTTAAAACTCAAGCTTTACATAAATCTCGTTTGAAGCAATTTGATTGGTTGCAACTAGTTTTAAGTAATGCTTGAGTCTTGAGTAAGTTTCTGTAATACGGTCCTTAAAGTCATATACACAAACAGCCAGATCCGGGAACAACTACTTGTAGGTCATACAAATATTTGTATTGTACGGGTATAGAATCCGTGACACGCATCGCAACAGTTGATCGCTCAGCCAATGCACCAACCGTGTCGTCGATTTGATGTTGTTCCATATTCTCCGGTTTCATCCCATTTTATTAGTCTTTTTCTACCATATTGTTAGACGTCATCTCAAAAGTCACCCCCCTCTTAACCATATCATCAAACATCATTCATTCCATTTATCGTTCCTTTGGTCTGATAATGACCCGTCGTACGGCAAGTTTCCACCCATAAGTTGTTGACATCACAACGATCCGAACGAAGTCTTTTATACCGCATCAAGGTATTGGAGCAATTTGTCAGCGACGGTGTTTCCGTCGGACTAAGTACAATTTAGGTCAAATCAAATCAAAATTGGTTATTTCAAATTAACCATCACTTGGTACTTTTGAATAGTCAATGTCGGTCAGTCCAAGAAAAGTGAAGCTAAATTGCACGTTCCAAAGCGTAGATCTCTATTGAGAAGAACGTGCAAGAAACTCCATGGACACATGGGTGTCTTCAAGGCTAGAGTGAATAGGCTCTTAGTAAACCTACCGCGCTTTACCATCAACAATTGCATCACTGCTTACCATCAGCCGAGATTGCGATCAAGCACTAGTATGCATATAATGTTTTTTTTTTTATATATATTATAAACCAGCGCTTGACCGCAATCCTGCCTGATGGTAAGCAGTGACGCAATCGTTGATGGTAAAGCGCACTAGTTTATTAAGAGCCTATTCACTCTAGCCTTGAAGACACTCAAATTGTAGTCCGACGGAAACACCGCCGCTGGCAAATTGTTCCAGTCCCTCGATGTACCTACGCGGTATAAAGGAGAAGGCGAAACGCTTCGTCTGGATCGTAGTGGTGTTAACAACGTAAGGGTGAAAACCAGCCGTACGACGGGTCGTCCGCTGGTGGAACGGAGATGGGGGAATTAAATCATGCAATTCAATAGAAACTTTCTCGTTTTTTTTTTTTTTTTTAACATAATAATGATTTCAGTTTTCACTTTTGTCGGTCAATCCCACCCACGACTAAAGACTTAATATTTATCTAATTATGTAAGCCTAAAAACTTATTGAAGTAAGATAAGCGCATAATAATATTGTTAACATTTGAAGTGATGCGCGTTCAGTGTTAAATAATATTATTATTATGAATTTTCCATCTTCAATAAAAATAAATGTCGGAAAACGTACATAATATTAATCCAAGGGATAAATTGATTATAGATAGAAGGATTACGTACTATAACACGTCATTTATAACTTATCATGAGTTAAGAGTGTACCGATATGCTGAATGAATTTGAAATATTATTTTCCTCATAAAACACATGATTGGTTGTGTCGGTGTTCTATAGGCTGCATTTTGGGGAGTGTGCCAGGGAATTGCATGATTTAATTCCCCCATCTCCGTTCCACCATCGGACGACCCGTCGTACGGCGAGTTTCCACCCTTACGTTGTTAACACTACTACGATCCGGACGAAGCGTTTCGCCTCCTCCTTTATACCGCGTACATCAAGGGACTGGAACGACTTGCCGGCGGCGGTGTTTCCGTCGGACTTCAATTTGAGTGTCTTCAAGGCTAGAGTGAATAGCCTCTTAATAAACTAGCGCGCTTTACCATCAACGATCGCATCACTGCTTACCATCAGGCGGGATTGCGGTCAAGCGCTGGTTTATAATATAAAAAAAAATAATGTGTTCTGCCCCGACAGACTTTGCTTTAATATAATAAACCAGTGCTTGATGCCGCCTGATGGTAAGCAGTGATGCAATCGTTGATGGTAAAGCTCGCTAGTTTATTAAGAGCCACCACTCACTACCACCATTCACTCTAGCCTTGAAGACACTTAAATTGTAGACGGAAAGACCACCGCAAGCAAATTATTGTTAAAGTCCTTCGATATGTGGAAAAAGTTATTTGTTGAAGTTTTTAATGTTTTTCGCATAGCGTTTTTTCTCTCCATAAAAACCTTCCTTATACGTTAACGATGATATGAAAACAAATATTACCCGAAAAGGTTGAGCCGTTCTCGAGTTTTGAGCTTAGCAAGGCATTTGGAAACTCATATATATAATTATATAAATAGATTTACAAATAACAATACGCAACTATGCGCGATCAGCAAAAAGCTATTGCGTAGTTTTGTATTAAAACACGCACTAAATAAATGCACATTATTCAAATACACATCAGCGTAAAATAATAAACTGCCAATCATTCATATTTCAATGCCATCAAATCTCGACCTATATTTTTCGTATTACAAACCTTACATCATTCAACGAAAGTAAAATCTAGCACGTATTAATGTGCGTATTATGCTAATGTTGACCCACCGTGACAGGTCGGAAGCGTGTCGTATAAAAATGTAAAAAACATCGACCCCTGCGTTACATTATTACAATTGTACAGGTATGCGCAAAAGTAAAAGAGTGATATCTCATTAAAAAAAAAAACGTTGCCCCACACTAGGTTAACTTCTTCTGTGTCGTGGATGCGTTTACAAACATATAAACTCACATACGCAAAGACCCAGACCCGGAACAACTACTTGTAGGTCATACAAATATTTGTTCCGTGCGGGAATTGAACCCCGACACGCAGCGCAGTAGTCAATAGATTTAACGGTGCAGTCAACGAAATGACGTGCCTATCCGTTTACGATCATATTTATAGGCCTTTTTCCAACTACTTTAGGGTTGATTGCCAGTCTATCTGGACACATAATGCCTATATTGTTCCCACTGTTGGGACACAATACCAAGGCCGTAATCTACCACGCTGGCCCAATGCAGGTTGGTAGATGTCACACTCACATGTCTTCGAAGTTTGTGGCTCTAGGACATGCGGATTCCTCGCGATATTTTTCTCGGGCGTTCTAATTAATTGTCAGAATTTTCCAAACAGTAACCGCCTGTCTGGCCTATAAAACCCGGTTAGTAGGTAAAGAATAAGCTAGAATAAGCTAAAATTTAAAAAAAATTGCTCGTTATTCATATTTATAGTTGTGATTGAAAAAACGGGGGTAGCCTTCCTCCTACTCTTAATTATCGGATTATGGTGAAAAATGCTAAAGACTGGCAAAATTAAACAACTAAAGATCAACTAAAGGGAGATCACCCTCCATCTGGCGCAGCATACATGGTCGTATTGTTGGGTGTAACATTGCATCACCTCGTTCAACTGCCGTCTTCCTTCTTATGCACTCAGTTTTTTGAAGTAAATAGGCTCTCAATAAACTAGCGCGGACCATCAACGATGGCATAACTGCTTACCATCAGGCGGGATTGCAGTCAAGCACTAGTTTATAATTATATAAAAAAAAACTAATGATATAAAAAATTGCCAAATACTTTTGTATTTGGCTGTATTACAATGCTGGCGTATTTCGTCCTGGCGTATTATTATAATAGTAATTTGCGTAGCGTGCGTAGTGAATGGGAAAATGTATAATGACGGCCATTATGTAATGTTTGAGTGGTACATAATTTAGTGCTGCATTAGGGTTTTAGAGCAGATTATAGGTATATTTGCTAAATATACAAGTGATAAAATGCAGGTCAGGGCAGTAATTGATTACGTTGGAAGGAGAGCAAAATCCTATTCATTGTTCGAAATTTACAAGGATTTAGACATAAAAATTAAACACCCTAAAAACTCCAATTCATTAATTTATGAAAAAAAGTTGCGAACAAAATATTGCGCCAAAGTACTTTTACAAAGTAATTTCTATCACAGCAGTATATTTATTTTATGTAACATTAAAATCATTTTCCTTAATTACGCTTAAACTGTAATTTAATTATGTTACATTGTCTAAATACGAGGAAATTTACTTTTTACGAGGAAGTTTAATTAAAAATTATTGCTGAGAAATATTTTGTAAGAATTTTATGATTTCAAAGTGTCTGTAGAGTTTTTTCTTCAGCGGACGTCAGCAGGTCAAGCTACCCGAAACTGTCAAATATTTCCAATCAATCATGAGTCTTAATGCTTTGGCGATAAAGTTGGAAATCTAATAAAGGAATTTGACAAATTATACTAGCTTGATGTGCTGTCGTCTGTACATATACGGTTTTTTTTTTATTTAGAGACATTTATAATCTCAGTGCATATATCGGTTTCATTGTTTTTTTTTAAATTACGAACTGCTTGACTGCAATCCCGCCTGATGGTAAGCATGGTAAAGCGCGCTAGTTTATTAAGAGCCTATTCACTCAAAAAAACTAACTGAGTGGATAGGAAGGAACAACAACACGACCAACTATGCTGCACCAGACGGAGATTGGTCTGGAGGATTGGTTTTCTTGTTGGGTCGGGAGTTTGCATCGTATCCGGCACACATTGCAACACAACTGCTCAGACCCGTCCCACATACGACTTCACCAGACATCAGCGTCGGAACACGACGAATCGCTTGGCGGCAAGACTTTGCCTGGTGTCGTACCCTTTATTCACATTTATCAACGCTTGGAATGGGCAATTAATTTATCCTACTGACTGATCGACCCTCAGACAATTCTTAGTGCCTGTTATTCGTTGACTTGAAATTAATGCATTGATTTTGATATTATTATCTAGTTTAGTGAGCCAGACACATCCGAAGGCTACCACGAATTATTGCATCCATACATAAACTCACGGTTCACTGGTTAGGCATTTTTTTTTTTTTTTTTTATATATTATAAACTAGCGCTTGACCGCAATCCTGCCTGATGGTAAGCAGTGACGCAATCGTTGATGGTAAAGCGCACTAGTTTATTAAGAGCCTATTCACTCTAGCCTTGAAGACACTCAAATTGTAGTCTGACGGAAACACCGCCGCTGGCAAATTATTCCAGTCCCTCGATGTACGCGGTATAAAGGAGGAGGCGAAACGCTTCGTCCGGATCGTAGAGGTGTTAACAACGTAAGGGTGGAAACCAGCCGTACGACGGGTCGTCCGCTGGTGGAACGGAGATGGGGGAATTAAATCATGCAATTCCATCGCACACTCCCCGAAATGCATCCTATAGAACACCGAAAGGCTGGCTACTCTACGCCTGTGCTCTAGGCTTTGGAGACCAACTCGAGTTAGATCAGGGTCACCAATCAGCCTCTTTGCACGTCTCTCCACTGAATCCAAAGTGGCCAGGTGACACTTGGCAGCACCAGCCCAAATGTGGCTGCAGTACTCCACACAAGAACGGACCTGTGCTTTGTATAACATTAGAAGCTGCCCAGGTGTGAAGTACTGCCGGACCTTTGCGATAACGCCAAGTTTCCTGGCAGCCACCTTAGCCTTGGACTCAATGAACCGCCCAAAGTTAAGGTCCGAGGAAATCTCAACTCCCAAAAGCTGAAGGCGGTCGGAACACTCCAAGGACACATTCCGAAAAGTAGGAGCCAAGGTGAACGGGCTCCTTTTGGCAGTGAAAAGACACGCCTGTGTTTTGGCGGCATTGAATGCTACAAGATTGGCATTGCCCCATTCGGAGACTGCCTGCAGCGCAACACTCGTTCGCTAAACCATGGCCTCTCTTTCGGACCGGATTGATTCCCTACTAGCCCGAGCACCCGGCAGGTATCTCTCTACAACTGTGCTGTCATCTGCATACCCATAGATACCAGGCATCAGCAGATCGTTAATATGCAGCAGAAACAGAGTTGCAGAGAGAACAGACCCCTGAGGAACACCGGCATTAGTTGACATGGGCTCAGAAGAGCATCCATCGACAACAACTCGGAGGGACCGTTCAGTCAGGAAGTCTTTTACCCAGCCAGTCAGGCTAGGGGAAATGCCGTACGCTGGAAGCTTACTCAAAAGGCCAGCGTGCCATACCCGGTCGAAGGCCTTCGAGACATCAAGGGAGACAGCAATCGCTTCCCCATTCTTCTCGAGGGCCTCGCCCCACAAGTGAGTGGCATACACTAGTAGGTCCCCAGTTGACCGATTGCGGCGAAACCCGTACTGTCGGTCACTGAGGAGATCGTTACCTTCCAGGTATGCCAAGAGGCGCGAGTTCAATACACGCTCCATAATTTTGCAAAGTATGGAGGTGATCGAAATCGGCCGATAGTTGGCAGGATCGGCACGACTACCCTTCTTGGGCACGGGCTGCACGTTAGCAAGCTTCCAGGACTTGGGCACAATACCAGTCCTGAATGAGAGGCGATACAAGCGCGTCAATACAGGAGACAACTCGGGCGCACAAGCCTTAAGAACAATCGCTGGTATACCATCCGGACCACTAGCCTTATTCACGTCCAGACGACACAGTACTCTCAGAACCTCCTTGTTCCTAATGCGAACCTCAGGCATTGAGGCTCCGCAATGAGGTAAATTAGGTGGAGTAGCACTGCCAGTATCAAGACGCGAATTATGGGCAAAGAGAGAAGCAAAGAGACCGGCTTTCTCTCTCGCCGTATGAGCCAGTGTTCCATCAGGCCTAACCAGCGGAGGCTGTGAGGGCCGACAGAAGTTCGCCTCAACCGATTTGGCAAGGGACCAAAAAGATCTGCTACCGGATGGCTGCGCAGATAACTTGTTGCCAATATGGGTGATGCGGTCGAAGCGAGCCTTCTTGAGCGCCTTCTTGTAGGACTTGGCAGCACGGTTAAAGGCTCTCTTCTTTGAGCTTAGATCCGGAGCTCCGCGGTCACGAGCGTCAACCCAGGCGAGAAATGCCGTGTGCTTACGCTGTTCAGCTTGGACACAATCGGCATTGAACCATGGGCGAGCCGAGCCACCGACGGGCACGTCATTGAATGGGACAAAATACTCCATAGCTTGACGCACCACATCGGCTATAGCGTCCGCACAGCCCGACGGATCGTCAGAAGAGAAGCAGACCTGCTGCCAAGGATAAGACGCAAAGAAGTGGCGCATCTCATCCCAATCCGCTGACCTGTATCGCCACAATCGCCGTTCACCACGAGAGTCGTGTTCTGGTGGGGAGAAGGACGACACAGACTTCACCAGACAGTGGTCTGAAGTTCCCAACGGTGAGGAAACTGTTACAACACATCTGTCCGGATCAGTGGTCAGCAGAAGGTCCAAACAGTTGGCAGTATGGCCATCTACATCAGGCACCCTAGTCGCTTGCTCTACCAGCTGGGAAAGGCCCATAGAAAGCGCGAAGTTTCGCGCTTCTCTCCCAGCGTGGTCGGTCCTCTGGTATGGGAAGAGCCAGTCCTGGTGGCAGGCGTTGAAGTCCCCCAGAGCGACGAACTGAGCGTCAGGGTGCCGATGTAGCGCATTGTCAGCAGCCTCACTGAGATGGTCAAATAACCGAGTTGTCTCCTGATCACCGCTGTGCGATCGGTAGACACAGGTGTAGACAATTTTGTCCACACCGGTGTCAACCAACAGCCATAAGGACGAAAAATGAGGGTCCTCGAGGTGACGGAGACGCCGGCAACAGATGTCATTGCGAACATACACACAGACCCCGGCACGCTGCAGGAAATGATGCTCCAAAGAGTATCCCGGGTAGCCGAGGTATGCCGCATCAGGCGGACATCTGATCTGGGTCTCCGTCAAGAAAAGTAGATGCGGCTTCTCAGTCTCAAGGTGATAGTGAACTGCTAAGAGATTGGAGTGCAGACCTCTAATATTACAGAGGTGCACTTTGAAAGAGAGGACGTGCGCCCGCTGTGCACACCTACTTTTCTTATTTGTACCTTTCATTTAAATTTTAAATTGAGTGAATAGGAAGGAAGACGGCAGTTGAGCGAGGTGAAGCAATGTTAAACCCAACAACACTACCAACGATGCCGCGCCAGAGGGAGATTGATCTGGAGACTGCGGGGACGCCCGAACCCCCCCAGGGATCGCCATCGGGTCCTCTCGTCCGGTCGCCAACCGGCACGATGGGGCCACCCTGGGATTTTTCGCAGTTGGCGGGGCAGCCTTTCGTATGTGGCTGGCACACTACTTGGGCCCCCAACTACCTGCGGTCGGCCAGCGGAGCACCGTGCTTCGGATCCCGCTACCCTCCAGGACCAACCACCCGACACAACAACATTTGGCGCATCGTACCCGGCACACATCGCAACACAACTGCTCAGACCCGCCCTCCGTACGGCTTCACCAGACATCATGCCGGAACACGACGAATCGCTTGGCGGCACGACTTTGTCTGGTGGGTGGTAACTTACGCCGGCGGCTGATGTTGAGGCCTACCACCGAGACCGTATAGACCATAAAGTCCCGAATACAATCTACTTCATTCCTTCCATTCTTCTTTTGGTTGGTTATCGTTAGAACGACATCCGTAGTTTCGACTGAAGTTACGGGCGTTTCTTACTACGTATGTATAACTTAAGGGCGTATTAAACTATAAACAAACTACGATTGAATGGCAATACGATTTGCCAGTTACTCCCTACTATCTCTTTACAGTGGCTTCTAAAACTTAGTTATCATTTTTCCACTTCAACTGTGATATACCTATGTATGTACCTTAGACTCCTTTTTTTTATAAATTACAAACTAGCGCTTGACTGCAATCCCGCCTGATGGTAAGCAGTGATGCAATCGTTGATGGTAAGGCGTGCTAGTTTATTAAGCCTACGAGTGATTAGAGTGATTTAAATAGCGTAGACTTGAGAGTGATTTAAAATTCTAATTATACAAATTGTACACCTGCTCTAAACTTTTTGATTGACTAATTCAACTACTTGTGACTTTTCATAAAAAATAAACTATTTTAGAGGCATCAGTTTTTTTTTTTTTTTCAAAATTATATCTGAGATGGTAAATGACAATTTAGTTTTGAAGTTAATTATATAATGGTGCATCTGAATAATTTATACATTTTGTTTGACTAATCGCTCAATCCTTCTCTGTATGAGAAGAGACCTGTGTCCAGCAGTGGGACGATAAAAGGTTGATGATGATGAATCAGAATCAGAATCAGATGTTTTATTTGTAGAACATAGGTAGGTGAAATACAGATGTGATATCAACATAAAATGAACTCTGTCTTGCCGTCGAAGGCGTACAAATATAGGCGTATAATCAACTACATACTTTCAAACAGACCAATATCTTCGTGGATGACCTAAGAGACAAGCCTCAGGACATACTCTGCCAAACCATTTTCTGAAGAATATCTTCAATAAGGTCATGAAATATAACATCACGTAACAGTCATCTCTGGCTTCACACAATAACACAAACACAACAAAAATATAAAAAAAAAAACAAAAGCTAATTGCGTTGATAATTGTTTCCTATGCGAATTCATTTCTTATTTAGTAGTACTGATACTAATCTCTGCTGAGAACAATGCAAGGACGTGCTAAGGTTATTAAAATCGCAGGAAAACGGATTCATATTAATAGAAGTTAGCTTTATCCTCAAATCTCAGCAATCGGTAGCGGCCATCTCTCGCGTCCGGCCCTGATCCAGGCCAGGGTCCGGAGCAGGAGTGCAAGGCAGGCCGTCGCCTCCTTTTACGAAGTAGTGATGATGGCAAAAAATGAGATGGAGCGCGTGAGGGATCGGGAATCTTAGCACCCTCACACCCCTAGCCACCGCAGGAGATGCCCTGGTCGAAAGACAATATTGAATTCCCGGCCACCATAGGTGTGGCCTTGAGAGCGGCGAGCAGTGGGTAAATCGCCGCCTGGTAAGGACCTGGCCCGGGTTAATGGCGAGTTGTGTTCCAAGCGCGCCTCAAAGAGATTTCAGCACATCGTGAAAGAATCAGTCTTCGGGATCTAGGAAGACAGATTCCTGCCAGATCCGCAGGTTGCTTGAAAGAGATGCCATGGTCATAGGCACTGGCGCAAAGGTAAGTGAAGGAACACGGGTGGGTTGTAGTCAATAAAAGTCTGGCACGCCCTTCCTCTCTGCCGAGAGCGGGAGAGGTCATTTGATTAAAAAAAGGATCTTAGCAATTAATCTCAACAGAAAAAGAATAGTGAAACGATACAAAATAATGGTTTCAGTTATTAGTACATTAATCTCTATCCATATCATAAAATCGTTTTGTTTGTCTAAATTGGGAAAAGGATTTTGATGCAATTAGCACCAACTTTAAAAGAGTGTTCGAAGGGTTCGAGGAACCTTTTGAACACTACCTTTGGTTGCTAGTATAGTCAAGAATTTGTAAAAAAACCTAAAAAATAAAAATTCATTTCAAAGATTTATACGATCTTTGATCCTTGTGTCTGTAAAATACGAAAAACGTAGATAAGACGATAAATTACAAGGTGAGTGATATGTAACGAGCCATGGATGCAATAATGAAGCTATCATTCAACCTTCATTGTTTTGCATACTTACTTGCAATCACAGAACAGATAAAATTCCGTGGTTGCAATTAATATCACACATTCAATGCATAATAAAAACGGCGTATCATAGCAAAGAACTCTCCAGCGACGCCCTCAGTTGAGGTTCGTACCGCACAGGGGGTGTCCTTAGTGCGTAGTCGCTCTGTAATTCTTAAATGGCGCTGGCTGGAGGCTTTAATGTCTTTAAGGTATTCACAGGATAGTCAGGGCCTCTTACGGTCAACTACGAGATGCCATAACAATAAAAAATAAAGAAGTTGTCGCCAATAGACACTTCAAAGTAAATTTGAAGTCGTCAAATTGAACACAAACAGTGTTTTAATCATTTATAACAGTTGTAAACCTGATAAGATGTTGTAAAAATGTCTCTGGCAACGATAAAAATAAATTGCACTGTAAATCTTTTAGTATCAAAGCGATTTCCGAAGTGTTATCTGTTATGCCAAAAAATGGGGACATTTCAATTAGGAAGGGAAGAATTTAAAGTATTTATAAATAATAGAAAGAAATATATAGTTTCATTGTTACAGAACGTGCATATTTATTAAAAGGCCGCCTCCTCTTTTATACCGCGTACATCGAGGGACTGGAACGGTTTGCTGGCGGTGTTTCCGCCTGACTACAATTTAAGTGTCTTCAAGGCTAGAGCTCTTAATAAACTAGCGCGCTTTACCATCAACGATTACATCATTACTTACCATCAGGTGGGTTTTGCGACACTACTTTATATGTATAAAAAAAGACTACATTGACTCTGCACGAAACTTTTACCGCACCAGGTAGAGTAGAGGGGAAGGGCATATTAGGCTTTTACGGACTAAAACTTCCTTTCAAGGATTCTTGCAGAAGAAGAAACGAGCGGCGACCACGTAATTGAAGCTAGTTATCCCGTTCCAAAGCATAGGTGTGTACGGAGATAAACGGGAGAGAACCTTTTTATTCTATAATTATAAACTAGCGCTTGAATCCCGCTTGATGGTAAGCAGTGATACAATCGTTAATGGTAAAGCGCGCTAGTTTATAAAGAGCCTATTCACTCTAGACTTGAAGACAGTTACATTGTAGTCCGACGGAAACACCGTCGCTGGGAAATTTTTCCAGTCCCTCGTTGCCCTTACTACCAATTTATTTATCGGCACAACATGTCTCTTTATTCCATACTTCTTTATTAATTGTCATGTCGGTAGTTAATCCCTTTGTAACCATGTCATGGTCGTTCGTAGGAGAAACCGTCGCCCCGGGCACAGGCAAGTGAAGGAACACGAGTGGGTTTTAGTCAGTAAAAGTCTGACACGTCCTTCTGCTCCAGAGCGGAAAAGGTCATTATTTGATGATTTCCAATCCCAAAAAAAAAGACTTTGTCTGGTGGGTGGTAATGTTATGAGATATGAGTCAATGGAAAAACAACTTTAAGGCCTACACAATAAATCCCACTTTACGCTACAACTTTGTAGTTTTTTATAGTGAAGGAACATGAGTGGGTTTTAGTCGGTAAAAGTCTGACACGTCCTTCTGCTCCATCCAGAGCGGTAGAGGCCATTTGATGATTTCCCACCCAAAAAAAAAAAGGTTTCTGAATCATATACAGAGTCAACAGAGAGAGTTATAGAATAACAGTCAGAGTATGTCGTGGTGGTCTAGTGGTTAAAACACCAGCCTCTCAAGTATGAGTGTGCGGGTTCTTTAAGTCTGAAATCGCCAACCCGCACTGAGCAAGCGTGGTGATTACGCTCAATCCTTCTCTGTATGAGAAGAGACCTCTGCCTTGCAATGGGACGATAAAAGGTTGATCAGAGTCAATAGTAACTTTTTTCAATATCCCTAACAAACAATATTTGAGCTAATTTGTAAATAACAAAGCCAGTACCCAAAATATAACTTGAAAATTATTTTCATGGTAAATTAAGCAAAATAATACACATAATAATATCCTAAAGCGATGCCCAAAACAAAAAGGAATTTACTCCAAACTTTATATCTAATAACTAAAGCATAAACTTTCCCACATGAACCCTATATCGTACACAACAAAGTCCAAAATGCAATACTTTATTTCTCGTATTGGTTTTGTATTAGGTACCAGATTTCATCTGATCATAAAACTATAATAAACTCTATGGCCTACGTGATAAAGTTCAAACTACCATGTATATAAAGTTTGATTAGCTTTGTAGGCGTCGGTTTTCATCTATCGTAGTTAATTATGGAAGTTTAGGGTTCACTCAAAACATTTTTAGTCCCGTACACATCTCAGTTCCCTTTTAATTAAGATAAATGATTCGCAAACGAGTAATGACCTGGACTTCCCGTCTGTGTCATTTAGAATCCATTATTAGAAGTACACTGTATGCCAGAAAAAGAACCCCATGTTGGGTTTTGCTTATTTTTTTACTATCTGTAGCCTGTGACTTTGCCTGATCCAGAGAAAAAACTAGCCTGAGCGCTTCTCCAAGTCATGGTCTATACGTATGTAAAATTTTATCCAAATTCGTCTAGCCGTTTTTGTGTGACAGCATATAAAATCAAACATACAAATAGTAATAATAATAATCTTGCCGTAGGACAGCCTCCGTGGCGTAGCGGTAGTGGACGCGGCCGCAGCGCAAGGTGGCGCGGGTTCGATCCCCGCACAGTGTAAGTATTTGTATGCATGAATATGAATATTTGCACTGGTCTGGTCCTGCCTCGGAAAGCACGTTAAGCTGTTGGTCCCGGTTGCCATACGAACATCTAATGGCAGTCGTTACGGGTTGTTGGAGCCCTCAAAAAATCCAACAATTGATCTAACTGCAAAGCTTCGATGTCGCCTTCGGGTTGTGGAGGTCAGACGGCAGTCGCTTCATGGAAAATGTCGAAGTTTAGCCATATCAGCAGTTGGACTGGTAAAGCGGACCCCAGACTCCAAAGCTGAAAAAGCTTCGGATGCGACTGGGACTAACGCTGGGATGATGATGATGATGATGATGAATATTGCCGTAGGTTTTACCACAGATTATTAATATTACATTTTCTTTATCATTTTAATGTTCTTCCGGCTTTAATTATTACTTACAATACGGTTATATCTCATCATCAGACAGGAAATGACTATTACTACTTTTTTTTCTCGTGTTTGTTGTTCACCCAAGCCCTTTTGCATCGCACCGTATGTTGCGCTATTAGCTACGTGTTCGCTTGTCGTTTTTCTGAGTTTTTGGCTATTAACTTAAAGGTAATAAATAAATAGCTTATAGCCTTACTCAAAAGTCAGGCTATAAAATGAAAAACGATTCTTTTTTTAAACCTGACTTGCAGTAACGGTGATTATCCCCTACACACTTACAATAAAACATAATAAAATCCATACTAATATTATAAATGCGAAAGTAACTCTGTCTGTCTGTCTGTTACGCTTTCCCGCTTAAACCTCTCAACCGATTTTGATGAAATTTGGCACAGACAATCTTTAGACCCTGAGAAAGACCATGGGCTACCATTTATTTAAAAAAAATATATTCCCGAAGGGAAATTTAAACAGCGCGATATAACCGAATTCCACGCGGGCGAAGCCGCAGGCGGAAAGCTGGTACTAAATGATAAAAAAGTACCTCCTAATCCCAAAGCCCTACCTCAATAATATAAATACATATTACAAAAATTAATAAAAATATAAATAACGAGTTTTAATTAGCGAAGTTTTAGTACGATGTGAATGGAATAGCCTCTACTGTATAATACTTTGTAAGTTTCTGACCTAAAGTTCAGCATTCAGTGGTAGACATTAAATTAAAAGGAAAACCTGGCTGCGTGATCATTACACCTAAATGTGAGTTGGACACGCTCATCTTTTGTATATATATAATTTGTATGGAATGAAGGGAAATAAAAACTTTTACAGGTCTTTTGTACTGATGTAGATAGCAAGAATGAGGCTTTTATAGTAAAGTTTTTCTATTTAAAACTTTTATTTTATTGCTTGCGACTTTTTCCATAATCAGCTTTTAATGTTGCCATCCACTGGTCCAAGACTTTTGTCTTGAGAAGTTTACTTTTGTTAGAAATGAGGAAATCGCAGAAGAACGAGAGTAACCGACATATCCTGTAACACTTATGTGGCAGTGGGCCGGGCAAATTGCGCGTAGGACCGACGCCCGATGGGGCTGACGGGTTCTTGAGTGACGGCCACGCATTCGAAGACCCAGCGTGGGTAGGCCGCCGACTAGGTGGACCGACGACCTGGTGGAGGTCGCGGGAAACCGCGATGCGGGAGGCGTAGGACCGATCGTCGTGAAGATCCTTGGGGGAGGCCTATGTCCAGCATTATGATGATGATGTTGCTATCCTTGGGACACTTCAGGCCTCCTCTCAGTGTGGGTTGGTGGCGGTTTGGTAGGATGGTAAGTGACATTCTACTTCGTTTATTTGGTTCTAGGACATGTCGGGTTTTTGAGAGGAAATAGTTTACAGAAAATAAAGCACCAATCTGGGTTCGAAACACCGATCTACAACTCGCATGTCACGATGGTTACTACTAGGCCACTGCTATTTACTTTTTGACTGCCGCGTTTTAGCCAAAATAAAAATTTGCTCTAAAATAGCAATCAAAAACCTCCCAAGTGCGTGTCGGACTCACGCACAAAGGGTTCCGTACCATTGATTTATGAAATTAAAGGATTTAAGTTATTTGTATGGAAGATTACGCGATACTAAGCGATTTACGATTTACAAGGTATTAAAAAAATGACTTACTAGATCTCGTTCAAAACAATTTTTGTTGGTAGTTTTTATAGTAATGTACGTACATCATTTGCTTTTCAGATTTTTCAAGTTAAGAGGGGCAACCATTTTCCACTTTGGAAGCGTCTGTCACGCAAACTATTCGGTTTAGAAAAAAAATATTATAGAAACCTCGATATCATTTTTGAAGACCTATCCATAGATACCCCACGCACATGTGTTTGATAAAAAAAAATGAGTTTCAGTTCTAAGTATAGGGGGCCCCCAATATTTATTTTTTTTATTTTATTTTTGCATCAAAATCTAAATGCGGATCACAGAATACAGACCAAGAGAAAAACATACCAAGTTTCATCAGCTCTTAGTTTCGGAAAAAAATGGCTGTGACGTACGGACGGACAGCCGGACAGACAGACATGACGAATCTATAAGGGTTAAGTTTTTTGCCATTTGGCTACGGAACTCTAAAAAGTAGATATAGTTTCCCAAACGCCCGGTAGATGAATTTTTCAAATTATTTTTATGCATGCTAATTTAATTCATGTACATTAAAATAATTCATTATCCCTCTTAAATTTTAATAAAATTACATAGAAGTGCGAAATTTATGGCACACTGCCAGTTCTCTTTCTACGATTGTCGAACTGACACATTTCCTTTGCATCACCATAAAACTTTGAAAGAACTTTTTTTATATATTTTGAATAAACATTAAAAGTTAGTAAGCACGTATGGTTTTTTTAAATTAAATATACTGTTGTCATTTCCTCGTAAAACAACAATACGTGTCAACAGTTGACATTTTCGCCTTGTTTTATTTTCAAGACTTTTAATAGCTTGCACAGGAAGCGTGGCATCAAAAAGTTAATATGTTTTATTAATGTTTCATAGCGCTGAATGAGAGTGAAAATCTGTTCATCAAATATTCTGAAACTTTTTGTCTGTATTTTATATCTTATGCTAAGATTCAGGACCGTATACGTAGATTGTATAACCGGAGAAGGTACTATGCCATGGTGGCCTAGTGTTTAAAACACCAGCCTCTCAAGTATTAATGCAACTTTTCTGAATTATATGTACTTTCTAAGTATATCTTGGGCGCCAATGACTGATTAAAATGTGATGGAAAATATCTTGAGGAGACCTGAACTTTAAGTCTGAAATCGCCAACCCGCGTTGAGCAAGCGTGGTGATTACGCTCAATCCTTCTCTGTATGAGAGAAGACCTGTGCCCAGGAGTGGGACAGTAAAAAAGTTGTTGATGATGATGATGATGAAGATGAAGAAGCTACATTGAACCAATCAAAGTATACTCTGCACTACTCATTAGTGTTCGTAAAACGTAAAAAGGCAATAAAAGCTTGATTTTAAAAGGCGATTAAAAATTTATTCTATATTGTATGATCGATGAATGTTCAACGTCAGCGACGGCGGAGCGATAGGGTCCTCAGCATCTTAGTGTGGTAGGACGGGCTCCATTTCGTAGGTGGAGTTATGAATTATAGCACGAACTGTAAGTATACCTACCCTCCAGTATTGACAATCACAATTTAAATAGGCAAACCGAAAGTTTCGCCACGGAGAAGTGCCCTGGTCCGCGTCTCAAAGCGAAGTGACCGTTCGTCAATCCCCACTTTCCAAAACGACTCTGTCCTCGTGCCGCCATTACAAAAATAACGTCACGGCGTTTACCACACTACTACACAAATCAAGTTAGCAACTTTCATTAAAATGCCACCGACAATCCATGACATCCATACTAATCCATACTAATATTATAAATGCGAAAGTAACTCTGTCTGTCTGTCTGTCTGTTAAGATTTCCCGCTTAAATCTCTCAACCGATTTTGATGAAATTTGGCACAGACAATCTTTAGATCCTGAGAAAAAACATAGGCTACCTTTTATCCCGGAAAAAATTGATGTTCACGAGGGAAATCTAAAAAGCGCGATATAACCGAACTTTACGCGGGCGAAGCCGCGGGCGGAAAGCTAGTACCTATTATAAATGCGAAAGTAACTCTGTCTGTCTGTTACGCTTTCCCGCTTAAACCTCTTAACCGATTTCAATGAAATTTGGCACAGACAATCTTTAGAGCCTGAGAAAGAACGTAGGTTACCTTTTATCCCGGAAAAATTTGATATTCCCAAGGGAAATCTAAAAAGCGCGATATAACCGAACTCCACGCGGGCGAAGCCGCGGGCGGAAAGCTAGTAAAGAATAAAAAAAGTTTACTAGTAATTTAAAAAAATGAGAAACATCAAATATTCATACTTTACGATGTCCGCCACTGTAATTACAAAACTATTGTTTGAAAACCCTCATCATGTTACAAGGAACATATGTCATTATTTAATATGGAAATAAATGATGTCACAAGAAGCCTACAACAATCGGTAAGTAAATGAACAGAACAAGCTTATTTGTATTTCCGTTTTAATCATTTCAGTTTTTATTCGATTTCCCTGCAGCGGATATTTTTGTTGTAATTATAAAAACGAATCTTTATTTTAATAAATGGTTCGTGTCATGTTCATGTCATTTCGCGACATGTTTTCAATTTTTCGCCACTACACTGTCTGTCAGCTTGACATGTGAAGCCAGCATTTCAGGGTTAAATCGAATACTAAATTCTAATACCAGCTTCTGCCCGCGACGTCATATCACATGATTTTTTTTCTCCTCCGGCCTTCATCGCATCGCATCGCCCGTCCACCCTATTACTTAATTTTCGCTTCGCGTTCTACCTGATTTTTTTTTATTTTTGCGGCACCTTACGTTATGTATTAGCGCTAATGATTGGGACTATCAAATGCAGAACTAAATAAAAGAATTAATGAAGAATTTAAATAAGTGACATATTTCATACTGTTTTTTATATAATTATTGACATACTACCTCCATTGTAATTGCTTTATTATGTTAATTTTATATTGGTAATTTAGTAGGTACATATATTTTTGGACAATATAATTATCTGTAATTCTACTGTAGCGCTATTTACAAACACCTCATGTGTACAACGTTATACTGACGTCACACATATCCTACATCTCGCAAGCAGAGTTTACCGTGCAACTAGCATGTACAACGTTATTTTTACTTTTACGAAACCTTAATATAGTCCGTTCAGAATAAGCAACTGGATGGATTCCAATAATTTTTACACCATGTTATATTTTTTCCCAAATACCTAGAAATTGCCTAGAAATTGTTGTAGCGTGGTTACCGAGCGCGCACGGTAGTACTGCGAAAGCCCGCGCAACAGCTCACGCCAGAGGTCAACGCATTGTTCACTAAAACACACAAAGCGCACTAGTTTATTAAGCCTATTCACTTAAAAAACTTAGGAATAGAAGGGATGACGGCAGTTGGGCGAGGTGATGCAATGTTAAACCCAAGACCAACACGACCAAACGATGCTGGGCTAGAGAGAGATTGATCTGGAGACTCTCCACGACCAAACTCCCGACGCAATAACATTTGGCGCATCGTACCCGCCACACAACGCAACACAACTGCTCAGAACCGGCCTCCGTACGGCTTCACCAGACATCATGCCGGAACACGACGAATCGCTTGGCGGCAAGACTTTGTCTGGTGGGTGGTAACTTCTGCCGGCAGCCGATATTATGGCCTACCACCGAGAAAACCAGTCTGTCATAGGATCCTCCCTCTTCTACGGAGGCTGAGTGAACTTTACACTCTGTTGCTCAAGCTTCTAAAATACCTATGTTCATTTTATAGACTAAACTAGTAAGGCGAAGTATTGTTGCGTTTACTAGTATTTCACAAAGGAGTTAACTTTTACAAATGGCGCCCGAAAACTGTTGCATTCAAGGAAAAGCTTCGAACCTCTATATCTGGCACGCTAATCAGTGTTCATTTTGTAGTTTCTAATAAGAAATTAAGTTTTTACAAAGTAACAAAATAAACAGCGTTATTATTTTGAACACGTAACAATTTGTTAGCTGATAAAAGTGGTTACCGTTGACATGCACTGACGTATAACGTATAATAATAAAATTATACAATATAATTTTACTATTATACGTCGATTCATATATAATTTGTTGAGGGCGAATCAGTACCTGAATCTGGTGGACAATTCTCGTAAGTATAAGAAAGGTCACAGTGTGTTATCAGCTTCTGTCTGTCAAAAAATCCTCGAATTTTCCGACATTTAACAAGTTTTTGACATACGTATGTTTATCGCCGTTATGTCAAAACTACTTATACACGTTTTTCTTATAACATTTGGTGTGTAAATGTGTACACTCTAATCTTTAGTGCTACTTACAATACATAAAAAACCGGAAGATACGTAATTAATTACATTCTGTTCCAAGTGTACATACCTGAAACAAATAAAAAAGAATTAATAAATACAGTAACTGCAATAATGAAAAGTCAATTTGAAGTAAGTGCTGTGGAATAAATAGTACAATTATATAAATGACATCATCCCGCCTTCAAATCAACATCCAAATGGCTTATACCCAACGACTATACCTAAACTGAAAACATTTTAAACATTGTTTTTAAATTAATCTTATGCACCCAAACACTACATTTCACTCTCAATTGTCTCAACACATGCTCTTCACGTATCATGCAACTTTATTGTTATTTCGTTTAGCATTTTATTCTGGTCTTTTGTATAGGTACTTTTCTTTTAAGTTTCAAGCGTCTTCTTCTTCTTTTTTCAAGGTGAGATTCAACCTCAACTCTTGATCAATGGCCTCTGTGGAATATATACCACAATTTCGCCAATAACACGTGTAACAAATTAAAGAAATTCTTCGAAAATTTTATTTCACAATAATGGCGGATATCGCCAATGACAGTTGAAAAAGACAGCCGTGTGAACCGTCTATGAGGAAGGTTTGAAGCAAAGTCAAGATGTGGCCACTATGCTGCGATATTTCAATGTTCTTTATGAATTATTTATTAAATGCACTTTTTACTACATAAATCACGCGCTTTTATTTAGTAAACGACACTATAAATAATAATTTTAAAAGTTCAATGAAAAATGCACGTGACACTCATGTTAGCTTTCCCGTGAAAACTCCTCTTTTCGTTACACTGCAACCTCATATATCAGGTTCAGTTGAAAACCAGCGTCAGGCACTAGTTGTCTGTCATATTTGCTGAACTGGGCCTTTTTGGTACAGCCGCGAGGCACACTTTACTGCTATTCATTTACATCGGGGTTAATATTTTCTTTTTGATTTTTATTTGTTGCTACCTGATGTATGTTTAATTTGAGTTGTATTGTGTGTCTTTTAGACTGTGCTAAATAAATGGATTTTCTTTATTTCTTTCTATAATAGCGATATCATTTAATTACATACTAACCTATACTAATATATAAAGCTGAAGAGTTTGTTTGTTTGTGCGCGCTAATCTCAGGAACTAACGGTCCGATTTGAAAAATTCTTTTTGCGTTGGATAGCCCATTAATCCAGGTAGGCTTTAGGCTATATTACATCACGCTGTGACCAATAGGAGCGGAGCATAACTAAACCACGCGAACGAAGCCGCTGGCGGCCGCTAGTGCTTTCTATTTGTTTAATTTCTTCTCTGAACTTATGGAAGAGACTGGACACCATGACACATGGAATTCTAGCTTTGGATCCAGAGCTAAATTGATATTTTTCTCTTGCAAAATTAAACGACATATAATATATGTATATATACATTTTTTTATAAATTATAAACTATCGCTTGACCGCAATCCCGCCTGATGGTAAGCAGTGATGCACTCGTTGATGGTAAAGCGCGCTAGTTTATTAAGCGTCAATTCACCCTAGCCGTGAAGACACTCAAATTGTAGTCCGAATGAAACACCGCCGCTGGCAAATTGTTCCAGTCCCTCGATGTACGCGGTATAAAAGAGGAGGTGAAACGCTTCGTCCGGATCATAGTAGGGTTAATAACGTATATGTATTGTACTAGTGCTGGAATTAATGAAGATTATTATTATTTATACTTAAAAATACTTTTTATCAATTATATTAATTACTTACTGACTTCTTTGATCTTAATGGAAGAATGAGTCGAGTTTATTTTTTATTATTATGATTCATATAATACGTGAATAACATAGATATAACATTTATCGAAATCCAATAAAGATAATTTTGGAAGGTAAAAATTAAAAATATGCAACCGGATGCAACTGAATACGAGCATTATCATGGAGCTGTAGTTTGTGGAGGTCAAACAAGCAGTTTATTTGACCTCTAAAATCTACAGTTACAGGGTAATATGAAAGTCTTTGACAAGACTGGTTGTCAGACTAGCGCTATTGACGACCTGTAACAACTGTCAAAAATCGGTTGGCTGTAAAGTTGGTTCATTGACGACAGTTAAACGTGACGTCATAAGAAAATTTTACGCTATGTTTAATAGTGCTCAGAAAATATGTAAACGTATTATTGTATAGCAGCTATCCATGCGGACGCATCGCTCTGCGCGATTGTGTCTCTTTGTCGCTCGTACCGCGCTCTCGGTTGCACTTCAAGCCTTAAATGGAACGAGCGAGGTAACGCCGCATGAGTCATGTTTTTTGTTTTATAAGACTTTCATCATCATCATCTCAGCGTTAATCCCAGTCGCATCCGAAGCCTTTTCAGCTTTGGAGTCTGGGGTCCGCTTTACCAGTCCAACTGCTGATATGGCTAAACTTCGACATTTTCCGTGAAGCGACTGCCGTCTGACCTCCACAACCCGAAGGCGACATCGAAGCATTGCAGTTAGACCAATTGTTGGACTTTTGAGGGCTCCAACAACCCGTAACGAATGCCACTAGATGTTCGTATGGCAATCGGGACCAACGGCTTAACGTGCTTTCCGAGGCACGACCAGACCAGTGCAAATATTCATATTCATGCATACAAATACTTGCACTGTGCGGGGATCGAACCCGCGCCACGCTGCGCAGCGGCCGCGGCCGCTACCGCTGCGCCACGGAGGCTGAAAGCTGTTTTATAAGACTTTGTCACGTCAAAATCCTACGAGAAACAGGCAGGACCAACGCGACGGTTTGACGTGATTGCAGAGGCACAGAGAGTCTTGATATAGAATGATGGTCTGCCATTCACAGACCGAACGCGGCAAGCTTACGCGGCATAGGCCGAAGAATTGCAACATAAAGTGGCATTGGGCCGGGCATATTGCCCGTAGGACCGATGCCCGATGGGGCCGACGGGTTCTCGAGTGGCGACAACGCACCAGAAGACGCAGCGTGGGTAGCCCCCGTCAAGGTGGACCGCCGACCTGGTGAGGGTCGCAGGAAACCGAACGCTGGAGACGCAAGACCGGCCGTTGTGGAGATCCTTGGGGGAGGCCTATGCCCATCAGTGGACGTCTTACGGCTGAAATGATGATGATGAATGAAGCCTCTGTCTTTTTCTGGCATTTTACCTCTTTCTATTTCAGTAGAAAATAAAGGGACTGTTGTATGCCCACACCATCATCCACTAGCCACTCCACATCCACACCACCATCTAGCCACTACAATCTTTAAGAGAGTTTTCAACTTTATCACAGAAGTTTTAAGGTTTAAGATTGATTGGGAAAATGTTGCTGACATCTACAAAAGAGATCTTAAATATCATTTCATTTCATTCTTTCTTGAAGAATTGTCTTTAAAATTTCAGTACTTAATTATTTACGTAATAATCAAATAAAATTACTTTTTAACTTAAACAGAGACAAAAAGTCGTACACTTCAACATTTTCATAAATCAAACAAATTCCTGACTTAAAAACGTATCATTAGGCTTTATTTTCTAACAAACGAGACCCTTTCATTTGCTTGAGATGACATAATGAGAGATTTTATTACAGCAAATTGAACCTTAACAAAACACGATACAGACTAGAATCAGTTGAAACAAAATTGGGAGAAACATTTGAATATGACATGATTAGATTATGACAGGCTTCGTTGTAATGGACTGAGAATTAAGAAAAACCTGTTTGAGGGAAAGATTGTACAATAATCTTGAAATGAAAATAAGAGGTTCGGGAGTCAGCAGCCGACTCCCGGTCGGTAAGAAGTGGGTAGCTTTCCACACGGTTAATTACCAGGCTCGTGTTGAACGTACATTTTGTTCCACGCGGGCCTCAAAGAATTATTTGCAAAAAGTGACAGAGTTCGCTAGAGTCTATTTTTTTAATTTAGGATTCAGATTGTTCGAAAGGAATAACGTGGCACAGGTCATCATGATCAACCGTTTTATCGTCCCACTGCTGGGCATTGGTCTCCTCTCATACAGAAAAGGATTTAGCGTAATCGCCAAGCTTGCTCAATGCAGGCGAAAATACACAGCAAAATGAAATAAATGGCACAGGTAAATGAAGGATTACGTGTGGATCTTATTCAGTAAAAGTCTCAATACTCAATACTCAATACGTTATTGTTTTCCACATATATTGTATTCTTAGATGGTAATTTCTTAAAATTAGTTCATGTGGACCCTGTCGGGCACAACAACATAAGTGAAGCTAGGAGAGAGGAAGCACTTTTTTACGCTCTACTACGTTGCTTGCTAACGGGTACGTGCGTGCGTGCGTGCGTGCGTGTGGGTGTGTGGGGGTGTGTGTGTGTGTGTGTGCGAATGTGTGTATGTCTGTTTAAGTTTGTGTATTTATATTTTTATCATTGAGGTATTCGCTGACAGAGTAATAGCACTTATATAAAAGAAATTGTTTAAGTTTTTTTAGAAATATATTTATTATATCTTCTTTTTTTATTTGTGCGGGTAGTCTGACACGTCCAGCTTCGCCCAGAGCGGGAGAATTCATTTGATGATTTACCCACCTGATAAAAGTCAGTTAAAAGATGGTCAGTATTTCGCATTATGTTTTGATTTTCTAAACCTATGGTAGCTCAGTGATCCACAGGGTGAGTTCCAACCCTCTATTTTCGATATTAAACCAAAATTAAGAGAGGACTCTAGTGGCGTTTTATTCATACAAACGTATTCCGCTGTTTTCGTGGATAACACTTTTAGGTCCGTATTACAGAACGTCACTCAAAACTCAAGCTCTACTTAAGTCTCGTTTGAAGCCTTTTGATTGGTTGAAACTAGTTTTAAGTAATGCTTAAGCAGAGATCAATGCTTGAGTAACGTTCTGTAATACGGACCTATGAACAATGATTTTTTTTTTATAAAATTTCATACCTTGATTATACGCGCTCCTATTATTTGATTTTGTCGAAAACTTAATTAATAAAAGAAATATGATGTTTCAAACTACCGAAAAATAACCCAATTTTTACCGCTATGTTAAGACGACCATTACACAAAAGTGATAAGTTTTTGAGAAAAAAGAAAATAATAGAGGCATAGGTATACTTATCCTCTAAATTTTGATATAAAAATAATTGAGATCTGTCTTGTTTTGAAAAAGAAAACAGCGGAATACGAAACATCTTTTGGTCAACGTTTTTGTAGGTAAAATCAGCCTGTAGTGCAGTTGCAACTGTCCCTTTCGCATTTTACGGGGAAAGGTTGAAACGGCAACGGCAATAGTTTCTTCAAATACCTATTTCTCAAATTCCTCGACACTAGAGTCCACTCTGAAGCTCCACTGCTCTCAAAACAATGAACGAGACCATCATGTCTTGGAACCAAAACATCAAAGTTCGTTTAACTTAACACCCATAGGTACCTGCACTAAAGCCGCTTGTTGAATTATGGCCCAAGCCCTCTCATAGAGAGCAGGGACCCTAATCTCCTATTTTTATAAATTAGTCATTCCAACACGATTCCATTATCATTGTGCTAAAAGTTCGTAATCTTAAATTCATAATGATCGATCAATTATCGGTCAGTCGTGTAATGGAATGGTAATAGAAACAATTGCCGTATTGATAAAACCCGTTAGAAGAAATGATGTTTTTTAAATTACTATGGAATGGACTGTCAGTGATTGACCACTGGAACGTCACAATGACATTATTTTGATAGCAGATTACGAAACTTGACAAAATCGTTCATTATGAGATTACTTATCGACCATTCTGACCCAATTATAACAGCTGACTAGGGCCCCTGCATCATAATTACGTAACACTATTATTTATCAGTTGGAATAATTTCTAAGCATATTGCTAATCCATTGCTCCATGTGTTTGAAAATCTGTCTGCTCAACAACGTAAATGAGTGTCGCGACTAGAGATGGGCATTTACCCGGTAAAAACCCGAACTATGGGTAAATACCCATTTATACCTATTTTTACCCACCCAATTTTAATTTTTACCGGGTAAAAATTATAATCAGTTTAATTTAGGGTAGATCCGCAGTTACATCGTTATTATTATCGCATATCATATTTTGATCAAGTTACAACCTGACACTGACCAGTAAATTGCAAAAAACTCGACAAAATCTGACTTACACGGGCTGCCACTACGGAACAGGCTATTTGACATATTTATAATTTTTATCTCGAATTACTTGGTTGCGGTTAAGAAGTTCACCGAAAGTATTTTTTTTAATTTTAAATACGTATTTCGTAAGAAATATGCAAATAAAAATTCAAAATTCAAATAAGCCGCGAAAACGATTTATTCAGCAATATGGCGTCGAGCTTTGTAATTGACGTCACAAGCGGTTTTCGGTTCTCAGTGGTGTTTGTTTTTATTTATTATTTGTTGTTGTTATCTAATAAAATGGTTTACAAGTGGTGTGCTGTACCGGGTTGTACAAATAAATCGATAAAAACCCCCAAAAAACAGTATATAAGTTTGAAAAAGTCCGAAAACAAGCGTTGATGCGCGTTTGACGTCATCGCGACATTAGCCAATCCGGATCGTTTCACAATGTGTGGCGCGAGAAACAAAAAGCTAAACATATTTTTGTGTTTTGTATGTATTAATTGTTATTATTTTCAAACTCAAACTCATTTATTGCATTTTTTATTAAAACTCGTGTAAATGACGTAAAGAACCCTCATTTTATGCAATTAAAGCAAAAAATCCCAAAAAAATGAATACTGTCAAATAGCCTACTACCATTTTTTTGTTCTGGATGAGAAATCGTCAAATGACCTCTCCCGTCTAGGCCTGTGCCTGTGTGTGCCTGTGCGCCAGGGCCACGGTTTCTTTTTAGGCCTCTGCCTCGAATCTTGCGGGCAGCCTTGCGGCGGCGGCGGCGAGTGAGCGGCAAGATCTTATGCGTTAAATCAAACGGACCGGTTCTCGAAAACAGCGGCGCGGCACAACGGGGCGGTGGCGGGCAGCGAGCGGTGTACTTCTCGCGCTCGAATCTTGCGGGCAGCGGGCGGGCAGCGAGCGGTGTACTTAAAGTCAAGCGGTGATCGAGCGTTAGGAATAAATTTGAATCAAAAAGTTCTTGCCGCCATTGTTCAAACATTTCTTTCGCGAATAAAAACAAATATCTCGTCGACACAATCGTGAACACAATACTACGCGGCTATAGTGACGCGCGATCTGCCCGCTAGTTTCGAGAACGGGTCTTCGATGCCCGCCCGGCTCCCGCGCCGCTGCTGGCGCCGCCCCGAATTCCTTTTTTTTTTTTGTTTCCGGGGTGGAACATCCTCATGCGATGTCCGTCGCCCTGGGGCGGGCGACGGGTCTGTCGGACTCTTAATGATTGAAAAGTGTTTCATCTCACACCTACGCCGGGGGTTGCGAGAACGAAAACTGCTTCCGCAATCCTCCATTGATGCTGGCCCGCCACTGTCGGTCCGGTCCGGTGGGACAGGTCAGCCGCCTAATTCACACGCCGCTCCAACTGTCCGGGTCAGCCAGCGCGATGCGGACAGGGGACAGTCACAGTGAGGATATCGCCTCAGCATACATGAGCAACCAGGGAGGTGGATCATGGATGCTGAGGCCTGTACGGGGACTGCATATGCTCTTTCTACATAGAAACAGCATTATATAGAGGCGTGTTCTTCAATCTGTATCTCTCCATGGTGAACCTTAGTGTTAATATAGAATCCATGGTTCCGTACCCTGGACGAAACCCATATTGACACTCCCAGACGACAGCATACTCCTGCCGAATCTGAGAGTCTATAATCCTCTCAAAATTCTTCAGGGTGTGTACCGAGCCCTTGCCTTTGAAGACTGGAGTCATCATCATCATCCCAGCGTTAATCCCAGTCGCATCCGAAGCCTTTTCAGCTTTGGAGTCTGGGGTCCGCTTTACCAGTCAAACTGCTGATATGGTTAAACTTCGACATTTTCCGTGAAGCGACTGCCGTCTGACCTCCACAACCCGAAGGCGACATCGAAGCATTGCAGTTAGACCAATTGTTGGACTTTTGAGGGCTCCAACAACCCGTAACGACTGCCACTAGATGTTCGTATGGCAACCGGGACCAACGGCTTAACGTGCTTTCCGAGGCACGACCAGACCAGTGCAAATATTCATATTCATGCATACAAATATTTGCACTGTGCGGGAATCGAACCCGCGCCACCTTGCGCAGCGGCCGCGTCCGCTACCGCTACGCCTCGGAGGCTGTCGCCTTTGAAGTCTGGAGTAATAATACTTAGTCCCCATTGGCTTGAAATTTTTCCGATCAGGAACACGCGGTTCAGAAGGTTAGTTAGCATGCCCGCATCGCGAGGACCCATCGCCTTCCAGGGCTCAATGGGGACTCCGTCAGTTCCGACAGCTTTCCGATTTGCCGAAAAGTCGTTTGGACTTCCTCGGGCGTTATCGGGGGCACTAATTCAAGATTTGGAATGAATTTCGGTGTCTGCACCTCTTGGTGCTGCTTATTCAGCAGCTCGTGGAAGTGGAAGCGCCTCTCCTTCACCGTGAGGTCTTTGCATAGCATGTTGCCAGTAGGGTCTTTTACACAACGGCACTTGGATATATCCTATGCCCCTTTAACCGTGGAACATGCCATTTTGGAAAAGATCTTTTGCCCCTCAAATGATTCCTACTTCTCGTAAAGCGCTTGAAAGTGGTCTGGCTTTGGCTCTGGCTACAACTCTTTTAGTGGCACGTTTGACAACCTTATATGCGTCGCGATCTGGATGCCACGTTTAAAGAGGGCTTTCTTCACCCTAGTCTTCCTCTGGACTGTGTCGTCCCACCACCAGGTCTCCTTTTCACGTTTGCGGCCGCCCTTAGAGACTCCGAGCACCACCCGCGCCGCCCCAATAATAGCTGCCTGGATCCTGCCCCAATGGTCTTGGACATATTCTTCATCAGTCCAGCGCACTTGTCTCTAATAACCGATGCGAACTCCTAGGACTTATTTCATCAAGCAGCCGCCACCAAATCTGGTGCCGGCAGTGCTCTACACGTCTACGATGGGCCGTTACGCAGAGATCTAGTACAAGGAGGCGGTATTGTCCAGTGAGACTCTCACCGGCTATGACTTTGCAGTTGGCTGCTTTGCCGATGTGGTGTCTCCTAGTCGGTAGAAAGTCTATTCGGGTAGCGCTTCGCCCGCTGCGAAAGGTGACAATGTGCCCCTGCTTCTTTTTGAAGTAGGTGTTCACGATTGCAAGGTTAGCGGCTGCACACGTTTGGAGAATGTTGTTTCCTTCTGCGGTGCGGCCGCCGTACCCAAAGCCGCCGTGAACACGCTCAAGCCCGACACTCTTCTCACCCACATGACTGCTCAAATCACCACCCAGAAACACTCGCTGGGATAACGGTATCCCGTGAAACTTTCCTTCGAGCTGGATCCAGACCAACATACTTTCGGCGTCACCACACCAGGAAAAGCACAACGGATTTTCCTGGTTTTGGCTCGCTTCTTCAGCCGTATCCGCCTCTGACACGTTAGACCTAGCCCACAGGTCACAGGAGTCGGGCGTAGCTCCTGCGCGCCGTTTGCGGCGGCGCCCTAACTGTGTCACGTGCATTTCTTCCTTTCCTATTCATAATAGTTTGGCTTGTTTTGCTTTTACGAGTGCGACTGTTGTCAGACCACTCAGCTCCGAAGGGAAAACTGGCGTCAGCACCCCATCCGTAAGTCAGCGGGTGCACCGTCAGGCAGGTGGGGTTAACTTGGGTCCCAAAGATGGTGGTAGGACCCCAAAGCACTCCAGTACCTGATCGTAGTATTGATGACGAAGCCAATTATATAACAATTTATTTTATACCCGGTATTTATTATAAATACCCGGTAAAAATGGGTATTTTTTAATTTTTACCTATTCTACCCTTTTTTACCAATTTTGACCCACCCATTTTTTACCCACCCGCCCATCTTTAGTCGCGACACATCTGCGGACCGCACGGTCATAGTATAAAGAGGGACAGAGTAGGTTATCTTCATACAAACGGACCGCGCGCGGCTTGAATGTGTGCGCCTTAGTATTTATGGGTCGCCGCACGCACACCTAAACACAATATTAGAGTGCTATCAGTGCGCTAGTCGCGTCTACCACCGGACGAGGTTCGCGCGTCACGTGTTCTTGTTAAAAAATGCATGGATCGTCACGAGGATTGCGAACAACTTAAACCTTATTTAAATGCTAATCAGCAAGTTTGCAATTTAAGTGCAGAAACCAATTTTTATTACTGGTTCCACCTGACGACTTTGTAGAAAATATTATTAAGAGGATGGAGCAGATGTTCCGAAAAGCATTTAAAAATGATCACATAAACTGCAAAGTTGGTATGTCTATTTATGAACAAATAAAAGATTTATATTTTTCAAATTATATTTCTAAAAGTTATTTACAAGGATACGGATATATTATACATTAAAATTTAATAACAACGCGTTTCGTAATAGTCGAAACCGAAGAAAGTAGGTATTTTTCTGTAGCTAATTTGTAATTTTGTATTAAATGTGTGATTCAATAGATATTATGTTTGTATTATTTATATTTGTATTAATTAAAAATAAAAATAAATATGGTTCTTTATGTGTACAAAACTAAAAATAAAAATTACTAAAAAAAAAATGACTAGTATATGTAAACTAAATACTAAGCAAATAATTTAAACATAAGCTCTTAGTCTATAAATATTTGTTAGCGGTTTGGGCGACAACCGTAACCGACGAAGCGCGGACAGTCGTCAACCCTAAGACAGTAGGCAATTAAGAGGGCGTATAAAGCTAGAAAAAAATCGGATTTCACCCGCGCGCTTCACACGCCCCGCACTCGTCCAACGCATCGAAAACGTTACCCGCGCCATGATTTGATTTACGAGTACACAGTAAACGCAAAAAGGTCAGATAAAAATTGGCAAAGTGCGAGTCGGATTATCCGTCTGTACTTTGAACTAAACAACAAACAAAATATTTTTTTAAATTATAACGAAAAGGTATGTAATGTAATCATACTGTTAATTTTATTTTTTTGGTAAGACTTGGCTAAGCGCAACTCAAAGCATTCATTAAAATAGTATTTTTTGCTAGTCTTCTATAGCTATGATAAAAATTATAGATGACATTAAAAAATATTCAAGATGGAGGGTATAGATTTTAGAAAATATGTAATAGGGATGTATCCAAGGTATGAAAATCAAAAAAATATTTAGTCCCTCTTATAGATAATAAAGAAAATTAAGACCCTTATTTTTTATTTTGTCGATATTACCAAAAACTACTGAGATATAGCGTATTAAAGTTACGGAGTGGGGGCTAATTACGTGGTAAAAAATTTACCACGGCGTGATGACATACGACATTTCAAATCAATATATCTTCCTAAGTATTAGAATGAAAGAAAAAATAAAAAATACGTGTTCAATATTTTATAAAAAACTATCTGATGGACATTAAATTATTTTTTAGGATACAAGATACAACCCAATGGCCGAGGTTTTTAGGGTGCTGATTACGAACATTACATACAATTTGATATCCGAAATAGCGGATATAAATTTTTAATAAAATATGTCATGGTTTTATTCAAAAAGTCATGGCGTAAGAAGTCGCAGACAGCAGTTAGTGACAAATAAAGCGAAAGGGAAGTAATGGTATAATTAAACGTTTTACTATTTAGTTGTTATTTTGAACAATTAATTTTGTCAGCCTCCGTGGCGTAGCGGTAGCGGACGCGGCCGCTGCGCAAGGTCGCGCGGGTTCGATCCCGCACAGTGCAAGTATTTGTATGCATGAATATGAATATTTGCACTGGTCTGGTCATGCCTCGGAAAGCACGTTAAGCCGTTAGTCCCGGTTGCCATACGAACATCTAGTGGCAGTCGTTACGGGTTGTTGGAGCCCTCAAAAGTCCAACAATTCGTCTAACTGCAATGCTTTGATGTCGCCTTCGGGTTGTGGAGGTCAGACGGCAGTTGCTTCACGGAAAATGTCGAAGTTTAGCCATATCAGCAGTTGGACTTGTAAAGTGGACCCCAGACTCCAAAGCTGAAAAAGGCTTCGGATGCGACTGGGATTAACGCTGGGATGATGATGATGATGACTATTTAGTTGTTATTAATTTGTTTCTGTTTTTTTTTTTGTTTTTACTATAAATCCTGTTATTTGCTTGATGGATGAGGTGAAGAATGTGTATGTACCTACTTCAAACATAAAAAAATCACTATGGAAATTTAGTAGTAGACTGTGGTGCATAAATAAAACGAAAAGTTAATAATCATTTATTTTTATACTGTAAAATATTTTTTTTTTATAAATTAAGTATAAACCAGCGCTTGACCGCAATCCTGCCTGATGGTAAGCAGTGGTGCGATCGTTGATGGTAAAGCGCGCTAGTTACTTTCAATATTTATTACACGTTCGTTATTTTTTACTTTTTTATGATTTATTGTTATTTATTGATCTATATACACATACGTGTTCTTTTGCTGCTCTACCTTTATTTTGTGCACGACTACAGATACAACATTATTTGATTTTTACTTCTAAAAATAAAACTTCTACGAACTGTCTTCCGATTATAGCTGCTGCTCCAGATAGTGCCGCATAATTAATATTGTAAGACCGCTTAGACCAGCAACCATCAGCAATTACATCGATTACCGCTATGCCATCTTTTACCCTGCCTTCTTCCACTGCAGCCGCGGCTATGATAGTTTCGTTAGCCGTTTTCCCCATTCTTCAGAAATTTGATTATGATGTTTATTAAACATTCATTGCTGTACACAGTCCTTGAAATTGTTCCAAACCAATGCCAGCGTTTGTGATACCAGAAACTGCTGCTGTATTAATATCTAAGTTGAAGGTTTTGTTTTTATAATAAAAGTAAGTAGCTTTATATATATTACAAAAAAGTTTCAATTTAGAATATAAACCAACTTTTGTTTCGCCAGTGATTTTAATCGTTGGATAGGTAACAGCCAAATTAAGGAGCATGATTTGAAATAATTTTAAGTCTTTCAAAGAAATACACTTTGTTTATTACGAGTCGTTCACTAACGTCATATATATTTTCCGCTGTTTTTTTCATTAGTTTTCTTTTTCTTCGTACCTAACTTTGCCCGATTATACACTCGTGGTTCAATATGTCTGAAATCAAACGAAAATTGTCATAATTATGTATGGATTAGGTTTTACAGTTTATCATTGTGTGTGACTTTTACTGTGGAATCAAATGTTTGTTATATCATAATGGTACTAAAATCAGAAAAAACTAGGTATGAACTAAGCTTTCCACAGATCTAGATGTACTGGTGTTATGTATAATGTAACTATGACTGATGTAAGTCTTTACTTAGTTTGCTTGGGTAACATTCTTTTCCATAAGGTGCTTTTGAGAAATGGCATATTTACAGATAACTTACCAACTATATTTATAATATTTTACCCATAACAAAAAATATTAAAATAGCATAATTACGTACCATTTTGGTTCAAAAGTTCATCACAATTCGAATCAAGTTCGTTCAAAGGCGTAAAGGTAGATCTGTTAAAAAATGAAATGAAAACAAACCTTATAAAGATCGTATTTTGAAGAACTAACATGTAAAACTGGTATGTATTCACCTTTTATATGATAACTACAGTTTCCGACTTATTATAAGCCCGTTTTGATAAGGAATAAGTGTAAAAATCTATTTTTATATTCCGCTAAGATTTTCGTAACAAGTAGCCAGATGATAGTAAGATAAAGCACATTTTGCATTTTTACCTATGAAAGTGAGATTATTATAACTCGATAGTTTTTTAAATTGGGAATTTTAATGGAGATGTTTCAGAAATGTATGGAGCCTGGGTCAGCACATTGTACACTTAATGCTAGGTATAGTTACGCTATAGTTAACTGTTTTTAATGTTAATTTCCTATATTTTGGCTTAGTTTTCATACAGATTCAATTTAACTCGGTTAAGGAGTGCAACACTACTACTAATAAATATGATGGTCAGCAATAAGCGAAATAAGATTTCGACAGTGACATTTGATTGACGTGTCGTGTATCTAAGGCTATCGTATTTATATTATCTACCATATGACTGCGAAAAAAACAAAATATGAATTCCGAACATACGGCCCATTAAATAAACACAATAAACTCAAATCAACACTCGACATGAACACAACGGGAAAATAGAACTGTCAAAATCGCCTGCAATCAAACGTCATAAAAAAAGTGTCATGGCTACCTTAATATAGGGGTTATCTCACTAAAAACGTTTCAACTAATTAATTTCATATACTTGTAAGTATTTTTATTCAAATTAATTTAGTAGTATTTTTATGAGAATCTTCTACTTTTTTCCTTTTTATCTATATAGCGTACTATGGCTCCGTTTATGTCTATTCGTTCATATTTATACATCAAAAATAATTCGAATTCATACAAATACTTAGTGTAAAATATATTTTTTTGTAGTTGAGCACATATAAACCAAACAAACCGCAAAGTAAACTCCCCTCAACAAGCGAATGGTCAGGGTATCGATTTATTTTGCATATACTATTTGGCCACCATTACTCCAGTGCGTATTAAAACCTACACATGCAGAAATTAAAATTAATAAACAAACCTTTGACAATTAGCCATGAGTTGACGTTTTAATTCCTTATTTTCTCTTTTAGATCGGTTTTTTGATTTTTTTTGTTTGCCATAATTTCGTCAAAGTATTTTCACGGGTACGGAGCACAGAAGCACAGACCTCTCGTCTCAACGGAGCGATCGCAACTGATCAATGAAACAAAACATGCTTGTAACGCATGTACCAGGCGAAACAGAACGAGAGTGTTCTGCGCGGAATAAGAACGTAGTAAGCGGCAAACCAGTTTTTTTATAATTACTCGTAAAATATACAATATTTTATGAAATCCCTAATACAGTCCCTCGGTAATATAATTTTATATTGTGCATTAAAATATTGAGTCAATAATAAGCATAATTTTGAAAATAAATTGAATTTAGTTGAAAACTAGATGCAACTTTGTGATTTTTTTCTATCGAGAAAATATTATAATTTCATGTTTTCACTCAGACCAGTCTCTCTCAAATATAATGTAATATCTATATTTGAAAAACCAAATAATTTGTAAAACCAAATAATATTATGGACTGTAAAAATCAAATCTAAAATCAACAATTTACCTTTATACCCCCTCTTAAATTGCCGCGGATTGGGTCGGAGATAACCTACTTCCCCTCTTTATTCTATGGCACGGTGCCGAAACTTCGGCTAAATACGCTCGCAGTGTATTTCAAGTGACACATCAGCCGAAATTACGCCGCGTTCGGCGTAGGGCCTAACCTTCCTTCGGGCGGTTTTTTCAGCTAAAACGCATTTAATGTATTTTACATAGCAAGCGACACATCACGCGATTCGTTGCGCGAGCGAAAATTCGGCAGGCGTAGCTGAACGTTCGGCGTCTTCTAAGCCCTCTATAATAGCTGATATTCTAATTAAATCCATTTTTTAGGCAATTAAGGCACGTCACAAAAACCGCACACCATAAAATATCGACACAGACAGACTGACGATGACACCACTTAACTTTCCGTCGCGTAGCGCGCTGAACAAGACGCCGCGTTTTGACCGTTTGGTTTGGCATAACAACTGAATATTGACTGACACTTCAGCCGCTGAGCTTTCGGCGCCGTACGTTCTACAGATGTGTGTGTGTGTATTGTTGAATTGTCAAAACGAAGCCCATTGCTACTGATAGTGTGTCACGCAATTACCCTGCTGGTCTGTGTTGTAATATTGGGGGTTTTTTGACAGGATAGCTAAGATGAATGTCACGCTTATTTTTCACTAGCTTTCCGCCCGCGGCTTCGTCCGCGTGGAGTTCGGTTATATCGCGTTTTTTAGATTTCCCTCGGGAACTTCAAATTTTTCCGGGATAAAAGGTAGCCTATGTTCTTTCTCAGAGTCTAAAGATTGTCTGTGCCAAATTGCATCAAAATCGGTTGAGAGGCTTAAGCGGGAAAGCGTAACAGACAGACAGACAGACAGACAGACAGACAGACAGACAGACAGACAGACCGACAGACAGACAGACAGAGTTACTTTCGCATTTATAATATTAGTATGGATTGAACTTTTAAATTATTTATAGTGTCGTTTACTAAATAAAAGCTCGTGATTTATGTAGTAAAAAGTGCATTCAGTGAATAATTCTTATAGAACATTGAAATATCGCAGCATAGTGGTCACATCATGGCTTTGAGCCTGTCCAGAAAGCGCGATTTACGCGCGAGTCCACTCGCGCGTAGGCACTCGCGCGTTCTCGAGTTACTAGAGCTGCATACATTCCGTCCAGATGCTCTCGCGCGTTACCGCACTCGCGCGTAAAACGCTTGCAATGAGCGGGACTCTCGACTCGCGCGCATTACGCGCGAGCGCCGCGCGAGTCGAGATACTCCGGCGCCGTTGCAGCGTCCAGTACTACGCGCGTGTCCGTGGCGAGTGGACGTATTCGTTTATAAAAATGGAGCGTGAAAACTTTGAGACGGAACTTTTTATTGACGAAATTGAGAAAAGGGTAGCTAGGTATATGGGATATGGAATCGTTAGATTATTCTAATAGAACCATTACGCGTAGGAACTAGGAAGAAATAGTAGAATTTTTTTGTGAAGCTGGTGATTCCGAGGAGAAAAAAAAACTTGTAGGTCATTCTGTCACATAGAATGGGATGCACGTTAAATCGTCGACTTTCTCTTCGTTTACGACGTTTCCATCGACGGTATGCAAGCTACAACACAACCGCAATATCCGAGTCCATTTTCATAACTAACCAAATCCGTCTCATCACATACGCGCGTGATTTCGCCGCATCTGGACGCAATAAAAATCAAAACGCGCGAGTAGACTCGCGCGTAAATCGCGCTTTCTGGACAGGCTCTTTGCATCAAATCTCCTCGTAGTCGGCTAACGCGGCCGTTTTTTCAACTGTCATTGGCGATATCAGCCATTATTGTAAAATATTTTTTTTAAAGAATTTCTATAATTTGTTACACGTGTTATTGGCAAAATTGTGGTATCTAACCACAGGTGCCATTGAAGAGTTGAAGTAGTATTCACTCTAAAGAAAAGAAAGATGTAAAATTGAGACCAGTAAAAGCTGATTATGCTGTTTCTATTAGCAAACTAAAATGCCGGTAGTTCAGTAGTTCTTCGAACATTACTTAACGCGTTAATCAATAGCCCTCGACCCTCATTAGCGAGAAGAGCGTAGTCAAGTCTCGAGGAGCATTTTCCCTTAATAAAAGAGCAAGATTCTAAGCGCTATAGACCGTTGAACGTAATTAAATGAACTGAATATACTATCCAGCATTTGCGATTTATTTAGTAAAAATGTAAAGAAATATTAATTAATGAAATTAACTTTAATTCCTAAACCATACAGTTCAGTTTATCTAAACTGAACTGTATGGTTTAGGAATTAAAGTACGTTAAAAATGTTAGAAATTGTAATCTTACAATTTCTAACATTTTTATACCTTTTTTAACAGTACTATCCGGTACCTCTGAAATGAACTTAATTTTCATTGAATTAAAGTTGAGATTTCTTCAAAGTGAAACAAAGCGGGGGTGTACAGCACTTCGCACTTTTACTTACATACAATAAGTATACTTACATTTTATTACAATGATGTTTCCACTCTGACTACAAAAAAAAAATAACATTGACAACAATTCCTTTATCCAATGAACCCTAATGTTTTTACTAAGACTTTTCATTTCACTCATTATCATCATCATCATCTCAGCGTTAATCCCAGTAGCATCCGAAGCTTTTTCAACTTTGGAGTCTGGGGTCCGCTTTACCAGTGTAACTGCTGATTTTGGCTAAACTTCGATATTTTCCGAGAAGCGAGTGCCGTCTGACCCCCACAACCCGAAGGCGATATCGAAGCCTTGCAGTTCGACCAATTAATAGACTTTTGAGGGCTCCAACAACCCGTAACGACTGCCATTAGATGTTCGTATGGCAACCGGGACCAACGGCATAACGTGCTTTCCGAGGGACGACCAGACCAGTGCAAAATTAATATTCACATAATTCACAATCAAGATATCCGCCACATATTCATATTTATGCATACAAATATTTGCACTGCGCGGGGATCGAACAGCTCTCTCGCTGTATTCCATTAACTTACGCCAAATCGAATAAAAAAGAAAACAAACAACACTTGTCTCCGAAGAACTAAGACAAGTTGTTTTATTTGCATCCCTTGTTCGAAAGGCAAATCAATATAGTTTCTAAAAGTTAAAATGAACTTAAGAAGATGGCGCTGAGCAGGACATTGATAGGTACGGAATTTAATTGCTGTTGCCGTGGGATATCAGCTTACCCATGCTGCTGGGCAGCTCATGGCACAAGCGGTAGCGAGCGCGGGAGCGATAAAAGAGAATCTTACCTAACTTTCAAACCGATGTGATTGCAAGTTTAACGATAATTCCCTTTTTTACAAAGACAAAGTACAACCTTGTGCTAATAAATTGGTAAAACCAGCGACCATGACAAAAAAGCTCAAAAAATATCTCTATAAACATGTCACTATATTTTATTTGCTCTTGTATGATGTTTATTTATTAAACTAGTATAATACATATAAAGTAGGTACATATTTATTATACAATCTATGTAAATAGTACACTGTAAACTATCTACATTATTTCTCTCTCCTTCCCTTTAGTACTCCATCTAAAGGTTTGCGGCAAAAGATCGCTCTTAGCGATAAGACCGCCCATTGTGTTACCCTTTGTAATTTTTTTTTTAATAATTATAAACTAGTGCTTGACTGCAATCCCGCCTGATGGTAAGCAGTGATGCAATCGTTGATGGTAAAGCGCACTAGTTTATTAAGCCTATTCACTTAAAAAACTTAGGAATAGGAAGGATGACGCCAGTTGAGCGAGGTGATGCAATGTTAAACCCAAGACCAACACGACCAAACGATGCTGCGCTAGAGGGAGATTGATCTGGAGATTCTCCGCGACCAAACTCCCGACACAACAACATTTGGCGCATCGTACCCGCCACACATCGCAACACAACTGCTCAGACCCGTCCTCCGTAAGGCTTCACCAGACATCATGCCGGAACACGACGAATCGCTTGGCGGCAAGACTTTGAAATAGTTATTTGTTATACAAGAGTGCAAAGTTGCTTTTTAACCGCGTGTTCAATTTTGATGACCGAGCAAGCGAACGATTCTAAAATTGAATCACGAGCGCAGCGAGTGATTCAAAATTAGAATCCTGAGCGTTAGCGAGGGAATCAAAAGGACACGAGGTGAAAAATCTTTGCACTCGAGTGCAACACGTAACTTTTCATTCCACCTCAGCGAGGAAATGACTAAATGCAATAAAAAAATGTTTACAATCACAAGATAGGTAAACTTTTATTTCAGTTTAGATATTAATTACTACATTATGACAGGTAAGTATTACAGAATAATCTTTAAATTATAATAAAATAATACTAAAGTATAATTAAGAAAATTTTAAAGTAACGTTGCAACAGTTATTTAAATTGAGTGTAATATTTTTGTTTGGTACTGTAATATTGGTGTTAGTCACTTGTGTACTGTTTTTCGGTAAACTGTCTGTCATACTTAATAGTTGTACCGATTCATCGGATTCCCTTGGCGTGAATGTTGGAGAGAGAGGAAGATGGTTAGGTGTTTCATAACGGCTTATTTTTGATGTAGAAGGGCCAGTCCAAGTTTCCGATTGAGGCTCTTTCAGTGTAATGGCTCATACGATGCCTTCACATATTTTAGACTTATTTTGGATGGAATACTCTATGTATCCCTCTACAACTGCATTGGTCTTCCAGCCTCCGTGGCGCTTAAGGGACAGGAGATCAGCTCCGGAATCAGCCAAAAGTGTGGCTGAAGTTCGTCGGAAACAATGACCCGTGTACAACAGGGGTTCTGAAAGTTCAAGAAATGTTGCTATTTCTCGTGGGATACTGCCAATTTTATTAGTACCCATAGGCTGTCTAACACACTTTCCATTGCGATACTGTAGAAAAAAACGATTGATTGGAGTGTTAGGCGGCCGTAAGGCTTGATATTTCTCAACAATCGTTACGTATTCCTTGCGAATGACAAAGTTGCGGTCTCTTTTTGTCTTTGTATTAGGTAAATTAATTAATAGTAAGTCATCTGAATGTTTTTCAATGTTTTTGACATTAAGTTGTGTTAGTTCATTAGTTCGACATGCTCCGTTTATTCCAATAATAAGAACAACCTGCAATGTAAAGAGTATTGTAGTAGATAAATGAATAAAATTTATATGAACGCATAATTATGCCTATCAACATTTACTAAGTATACTATTTAATTGAGATTAATATATGTACTTAAGTAGATACTGAATGTGCAACTGACTTACTTTTGCTGCCAAATATACGGAATCGGGTGCTTCGTTAAGAAACTTTTCAATATCAGATACTGTGAAAACCTTCGATTTTTTTGGATGATGACCAGATGAGGCTCTTTTTAAAAATGCTACTAATTTAGGATAGATATCGATATGTATGTCTTTTTTCATCTATATTGTTGCTTTTAGCATCGAATACGTACTCCGTAAAGTGCTTGCTTTCTTGTTCTCGGATAATTCTATAAAATATGCCAGCAAAACGTTTTCTGAGAAAGTTTTGGCTCCTTTTGCTAGTCGCCACGTGTTGAATATATCGTACTGTTTTAAATACTTCTCGCGTGATTGTTGAGGTAGAAAGCTCATTTGCGCATTATTAACAGTTTCAGTCAATTCTGTTGGCGTCAAACAAACTTCCTCGTCGCTAGAATCACTCATTTTAGTTTTTCACTTGTTTTCAAGTTTCTTTTTTTTAATATAAGGTTTAACAATGACGTGAAAAATGCCGCGTAAAGAACCGCGTACAAAGAAAATTGAAAAAAGAACACCAAGAAGGTTCCGAGTCTGAGTTTTTAACAAATTAAAAAAAGTTGTATGATATATTCGGCACCATAGAGGTAACAGTAAATAGGTTTAATGTTTTTTTTTAATTTACAAACTTAGTGCACACGATGTTCTAAATTCAATTTACTTTATCCTCTAGAGAATAAAAACGGCTTTTCCAGTCAGATATTGAAGATTAAAAATACTCTTTCCGAGATGGTGGGATGAAAAAATCTTTATATTTATGTTTCTGTAATCCATATAGTGTACATAATAAAGAGGATTCTATTCTATTCTGAAGGTACAAACTTTATTTGAATCAATTCAGCCTGCTATATAGAGAGGCCTCCGATCATCTAAACACTAGTTCAATATAAAACGGCTGCAGTAAATATATGTCGGACTGAAATCGGTTTTCGTATTTACAGAGATCATAAATATATGGTGCTGGAATCTAAATATGGAGCAGTGAATTTAAAATATTAGTATAGTACAAAACGAATGTACAAGAAAGCAATGGGTTTCATTTTGACAGGTTTCGTAACGTCATGAATGTTGTTTAACTGTCAAAATGCAACCCGTGAAAGCTGAAAAAGAGAAACAAATTAAATATCTCGACTTGGCGCACGAGATTGTTGACATGTGGAATGTGAACAATGACAGCCGTCATTGTACCGATTGTTATATCGGCCAAAGGTTTGATAGCCAAGATCCTCCGCAACATCTATAGAGGCTCTCGTTAGGCGGTTGGATCATGAGCCTGATTCAAAGAGCACTTATGATGTACACTCGTACATCACACTTACTAATACTAATGTATAAGTACGTTGTTGACACCACAAAGATCCTAACGAAGCGTTTCGCCTCGCCTTTCACACCGCGTACATCGAGGGACTGGAACAATTTGCCAGCGGCGGTATTTCCGTCGAACTACAATTTGAGTGTCTTCAAGGCTAGAGTGAATAGGCTCTTAATAAACTAGTGCGCTGTACCATCAACGACTGCGTCACTGCTTACCATCAGGCGGGATTGCGGTCACGCACTAGATTATAATTTATATAAAAAAAATGTGTTGCGCAATTGTCCTCCTGCTCTATGTCAATGCCTCTGCCATACTGTACTTCTTCTCTACTGTCCTGTCATTCTGCAGGAAATCACAGAATTTCCTCACTTGGACCAAATCTCCACCCGTAGACAGTAATTATTAAAGAAGTTCATGTATAGATGCGAAAGGTACCCATCTTTAATTAAAAGTTTAGCTTCATTTGCTGCCGAGGTTTTGTTAGATTTTTCATAATCTTCCCCAGGATATTGACAGCACGGTTAAAGCAGTGGTTGAGCTATTGACTGCTGCGCCGCGTGTCGCGGGTTCGATTCCCGCACGGAATAAATATTTGTATGACCTACAAGTAGTTGTTCCGGGTCTGGCTGTTTGCGTATGTGAGTTTATATGTTTGTAAACGCACCCACGACACAGGAGAAATTCCTAGTATAGGGGCAACTTTTTTTTTTATTATATCGTTACGTATGTATATATATCCACTTTCCATTAGGCGTGTTCGAGGACAACAGCAGACACGTCATCATCATCATGTCAGCCACATGAAGTCCACTGCTGGACATAGGCCTCCCCTAAGGATTTCCAAAAAGAACGCTTGGACGCGGCCTGCATCCAGCGCTTACCTGCCTATTTTGGTCTGGTCATCCGACCACGTAGTCGGTGAGTGTCCGCCGCTGACACATACTACTATAGTAATATTATAAACTCAAAAGTTTGTATGAATGGATGAATGGACAGATGTATACATATATGATGTACTCTTTCAAGCAAAAACAAAAATTTGGCATATAAATGGCTTATCATATTAGTATATAGGATATTTTTAACCATAATATATTCCCACGGGATCAAAATATATGAGGGTTAAACGTTAAACCGCAGGGCGCAGTTGGTTCATCAATAAAAATATTTCAATGATGAAATCGCAAACATGTTCCATAACCCAAAATATCAGTTGACTCGTCGTGTTCCGGCATGATGTCTGGTGAAGCCGTACGGAGGACGGGTCTGAGCAGTTGTGTTGCGATATGTGCCGGGAACGATGCACCAAATGTTGTTGGGGAGTTAGGTCGAGGAGGGTCTCCATATCAATCTTCCTCTGGCGCAGCATCGTTGGTCGTGTTGTCGGGTATATCATTGCATCACCTCGCTCAACTAGTGTCTTCCTTCTTATTCACTCAGTTTTATTGAGTGAATAAGATCTTAATAAACTAGCGCGCTTTGCCATCAACGATTGCATCACTGCTTACTATCAGGCGGGATTGCAGTCAAGCAATAGTTTATAATTATAAATAAAATGATTTTTTGATACTTTCTCTTTGTATAATTTGCTTGGGTTAGGCAGAAATGTACCTATTATTTCATTCCTCGTTACTTGAGTTATGTTACATGTAATAGGGGAGAGCCTATTGCCATCAGTTAGGCTTAAATCTAGACTTCCGTCTGCTACCACCCAATTCCTAATGGAAAAACACAATCACACTTTGCCAGACCTGGAATAGGAACCAGGACCAAAGGCTTAGGTTTAATTTCTAGATCACGCAAAGTATTAATTCTGATTGTTACAGATCATAAAAATAAACTAAACACTTAAAAAAAGAAATAAAAAAAAACAAATGTTTCTTTGTGTTCAGCATCACTCATCATTGATCAAAAAAGGAGCAGCTTTTTCTGTTTTAGCATTTACGATGCTAAAACAGAAAAAGCCGCTCTCGGAAAGCCTCAAAGTTTAAAAAAACATCAGTCACTAACCATATAAAAAACGAAGCTCAAACATCAGCCCCAAAATCCATCAAAACTTCCAATAACATTTTTCATTTCGACGTAAAAACTCGATATTGACGCGAAAATCTGTAACACGACTCTCTGACGTCACCACTCAATTTGTGACGTCGTGAATAATGTGAGCTCTACGTGTGACGTATTATGTGCAAAAGGTTTTTGAACGAGAGCTTTATTTATTTAACATGAAATTAATTTGTTTTAGGTACAGAATGTGTGTTACCGGTTATGACATGGATAGAAACGTGGTCCCTCACTATGGGCCTCATAAGAAAACTCAAGGTCGCACAGAGAGCTATAGAGAGGGCTATGGTAGGTGTTTCTCTACGTGATCGAATCAGGAATGAGGAGATTCGTATAAGAACGAAAGTCAGTGGCAGTGGGCGGGGCAAATAGCTCGTAGATCCGAAAACCCGTAGGGCAGAAAAGCTCTCGAATGGCGACCACGTACCGGCAAGCGCAGCGTCGGACGCCCACCGACTAGGTGGTCGGATAATCTGACGAAAATCGCAGGGAAGCGCTGGATGCAGGCCGCGTCCAACCGTTTTATTTGGAAATCCTTGGGGGAGGCCTATGTCCAGCAGTGGCCTTCATGTAGCTGAGATGATGATGAGGTACAGAATATTTTTGGGGTGATACTGGAAATAAAAGGAAGCTTTATAATATACTTAATTTTAATAACTGGTCTCTATTTAAAGATATCAAAGGTTGAAAAGATTTGAAAGGTTGTAGTTTGTCTTGCCTTGTTTCATGAAATTTCAAAACTAAAAGCAGGTTTTACAGATTCTTTGTCCATGAGCACTAGAAAAATCATTCATACTAATATTATAAATACGAAAGTAACTCTGTCTCTCTGTTACGCTTTTCCGCTTAAACCTCCAAACCGATTTTGATGAAATTTGGCACAGACAATCTTTAGACCCTTATAAAGGTACATAGGCTATTAATTGATTAATGGCTACCTTATAGGCATATTGAAAAAACTGATATTCCCGAGGGAAATCTAAAAAGCGCGATTTAACCGAATTCGCGGCAAAGCCGCGGGCGGAAAGCTAGTTTCATCAATCATCAGTAAGATAAAACTTTTTTAACATTATAAACTAGTGCTTGTCCCGATTCCATTATTCCAGAGAATAGGTCTCTCTGAAGAAGAACGCCAAAAAAGTCATGAGCTTGTTATGTCATTTGGTTGTCCCAACAAAAATATGGTCAAAGCACCGCTCGGCTGCCCGCGCCTCAAGCGGCGGGGCGCAGGAGTCTATGATCTACTGGCAGCTATGTTGCGCACTCGGCAACAATTTCTAAAGATATTCGGAAAAAAATATAACATGGTGTAAATATGATTGGAATCGATTCAGTTCCTCATTCTGAAGAAACTGTATCCAGGTTTTGTATAAAGAAAAAATAACGTTGTACAATCAAGGGTCAAAAGTGGTACTCCACTTTTGACCCTTATTGTAACTACATGTGAAGACGGAGTAGAGCGGAAGGACAGCATTAGAAAACAAAACATAAATTTTGTTCCTCTGAGAAAACTATTGAAGTTTTATCAGTTCCAACCAAGCTGTTTCATAATCAAGCAATAAAAACTAACTTCTGCTCTTCACAACCTTCGTTTAGATAACAGTTTCATTTGCAGAAGCTTAGGTCAACTAATTTAAATTGTATTGTATGTTTAGCAGAACAAGAGGTGGATATAGTCGAGAATTTAAAAAAAAAACACTTTTCGAGATTTTTTTATGATTCGTGGGTATTATTGGAGTTGCGAGCGCAATGAGCAAACTCTGTTCGGCCACCAAGTGCCCCAGTTTGGCTACCATGACTTTTCATTACGAAACCCGATCATACGCATCGGCCGCGTTAGGCGCTCTCATTGGTTGAGAAGCCGTGGTGGCTTAAAACACCAGCCTCTCAAGTATGAGTGTGCAGGTTCGATTCCAGGCCAGGCAATTAAAAGGTTGATGATGATGATGATTGGTTGAGTCAAACGCGCTCGATATCGATGATCGAGCCACACAGGGAAGAAGGGGTACATAGTCACGCGTTATCATATATAGTGAGGCTCAGAGGACGCCCAGTCTCCCTAGGGATGTGCATTACAGGCGTTGCAGGGAGTCCTGGAATTGATATTAGAGGGGCCACCGCAATGTTTATCGAGGAGTAACGCCTTTTAATCAGCACCCTAATTGCGTAACACCCTATTACTGTCAGTTGGAATCATTTCGAAGCATATTGCTAATCTCCATGTATCTGCTCCATGTGTTAATATGAAACTGTCAATATGAAACCCATTGCTACTAATAATATGTTACGCAATTACCCTGCTGGCCCTTGATCCACCCGACTAACGAGAGACTTGATTTTATTATTATTATTTTTATATTTTATTATTATTATTTTTATATTTGAAAGAAAAAACCGTATTTCTTTCTTTCTTTTCGTTTATTCTCATTCCCGTACCGGTACCCGTATTATATAAAAGCAATGTCCTGTTTATGAGCTGTCCACTAATAATCCGTTTTTTGACAGCCTCCGAGGCGTAGCGGTAGTGAACGCGGCCGTTGCGCAAGGAGGTGCGGGTTTGATCCCCGCACAGTGGAAATATTTGTATGCATGAATATGAATATTTGCACTGGTCTGGTCGTGCCTCGGAAAGCACGTTAAGCTGTTAGTCCCGGTTGCCATACGAACATCTAGTGGCAGTCGTTACGGGTTGTTGGAGCCCTCAAAAGTCTAACAATTGGTTTAACTGCAATGCTTAGATATCGCCTTCGGGTTGTGGAGGTCAGACGGCAGCCGCTTCACGGAAAATATCGAAGTTTAGCCAAAATCAGCAGTTAGACTGGTAAAGCGGACCCTAGACTCCAAAGCTGAAAGCTACGGATGCGACTGGGATTAACGCTGAGATGATGACTAATAATCCATTTTTTGACCGCGATGCTGATGGTAAGCAGTGATGCAATAGTTGATAGTACAGAATACTAATTTAATATGATAATAAACGTAATTTATTGATTTAATCCTCCTCCTCATCAACCGCGGTGTCACCGCCCTGCCCCTTTCGCAGGTTCTTCCTTTTGACGCGACCAGGGCGGCCGCCTCCAAACGGCGAATTTAGACTAAAATCAATGTGTTTGCTACTGTACAGACGGACTATAAAGGACGGTCTGTTGACCACTTGCTTCTGTACGCGAATATTTATCTGCCTGGTAAGAATACGAGCATGATGGATGGACTCGGCAAGACTAGCTTTGAAGACCTGGGTCTGCAGACGGCGCTCCAAGAAGTCCACAATCTTAAGACCAAGCACATAATCAAGCTCCATCTGTTTCTCATCCAAAGCTCCGATCCTGACAAGACGACGGAGAAGTAGTATTACCTTCAAACAGCCTCTTAGGATCTTTCTCTGTCTATGCACTCTAAATTATCCATGATAATAGGACAAGCCTAATGCCTACGGGTCAAGACAACATTCAGTAGAGATAGCGCTTCTAATTATGTGCATTGAGATTGCCAATTCAACTGTCAAAACATGTCAAACACATACCTTGTCAGTCTATTGGTTGAAATTGAGTACTCTGCAATGAACATTACACCTATTATCTCAAGAACGGTTCTCAAAATAACCATCCATACTAATCCATACTAATATTATAAATGCGAAAGTAACTCTGTCTGTCTGTCTGTCTGTCTGTCTGTTACGCTTTCCCGCTTAAACCTCTTAACCGATTTTGATGAAATTTGGCACAGACAATCTTTAGACCCTGGAAAGAACATAGGCTACCTTTTATCCCGGAAAAATTTGATGTTCCCAGGGGAAATCTAAAAAACGCGATATAACCGAACTCCACGCGGGCGAAGCCGCGGGCGTTCTAGTTGTTCAATAAAACTGACTTTTACACATCGACGAGCATAAAAATACAATGATTGATGAGAACAGGATATCAGTCCATTTAAATAAGGAAAGAAAAAAATAACAATCGAAAGGAAATGACAAGTTAATGTCAGACTATAGCGCGGAGTCCCTTGTTTACCAATTAATCTGAATTTAAGCACTGTGCATCTTTTTCTTTCGAGTTCATTTAGAAAAGGACAGAGGACAAACATTATAATAATAAATAAAATAAATATATACGGACCAATCACACAGATTGAGCTAGCCCCAAAGTAAGTTCGACACTTGTGTTATGGGATACTAAATCAACGATACTATATTTATAATAGATACATATATAGATAAACATCCAAGACCCAGGCCAATCAGAAAAAGATCGTTTTCCATTATGACCTGGCCGGGGATTAAACCCGGGGTCTCCACATCACAGGCAGGCGTGTTGACCGCTGCGCCACGGAGGCCGTCAAACATTACTTTATTCCTGTTAAATTAAGATACTCCATAGATAGTATGTTAGTCTCGGTTGCCATACGAACATAATGACAGTCGTTACGGTTTGTTGGAGCCTTCAAAAGTCCAACAATTGGTCCAACTGCAATGCTTCGATATATAAAACCACCAGCCTCCAGTGGTACGATCGCAGCCGCTGCGCAAAAAGGAGCGGACTCGATCCGCGCGCAGTGCAAATATTTTGTATGCATGAAAATGAATATTTGCACTGGTCTGGTTGTGCCTCGGAAAGCACGTTAAGCCGTTGGTCCCGGTTGCCATACGAACATCTAATGACAGGCATTACGGGTTGTTGGAGACCTCAAAAGTTCAACAATTGGTCTAACTGCAATGCTTTAATATCACAAAAAGCCGAAGCGGACCCCAGACTCCAAATCTGAAAAGCTTCCGATGCGACTGCGATTGACGCTGAGATGATGATGATGGCTCCATAGACAGTATACGCACATTTAGCATTCTGATTCTTTCTGTTTGGGGTTGGATTACGATAGAAACACAGTATGAGTTAAGAAATGAAAGTCAGTTTAAGATGAATAAATTCACAGTATTGTCTGATGAAAAAAAAAGATTAATTTATACTAGAATGAATGGTGAACGATATGGGATTATGAGTCACGGGTACGGTATGTCGCCGAAATACATACTAAACTATTGCGTACAGCGCAATAGTTTAGTACGTATTTCGGCGTGAATATATAAATAATATAAATGGTGGAAACATATTGAGCTGGTGACGCAATAATGATGACCCAGGTAAACCTACTGTATGGTGGTTGACTCGTACAGTTTCTTTCTCTTGTTTCTATATTCAACTCTTAAGAGGGAACTCTAGTGGTGCTTTCTCTATACAAACGTATTCCGCTGTTTTCTTCGTGGATAATGCTCTTAGAGCAATAATTGTTGCTCTACAATTTGAGACTGTGATTATACGTGCCCCTACTATTTGTTTTTTCCGAAACTTAATTATTAAAAGATATACGACACATCAAAGTCGCGAAAAATAACCCATTTTTACCTTGATCTTCAGATGACTATTAGACAACGTGATAAATTTTTGACAAAAAAGAAAATAATCGAAGAATAGGTATAACTTTTCCTCTAAATTTTGATATAAAAGAAATTGAGAGGTGTCGTGTTTTGAAAAAGAAAACAGCGGAATACGAAACGTCTTTTGGTCAACGTTTTTGTAGGTAAAATCAGCCTGAGTAGCAACTGTCCTTTTCGCACTTTACCGGAAGAGGTTGGAAACAGCGCGACGGCAATAGTTTCTTCAAATGCCTATTTTCCAAATTCCTCGGCACTAGAGTCCCCTCTTAACTTCTATTATAAAAGGTCAAAAAGTACATAATCTAATCATATACGTAATAATGTTAATAGATTTTTTATTGCTGACCATACCTGATTCTGAACCAGAACATGATTCTGAAACAGCCCACAATGAAACCTTTCGTCGGTTATTTAAACGGAAAAGCTGCAGTATATGGACATACATTTTTACTGCGTAGATATCACAATCATCAGTCGTATCCGCAGCTTTTTCAGCGTTGGAGGTCCTATACAATAATTGATCGGTTGTAAAAATATCCGGAATTCATGGACACAATTTGGGAGTCGATATTCCAGCCAACCTGAATCAACAAACCACATTCGTATTGATAGGCTGCGCACTTTTCGAAACAGTATTGTCCATCGCTGACAAAACATAGTCACGCTTTAGGACTATTTAGTGTAGATTCACGCAAATCCAAACTCATAACATCGGCTGCCGGCAAAATTTACCACCCACCAGACAAAGTCTTGATGTCAAGCGATTCGTCGTGTTCCGACATGATGTCTAGTGAAGCTGAACGGAGGACGGGTCTGAGCATTTGCGTTGCGATGTGTGCCGGGTATGATGCACCAAATGTTGTACTATCGGGAATTTGGTCGTGGAGGGTCTCTAGATCAATCTCCCTCTGGCTCAGCATATCGTTGGTCGTGTTGTTGTATATAGCATTGCAACACCTCGCTCAACTGCCGTCTTCCTTCCTATTCTCACAGTTTTTTTTTTTTTGAGTGAATAGGCTTTTAATAAACGATTGCAACACGCTCAACATCAGGCGGAATTGCGGTCAAGCGCTAGTTTATAATTATAAACAAAAAAACATACACTTTAGGTTTGTCAAAGGGAAGGTCAGTTAGAAAGAAGTAGCTTGAAGTACACTGCAAAGCGTAGTAAGTTCTTATGGACAACAATGGACAAGAAACACCACGTAAACTCTTTAAAAAAAGCTTCACGACCGCAGCATTTGTTGAGGGCAAAAAGTTATCAAACAAACCGTACAGTCCCTTATCTGTACAATAAGAAACCGTGAACGTAACACATAGCATCATTCATACAATAGCATAATCATTCAGGCGGTATACGAAGGTAGGTGGTGCTATCACAATCGTAAACATAGCACTTTAAAGGAGGACAGAACTATGCCCCTTTGTAGAAAGAAATACGAAAAAAAGGGACAAAAACCCCATGGACTTTATTACACAAAAGAAAGGTATGGTAATAAGGGCGAGTAACGGGGATGCACGATTTTATGGGCTTCGGTCTATTGTTTTGATAACGAAATTACTTTATATAGGATTGAAGAGGTCTGGTTTCATTTGAATTTCTTTCGGGAAAGTGTTTTCACGTTGACCTGGACGATCATTATTATCTTTTACAGCAAGAATTTTAATAAAAATGCTGCGGCAATTACAGGGTAAATATGAACCATCGCCAAAAATATCAGAAAAGCAATTCTTATAACTTAACAGTATACGTTGAAAGGGCGATATCACTTTTAATCTGTGAAGAATAAATACATCTATTGTCGCTGAGTATGTGTTTATAAAATAAAACATTTGCGGAAATAAATACAATATTATACGAAACATTGGTGGTAAACTAAAAAATTGGAAATTAAATTGAGATACAAGAATAGTGAACTGGAAAGATCAATAGGCTACAAGCTTCATATAAGAGCAAAATGTTGTAAGTGCTTAAAATAGCTTACTAGCTCGAAATATCGCCACCCTCGTGACTCAAATAACCAGCCTTCTGACCACTCTAATTGATACGATAGGTTTAATATACTACAGGCCCTTGAATTTGCCGAAAGGTTTAGCCCAGGTAATAAATTTTTACTGCACTCTATACTTCCCTAGTATTTTGGCGTGGCTAGCTGACATATTATGGTAAATAATTTCATTTTATGTTGTTTTCATTACTATTAGTGTTTTTTTAAATGGACAGACTGCTGTGCTGCTGGGGAGTTTGTGCCGCAACTTCTTCTTCCCAGCGAAAGCACTAGTAACTGGCGAAGGGCGGGCGTTTTGGGGGGACTGTTTTATGGTAATGTTGATGTTCAAAAAGTGCTGATTCTCATCCTAATTTGAATAAATGAGTTTTGTTTTTAATTTTAGTCCAAAAAACCGATAGCGGACGCTGGACGCATAGCTGCCAGACTAAAGTGGAACTGGGCTGGCCATATCTGTCGCATGTCGGAGCAGTAATATGCGAAACAATACAATACACAATTGCTTACAATATAAAAAATATTCCATAGGGTCTTAGTTGTCATACAAAGACAGCCCACTTCCTCGCTTTACCATCAACGATTGCATCACTGCTTACCATCAGGTGGGATTGTGGTCAAACACTAGTTTGCATTGCGCGACTAATAAGCATTATTTAAAAAAAAAGATATCTGATTTTTTTTTAAATACATTATTAATTTTTGAACTAGGAGATATTCTCGAATTGAGCTCCCATATAGAACGTTATAAACTTCACCATTTATGTCATAATCGTGCATGGTTTATACAATATGTAACAAAAACCCTATTGTTCCTTCTGCCTACGTTTTAAGAATCGGTATACGGATGTAATAAAACATATGATTTATAAAAATTTGTTCAACAAAAATTATAATTAAAATAAATATTTAATTATTAATATTTGTAATATTTAACTAATTTCTAAAAAAAACCTTTGCAATTCTGCATGAAGAAAACATAAGTAGAACGGTCCCGGCAATCTCTTTAACTTATAAAATCAGATATTCTCAACATTTTGTCGGTTTTAATAGTTATTTGATGTTGACCCCTCGACTATAATTACTTTTTTTAATTATAATTTCATTAATGATGTGCTTGTAAGTAAATTATATATAATATGACCCTGAAAGGAACAACAGGGTTTTTGTTACATAGTGTATAATTTTTTCTAGATCAATGAATATATTTTTTGTTCTTATGAGTTTTATCAAATGTCGTTAGTTACGTAAGCAATGTAATAGTTGTAAAGTTGATAAATAAATAAATGACAGCCGGGCCATCGGTTCAAGTTTTCCGAGAAAGGGAGCGATCTGACGCAGGATGTTTCATTCGCAAAATGTCACCATGAAAAATAAATGTCCTACTCGAAAAATGTCCCATTAGCAAAGGGTCCCGGGAATTCTCAGAAGGTCCCATTCTCGCAAGACCCCATTCGCACTAACTCGTATATTGTGCGTAAAATCCTATCTTCGATACAAACCCGATGTCCGATGACTAACAATTGACATAGTTAAAAGTGACCCTGCCTTCGAAAGCAACGACTGCGGGTTCGAATTTCGTTATAGGAATATGTGTAACAGACGGCCGGGACGCGAAACTCAAAAGTTATATAAATGAAAGACCACCTAAACTCTCTCAATAAAATTGTTCATAACGAAAGAAAGAAAAAAGTATTTAAACTAAACTAAAGTTTTATTATCTTCCTTTAGCAATCACAATAGGTAAATACTTTTTTCTTTCTTTACACATTCAAAATTAAAAATAAATTAAAAAAGTTACAAAAAAAAAAAAAACAAATCACTACCAAAACAAAAAAAAAAAATGTAAAACTTTTATATCAAACCGGAGTCCATAAAGTTTATAACAATTGTACTTAACTTCTAGTGTTAGTACGTTACAGACACAGATAATATGCAGATATAAAATTAAAACTTAGTGGAGAGCTGCATCCACCTCAGCAACATGGGAGAATCCAACCGATCCGCGATCACACTGAAAACACCTATAGCACGCTATTTAACACGATTTTCGACAACTCTTATCCAGCTGTCGTCCATTCTGCGAAGTCTATCGCTTCACCTAGACTGAGGGCATCGACTTTTTTTTGCGGATGGAAAATAATCAAATGACCTCTCCCGCTCTGGGCGAAGCGGAAGGGCGTGTCAGACTTTTACTGACTAAACCCAGCAGTGTTGCTTCACTTGCCTGTGCGCCAGGGACTACGTATCTCAAACCGCGGCCTTGGCAAGCGTTGATCTTCGTGGATCCCGTCACGATGTGCTGACATCTCTTTAAGAACACAACGCGCCATCGACCCAGGCTGGACGTTACCGGGAGGCAAGCTGCCCACTGTTCGCCCTCCGCAAGCCCGCGCCTACTGTGGCAGGGAGTTCGATGTTGTCTCCCAAGCAGGGCGTCTCCTGTGGCTACTAGAGGCGTATAGGCGCTGAGATTTCCGCTCCCTCACGCACTCCACCTCCTCCTTCGCCAGAATCACTGCTTCGCAGAAGAAGGTGACGCCTGCCATACACTATCGCTCCGGACGACGGCCTGGACCAGGACCGGACGTGTTTTTTATTACTATTTTATATAAAGGCATATGTAACACCGCTAAGTCTTGCCGCCAAGCGATTCGTCGTGTTCCGGCATGATGTCTGGTGAAGCCGTACGGAGGACGGGTCTGAGCAGTTGTGTTGCAATGTGTGGCGGGTACGATGCGCCAAATGTTGTTGTGTCGGGAGTTTGGTCGTGGAGAGTCTCCAGATCAATCTCCCTCTAGCGCAGCTTCGTTTGGTCGTGTTGGTCTTGGGTTTAACATTGCATCACCTCGCTCAACTGCCGTCATCCTTCCTATTCCTTAGTTTTTTAAGTGCATAGGCTTAATAAACTGGTGCGCTTTACCATCAACGATTGCACCACTGCTTACCATCAGGCGGGATTGCAGTCAAGCACTAGTTTATAACTATTAAAAAAAATGTAATGACCGCATATCCTTAGGCCGGGTAGTGTGGTTGTTTAAATACATAAAAGCCTATTTTTGAGCTTCAATGTTCGCAACACAGTAAATCATTCTTTGTTATTACTCGTCTAACTCATAAATAGCTGTAAAAGCTATATAACGTCCGTCCGTTTGTACGCTCGTAAAGTAATGACTTACGTTTTGCCGTGGTGAGGTGAAATATTGTATCTAGGTCAAAGTAAAGGTGTCGGCTGTTCTTTTGACACGAAGATGATGGTGGTAATTAATAAGGTTCTTTGAAAACCCAATGTAATTAATAATAAACATTACCTCTCATTGAGCAAGCGTGGTGATTACGCTTAATCCTTCTCTGTGAGGAGACCTGTGCCCAGCAGTGGGACGATAAAAAAGGTAGTATGATGATGATTGCCTCTCATCAAGAGGAGGCCTGTTTCCCAGAAGCCGGAATATTATAGGCTGTTTTTGTTATCCATCCATACTAATATTATAAATGCGAAAGTAACTCTGTCTGTCTGTCTGTTACGCTTTCCCGCATAAACCTCTCAACCGATTTTGATGAACTATATAACTATAACTGAACTCCACGCGGGCGAAGCCACGGGCGGAAAGCTAGTGTAATTATAAAAAATACTAGCTGAGCCCCGCATAAGTAGCAGTAGTTATGAATATAAAAAAATAGATAAAAACTTAGTCCTGTTCAACAAGGTGAAAGAAAACATCTTAAGGAAACCTGAACTTTAAGTCTGAAATCGCCAACCCGCATTGAGCAAGCGTTGTGATTATGCTCAATCCCTATGTGTATGAGAGCCATGAGAGGAGACCTGTGCCCAGCAGTGGGACGATAAAAAGGTTGATGATGATGAAATAAAAACCTATTCTCAGGTCTAACGAATGAATATACGAAATTTCGTTAAAATTAGTTCAGTCGGTTTGGAGGAGTTCGAAGACGAATACTGACAGGAGAATTTTATATAATACCTAGATTAATTTTCATCCATCAACCAAAACTTAAAAACAAAAATATAATAACTACAACATTAGAAAGATTATTTGTGGGAGATTGGGATCTAAACTAAGCCGTAGCCTGTATCATGAGATAGACGACAATATTATCATCAACCAATAATCAATAATCATCAATATTGTCATCTACCTCATTATACAGGCCACGGTAGAAGAAGGACACTGGTGATATTACCTATCACCAATGTTTTTCTTCTGCCTAGAATTTTCCCAATTACGTTGGGGTCAGCTTCCAGTCTAACCGGGGTTTGCTGAATACTTTATTAGTTCTTCTTTTGCCCAGTATCTGACATGGACCGACTTCGTATTCGCCCTCCAGAAAATATTTATTGCTAGCAAGTGGTTAGATTTTCAGTCTTCTGACGACCCGTAACGACTGTCGAAGATCTAGGAATGACACTCGGAATTAATGGCTTACTCATACACAGACCAACTACAGTACAGCGTAGCTCCCGATTATTATTACTTCTTCTTCTTAGCCTATAGAGGTCCACTGCTGACTGGTCACTGTTGCTGCATGACTGGTCTTGTGCTGGCCGCATCCATCGGCTTCCCGCGACCTTCACCAGGTCATCGGTCTACCTTGTCGCCAGTGATAATATATGGAACTGAAACGTGGTCGTTTACAATGGGCCTCATACGAAGGCTCAAAGTCACACAAAGGGCGATGGAAAAAGTTATGCTCGGATTTTCTTCGATTGAATCAGAAATGAGGAGAACCGCAGAAGAACCAAACCACTCACCGATATAGTTCTTTGAGTCGCTAAAATAAAGTGGCAGTGGATGGGACACATTGCTGGTAGAACCAATGGCCGATGTGGCAGTAAGGTTCTGGAGTGGCGGCCACGTACCGGAAGACGCAGTGTAGGGAGGCCCCCAACAAGCTAATACTACTTGGCTCCTAGGAAATCGTTGCTTAACTTCACAATTACAAATCACTTCAGATTCTAAAGTCCTGATCAACTATTATGAAAACAGATGCCAAATCTTACATCAGCCATTGTGATAGATTGACAGAATAAACAAAAGCCAATCACTTCTGACTCGCCAAGAGATTTGACAACAAATTGTATTGAAAAACATTCAGAAACGTGCCATTTCCGCAGCTAAACTAAGAGCGATTGGGATATAAATTGACTCAGAAGTACTTAGTTCGGACTTTATGCTCACTGAGAGAGACACGACTCTAGTGGAAAATTTCTATGAGAACTAAATTATCCATCTCCTTCCGATTGGACTGGAAACCGACCGTAATATACATAGATAGGAAAAGGCTAGGCAAAAAAATCAAGAACAGTTTCGTCATCTCTAGCTAAGAATGCAAGACCGTCTTTCCCTCCTTTCTCTTTAAAAACGTTATTATTTTAAAGTCTTCTATGGGTTGCCACAAGTCAAAGGTATAAAATGTTCAAAAAATACAATGTTGTCAACCACAAATAATATAAGTTAAATGGTCGATCAAACAATCCGAGCCTATATGATCATTTCTGCCTTATCCTTCCTCTAATTCATACGCGATGTTATGGAAAGGCTTAATAACAACGCAATACTAGTCAATAATGTTTGGATATTGAGAATGGTAGCTAATGAAAATATTTTGACAGATAGAATGGATGTTTTGACAGGTGTGATTACTTGCCACGTCCTATTATTTGAACGTGGAGGCAAGATTTTATTTTCTTTACTTTCATTCAAAGTAATTGTTATGGGAACTGCAGTATGCTTTGGACCGTCTATCAATTACCAATCATGCTGTAACTACAAGAGAAACACATTTCATCAAAGATTATCAAATAGAATAGAATACTTTTTATTATGTATCCATACTAATATTATAAATGCGAAAGTAACTCTGTCTGTCTGTCTGTCTGTTACGCTTTCCCGTTTAAACCTCTCAACCGATTTTGATGAAATTTGGCACAGACAATCTTTAGACCCTGAGAAAGAACATAGTCTACCTTTTATCCCGGAAAAAATTGATGTTCCCGAGGGAAATCTAAAAAGCGCGAAATAACCGACGTCCACGCGGGCGAAGCGCCGGGCGGAAAGCATATAAATTACAAAAACATAAATATAAAGATTTTACAAAGGGTAACACAATGGGCGGTTTTATCGCTAAAAGCGATCTTTTACAGACAACCTTTGGATGGAATACTAAGGGGATGGAGAGAGAAATAATGTAGGTAGTCTACAGTGTACTATTTACATAGATTATATAATAAATATGTACGTTAAGTGTATTATACTACTTTGTGATTGTCATCCATCTTCATACCTATACTTTTTAAAACCACGTTTCTTAATAAACCAGTGCACTAGGGAGCTCCATTCACGTTCTGCTATAAAAGCATTTGCATTAAGAAGATTGGCTACAAAGCGTGTTTGTGCGATCCTATTTTTTGTCTCACTGTTTGTATTTTGACTCGCTTTTTCAGTTACCCTAATGTGGCACTTTAGTATTTCTTTAATGTTGTTTAATCTGGGTTGCAGAGAATTGAGATAGTGAAATGTGCTTTGTTTTTGTACGAGGAATTCTTGTTTGCAGATTGTGTAGATTTAGATATATACAAAGAGTTGTGATTGTGCGCTTTTATAATTTCGAACGTGAAGATATGACCGCGAAATTTATTGACATCACTATAACACAGGATAATATATGGAAATATATTAGATGTACAAATAAGTTTCCACCGTTTAACAAACTAAACCGCCGTTTACTAAACTAGCGCTTGACCGCAATCCTGCCTGATGGTAAGCAGTGACGCAATCGTTGATGGTAAAGCGCACTAGTTTATTAAGAGCCTATTGACTCTAGCCTTGAAGACACTCAAATTGTAGTCCGACGGAAACACCGCCGCTGGCAAATTGTTCCAGTCCCTCGATGTACGCGGTATAAAGGAGGAGGCGAAACGCTTCGTCCGGATCGTAGTGGTGTTAACAACGTAAGGGTGGAAACCAGCCGTACGACGGGTCGTCCGCTGGTGGAACGGAGATGGGGAATTAAATCATGCAATTCCCTCGCACACTCCCCGAAATGCATCCTATAGAACACCGAAAGGCTGGCTACTCTACGCCTGTGCTCTAGGCTTTGGAGACCAACTCGAGTTAGATCAGGGTCACCAATCAGCCTCTTTGCACGTCTCTCCACTGAATCCAAAGTGGCCAGGTGACACTTGGCAGCACCAGCCCAGATGTGGCTGCAGTACTCCACACACGAACGGACCTGTGCTTTGTATAACATTAGAAGCTGCCCAGGTGTGAAGTACTGCCGGACCTTTGCGATAACGCCAAGTTTCCTGGCAGCCACCTTGGCCTTGGACTCAATGAACCGCCCAAAGTTAAGGTTCGAGGAAATCTCAGAGGTTTCAGATATATTTCATCAGATATCAGTATTTTGTTAGATGTAAAATGTGATATCGTAAGTTCGGACATCTGGTAATAACATACACTTATCACTCTGTATCAGTGTCACATATTTTTTTTTATGCAAACATGTCAAATTTAATGCCGATTAAGCGTGTTTTGCTGGAACTTTTGTTACTTCTTTAATTGAGGCCCATCGATTGCTTATAGAAGCTTATGGTAAAGCTGCTTTATGGGTCGCCTACGTTGGTACGGTCACGTCTTACGAAAACCGGTATGTTACGTAGGTCACAAATGTCTTGCCATGGCCTAGATTGCCTCCATTGCCTCCGCCGGGCCGGAACAAGCGGGGTAGACCAAAGAAGTGCTGGCTTGACGTTGCAAGAGATGACATGCGTGCCAACAATCTCACACTACAGGATGCTACAGATCGCGCGAAATGGAGGAAATTAAGTAGGAAAGCGGACCCCGGTCTCCAACGCGAAAGCCGCGGATGCAACTGGGATAAACGCTGAGATGATGATGACGATAAAGCTGCTTTAAGAGAGACAACTTGTCGTGAGTGGTTTCAAAAGTTTAGAAACTGTGAAGACAAAGAACGCAGTGGAAGACCGGAATCGTATGAAGACACGGAATTGGAAGCATTATTGGAGGAAGATAGAAAGAAGAGGACAAACGCGTCCATTACTACTCCAGATATGACAAAAATGATAATGCTCGTCTGGGTGTTCAAAAAACGGCGGAAACTTATTTGGATTTTTTAATTTGTCAGGGTAATTTAAAAATATCGTACTTGATAATGCTGAAAGGTGATGTCAGGTTGTCAATTCGTTTTCAGATAAAGACACGCTAAGTGAATTACACTATAAAATGTGTGGTCATTGGTAGTCTTCTTTACTGAGATGAAAGAGGCACATGCCAACAGCGCATGAGATGATGAGACAGTTCCTCTTTAACGGAACTCTTTGTATTTTTACGATTAGTAAGACAGGGTTGATCATGTTTTCCGAAGGACCGCCGGTGGAGCTGACAAGTTCTGAAGCGTTCTGAAGTAGGACACCCCCACGCTGATTGGACCGATGACCTTACAAAGATGGCTAGGACAGTATAGATGCGGAAGGCGAAGTCGGGATGTTCTGAAGAAGCCAAGGAGAGCCCTATACTGAGGAGTGCCCTGCGATATAGTGGAACTTTTTTCTTTTTTAGTAAAAAAAAACTTTGGACCACCCTAGGTATTTCTCCTGTATCGTGGGTGCTTTTACAAACATTTTATCTAAGACACACAAACATACCTACAGATCTGGAACAACTACTTGTAGGCCATGCAAATATGATTGATTTTTTGGGTATTAATGCTCATTTGAGCATTAATACTTACCAAGAAAATCAATACACAACAACGCAAGTGATTTGTAATCATAAGAAATAAGTGAATTCAAACCATTAAAAGGATATCAGTCTTTAAAAAAATATCACTCACCAGAACATCACAAAGTCACATTCCATTCTGATCAAAGCAGAAAAACATTACGCCGTAAAGAATTAAAGGATTTTCTGGAACAGTGTATTGACATCTGGAGACCACAAAGGAACCGGCAACCGGCTTCGACTTCAAAAAAAGTGTATCCTCTGGGATATCGGAAAAATGTTGGATTTGGTAAAAGCCCAAAGAAAGTTAGCTACATTCGAATTACTTTCAATAGGATTTCTTATACTTGTAGTTATTTTTACATCTATCATAACCCGGGAGAGTTTCTACGTGTTGTATCTAGAAGTATTTTTCATATATAAAAGTATTACTACTTTCGATTCTGGTCTTTTTATTTTAGTGTTTATAAACTAGTGCGTGACAGCAATCCCACCTGATGGTAAGCAGTGATGCCATCGTTGATGGTAAAGCGCGCTAGTTTGTTAAGGGCCTATTCACTCAAAAAACTGGGTGAGCAGGAAGGAAGACGGCAGTTAAGCGAGGTGATGCAATTTTAAACCCAACAACAAGACTAACGATGCTGCGCCAGAGGGAGATTGAAGTGGAGACCCTCCACGACTAAACTCGTCGGGAGTTTAGTCGTGGAGGGTCTCCATCAACATTTGACGCATCGTTCCCGGCACACATCGCAACACAACTGCTCAGACCCGTCCTTCGCAGGGCTTCACCAGACATTATATGGGAACACGAAGAATCGCTTGGCGGCAAGACTTTGTCTGGTGGGTGGTAACTTCTGCCGGCAGCCGATGTTATGGCCTTCCACTGAGAAAATTTTAGTATCATAATAGTCATTTTCTTTATCATCTCATTTTGACAATTTTGCGTTTTTATAATTCCGTACTTCCGAAGGAAAAGACGGAACCTTCGTAGAATGACTCGCAGAATTTAATGGTCCGATAAAATTGAAATTATACGGTATTTATGCCTTATCCGTCACAGTTGGTACTATGTCCCAAATTGTACATTAAATACAAGTCTAGTACAGAGATCATAAGCGTAATTTAATGAAAAATACGTATAATACTTTCGTGGACCACGTTCAGGTTTTCTTTCAAAAGTTTTTCAAACTTTAGGTACATAGAAAAACACTTTGAAGAATTAAAAAAATGAAAAAAGGGGCATTTCATAAGCTTTTGTGTACAATTTTTGACAGTTTCTTCTCAATACGATACTACCACCTTTTTGAAGAGGCGAAGAAAATAGAATAGAATACTCTTCATTATGTACACCATTAAAATTACAGAACATAAACATGAAGATTTTGCAAAAGGTGACACAATGGACGCTCTTAGCGATCTTGGTCTGACAAACTTTGGATGGAATACCAAAAGGAAGGGGTGACAAATAGTGAAGGTACATACATAGTCTAAAGAATCAATTCTAGTTTCTTGTGATAACCGTCAAAAGCAACTTTAAAGTGTCTATGTATTTCAAATAAATTATTTGATTTTGATTATGAGCATATTTTATGAGCATTTTTTATGAGTCGTAGGTAGTACCTACTACCTAGATAAAGTAGGCATCTACTAAAAGTACAATTTTCAAAAAGGCCCAAGTAAATCCTTCTTATATATATTTGCTTATGCTTGATTACCGCCGAAGGCAGTAAGTGAGCTGACAAAAAGGTACTGTACATAGGTACTAGACAGATTTACACCTACGTTACTTTTTGTATACCTGGGAAAGTACAGCTGCCAATTGCGCAATTCCCGGATTTAATTCCCACCCGAGACCCACCAAAAGTTAAAGAAAAATCACCCGATAGTTGCGAAATTCGATCGGCCACTGATTCAGCTACCAACAGCTTTACTTCAGTCCAAATCTGCGTAAAGATGTCTAACTAAGAAACCCAAATTTATTTAAAAGTTTCAACAATGCCAGTGCTTACCCTCTCAAGCATGTCAGTCAGCATCTACAACAAAGGAAACCACTCCATCCATACTAATATTATAAATGCGAAAGTAACTCTGTCTGTCTGTCTGTTACGCTTTCCCGCTTAAACCTCTCAACCGATTTTGATGAAATTTGGCACAGAGAATCTTTAGACCCTGAGAAAGGACATAAGCTACCGTTTATCTCGGAAAAAATTGATGTTCCCGAGGGAAATCTAAAAAGCGCGATATAACCAAACTTTATGCGGGCGAAGCCGCGGGCGGAAAGCTAACAAAGTATAAAATCCTACTTTCTACTATTTTCCTAATATTATAAAACGAAAGTTTTTATGGATGGAAGAATTATTAAGGTTCACTTTTTCACGCAAAAACTACTTAACAGATTTGGATCTTCTTCAGCCTATAGAAGTCCACTGCTGGACAAAGGCCTCCCCCAAGGCTTTAATTACAATGGTGGGGTTTGCCATAATCCCCACCCTTGGCAGACGGGTCGGAGATCGCAGTAAATTGATATTCCACAGGAGACCCCCGCCCGCCCATTTCCCTGGTGCGAGTTCCCTTAGTCGCCTCTTACGACACCCGCGGGAGGATATGGGATGGTACTATTCTAAGCTCGGTACCACACGCCTCAACGGATGAAATTTGGTAAATAGATAGTTTATAACTAGGAATAACACATACATTGGATACTTTTTATCCCGTTGATACTACGGGAGCACTGTCTTATGGAGGTTAAAACAAGGGGCACTGCCAATTCTTTTTTTTTTACAACATCAAAGCTTTGACGTAGAAGATTTTCTTTGTCATTTGTCAAGCTGCAATGCGACACGCCATTACGCACACCCATCAGTTCTGAGACGAACAAAAATATTCTTGACCGTACCGTTTCTAATTATAAGCCCGTGGAAGATTCGTTGCATTTCGTCATTATATTCAAAAGAAAACTATTTTATTTAAGCCACACTACTTTCCGTCTGCATGTTCTGAAGATTCTGGAAGATCTAGATCTTGTTGCTATTAATAAAAATAAAGCCTATTTATAGCGTATGCCTGTCGACAGCCTCCGTGGCGGAGTGGTAGCGAACGCGGCCGTTGTGCTAGGAGGCGTGGGTTCGATCCCCGCACAGTGCAAATATTTGTATGCATGAATATGAATATTTTCACTGGTCTGGTCGTGCCTCGGAAAGCACGTTAAGCCGTTGGTCCCGGTTGCCATACGAGCATCTAGTGGCAGTCGTTACGGGTTGTTGGTGCCTTCAAAGTCTAACAATTGGTTTAACTGAAATGCTTAGATATCGCCTTCGGGTTGTGAAGGTCAAACGGCAGTCGCTTCACGGAAAATATCGAAGTTTAGCCAAAATCACTAGTTAGACTGGTAAAGCGGACCCTAGACTCCAAAGCTGAAAAGCTACGGATGCGACTGGGATTAATGCTGAGATGATGATGATGATATCGTATGCCTGTCGTATCCCATACAGACCATCAATATAATGGAGAAAGCTGCGTGGACCGACATCGAAGTCGCGTTTTTTTTGTATTAATAAACTAGTGCTTGACTGCAATCTCGCCTGATGGGATGCGGTGATGCAATCGTTGATGGTAAAGCGCGCTAGTTTATTAAGAACCTATTCATTCAAAAAACTGAGCGAATGGGAAGGAAGATGCCAGTTGAGCGAGATGCTGCAATGTTAAACCCAACAAAACGACCAACGATGCCGCGCCAGAGGGAGATTGGTCTGGAGATCCTCCACGACCAAACTCCAGACACAACAACAATTATGGCGCATCGTACGGGACATACATCGCAACACAACTGCTCAATCCCGTCCTCCGTACAGCTTCAATACGGCTGATTATTTTTTATATTCCCTGATACAAAATGTAGGTATATGTATACTTTACGCATACAAAATAAACCGTAGCTATCCTCTCTTGATCACACACAACACTAAAAACGTTATTCTCTACAAGTGACGTCACAATCGAAACATCTCAACTCGACCGACACGGTTTTCCAATAAACATACCGACACCAAGGCAACTACGTCATCTAGCTCGGTTATGTCATGATGTACTGGCGTGATGAGCACGTGAACGTTGGAAACTGTCCATGAGGAGAGAAAAAAGTTTTTAAAATATCATAAATCAAGATGGTTGGCCGTGACGTCAGAGTTCCATTCAGTCGCTTCACTCTTGCAGCTCTACTTTTGAAATTCGAATGAATGAGTGAAAACGCGGTTTCTGTTCGAGTTTTTATTTTTAGTTTTAAAGAGGTTTCTAACAGTTTCCTGTTATTGAATAAGCTTTTAAATGTGTATTTCCACCTTCTATATTCTATACTGAAAATGATCTCACATTGAACAAAAGTCAAACTAAAAGCATTTATTTTTGGACTGCTATTTATTTTATCTTTATTTGTGTTTATATATGTTTTTTTTTAATTCTTTATTGTACATTTAAATCACAGCAAAATCATCCTATCCTTAGTAATCATCTTGTTGAGAACAGTGGTGGCCTAATGGTATCGTTCGTGACTTGTAAGTTGTAGGTCGTTGGTTCGAACCCCATCAGGCGCTTTAATCATCATCAGCCACTGCTCGGCCACTGCTGGACATAGGCCTCCTTCATGGCACGCCAACAAGCTCCATCCTGGTTCTGCGCTTTACTTGGCGTAAATTATTTCATCACCACTGCTCTCAAAACGGTGAACGAAAACATCTAAAGGGAACCTGCCCTTTTTTGTTGGGATGGGAAATCATCAAATGACCTCTCCCGCTCCCGTTGGTTTGAACAGAACCCAGTAACAAAAGCCTGATATAGTGGTGTTTTTTTAGGGTTCCGTTGCCAAATCGCAAAAAAACGGAACCCTTATAGATTCGTAATGTCTGTCTGTCCGTCTGTCCGTCCGTATGTCACAGCCATTTTATTTCCGAAACTATAAGAGCTATACTGTTGGAAATTGGTAGGTAGATGTATTCTGTGAACCGCATTAAGATTTTGATGCAAAAATAAAAAATAATAATAAATATTGGGGGCTCCCCATACTTAGAACTGAAACTCAAAAATTTTTTTTTCTTGAAGCACATACGTGTGGGGTATCTATGGATAGGTCTTCAAAAATGATATCGAGGTTTCTAAAACACTTTTTTCTAAACCGAACAGTTTGCCTGACAGACGCTTCTAAAGTGCAAAAGTTGCCGCCTTCTAACTTCTAAAATAAGAAAATGAAAAATCCAAAAAAAAAACATATGATGTACATTACTATAAAAACTACCAACGAAAATTGTTTTGAACGAGATCTAGTAAGTAGTTTTTTTTGTCGCTTATTACTGCGTAATCTTTCATACAAGTAACTTAAATCTTTAAATTTATTATGTATTTTTTTTTATCTTTATCTTTAAATTTTGAATAAAGAATTTTTCTTTCTTTCTTTTAATTTCATAAATCAATGGTAATCACCCTTTGTGCGTGAGTCCACACACATTTGGCCGGTTTTTTTTTTGTTTGCAATGGGAAATCGTCAAATGACCTCTCCCACTCTGGGCGGAGCGTAAGAGCGCGTCAGACTTTTACTGACACGCTCCCTAAACCCATTCGTGTTTCTACACTTGCCTGTGTGCCAGGGGCACGGTTTATTGGCTATGTCCTAGAGTCAAAATTTCAAAGTCATGTATGAGAAACCAGACAAGATTGGGGCAAAGAAAACGAGCGGCGTAACAATCTTGCTTTTATTTTACACCAAACTAACTTTTTAAAAACACCGCCATGTCTTTTATATCATTTGTACACTTTTAAAAACTGTCACCAATTGGCGCACTAAGCAACTTCCGGAAATAAACATAAAATATTATTTATTCCAGTTTGCAATGACTTCCGTCGACTACTCGGAGTCAGTATTTATAATACCGGAAGTCAGTTGCAAAACGTCTCAAATAATTTACAACATTTAATTACATTAGCATAACAAAAGCCTGATAAACTTCAAAAATGATATCGAGGTTTCTAAAACACTTTTTTCTAAACCGAACAGTTTGCGTTTCGGCAAACGTAGCGTAGGACGCCCTTGGGCGAGATGGAGCGACGACATCAAAAAGGTGGCTGGTAGTGGCTGGCGGAGAACTGCTCAGGATCGAGCTTGTTGGCGTGCCATGAAGGGGCCTATGTCCAGCAGTGGACGAGTAAAGGCTGATGATGATGATGATGATTACATTAAAAAAACCAAAAGCTAACACATGTGATTTCTACCAACCCGCACTGCCGGGACCGCGTGGTAGATTACGGCCCACCGAGAGGCGGTCTGTGTCCCAGAAAAGGGGATATTATAGGTTGATTATGTAATGTAGCCAACCCGCATTGAGCAAGCGTGGTGATTATGCTCAATCCTTCTCTGTATGAGAGGAGACCTGTGCCCAGCAGTGGGACGATGGAAGGTTGATGATGATGATGTAATGTTATGTATATGCTCCTACAGTTGGGATACTGGACTTTTTGACAGCGAGTAGGTTCAACAAGTTCAACCCAGCTGGTCCAGTGCTTGTTGTAGATAACATTATGTATTTGAATATTTGGTTCTATTGGTTGTCGTGTATCAAACCTATGATATACTAAGATATGCTAGTATATACCACACGTAAGACACGGTTATTGTAAAATAATCGTGACTTATGTGTGGTATATACGTAGCCTATCTTTGTATAAACAAAGACAGGTTAGTACCAATAGGATCACGGCTTAATGTTAATCGAAATATAAGCTAAAATAAATCCATTTTATTTCATACTTTTCTTTATAGCCTTCTCTCTTGTGATAACGGTGGCACGTGGCATGTGGTTAGTTATTATGCTATAAAAGTTTGCGTAGGACGATTATCATGTTAAATGTCAAAGTTCTCGTCATTAATAATTCAAATTAATTAAGCTTAATATGTTCTCCTCGGGCTGATGTAATATTTTTTTTTAATTATTATAATATTTTAATTTGTAACATTAAGGTATGATTTTGACAAGTCCTGATCATTTTATCCGCGGAAATTATTTAAAACTAGCTTTCCGCCGCGGCTTCGCGCGCGTGGATTTCGGTTATATCGCGCTTTTTAGATTTCCCTCGGGAATATCAAATTATTCCGGGATAAAAAGTAGCCTATTATTTCATCCGGACTTCTAACTTTACGTCTGCAAAATTTCATAGCAATCGGTTCAGTAGTTACGGTGTGAAAGCAGAACAAACAAACAAATTCACTTTTCCATTTCTAATATTAAATAAGGATATTTTACAGTTCTTCCATACAGAATGTTACAGACGTCAATTTTTTGCACGAATAATACTTGTGTATCGATTGAAAAACAGCCTCAAATGTTACAAAAACTAAGAGTTTTCTCAGACCAGTTAATCCATCCAAACGACGACATTTAATCGATCCAATGACGCAAACGGACAAAACCTATAAATCACAACCGAGTATCTACCATTTAAAATATCGAATCTCTCACTAGATAAAAAAAAACCTACAGTCGACCATTCCTCGGATGTAGGTCGGGACGAGCAAGTAAATCCCTCCTTTTAAACTCTCTTAATCCCTCTGGCTTTTCAATTGTGAAACCTTTTCAGGAGGAGTATTACCCTCACAATACTGAGCGGCGCCAAGTCTTGAACATACTCATTGTCTGACAGATCGCGAGTTTGTAACCTTTTTTTTTGCTTCGAACCTTTTGTTATTTGGGTTTTCATTACAGCGGTGTTGTGACAGATTAGGTTAAACGAATCGGAATGTGTGGTGATGGATTCATGTTTCTTTCTTCTTTCGAATTCGGGTTTTTGTGTTTTTGCGTGACGGTACGTTGAATTTCATTTTCGGGTAGGAATGGGGAGGAAAAGTAAAAAAAAAATACTTTTTCAGGCAATTTCGTCCATAGAAAATAAAGCTAAATTGAAATTGTCCTCATGTCACAGCTTTCTTTGTTTCGCATGTAACAAATTTTCTACATCAAAACCGTTGATTTTAAACTAAAAATGAAATTATTATCTCAAAGTCAGTTTTTATTCGTAAAATAAAGCTAAGTATACAAATAGGTGTTATAGTAAGTATGATTATCTCTGTTTTGCCATTAACGGCGTACATTTTTTAACTATACTACAAAATAGCGCTTGATCGCAAATCCGCCTGTTGGTAAGCAGTGATGCAATCGTTAATGGTATAACCCGCGCAGATAAAGAAAAGATCTGAAAATGGCGGCGGATACTTATGGTACGGTTGACAAAACATGCCATTGCTTAATCACAATCCAAAAGCTGAGATAGTAAAATGTTAAATTTACGTTGTAAATATTGTTATTTACAACGTAAATTTGACATTTTACTTGTTTGTTTTTGTGTTTGTTTTTATTATTGTTTTTGTTGAGTTTGATTTTTCAAATTCAACAAAAACAACAATATCAACAAAAACAACAAAATAACAGAGACTTTAGCGGAACGAAATTAACGATAATACGGAGTGCGTCAAAGTAGCTTCAGTAGTTTGGAAAGCGAATTCTGAATTTCTGATCGATGTTTTTTTTTTTTGCAGCGCTTACTTCACTGTGTGAGTATAGACAGCGATAAAGAGTGAGTGAGAACGCATGCGAGCGGATGCCATTTACAGCATACATCTTTTCTTTATCTGCGCGGGTTATAAAGCGCGTTAGTTTATTAAGAACCTATTCACTCTAGCCTTGAAGACACTTAAATTGTAGTCTAACGGAAGCACAGCCGCTGGCAAATTGTTCCACCCCTCGATGTATATTAAAAGAAGTCATCATCATCCCAGCGTTAATCCCAGTCGCATCCGAAGCCTTTTCACAGCTTTGGAGTCTGGGGTTCGTCTTACCAGTCCAACTGCTGATATGGCTAAACTTCGACATTTTCTATGAAGCGACTGCCGTCTGACCTCCACAACCCGAAGGCGACATCGAAGCATTGCAGTTAGACAAATTGTAGGACTTTTGAGGGCTCCAACAACCCGTAACGACTGCCACTAGATGTTCGTAGGGCAACCGGGACCAACGGCTTAACGTGCTTTCCGAGGCACGACCAGACCAGTGCAAATATTTATATTCATGCATACAAATACTTGCACTGTGCGGGGATCGAACCCGCGCCACCTTGCGCAGCGGCCGCGTCCGCTACCGCTACGCCACGGAGGCTGTCGATGTATATTAAAAGAAGTATATATGCATATATGTACATATTACAATTAAATTTTGTTGTAATTTAATCTAAACAAAGTTGAATAATGATTAATCATCAACATCAATACACCTATAGAGACTTACTTTTTTTCAAATAAAAAGTAAATTGCTCCTTACTGCCCTAGACAAGACTGAATGGATGTGACCCAAATTACTTGCGTCGCATCCTCATACACCTACGCTTTCCAGGCGGTCTAATTTAACAGAGTTCTTCACTAGAAGATCTTTCTTTGAGGGGCGAGATACGAGATGTAGAAAGTTTGGTTAACTTTCTGCGCGATACCGACTTTCTAGATTGAATGATGGTTTTGGTTTAGTTGATGGTTATGGATAATGTCGTGGTGGCCTAGTTATTAAAACACTAGCCTCTCAAATATGAATGCGCGGGTTCTATTCCAGGTCAGGCAAGTACCAATGTAACTTTTCTAAAGTTATATGTACTTTCTAAGTATATCTTGGACACCAATGACTGAAGGTGAAGGAAAACATCTTGAGGAAACCTGGACTTTAAGTCTGAAATCGCCAATCCGCATTGAGTAAGCGTGGTGATTACGCTCAATCCTTCTCTGTATGAGAGGAGACCTGTGCCCAGCAGTGGGACGATAAAAAAGTTGGTGATGTTGATGTTCGGTTTAAATGATACGACTTTAGTTTGGTTCTGGTTTTATGGTTTAGACAAATAATGATTATAAGTGAGAAAGCTATGTTGGTTTAAACTAAAAGATGTTTCGAATGGTTTTGGCATGGTTTGAGTTACGCGATCGACGGCTGAATACGCACTGACTTTAATAATTAATTGAGTTTCTCTGCGTGATCAAATCAGAAATGCGGAGATCCGCAGAAGAACCAAAGTCACCGACATAGCTCTTCGAGTCGCTAAACTTAAGCGACAGTGGGCAGGGCACATTGCTCGTAGAACCGATGGCCGATGGGGCAGTAAGGTTCTGGAATGGTAGCCACGTACCGGAAGATGAGGCTATGAACTGGTGAAGGTCGCGGGAAGCCGATGGATGCGGGCAGCACAAGACCGGCCAATGTGAAAAGCCTTGGGGGAGGCCTTTGTCCAGCAGTGGACCTCTATAGGCTGAAGAAGAAGAAGAAGAGTAGAAGTTTTATACGAAAGCAAAAGTGCTGAACTGTTCGGTTGTGACTTGCACATTCACCAGTTTTACCTTCAAACTCAAAAAAGAAAACAGCCTATAATTAATGAATACCATTAATATGGACAGACCATTTTAATGGCATTCATTTTAGACTGTTTTAAATTATTTTATACTAGCTTTCCGCCCGCGGCTTAGCCCGCGTAGAGTTCGGTTATATCGCGCTTATTAGATTTCCCTCGGGAACATCAAATTTTTCCGGGATAAAAGGTAGCCTATGTTCTTTCTCAGGGTCTAAAGATTGTCTGAGCCAAATTTCATCAAAATTGGTTGAGAGGTTTAAGCGGGAAAGCGTAACAGACAGACAGACAGACAGACAGAGTTACTTTCGCATTTATAATATTAGTATGGATTTTAGTGAAGTGTAATTTTATGTTATAGAGTTATTTGTATGTAGTTATATATATATTTTTTTTTATACGTTTTGCATCAGTTAAGTGGCTATCGAAGAAGAAAATATACTTAGGTGCGTATTCCAGAACGAAACTCAAGCATTGATCTCTGCTTAAGCATTACTTAAAACTAGTTTCAACCAATCAAATGGCTTGAAACTAGACTTAAGTAGAGCTTGAGTTTTGAGTGACGTTCTGTAATACGGACCTGAGTGAGACAATCGGCAAGTCCCAGAAATAACTGTACGAAGATGGTCCATTATCTAAAAGGGGAATGCCAAGTCGCCATAGTAATTTAGGCCCACTATGCACACAAATTTAAAATAGTTATAATAATAGGGGGCAATTGTAACAATTAATCGGCAAAAGAAATGCTTTACAAAAAACTTAGCGTTTTAAAATTATTTAAGATTCTTATATTCCATCAATACTGTTTATGTCAATACACTCGGAGTCAAATAATACAAAGAACATTGTAGTTTCACATCTCTATTCATTTTGTTCATCATCATAAATATCACTAAAAATTGTGCCGGTGGAAAAATATTATTCTAATGCCGTGCCCATCCTAAGTTCCATACTGTCATAACATGGGCATATCATCCTACAGTGCGGCAGCCGATAATACAGTTACAGCAGTACTGCTGTACTGGTGCGCGGCCTGTGTTAGCAGTGCTGACTAAAACATACACAAAGTATACTTTGCGACTAACATATTATAGCTAGCGATTCTGACCGTCGCCAGTGAACAGTGATGTCCAAATATACTGCCATTCATGATTCTATTTCTAGCATTAGTTCACACTTCAATAATAATATATTTAAATAGTATAATATAATTAAATAGGCTGCAAGTGCAAATGTTTCTCTATACCTACCTGATAATCTCAGTACTTCTGCAGGAATTTCCTCAAATTGCTGTTTGGAAAATCCTAAATAATGAACAATATGATCTGCCATAGTCTGAATGTTGTCAAAATCTAAATGCATTATCATATTATCTTTCAGTAAAGAAAGTAGTTCTTCCATTTGTTCAGAGCTAAACGTTCTAATAGGATTCAATATTGATTGCAACAATAAATACCGGTTAAGTGATATGAGCAAATTCTACAATCTGAAGGCACATAGTAATTATTTAAAATCGCAAAGTAAACTTACGCATAGTGATACTGGGACTAAAAGTCTTTCAACACCGTTACAATCAGGGAAAAAACAATGCCGTTGTGTACTTGGGGCCTGTATGTAATTTGGCAGTATTATTTGATCACTTGTATGTATATCAGCATTTCTTTCTTCTGCTTGGGTAGAAGTCACAGTTCATGCCTCAGATTCTAGAGGACTATGTCTTGTTGTTTACACAAAGTAGATTATGTTTTTCGCCAGCTGACACGCTGACAGTGACAAGTAAGACTTTGACATAACAAAAGCAAGTTGCCATAAAAAGTATTTATATATTTTTCGAAAAGGTCGATTTATAGATATACATATTTCTTTATTAATAGTAATTGGAATAATAATTATTATGATTAAAGGAGATTTTTGGGAATTAATAAATGTTTGCTTAGAAGAAAATGACCGGTTATTAATAATAAACGAAAACTGATTATTCGGATTAATACCTGCCAACATTTTTTTTTGTAAAGGCAACATTTTGAGCTCAAGTTTTATTCAAGTCAGTTCAAGGTCCATTAATTTAGTCGTTTTAATGTTTAATATTTTTGAAAAAATGTTGCTTTCTTTTAAAGACTAATGAGTACGTGGAAGATATTTGAAAAATATCAACATATTTTTTTTGTAAAACCAAACCCCTATGCACGTCTGGGCCTAAACCTGGCATTCCCCTTTTGAAATGAGTATACAATTGAAAATCTTTATATACGTTAAAAATAGTTTTATATTTTGTTCTACTCTTACTTTGATGTAAGTCTTTAGCAGTTCGTAGGGATATATTTCGCAGTTCGTGTGTATAGTTGTGTTTTGGTAAAGTAGTCGTAACTACTTTATAAGAAACTAGCTGCGCCACACGGTTTCACCCGCGTTTTATTTATATGCCCCGCTCCTATTAGTCGCAGCGTGATGTTATATAGCCTAAAGCCTTTCTGGATTAATGCGCTATCCAAATGCAGACCAGTAGTTCCTGAGATTAGCGCGTTAAAACAAACAAACAAACTCTTCAGCTTTATATATTAGTATAGATAAATCCCATTATAAAACAGTTTCCAAAGTCTATTTAGATTTACAGCCCTGAGGGTTGCGACAGATTTGTTGGTAACAAGACACCCTACAAATATGAAAACAGCCCTAAACTACCCTCCGTTATTTAAACCTTTTAAGATATTAATCCTAGATTTCCTTTAACGTGACCCTTTTCAAAGAAGCAGAATGTACTGCCATAGAATTAAAGACGTATAGATGTGAAATTCACGTTCCAAACTTTTTAAAAGGCAAAGTTACATAACCTCCCTCGAGATTATTTTTGAGCCTAAAAACTGGATTTCGGGCATATTTGGGAAAGGCAAAAACAGGTAAAGCATCCAAAGGCAAACCAAGGTAACCGACATAGACGGAAAAATGCGGGTAAGGCACATTGCTCGCAGAGCAGAATGCCGCTGGGGTCGGGCGGTTCTGTGAATCGATAGGCTTTTAAGAGCGCAGTAATTTGCTGAATGCGAGACGGATATTACAAGAAATTACAACGTTAAGAAGAGGCTTATGTTCTGAAGTCGACATCTTTTAATATGTAGTAAAATAAAATTAAATAATAATAAAAATATTAGTACACTTTAAACGTAGTAGGCCAGTTATAGTAGTAACCAGTAGACCATAACATCGGTTGCCGACAGAAGTTACCACCCACCAGACAAAGTCTTGCCGCGAAGCGATTCGTCGTGTTCCAGTATGACTTATGGTGAAGCCGTACGGAGGACGGGTCTGAGTTGTGTTGCGATGTATGCCAGGTACGATGCGCCAAATGTTGTTGTGTCGGGAGTTTGATCGTGGAGAGTCTTCAGATCAATCTCCCTCTGGCGCAGCATCGTTGGTCGTGTTGGTCTTGGGTTTAACGTTGCATCACCTCGCTCAACTGCCGTCACCCTTCCTATTCCTAAGTTTTTTTAAGTGAATAGGCTTAATAAACTAGTGCGTTTTACCATCAACGATTGCATCACTGCTTATCATAAGGTGGGTTTGCTGTCAAGCACTAGTTTATAATCATTAAAAAAAAAAAAAAACACTTATACAACATATATAATAACACAGGATTATAAGGTAATGTACAGAGAGCCACTTTATAGTAAGGGTAACAGCGATGCCAACGTCGCTTGTGCATACAAACATTCAACCACAAATCAGTAAACCATTTAAGATTGGCAGCGCTTTGCAGTAGTAACAGCTATGTTCGTAACAACCGATTTGCAGTTGATAGCACCAAGTAGGTTAGTGAATGGGCCAGGCTTGCGGGTTGTTTAAAGAAGGAACCGTGGCCCTGGTCGTCGTATAGGCAAGTGAACGAACACGGGTGGGTTTTAGTCAGTTATATTTTGATAAGTACGCCGTTCCGCTCCGCCCAGAGCGGGAGAGGTTATTTGATGATTTCCCATCCAAAACAAAACAAGTAGTTTAATGAATGTCGCTTCTGTGCGGTTTCATCAGTCTATGGTAACCTACTCTTTACTCATTCCACTATTTCACTTTGAAGCTCATATGTACCAAACAGCGTTTTTGAATAGAAAAAGATGTATTGGTTCTTTTGATGTTACAGCGGGTAATTCTATTTACTGGTTGTTTGACGTAGCGACATGTTTGTACCTTAACAGTTTTGAAAAGGAAGATGGCGTAGACGTGACTGAAAGACTCAGTTAAAGGTCTTCATAGATTATTTGTGAGATGGAATCGAGATTCAGAGGTTTTGGAATTGTTCAACTTTCTATACAATATGTAAAGAAAACCCTGCCCGATCCGTGAAGGTAGGGTTAGGTATCGATAACTGATTCTACTAATGCCCACACACCGGGCTAAAGCTTGAAAAAAAATCCTCCTAAATAATTAATATTCTTTCGCAAAAGGAAGTAAAGTAATACATATGCGGTAGGCAATACATGGGCGGGTGAAAGGGGACAGAGCACACTCGGTCGCATCGCTCATAATAATACAGTCAAAAATAGTGTTGTCACTTATTAAAAAAATACCAAATTTTGGGGATGTTGGAAATAATTCGCGGAAAAATAAAGATTATTTAAAAATCATTCGTATCGTTACTATGATGATTATGTAAAATTTCATATTTTATTTGGTCATGTGTTTACCTAACCTTTATTATCCTTAAGGGTCGGACGGGGTTTTCTTTACATATTGTATATCTAGTTGACAATGTGCGTTTTTTTAAACGTTGCCCCCACACTAGTAATTTGCCCTGTATCGTGGGTGCGTTTACAAATATTTTAATTTACATACACAAACAGCCAAACACAAAACAAATACCTGTAGGCCATACAAGTATTCGTTCCGTGAGAGAATCGAACCCGAGACATTCAGTGCAGCAGTCGATCGCTCATCCACTGCACCAACTGTGTCGTCAAACTATTTGCTATGCATACGCTCAAATTGTAAAACAATTTCGTTGTAAAGCGTTTTGTCGCGTTCCAGCACGAATGCGTTCTGGTGAAGCCGTACGAATGACGAGTCTGAGCAGTTGTGTTGCGATGTGTGCCGGGTACGATGCGCCAAATGTTGTTGTGTCGGAAGTTTTGTCAAGGAGGGTCTCCAGATCAATCTCCCTCTGGCGCAGCATCGTTGGTCGTGTTGTTGGATTTAACATTACATCACCTCGCTCAACTACCGTCTTCCTTCCTATTCGTTCAGTTTCTTTTTCTTAATGAATAGGCTCTTAATAAACTACCTTTACCATCAACGATTGCATCACTGCTTACCATTAGGTGGGATTGCGGTCAAGAACTAGTTTATAGTTATAAAAAAAAAAACTTCCCGGAAGACAAAACATTTTTCTTTGTTTTAGAAATATCATACCTTTTCCAGTTTCAACAATTAATGTATTACTTTACAGTTATCTAAATGATTACTATAGAATCAGTTAATTGTGTTTCAATCTTTTATTAATTACCAAAATAATTTCGAAGGTGACAATAACAGTACTTTTCGAATAAATTTTCAAAATGACTTCATAACTTCTTCAATTTTGCGCTACAGACATGTAGCGAGGTGTAAAAATTCGCAACTTCAAACCCTGCCATCTTAAAAGATGTACCAAGAACAGATGTACTAAAAGAACAAGTACGCATGTTAATAAAAATGCTAATACACGGTTCACACAAACCTATCACGAATAAACAAAAAAAAAAGAGATTTAAATTCGCAAAACAAATATCAAAACGCGTTCCACTGAGACCGAACAAACAGACAAAGCCCCTTCGCAATATTAATGTAAATAAAACGGGAAGCTTTGAGGATTTATTTAAATTTAAAAGGTTTTGAAAAAAGAAGTTGTAAAATTTAAAAGCGCGGTTCCGCTTCGTGGAAGTTCACACTTAATTTGCGGAGTAGGTACGACAAAATATGGTTTTTCCTTGTTTGCCATAATATTATGATAAATGTTCTTTCCTCAAAATGTCTTTATTTAAATTTTATAAACTAGTGCTTGCCTGCAATCTCGACTAATGGTAAGCAGTTATGCAATCGTTGATAGTAAAGCGTGCTAGTTTATTAAGCGCCTATTCACTCTAGCCTTGAAGACACTTAAATTGTAATCGGACGGAAAAACCGCTGCTGGTAACTAGTTTCAGTCGCTCAATGTACGCGGTATAAAAGACGAATCGCTTCGTCTGGATCGTAGTGGTGTCTTCTTTAATGCTTGTTTTATTGGATATCTCTTATATAAAGACGGGGGTTATGATCTAGGATTCTGGTATTAGGCTGTTTTTAGTCAATTGTGGCCGTAAATGCAGATAGGGTCCAGTATTATATCGTATCTATTGGGACTGGAACAATTTACCAGCGGCGGTGTTTCCTTCGGACTATAATTTAAGTATCTTCAAGGCTAGAGTGAATATGCTCTTAATAAACTAGCGCGCCTTACCATCAATGATCGCATCACTGCTTACCATCAGGCGGAATTGCGGTCAAGCACTATTTTATCTATACTAACATATATAGCTGTAGAGTTTGTTTGAACGCGCTACTCTCAGGAACTACTTACTGGTCCGATTTGAAAAATTCTTTTTGCGTTGGATAGCCCATTAATCCAGGAAGGCTATAGACTAACATCACGCTGCGACCAATTGGAGAGGGATATATAAAAAAATGCGGATGAAACCGCGAGGCGCAACTAGTAATTTTTAAAAAAACGTATGTAGTATAGTCAATTGGTGTTCTAAACACCGAGTAGATCTGGGCCTGTAGCCAAAGTAACATCGCTTCGTAGCGAAGCGAAATCGAATACCAAACTAACCAATGGCGGGAACGATAGACCACGCGACGCGTAAAATCACGTGGTCAATCGTTCCGCCTAATTCATTTCGCTCGCTACAACACTTCTACTATAGTAGTAGAAAGTTTTAAAAATATAATTATATATATTTTAAAACTGGCATATAAGTAGGTACTTATAATTTCATAGTCATATAGAAAAATATGTGCCTCTGTATAGACAGATATTTGAAGTTAAAATTGTGTAAATAAATTGAGTGACTTCAATGCTAGAAGGAATAGTCTCTCAATAAAGTAGCACGCCTTATCATCAACGATTGCATCACTGCTTACCATCACACGGGATCGCGATCAAGCACTATTTTATAATATTAAAAAAAAACTATGTTATACTAACTCATTCTGCCCCACTTTAAATCTTATGAACTTACTTTTGTCTCTTTTTCGTTTTATCAACCTTTAAATCATAACGATGCTTAAGAAGCTGGAAATGTAAATAAAAAGTTAGATTTAAATAACACTCCCTAGGCATAAAAGATCTGTCAGAATACATATACCTACAACTCTTCCTCGGCATACACCACGCAGTATAAAAAGCAGCGATTTTTCATCACTCACACTACGCTCACACACTCACCCTCCCACACTCACATATCCACACACTCCCCACGAAAGCTCCTTCTTATAAGTAAAATTTAAATCATTGTTTAGTTGTAGTATACGGGAAACTTTTTTTTTTTTAATGATTGTAAACTAGTGCTTGACTGCAATCCCGCCTGATGGTAAGCAGTGATGCAATCGTTGATGGTAAAGCGCACTAGTTTATTAAGCCTATTCACTTAAAAAACTTAGGAATAGGAAGGATGACGGCAGTTGCAATGACGGTGCAATGCAATGCAGGTGATGCAATGTTAAACCCAAGACCAACACGACCAAACGATGCTGCGCTAGAGGGAGATTGATCTGGAGACTCTCCACGACCAAACTCCCGACACAATTTGGCGCATCGTACCCGCCACACATCGCAACACAACTGCTCAGACCCGTCCTCCGTACGGCTTCACCAGACATCATGCCGGAACACGAAGAATCGCTACTACTCGCGAACTATGATAAAAAATAGGTATAACAAATAGATAGATCTGGGATGGAGAGTTGGTGGCCTGAAATACAGGCTTCAGCCTAGCTTAGGCACCAGTCTCCCAAAATATTTTTCTATAAGCCCATAACTGGTTTTGTTGTTCTTTTGTTATAATTTTAGAGGGATATTGTGAAGAGAAAAAAAATAAATATTATTATTATTTCGTTATTTTTCAATATATGCATACTCATTTACATTTTTAAATCCATACTAATATTATAAATGCGAAAGTAACTCTGTCTGTCTGTCTGTCTGTCTGTCTGTCTGTTACGCTTTCCCGCTAAAACCTCTCAACCGATTTTGATGAAATTTGGCACAGACAATCTTTAGACCCTGAGAAAGAACATAGGCTACCTTTTATCCCGGAAAAATTTGATGTTCCCGAGGGAAATCTAAAAAGCGCGATATAACCGAACTCCACGCGGGCGAAGCCGCGGGCGGAAAGCTAGTATTTATATAAAACATACATAAAAACATTTAAAAATAAGAAAAGTTGTGTTCTACCGACGATGGTAGCAGGGTCTAAGCTACCGGTGGTTAGGGCTCCAGAGACAGGAACCTCCTCCCGACGCCGGCCGTATCGAGGAGTACTGGCTTTTAAATCAAACCCTTCTTGATCCAACCGCATAATGAGAGCCTCAATAGATGTTGATCGAGGCTCTTGGCTATCAAACCATTGGCCGATTTAATTTGTTTCTCTTTCACAGCTTTCACGAGATACTCGTCATGTGGAATGGTAACATCGACAATCATTGCGAGGCGCGCTAATCGATCTATCTCTACTGGGTCAGGGTTGCAGGTTAGTTAAAAAAGAAACCGTGGCCCTGGCCTACAGGCAAGTGAAGGAACAGGGGTGGGTTTTAGTCAGTGAAAGTCTGACACGCTCTTCCGCTCCATCCAGAGCAGGAGAGGTCATTTACTGAATTCCCATACCAAAAAAAAAAAAAAAAACACTACTATTTCAGGCTTTTATCTATACTTACTAATATATTATAAAGCTGAAGGGTTGTCATTTGTTTGTTTGTTTTGAAAGCGCTAATCTTAGGAACTACGGGTTCGATAATAAAAATTCTTTTTGCGTTGGATAGACCATTCATCCAGGAAGGCTTTAAGCTATTTATCATCACTCTGCGACCAATAGGAGCGGGGCATAACTTACTCCACGCGTACGAAGTCGTCGCTAGATTCATGCACTGCTGGTTTCTGTTCAAACCCACAAATAATACAAAGGTATTTCAGGCGCGTCTGTCTACTCAGCGCAAAGATAGACATCACCAATCATTAAAGAAGTTCAGTCTCTCAACAGTTAATAACGGGTTATATGTGCAGTTTACCTGGACACATGACTTATGTAGTTACGCCACCAACCTGCACTGGCGTCCAACTTCATAGGTTATTAAAATAGCCCCTGTGACAGAACTGGCACTGCAATATGTTATTCAGCAGTTTGTTCTGGTTTCATACAGTTTCAGTCTACCTACGTCAGATGGGCGTCTGTCTGTTGTATATCGAGCGAGGTTAGAGGGAAAATATATTTAGGAATGTTGCTGGTCATTGTTTGGCTTGCAGCGTGTAATGTAACCATTAACAAGACAACGCCACGCCAGGAGGACCATATAGTTACCTTTGCTCTGGTTCTATGGTCAGAACTTCATATACAATCAGCTAAAATAACAAGGCATCAATAATTTGAAAGAAATGTTTTCATAGTGATATAATCAACAATGTTAATTACCTCCTGGCAACTTTGTTTTTTTTTTAATAATTATAAACTAGTGCTTGAATGCATGGTAAGCAGTGATGCAATCGTTGATGGTAAAGCGCACTAGTTTATTAAGCCCATTCACTTAAAAAACTTAGGAATAGGAAGGATGACGGCTGTTAGTGAGGTGATGCAATATTAAACCCAAGGCCAAACCGACCAAACGATGTTGCGCTAGAGGGAGATTGATCTGGAGACTCTCCACGACCAAACTTCCGACACAACAACATTTGGCGCATCGTACCCGGCACACATCGCAACACAACTGCTCAGACCCGTCCTCCGTACGGCTTCACCAGACATCATGCCAGAATCGCTTGGCGGCAAGACTTTGTCTGGTGAGGGGTAACTTCTGAATTCTTTGGAGAGGCGTGCAAAGGCTAATTGGCGACCCAGATTTAGTAAAAAACGGTCTCCAAAGCCGTGAGCACAGGCGTAGAGTAGCCAGCCTGTCGGTATTCTATAGGATGCATTTTGTAGAGTGTGCGCGGGAATTGCATGATGGAATTCCCCCATCTCCGTTTCATCATCAGACGTATCCGCCCTAACGTTGTTGACACCACTATGACCGTAATCCCGCCTGATAGTAAGCAGTGATGCAATCGTTAATGGTAAAGCGCGCTAGTTTATCAAGATCCTATTCACTCTAGTCTTGAAGACACTTAAGTTTTAGTCAGACGGAAACACCGCCACTGGCAAATTGTTCCAGTCCCTCGACGTACGCAGTATAAAAGACGAGTCGAAACGCTTCGTGTATCAACAAGGTAAGGGTGGATACTCGCCGTACGACGGATCGTCAAATGATGGAACAGAGATGGGGGAATTTAGTCATGCAATTCCCTCGCACACTTTCCAAAATGCATCCTAGAACGCCGACAGGCTGGCTACTCTTCGCATGTGCTCCAGGCTTTGGATTTGTAATCAACTGTCTACTAACTTTAATACTTACGTAATCAACCCCATTTGGATTGGCACTCAATATACGAAAACGTATTATTTCGCGATTACGATGGTCCACGGAGAAAGTTATTCAGTTCGATAGTTCTTTAGCAAAATCTAAATATTTTTTCTATTATTTCTTTACGTCTTAAAAAATATAATAAATAAATAATTGTTAAGCTTCAGTTCAAGGCGCTTGTTGCTTCAAGCCATGATGCTGCATGGACTGGTCCATAACAGGTTTGATTGCTCGACATTAGTTAATCGGCTATGCTATGTTGTACCCAGAACTGTTTTAAGACGAGAGGTGCGCTCTTATCCCCTCTTTGCTGTAGCTTCTTGTCGTACTAACGCGGGTGAGAGAGCGCCGCTTCGGAGATTAATGAAAAACTACAACACTCATTTTATCAAGGTAGACATATTCGCCTTAAGTAAAAATAACTTTAAAAAGCAAATTATTAAGAGTCTTAAAGAGTCTATGTAAACAAAATTCGTAAATAAAACCTAGATTTAGTTTTAGATTAAGTTAGATTAAGATGATGATGAAGATGTATTCTTGTTTTACCTTTCCAACTTTGTAATTTAATCTTTAAGTAATCTGTGGAAACGTAGTGGATTGTGCATTAGTTTAAAGTCATGTATAGCAAAATTTATAATTTAATGTACAATTGTTTGTTTTCCCCAATAAAATAAAATAAAATAAAATAAAGAAACTCCCTAATTTTCTGCCAAGGTACATATGTATATCGTGTTTAAATATTGCTTCACGTTTCGAAAACGCTGTAATTATTGTTTTAGAGCACCCATAAAAATTAATGAATCAGTTCTTTTCCTAACCACCCATGAAATCTAAAATCACACATCAAGCTCACCGCAAAATTAGCTCACCGCACAATTTCCATGTGTTTTTCTGCCATCAAACCATCTGTAGCGCGTCAATACGATTATTTTAACTGTACAAATTCAAACGGCGGCACCACAATAAATCATTGGGCAGCAAATAACTCAGAAACGACCAATAAAACTCCTTTGAGGTCGAACGTCTTAATGATTGGCAGTTTAAATAAATATCATTCTCTATTTGAGTTTTAAAAAGTGAATCTAAATTCGAAATTTGAATGATCATGTTTTGAAGTCGGAACGTTTCATGTTTTGAGTTCTGTAATAATGTTTTATAAAGTTTTAGTTATTTCGATAGTTCTTTTATAATTTATAAATTTGCTTAAATAATTTCGTAAAAATTGAGTTAACATTGATAAAAATTTGATTTTTTTTTAGAAGTTTATTTATTTATGTATTTAGATTTACCAATGTTCGATTATATTAATTCTTGCAATCATAACCATGATGTTTTAATAATAATTAAATATAACAAACACTTAAAGGTAAGTTCTACATTAGACAATTACATTTTTCTTTTTTAAGTATTTTTATAGAAGGATCTAACTTTTGTTGAAGCAAAGAAGTTTACATTTACATTTAACTGTTAGCAATAACTTTTCGGATACCACTAAAAAGTTGTTTGAATGTCATTCAAGATTTACTTAAGTAATCCCAGTGTTAAGCTCATTTATCGTACTATGGCTACAGTGAGTCACTGCTAAAGGTTATTTAAACAAAAAAATTATCGCTTATAAATATACAACACATCTAATAAAGGCTTTTTAATTAACAGTTTTTCTTCGAAATCAAACTACGCCTAAAATCTACAGTCAAAATTCACTCTAAAATCACATAAATGCCTAAAAAATTAACCGTTTTTCTTTTCATTCCTCACACTACCTACACCTAAAAATCAAAACGTTCAGCTTCGCATGAAATCCAATCAAAAGTCACCAGAAAAATGAGCAAAAAGCTCCCTCCACGAGCCTCCATACTGTGTGAGTTTGCAGCTATGGCGTTAACAAATGAAAGTCCACGCTGACCATCACAACGATACAATACAGCGATATTGGAAATGTGTGACGGACCATGTGTTAGTCTGCTACTGCTTTTGCTGGCGAGAATTTTGTGAGTTTCATTCGGAATAGGTCTTTTAGGAAAAAAGTGTATTGGTAAAAGTTGCTGTAGTTGTAGATTTGATGTTAGTATTCTATATTTTTCTATTGTAAACGTGATCAGGACAATATATAAATCGTTGAGAGATGTGTTTAAGACAAAAGGTTTCCTAACGCTGACTGGAATTTATATACTGGAGTTATGTTTGTTTGTCAAAAATAATATGCAATTTTTTAATTTTAAATGTGACTCAGACAGTAATGTTCGTAGACAATATAAATATAATATTAATTTGCCTTTTATAAATAATACGATTTATTATAAAAGTACATATTATTACTGCCATTCGTGTGTACAACTAACTGCCAATAGCAATTAAGCAATTAAATGGAAATATATTTAAAACAATGTTAACGAAATTTTTAATTGATAATGTGTTCTATAATTTGAATGAATATTTTGGTAATAAGTAATTTATAATTTTAATTTAGACTTGTCGTATTATTTATAAATCTTTTATTCCTTGGAAATTGCATGTCCGACTTGGATAAACTGTTGAACCAAAGCATTGTATTTACATAATTAAAATAGCATCAATATGTACACAGTTACGCAATAAATGAATCTTCATCTTTAGCTTGCATCTTCTTAGCATCTTCAGCTTGGGACTGAGCTGCTCGCTCTGTTAAGCATTGTTATTAAGCAATATGCGTAATTATAAGGTAAATTATTGTAAACATTTTCATTTTTAATGTCTGGACTTGAAAAAAGACGATGATCCCTGAGTTTGTTTCGGCTATTTCTTCTCAGAGGTAGTCAGTTAGGAAATGCCGGCTTCATCTAGTTAAAAAAATAAAATAAACATGACGTGTAAAAGTGATCAGTGATCCTACTTGCCCAATAAACGATTTCATTTCATTTCATTTATCTTTTATCAACATCCTGCAGGCTATCAGTAGCAATGAGTTTCATTTTGACAGTTCAATAACTTTTATTGCGTTATTTACATTTTTAGAACATATGGAGCATTGTATTAGTAATATGCTTGAAAGTGATTCCAATCGATAGTAATAGTAAGTTACGGGATTAGGGTCATCATTATCATCATCATCAGCCTCTACACGTCCACTGCTGGACATAGGCCTCCATCATGGCACGCCAACAAGCTCGATCATGAGCAGTTCTCCGCCAGCCACTACCAGCCACCTTTCGTCGTCGCTCCATCTCGCCCAAGGGCGTCCTACATTTGCCGAGACGCGGTCTCCACTCGAGGACTCGTTTATAAGGATTAGGATGCTGAAGGCTAATTCAAAACATTCAAAATCCTGTCGTAGTCTTTTTTTTTGTTTTGGATGGGAAATCATGAAAAGACCTCTCCCGCTCTGGGTAGAGCGGAAGGGCGTGTCAGACTTTTACTGGCTAAAGCCCACCCGTGTTTCTTCACTTGCCTGTGCGCCAGGGCCAGGGTTTATTTTTTAACCAACCCACAACCCTGACCCAGGGGGCATCGGTTTCGTGGACCTCGTCACGATGTGCTGACAACTCTTTAAGGCGTGCATGACATACGCGCGCAAACCTCTTGAATCAAATTGATAATTAACTACTATTTTCTATTACAAATAATATTATATTTGAAAATAACGTCCTGTAAGCTGCTTTACAGAGTGTGTGTTATTGGTGCAGAATAAACAAATTTTCTTATATTAGACTGAGCCAATCCAGCTGCTTTTATCTAGATCTGGTTTATGAAGTAGTTCCCTGAAACATTTGCATCCACGCCATTACCTTGGAATACCTAAATATTCTATTAATATATATTAAAAGCTTCATAGCATTTTTTTACTTTCTACCTAGACGCCAGACTTCCCTTTGGCGCCTATCTACATCCCGTCCAGACAGGTCAATATAAAATATAACCCATAATAAATCTATGATAATATAACACTGCGATGATAAATTTCTATAGGAGACTAGCTGTGGGAATATCGGAATAAAAAGTCTATGTACTAATCCTGGTTATACATTCCTAAAACATATTAAATTTATTTATAAAAATATAAATTAATAGTCATGAAACTAATGCACAAAAAAAATGAGTGCACATCAGGTGGGCCTTTCTAAAATGGAGAAAAATTTTGTACGTCTAATCGCCACGTGCCTGACCACAGTATGACCTAGAAATTCATCTAAAAGGCATAAACTTACCAGTTCAATCATCAATTGCATCATAATCTTGTATTCTAGCTGTAAGTTTTCTTAGGAAATAAAACATAAAACAATCTTTCATTTTCAATATTTTCTTTTCTTTTTTATTGCTATTTTGTCAGTATACTTACTGCAATTTCAGTTCTATCCAATCCTGACATATACGTCTGTAAGATGCTTACCTGAAAATGAAGAAAAATACATTATTATTTTAAAAATTTAAAACAACCAAATTTCTCATAAAAATGTTTTGACCCTTAATAAAATCATATTTCAAATAAAAAAAAAAACGGTTTGAAAACCAACCAATACACCAGCCACAATTGCAGTGCCATTCTCAGCATCATCATCATCATCATCATCATTCTCCTGCCCTTATCCCAATTTATTTGGGGTCGGCGCAACATGTCTTTTTCTTCCATGCATCCCTATCAGAAACCATCTCGGCAGTCACCCCCTTCTTAGCCATATCATCCTTCACACATTCCATCCATCGTTTCTTTGGTCTTCCCCTACTCTTATAGCCATCAACATTCATAATTAAGACTCTCCTCACGACATTCTCCTCAGTTCTCCGTAACACATGCCCGTACCATGACAACCGATTTCCACACAACTTTTCAGCTACCGGTGCCACTTTCAGACTTCCTCTTATGTACTCATTTCTTATTCTATCATCTCAGCGTATAATCCCGGTTGCATCCGCGGCTTTCGCGTTGGAGCCCAGGGACTTTCAATCACTCCTTTTCAATTACGCTTTCCTTCAATTACTCCTCCATTTCACATGATCTTTGGCATCTCGTGGCGTAAGATTGTTGGCACGCATGTCATGTCTTACAACGTCAAGCCAGCACTTCTTTCTACCTCGCTTGTTTCGGCCCGGCGGAGGCGGTATGGCAAGACATTTGTTATCCACGTAACATTTTTTTCCGGTTTTCATAAGAAGTGACCGTACCAGCGTAGGCGACCCTCTTGCAGTTGTGTCACGGACACAAAGACTGCCACGGATGCGGGAGTGCCTGATGTGGTCTTTCTGCGTAACTGCACACATCCACATATTCATTTCCGTGACACGCAGCCCTTGCTTGTGTCGCTCAAGCACAGGTCACGCCTCACTGCCATACAGAATAACAGGTCTAATGATGGTCTGATAGACCTGTTCCTTAAGCTTAAAATAATAATTTTGGGGTCACAAATGACACCTGTCACCTCACGCCATTTTGCCCAAGCTGCGGAAATGCGTGCCTTAAACGTCGCAATCAATGTCGCTGGAGCACAGAACCCAAGTACTTAAACTGGTCTGTGCACTCGACCATGTCTCCGCCTAAGCACACAGACATAGGGTCTGTCGTGTTGCTGGCCATGTACACCGTCTTGCAGCAATTGCAGTGCCATTCTGTGACCATCTATCTCCCAGTGAAAACATAGACGAATTAAGCTATGAGTAAGCTGTCATTCCAACTAATGCTAAGGGATAATTCTACTAATTTTAAGAACGTTCGCAGTCTGATCTCAGTGTCGATCTGTCAAAAAATATTTCTAATTTCCCTATGTTTTGACATTTGTTTATCGACTAGATGAGACTGCAACTAGATTTTGAACTTTTTAAATTAGGAAAATGATCAGTTTTATGAGCTCTATGAGTTTTCCGATAGGTTAGTTTTGAAAAATCATCAAGAGATGGCGCCACCATATCTTCTGGTTTTTTTTAAATTTGGTTTGATGTGGTTAGTTTAGTCTGTGGCAAGAAAGAACTGACAGTGACAGAATGTCATAAGTCATATTTTGATTGATGTAAAGAAATAAAACAAATGCAAACAACACTCTTCTATTATAAAAAGTGCCGGCTGCGCCACCATGTCATAGGAAAGCTCCTGGGAAAACTGCTCATTGCGATATCGCTCTATATAGCTCATTTCACTCAACTATACACGGTGAGATTGTTACAGAATCGAAAAGCAGACCACTCGAAAAAAGGCGAAAACACACTAGTAGCAGCCACATGTCCAGTAACACAATATACTTTGATTTATGATATGGAAAGCGATTCCTCTTCGTTACGTCGTCCAAAGGATTTTTCCGCTATGTTACGCCGATACATGAATGAGTCGGCTGTTTCGATGTAGTTCATATGTCATTGTGAAATTCCTTATTGGATAGTAGTTCGGACCGTTTTGTTAATATATTCGATTGTCGAACTGCGTGCTCTTCAAATTACATGATATATTATGTACTGTGTGTAAAAGCTTCAACAATATATGCGAAATTTGTGTTTCGATTTTATTGCAAGCAATTCTATACAAAGAAAATTTGAAGTTTCATCATTTTACTATTATGGTTTTTTAGAACTAAGTCTATTTAAACCTTTATTTATAAAAAAAGAGGAAACTTCGTAGATTGTATCTATGTCTGACTTTTGCCTCTTTTTTCTAAGGTGGGAACGTCCTCATGAACTATCCTCCGCTCTGGGACGCAGAGGGATGTGCCGGACTCTTACCGGCTAAAATACCACCTAAGCGTTCGTCATCTGCCTTTCCAGGGTACCGGGTCCTCCCAATTCTACGGTACCCCCGGCAGGCTTTGACCCGTCGTTGTGAGTTCGACCGATCTCTTCTCCCGCGAGCAGCCCTCAGCGGCTGCTCTCCTCATCCCGAGTGGCGTGTGCGAACGCATCACAACGTCAACTCGGCCATGTGACGGACGTTGGACTTCCCGGGCCCTTCGCCCATCGGCCATTATCATGGAGGCAGTAGGTCAGCCTGGCCCCTGCGACGGCGATCCCCGCGCCTTCGCCGGGAAGGGAGAGAACTCTGTGCCTCTTTCCCCCTCTCGGCCGTCTCCTTGGCTTCCATTACTGCTTCGCAGAAGGAGACGACCCCGTCCCATGCGCTCTCGCTCCCGACCATGTCTTTGCAGACGGCCGGAAGCCAGAGACTCCCGCCTAGCGCCGCTACTGTGATTTCGTTCGCGTGAATCCCCCATCACAGCACTTGCCCACGCTATTTCTTCTTTTTCATTTGACGTTATTTCGGGCTTTATTTTCTTTCTGCTCGGTATTTTAGCGTGATGTTGAAAAGGTCTTCCGCCTCAAGCCTCAATAATTAGGCTATCAAAATCAAAAAGATTTTTTAAATCCTACTGGCAGTTCCAGAGGTAAGAACGATCAAACTTCAGTATCATAATCATCATCAACTTTTTTTTTATCGTCCTTCTGTTGGGCACAGGTCTCCTCTCATGTAGAGAAGGATTGAGCGTAATCACCACGCTTGCTCAATGCGGGTTGGCGATTTCAGACTTAAAGTTCAGGTTTCTTCAAGATGTTTTCCTTCACCTTCAGTCATTGGTGTCCAAGATATACTTAGAAAGTACATATAACTTTAGAAAAGTTACATTGGTACTTGCCTGACGTGGAATCGAACCCGCGCACTCATATTTGAGAGGCTGGTGTTTAACCACTTTTTTTTTAAATTTTTTTTTTATACTGCTACCTCCAACATAATCGGAGCCTGTACTAAGCTTCACTATCATTCAAGTTCTCGCGTTTATGCCTCTCGTACTTTCATGCCTCATACTTAATCTTTCTCTCATTCCTCCTCATTCGCGTCTATACTGGGTGGGATTCCCATCTATAATATCTATCTACTTAGATTTTTTTTTTTGTTTTTTTTTTTTTTATTATTTATAAGTTTTAGGGTGTACACAGTAAATGGGACAACAGTTTTTAATTAAAGTTTTTCTTTTCCTACCTACAGACTTATTCTATCCTTACATCTATTTTACAAATTTTATATAAATTTTATTTAGGTACTTACTATTTCTTATTTTCTACTAAAATTTATAGACACGAAAAAATATATTATTTTGATACAGCGTTTACTTACTAGTTACATTTGATAATTCTAAACTTATTTCTATGTACACAAGTAGCATGATATTATGAAGCTATTCTCACATAACGCTAGTCTATAATATAACACACTATATTATGATAGCATTTTTTCTTATGCGGTTTTATTACGATCTATTACTATTTTTGCTACATATTGGCAATAATCGAGGAATATTTTCGCATTTTTGCTCATCATTATGTCTTTGACGCTTACAGCTGTTATGTTCGTGTCTAAGGTAGCTTCAATGTTAAGGCGGTGTCTTGCGAACTGTGGACAATCCAGTAAAATATGTGGGACCGTTTCACTTATGTGTTGGTCGCAAATACACGATGGGCTGTCTTTGCGCCTGATGCGATTCAGGTACTCGGAGAACCCACCGTGCCCCGTCATTATTTGCGTGTTTAAGCCGCTCGCACCTATTTTCCTAATGACACCATAAGCTTCCCGCACATCTGGGAAAAACAGTTTAGTGATTGATGCGGTGTCGCTAGACTTGTATCTATGATTCCATCCATCAAGCGTTTCCTTGCGTAGGCTTCGCTTGATGAATGAAATTGGACACCGATCGTAGTCTGGTTTACGTTTGGAGTTCTCAGCGGCCTCTTTCGCTAGTTGGTCAGCCCTCTCGTTACCTAGAAGTCCTACGTGAGCTTTGACCCAAAACAAGTTCACTATCTTGTTTTGGTGGGATGCAGATCTTATATTATCCCTAGCTTCTACAGCAAGGGGATGGTGTGCTCCGGGGTTCGTAACCGTTTGGAGGGCTGCCTTAGAGTCGCTGAAAACCCCAAACGAGGTCTTTTTGAGCTTGGTTATTTCCCAGGTCGCTCTTGTTATTGCCAGGAGTTCTGCCTGGTAAACGGTGCAGTATTTATATAAAGCAAGTTTGAGGGCTCTGGTCTCGGCCTCACCCGCCCATATGGACAATGAGGCACCAACCCCTCCTCCCGTCTTGCTTCCATCCGTAAAGATGCGAACATCGTAGTTACTGTTATTATCCAGTTGTTCTTGGTTCTCCAGGCTGTTAAACTCCAGGGTGTCTTGTACTGCGGGGTGGGGATCCTTGAGTGCAGAAGCCATTCGCTCGACCTCCCTGTCCCCCAGTGATGCCTGGGGCACACCCCTTTTGGCCTCATACAAAGACGCCGCCTCCCGAACTCGAAGATCAAGGGGGAGCATTCCGGACAACACCAGTGCCGAGTTCAAGGAGACCGTGCGATAAGCCCTACACATTTTCTGGGCAATTCCACGTTGGACGGTCCGGAGCTGCTTTATAACTCCCAACTTTTTGGCCGCCGGTGCCCAGACGCTTGCAGCGTAAAGTATTATGGGCTCAACTGTTGCCATATATATCACCCGTATAACTTCCGGGTGAAGTCCCCAACTAACCCTTGCGGCTCTACACAGCTGTTTGTAGATGCCGATTGCCTTCCTGCAAACATGCGAGACATGGGTGTTAAAGGTTAGTTTGTGGTCGATAGTAACACCCAGGAGCTTGATCTCTTTCGACATACCGATGTCGATCCCTCCCATCCTCAGGCGTGGTGTATCGTATTTTAATTTCCGCGTAATCACCATAGCGGTCGTCTTATGTGGTGTGAACTTGAGTTTGTTTTGGACACCCCACGCCTGAACATGTTCGAGAGCAGCACCGGCACACTCTTCCACTTCCAATGCTGTGTCCCCGTCAAACACCAATAAGACATCGTCCGCAAAAGCCTGTATGTAGACACCTCTACTTGCTGTCGCCTTTAAGAGGGGATCCAGAACCAGGTTCCACAAAATGGGGCCGCCAATCGAGCCTTGAACACAGCCCTTATTTGTTTCTTTGCTGTATTCTTCCCCGCTGTATCTAACTGTCACCTTTCTGTCACTAAGATAACTGTCTATGACCCGCCTAAGGTTGACTGGACACTTTTCCTCAGCCAGACGGATCCTTATTGCTGGCCACCAGGCACTATCGAAGGCCCCTTCTATGTCCAACGATACAAGCGTAACTATCCTTTTTTGGTCTAGTTTTCCGTAGATGTGTTGCATAAGGGCATAGAGGGAGTCCTCGGTACTCCTTTGCGGCATGAACCCGTATTGGCGAGTACTCATCCTTGGTAAGAGGTAGAATTTAAGGCGGGCCACCAGCATCTTTTCATAAATCTTTCCCAGTATAGGCAAAAGTCCAATCGGCCTATACGACTTGGGAGAGAAATAGTTGCTTTTCCCCGGCTTCCTTAATATGACAACTGTTGCGTTTTTCCAGGGCACGGGGAAGTAGCTGCATTCCAGGCACTTGTTGAGGAACCCTAGGAATAATTCTGGGTCATCACCCACGGCATGGCAACAAATATCGGAGGTAAAGCCATCAGAACCCGGCGCCTTCCTGGGGTTAAAAGACTCCATAGCATTTTTTAACTCTGCCATCGTGAACGGTGGGTCGCAAGGTTCACCTTGTTCTCCAGAGTTCACGACTTCTGCCAGTGCTCTAACAGATTGGTGATGAGCATTATCGTGTTCTAGGAGATCCTTCGGGTAGAAGGTCTCTGCAAGTAATTTTACGGAGCCCCTTGCATCCAACATGGCACCATTCTCTTCCAATGGCATATCCTCTTCTCTACGCCGCGTCCTACCTATTACCCTATAGATTCCTTCCCAGACCCCCTCCCTATCCTGTTTCCTGCAAAATTCTTTCCAGCTCTCGGTCTGAGCTTTGACCGCCTCTAACTCATATTCTTCTTTCTGATTAAGGTACTCTTCTACGACCCTCGACCTCCGGATTGGGACGGCACAGCGGATCCTGCGCTTCATTGTAGCGACTTTCTTCTTCATCTCGGCGAGTCTCTCGGACCACCACGGCAAGGTAAGTTCTTCCCGACCTTTTTTGATTGGTATTACTTGTTTGCACGTTTCATCTATTGCAGTGGTTAGATTATATGTCATAGTGTCTATTTGTTTAGTGTTATTATTTTTTTCTATTTCAGCTATGGTAAATTGGTGCACTATTTTCAATTGACGGAATTTCTCACGAAATTTGGGCCAATTGGCTTTCTTGGTGTTGTATTTCCTGGTCGTTCTTTCGATTTTATTGCCTCTAGATTTTTTCAGGTGGATCTCAAACCTGATGCCGTTGTGATCCGAGCTCGTGAGACCTTCGTCCACCTTCCAGTCGTCTACCAGGTCCAACATGTCGTTGGAACAAGCGGTAACGTCTACGTAACTGCTGTACCGTATCCCTCCTCGGATGGTGTCAAAGGTCGGAATTTCCCCTCTATTCAGTACATTAAGGTCAAGCTCGCCAAGAGTTCCCGCTAACTCTTCACCCTTCAGATCGACCGTTGGACTGCCCCACCACGTGCTTTTAACGTTGGCGTCCCCTCCAATAATAAGCCTCTGAGAACCAACTGCGAGCGCTATTTGCCTAAGGTGTTCTAAATAGGGCTCGATGGGCCGGTCTGGCTCAAAGTAAAACGAGACAAACGTGACCTCCCAGGCACTGGTCTGGACCCCCACTACAGAGATGTTGTTAGTGGTGAGTTTTGGGTACTGTTTTACCGTAAGGTCTTTGTCAAATACAGCTATTGCTGCTTTAACAGTCCCGTCTCCTATGTCAGTGCTCTGGAAGACTCTAACGCCCCTGTGACTCCTCATTACCTTCGCCCCAGCCACATACGGCTCTTGCAGAAGTGCTACCGCTGTACCGCGCTTCACAGCCTCTATCAGAAGCTCACTAGTAGCAAGCTTTTTGCGTTGGAGGTTGGCCTGCAATACCCCATAGGTTTTTTCCTTTGTGGTGCCTTTAGCAATATGCAACGGCAGATCTGGCCACGTCATCCCACCTTTTCCGTACCGGGCAGTCCTGGCTAAACGCGTTGTGTTGCGTGCCATGCTCCATCTTAGACCTTGCACAGTTATGGCAAGCGGGTGGTGAGCCCGAAAGCCAGTCTGGGCACTCTTGCCTCATGTGAGGACCGCCACAGTGGCTACATAGATCTGCAGGCTCCTTGCAATATCGCTTTCCGTGTCCGAAGCTCAAGCAGCGAGTGCATTGGACTACGTGTTTAACCACTAGGCCACCACGACTTCAGTATAATTATTATTAATACAGAATTTTAAGTAAGAATCATTCTCTCTACATCGCCTCTCAATATGCAAACTTCAGGAGAGTATAAAACAAAAAGTAAATACCGTTAAAAATATGGATGTAAGTAAAAAAGTATTGTACAAACTTCCTTAACCCAACGGACAATACAGTGAGAATAATATAACCAATATAAACATAGTATCTTTAAAATCATACTTCATTTCAAATTCAAAACAAAACCAAACAATCTCGTAAGAGTTTCAAACCGACAATACCAGTGGTCAATATATATCTCAAATAACAAATGCAGTAATCACACAAATCCCGCTGATTGGTGGCATGTTTGCCCACGTCTACAAACATGTGTAGTGCAAATATGCACTACCCAGTGCTGGGCAAATAGTTTGGGGAGCTTTGTCTTTGGTAGTTTGTACGGGTAGGGAACTATATTAATTTGTATTGTGAATGGTCAATGTCAATTTTCAGAGAACAGTGTTCTTCAGTAGAAAATCTTTCTTTGAGGGATAAGATAGGAGACAGGTACTTACTAAACATATGAAAGGTGATGTAGAAAGTTTGGTTAACTTTCTGCGCGATACCGACTTTCTAGATTGAATGATAGTTTTGGTTTAGTTGATGGTTATGGTTATAATGTCGTGGTGGCCTAGTGGTTAAAACACCAGCCTCTCAAGTATGAGTGTGCGGGTTCGATTCCAGGTCAGGCAAGTATCGATGTAACTTTTCTAAAGTTATATGTACTTTCTAAGTATATCTTGGACACCAATGACTGAAGGTGAAGGAAAACATCTTGAGGAAACCTGGACTTTAAGTCTGAAATCGCCAACCCGCATTCAGCAAGCGTGGTGATTACGCTCAATCCTTCTCTGTATGAAAGGAGACCTGTTGCCAGCAGTGGGACGATAAAAAGGTTGTTAATGAATGCCAATTTTCAAATAATGTGTGTCGTCTTTGGCCCTAGCCCTGATATCGAGTAATGGACATTGTTTCGCATAAGTTTTTAAGTGTTTAAGTTGAGTTGTAGAGGCTTTTTAACATTTTCTTTTATTATATGCGTTTTGTTTTCTACTATTTTTTATAATATGCGTTTTGTTTTTTACTATTTTTTATAATATGCGTTTTGTTTTCTACCATTTTTATAATATGCGTTTTGTTTTTTACTATTTTTTATAATATGCGTTTTGTTTTCTACTATTTTTATTAACTATTTTAATTTCTTTCTTTATATTGTATTTTTTGGCTGCGTTAGGATATTCAGTTCCGTTCAGTTCAGGTCAGTTGCGCGTTAGGATATCCTTTCTTTTTCTTTTTTTTTAAGTATATTCAGTTCTGCAGTACTATAAGGATTTCATTCTAGTAGTGCATCAATTTAGATAAATTATGAAGCATACTATTCCGAAGCTTTATTCTTCTTCTGCTTCTAGATACATATATGAATAAATATCGGTATTTTAACATCTATTATATAAAATTCGTCTGTCAAAATGTTGTCCTCGAACTCCTCCAAAAAGGTTAAACCGATTTTAATGAAATTTCGTTTAGACATGAGAATAGGTTATTTTTCTATTTTTTATTTTTACGCGGGTAAACCCGTGGGGAGCAGCTTGTTTGATAAAAAAGAAACCTTTTCAGTTTACGGTTTTGTTTTTTATTATTCCCGGATTCGACTCACAAAGCTCGCTCAATATTGAATTTTCCGTTTTTGATTCACGTTTAATTCCTCACTGGTAATTGGCCCGGATTACGGCGTGTTGGATACAATTTTTATTAATTCACCAGTCCCCTGGAAAAATTCAAACTAAAGTGTTGTTTTGTTGTGTGATTTTCCCGTACGAGTCAAAACAAAACCTTTTACTGCCTTTCAAATTCTTATAAACTTCATCATAGGTATCGTTTTTGAGGACCCTAGTGCGCGTCTCATTTTTAAGGAAATTTCTTGCCGACTGACCGACACTTTACGTGACCAGAGGAATGCATCGTTCTTTGGCTAAAGAACCATTCACCGTGGCAAAGCAACCGGCCTTCTGAGGACGATTCCAGGCGACAGCGATGTAGTCAAATACTACGACTTCTAAATGTACTTCTGTTATTTTTTATTTTCGCAGTTACTTATTCATCAGTAATTTAATTTGGCACCAACTAGATTTATGGCTTAAATATTGGGCATCGTTTAAAAAAAAATTAAACTCACTAATTTCAAACATTGAAATTCATGAAAGAGTTCAAAGTTTACCAGTATAATGCTTCAGAGGTTTATCTTTCCAGAGTTACAAATCCGGTTGGTAAACAAAAACAGGTTCCTCGTACTAGTTATTTCCAACATCCACTTTGCTTATTTTCCAATCGATTCCCTGAAACATTGAGATGTGGTCCATACGGTACGATCTTTAGATGTAGCATGACTTGTAAATATAAACCTATAATAACCAGCAGTTTTTGGAACCTTACAAACGTTGTTCTATAGTTATTTGTTTCCTATTACAAGGTGTTACAATTAGTTTCAAGGTTGATGGCTGCGATTATTTTAAATTTTTCCATGATATGCGTCGTTTTCATGGTATTTGCTAAAGTTAATAAAGAGGCGAGCCAAAACGAAAATCTCAAGTGGCAAGAATTTTATGAAAGCTACGTTTACATCATTCATAACTTACATTTTTTTGAAATTTTAAACAAAGAACCTTCTATTTTATGTTTAAGATTTCAAAATAAATGCTTAATATCTCTCTCATTCATTGTAATGGCGTACTCGATATGCAAGTGTGTAAGGTTAGCATAACCTCAACACTCAACAACGGTTGATGTTGGAAAGTTGTATGCTAGTTGGATGGTAAACTCTGCTTGCGAGATTTAGAATTCTTATGACGTCATTATGACGCGTTGTTTGAATGTGGCGGTTGTAAATACCGCTACAAAGAACAAACATACCATATAATCACTGTTATTAATCATTATGAGGAAATCGGAATCGATAATCAAAGCCCGTTACTCAGAAAATCCTCTTCCTAATCGAATTTAGGCCAAATAAATGACTCATCTGTTTCCAATAATCATCTTTGACCCTAAACTCACCTTTTATGTTATCACCATGTTGGTTCTTCCTAGCAAAACTTCCTGCCAACTAAACCATTAGCTGTTAATGAATGTCTATCAAACATAGCTGATGGCCGCTAGAAATTGGACTCAGTATATTTGTTGTGTGCACAAAACTACGCAATATCCGCCCAATTTCAGCCCCGAAACGTTGTAAATCTATTTTCTGTAAACGATTTATTCTATTTGTTATTGGAGATTACTTGTAATTATAGGCGGTTTCTATTGCTGTTCGTATTTATGGCAACAAAACATTTATTTAAGTGATTAGATGGAAGTCACTCAAGAAGTTAATGAAAAAAAAAATTAGGATCAACCGGTTTATCCTTTTAAAACGTACCGAGGACAGGTCTGAGCAGTTGTGTTGGGATGTGTGCTGGATACGATGCGTCAAATATTGTGTCGGGAGTTTGGGCGTGGAGGTTCTCCAGATCAATCTCCCTCTGGCGCAGCTTCGTTAGTCGTCTTGTTGGATTTAACATGCATCACCTCGGTCAACTGCCGTCCTCCTTCCTATTCATTCGGTTTTTTAGAGTAGGCTCTTAGTATACTAGCGCGCTTTACCATCAACCTTCCATCACTTCTTACCATCAGGCGGTATTGCGGTCAAGCACTAGTTTATAATTTCCGTCGGACTACAATTTGAGTGTCTTCAAGGCTATAGTGAATAGGCTCTTAATAAACTAGCGCGCTTTACCATCAACATTCCATCAATGCTTACCATCAGGCGGGATTACGGGCAGGCACTAGTTTAAAATTATAAAAAACACCGTGAAAACTTAAGTGAAGGGAGCCCCAGTCCAGCTGATTTTAGGTATTGAAACTATTGACAGCTTCACTTAAAATTCACTTTGCCTAAAATTTAAGGTGACATTTTTCTATAGGTTACAGAACGGCTGGGCTCAAAAGCAGAATTTTATCTATAAATTCTTTCCCTACACAGTGAAAAGTTCAACATGAAAGAAAATTCCACGGGTGCATGGCATAGTCTAAAATTTAAAAACGGTAGTCAAATAGCATCTGAAAATATTTCTAAGGCACTCACAGAAGTCTGACAGAGCAAAACTAGGGATGGAATGGCAGTACAGACGGGCAGCCATTTTGCTAGGAAATATGCATTTTTGTCCAATTTTAAATTGCATGCAGACTATTCGTATTTGAATTGGTTGTAACCACCTACGTTTATACAGGACGAATGTAGCATACGTTACTACATCATGTATTACTATCAAGAGTATCAAGTGAAGTATATATTTTTTTAATAATTATAAACTCGTTCTTGATCGCAAACCCGCCTGATGGTAAGCAGTGATGCAATCAGGGATGGTTAAGTGCGCAAGTTTATTAAGAGCCTATTTACTCAAAGAACTGAGTGAATAGGAAGGAAGACGGCAGTTGACCGAGGTAATGCAATGTTAAACCCAAAAACACGACCAACAATGCTAAGACAGAGGACCAAACCAAGACCAAACTTCCGATAAAACAACATTTGGCGCGTCGTACCCGGCACACATCGCAACACAACTGCTCAGACCCGTCTTCTGTACGGCTTTACCAGACATCATGAGAGTGCAGCTTGTCCGTCCTATATGTAGCTAGGTATAATATCTTTAGCCGATTAAGCTCAAATTTTTTATACACTTTCGTTTGGATGAAAATGCATGGTTAATTACGTAACGACGATCTAAATCCATGCCGACAATGGCGGACCAATTATAGAGCGATATGTTTTCCGGGATAACTTCCGAGATTTTTCAATGGCATCTGCGGAAATATGCCTTTAACATAATTTTCAGCGTCTGATTTTCCACGACGAAGCTTAAGCTCGTTAAATATTCAGATCACGTCCGCGTATTGCAGGAACTATTCATCTGAAAGCTGTGACCTGTTATCTGTTGCAAATCTATGCAAAAGGAATAAGGGGAACGAATGGACTTTTGTCATGATAATCTGGTTTAATCTTTGGAAAAGGTAAAATGAACATTTTTGTTTCTGAATTGAATTAACTTTGTCTTCTTAAAAGTTATCGAAATAGTTCTACGAGTCGCTAAAATTAAGTGGCAGTGGGCGGGACACATTGCTCGTAGAACCGATGGTTGATAGGGCAGTAAGGTTCTGAAGTGGCGGCCACGTACCCCAAAAAAAGACGCAGCGTAGGGATGCCCCCAACAAGGTAGACCGATGACCTGGTGAAGGTCGCGGAAAGCCGATGGATGCGGGCAGCACAAGGCCCGTCATTGTGGAAAGCCTTAGGTAGGACTTTGTACAGCAGTGGACCTCTATAGGCAGAAGAAGAAGTCTTCTTAATGTTAATGGAGAAAATTAGATTCCGTTTAACGAAACTAAAATTTATCCTACGATAGATAAAACGCATAGCCGAAAATACATCCTAGGCCTAGTTAGATAAATGGCTTTTGAAAACGCTAGATTCTTGGAAATGCGTTTTCGCGTATCCACCTGTGGGTGTATATTTTAGAGTGGATGAACGGAATAACCGAAAAAACATATAAGTAATTGCTTCTTAAACATTTGTCGTATTGGCAGGTCCTGTAAGAAGTCTTGGTTACAATGTAAGCCCTTTAGCGAGAAAGCTTCGGAGTGACAGCTCAGGATACGCCTGACGTAGGTTCAGACCTATCTATTATATAAAATTCTTATATCACAATGTTTGTCTTCGAACTCCTCTAAAACAATTGAACCGATTTTATTGAAATTTCGTATATACATTCGTTAGACATGAGGATAGGTTTTATCTATTTTTTATGTTATTACTACTTACGCGGGTGAAACCGCGGGGCGCAGCTAGTGTACATCGAGGTTTTTACTTTTTATTTCATTTTTATTTGGTGTCACCTGATGTATGTTTATTTTAGATATATTGTATATCTTTAAGTCTCTGCTGAATAAATGTATTTTCTTCCTATCTTTCTCTATACGCGCCACTCATAAAAGCTATAAAAACACTTTATAAAGATAACAAACAAATGATCCCTCTATTCGAAAATGAAACCTGTTTTCAGTAAATCGGTTGCGAAATAAAAATGAGAGGCAACCCAATATTGTTTGCCACGAATTTCTACGAAAAATGAGGGTAGTCAGCAAAAGGTTCCCAGAATTATGGGATCAATTTAAAATCCCAAGAGTGCAGCCACTTTCAGGTGTGGTAAGCGGCATCACTAGAATTTTATATGAGGAAATATTTATCACGTGATTATTTAAATTCAATCTCTTAGCCTGTCTGTGTTCAATAGGATGCATTTTGGAGAGTGTGCAAGAGAATTGCATGACTTAATTCCTTCATTTCGTTCCATCATCGGACGACCCGAATTTCGGCAAGTATCCATCGTTACGTTGTTGACACTACTACAATCCGGACCAAATGTTTCGCCTCGTCTTTTATAGCGCGTATATCGTGGGACTGGAACAATTTGCCAGCGGCAGTGTTTACATCTGAATACAATTTAAGTATCTTCAAGGCTATAGTGAATAGGGCCATCAGTCGGGATTGCGGGCAGCCTCCGTGGCGTAGCGGTAGCGGACGCGGCCGCTGCGCAAGGTGACGCGGGTTCGATCCCCGCACAGTGCAAGTATTTGTATGCATGAATATGAATACTTGCACTGGTCTGGTCGTGCCTCGGAAAGCACGTTAAGCCGTTGGTCCCGGTTGCCATACAAACATCTAGTGACAGTCGTTACGGGTTACTGGAGCCCTCAAAAAGTCCAACAACTGGTCTAACTGCAATGCTTCGATGTCGCCTTCGGGTTGTGGAGGTCAGACGGCAGTCGCTTCACGGAAAATGTCGAAGTATAGCCATATCAGCTGTTGGACTGGTAAAGCGGACCCCAGACTCCAAAACTGAAAAGGCTTCGGATGCGACTGGGATTAACGCTGTGATGATGATGATGAGTCGGGATTGCGGTCAGGCACTATTTTATAATTATAAAAAAAATCTCACCGTGTAAACTTAAATGATGTGTGTTGCCACTCAGGTGGGATTGTGGTCGAGCACTGGATTATAATATTTAAGATAGGTATACAACGTTATTTTTACTTTATACGATATCTGAATATAGTTTGTTCAGAATTCTAGTTTATAACATGTAAAAAAAAAGAGTAAGCAACTGAATCGATTCCAATCATTTTTACACCAGGTTATATTTTTTCCCAAATACGTTTTAGGAATTGTTGCAGTTTGGTTACCAAGCGCACACAGCACAAGCGAGCACAGTGAGGCAGGGACCCCTCGCGACGCGTGTAGATGTGTGCAACAAACCATAGTTTAACCCCTTTGTATCTTATGTATTTGTATTTGTACTGTTATTACCATTCATCATCATAATTCTACTCCCCTTATCCCAATTTGTGGCGGGCGCAACATGTCATTGTCTTCCATACTCCTCTATTAATCTTCACTTCGGTACCTCGTTTCTGATCAACTCTATCATCAATCACATAGTTTACTCAACATTTCATTAATTGGTCTTCCCCTTGTTCTACCAGTTTTTCTTGTATCGCACGGTTCATTCGCGGAACGAAGATATCGAGCGTTTTCGAAAAATGTTCGACGACCAATCAGAATTCCCCGTGCATCCAGTTACTCGAAGCTAGAGGGTCGCGCGATGTCGACTTTACGCCGATAGATGGCGTTAACTTCCCCTACCCCATATCATCTATCAACAATTGACATGCATACTCAAAACTCTTATCAAGGTATTGTTTTCAAGGTATTGTTACCTTACCATACTTACATGTATAAGTTAATAAAATTTTATTAGTTAAGAACTATTTTTCACAGTTTCATCCACAAAATGCAGGAGCACGACCATCCAAAAATAATATTCATTTCAGAAGCAAATAAATTTCGCTAGTGCAAAATTTTTGCTGAACCAAATGGATTTTACGACCAAAACTCTGTAAATAATGTTTTCATTCCATAATCAAGTTGCCATTAGCAGTAAATATGAGCTGTTCTACTAATAAACCATTGGAAAACGATTCGATGGGACTTTTCAAATTAATGGGCACAGAATAGGTAAGTACAAAAGGTTAACTTAGTACAATAAGCGAGTAGCGAAAGGACCTTTCGTTCCTGCAACACCTGACGTAGGTGTGACATGAAACACCGGAGTATTTTTTCATCAGTAAGAGTCTGACAGATTTCGGGCGGTGGACATCGATGAGGATTTTCCACACTGGAAAAAAGGTACAAAAAGATGAAACTTTCGCACATAGAGAAGCGCACTGAAGTTAAAATTTCCTAGGATAACGGAGTAACCGTAATGTAACGCGTGCAGTGATGACATCACTGCACGCGAAGATTATGAAAGCAGCGTTAGATTCACCTGTCAAAAATTTGTACGTTTCTGTTTCATTTCGACACCTCTGACACGCAATGACGTATCTAGCAACTTGATTTGATTTTCATGGAAACGCTTGTTAACAATGTAGGGTCACTCTTTCCACAACTTTTCTATGTCACTAATTGCGGTGAGGGCAAAATTTACCAATTTAATTAAATCTTTGAGCAGCGGGATTTGACTTTTTGGTGTTAAAAAGGCCCTTGAAAACACACCTACTAAGTTTTACGAATGACGTTTTAGTGACGAAATCTGTCAGCAAATTGCAGGCTTCTACTGCTTTTCTACGAAACCATAGCTATGCTAGACAATTTCCAGTCGTAAGAGCTGCACTCGTTTTGAGAAATTTCTCTATTCCGCTATAATCTATGCGGGAATCCACTCGTACGTTATCAACCTTCTGTAGATACTACCATGTGTTAAAAGCGTAGCAATGAATTTAATTAACAGATTCAATTCAATTTCATACCGTCTTATAAAGGTTCCAATTTAGATCGAAAAGTTCTTTGTGAGTTCGACGTTGACATCCCTTGTGTTCATGTAAGACTACCTTCACATTTGATATCTTCTCACAGAGGGGAAATACACTGACGTTTGAAGGTTTAGAAGTTTTGAAAGGTGAAGGGAACGTTGGCATGTTTTGAATAAGGGCGGAAAATACTTGAACATTTGGGAGAAGATTTGCCAATTTCTTTGACAGTTAAGGGGTAAGGGTATAGAAACTGAACAAACACTCTCAAGTAAAGTTCTAATGTAACGCGAAGATGAGAAATAAGAGAATATATACATACACATACAATTTTTTACTTTTTATTAAAACAAAAGTTGCCCCACACAAGGAAACTCTCCATGTCGGGGGTGCGTTTCATCATCATCATCATTAAACTTTTTATCGTTCCACTGCTGGGCACAGGTCTCCTCTCATACAGAGAAGGATTGACCGTAATCATTACGCTTGCTCAATGCGGGTTGGCGATTTCAGACTTAAAGTCAAGTTTTTCTCAAGATGTTTTCGTTCACCTTTTTTAATCAGTCATTGGTGTCTTTAGAAAGTACATATAACTTTAAGAAAAAAAAGTTACATTGATAACTTGCCTGGCCTGGAATCAAAACCGCACACACTCATACTTGCGAGGCTGGCGTTTTAACTACTAGGCCACCGCGACTTTGGGTGCGTTTACAAACATACACAAACAGCCAGACCCGGAACACATTTTTCTCGGGGTAGGCCATAACATCGGCTGCCGGCAGAAGTTACCACCCACCAGACATAGTCTTGCCGCCAAGCGATTCGTCGTGTTCCGGCATGATGTCTGGTGAAGCCGTACGGAGGACGGGTCTGAGCAGTTGTGTTGCGATATGTGGCGGGTACGATGCGCCAAATGTTGTTGTGTCGGGAGTTTGGTCGTGGAGAGTCTCCAGATCAATCTCCCTCTAGCGAAGCTTCGTTTGGTCGTGTTGTTCTTGGGTTTAACAATTGCCATCATCCTTCCTATTCCTTAGTTTTTTAAGTAAATAGGCTTAATAAACTAGTACGCTTTACCATCAACGATTGCATCACTGCTAACCATCAGGCGGGATTGCAGTCAAGCACTAGTTTATAATTATTAAAAAAATAAACACATAAATAGCTAGACCCGGAAAAATTTACTCTGTATCTACTTGTATACAAATATTAGTTCCGTGCGGAAATCCAACTCGCGACACGCAGCGCAGCAGTCAATAGCTTAACCACTCCGCTAACCGTGCAGTCACAATAAGAATACTATCTACACAACGTATAACAAAACACCGCCTGCGGCAGGCTGCTGCGATACTAGGCGCGCAGAATTACGGACGAGATTTATCGTGATATTGACATGTAACGTGACGTGTAACATGTAGCTATTGACTTACATACATACGTACTCGTAGTGCAGTGACAAGTTTGATATGATTTGAATTTAAGAAACATGAAACCGAAAATTCGTGTCAATTCTTAGTATTTTGTTTTGAGTTGACCCTTCCAATATTGTTTACTATTATCGAAAGAAGTCGTGCCCTTGATATGTATAGGTATGCACTTTTTATTACACTTTGAAACAATGAAATGCACAGAGGCGGACTTAATGCCTCAGGCAGTCTCTACCAGTCACCCACGGGTGGTGAAGAGATTATGGTAGGTGCTTTGGTTGAAAATAATGATAAGGACAAAAAACTATTAACACTATTTAAATAATGAATAATAAGCTATATAGACATACATATTAAAAACAAAATATTTACATATAATATATCATCATCATCCCAGCGTTAATCCCAGTCGCTTCCGAAGCCTTTTCAGCTTTGGAGTCTGGGGTACGCTTTACCAGTCCAGCTGCTGATATGGCTAAACTTCGACATTTTCCGTGAAGCGACTGCCGTCTGACCTCCACAACCCGAAGGCGACATCGAAGCATTTCAGTTAGACCAATTGTTGGATTTTTGAGGGCTCCAACAACCCGTAACGACTGCCACTAGATGTTCGTATGGCAACCGGGACCAACGGCTTAACGTGCTTTCCGAGGCACGACCAGACCAGTGCAAATATTCATATTAATGCATACAAGTACTTGCACTGTGCGGGGATCTAACCCGCGCCGCCTTGCGCAGCGGCGGCGTCCGCTACCGCTACGCCACGGAGGCTGTCATTTACATATAATATATACAAAACTAAAACTTGAGAGAGAGGTGTTGCGATGACTAATTAGCAAATAACTCTGCAATTTCCACTTAAATGCAAACCGACTGGTGGCCATCCTGATATCAAGAGGAAGCGCATTCCACAGAAGAATGGATTGAATATGAAATGAAGAATGAACAAAGTCATACGTATGTAAAGGACAGAGCAAGAGGAGATTGTTAGAAGAACGCAGATTCTTCGTATGTGAAGAATACAAATATCAGAAGTCAGTCACAAGATAAGAAGGAGGAGATAATATTTCAAGCAAAAGTCAGTTTATAATAACTAAATACTTCAAAACTGTTCAACGATATTACGAAGTTCTCATGTAGTTCTAAGTAAGTAACCATTATTCATGAACTAAAACTGCCTTTTAAATTAAAAGTGATGTGATAGTATCTAAAAATGTTTACCGAAATAGAAATATGCATTATAATCTTAATTAGAATCTTTATAGCTACTTTTTATAATAAAGCGAACCGGTTCTTTAAACCATTTTCATGAAGTAAAATCACATCGTATTCTTAAAATAATAATAATAAATATATACGGACAAATCCCACAGATTGAGCTAGTCCCAAAGTAAATTCGAGACTTGTGTTATGGGATACTAACTTAACGATACTATATTCATAATAGATACGTATATAGATAAACATCCAAGACCCAGGCCAATCAGGAAAAGATCGTTTTTCCATCATGGCCTGGCCGAGGGCGCGCCCGGGGCCGTCACGTCGCAGGCAGGCGTGTTGACCGCTGCGCCACGGAGAACGACAATTTTTTTATACTTACTTCACGCTTCGTTCCGTAAGGTTTCCCGTAATCTTCCACTCAATACTGGCATAACATCTATAATGTTCCCATTGCTAGGACACCACCCTGCTTTTTGACATAGGTAATGGGCCATTGTCGATCATATATTTACTTTGACACAAATCATCGAAAAGCACGAAGAATACGGGAAAAGGCTCTATATTGCTTTCGTTGATTACTCGAAAGCATTTGACTCAATTGGACATTTGGCCCTATGGAAAGCCTTACATCAACAAGGAGTTCCACAAAAGTACATAAATATACTTCAGGAAATTTATTCAAGGGCTAAAGCTAAAGTCAAACTAGAAAGAAAAGGAAGATCTATCGAAGTACAACGTGGAGTCAGACAAGGCGACCCAATATCACCAAACCTTTTTACTGCTCTCCTCGAGACCATTTTCCGTAACTTAGAATGGGATTCTGTAGGGTTCAACATTAACGGAGAAACATTGAATCACTTGCGCTTCGCAGATGACATTGTACTGATCTGTGACAACCACACTCACCTAGAATACATGCTGCAATCTTTGGATAGAGAAAGTAGAAATTGTGGACTGTTTATGAATCTGGATAAAACTCGCATTATGACAAACGGAGAAAACATACCAGTCAAAATATCAATAAAAGAAATAGAGTATGTGGAAGATTATATATATTTAGGTCAGAGAATCACGTTCAAGGAGCAAACTGCAGGCGAAGTAGAGCGTAGAATAAAACTTGCGTGGAAAAGATATTGGTCATTGAAGCACATTTTCAAATCCAAACTTCCAATAAACCTTAAGAAAAAAGCGTTTGAAAGTGTTGTGGCTCCCACACTACTCTACGGATGCCAGAGCTGGGCACTAACAAAAGAAATTCTCTCCAAACTCCAAGTCTTCCAGCGAGCCGTCGAACGAAGTATGTTGGGACTGAAACTGAGAGACAGAATCCGAAACTCTCAAATCAGAATGAAAACCAAACTGATAGACGTGGCAGACTTGGCCTGTAGGTTAAAATGGCGTTGGGCAGGTCACGCGGCGCGCTCTGAGGACGGACGCTGGAGCGAGCGTGTGCTACACTGGTGGCCGCGTGGCGAGCCGCGGCGCCGCGGTCGTCCGCGCCGCCGATGGAGCGACGACATCGCGCGAGTCGCGGGTCCCTTTTGGACTAGGATCGCTAATGATAGGAAACTATGGAAATGCATGGAGGAGGCCTTTGCTCAAAATTGGGCAACCCAAAATTAAAATAAAAATAAATTATATCTTTTATTAAATTGTAATATGTTATGTTTGGAAATAAAGGGCTTTATTATTATTATTATTTATTATTATAATGGGCCATTATTCACCACGTAAGCAACATGTGGACAGCAGATGTCACCTGTCTTTGAATTTTGGCTCTAAGACATGCCGGTTTCCTCACGATGTTTCCTTCACCGTTTTGAGAGCAGTAGCTATTCCAGTCGGATCCTGTGATCTGATCAATTGTTGGTTATTATTATTTATTCAAATCGCCATATATTATGTCTCCAAGGGTCTGAAACCGTTTTCTCCCTTTTTCTCTCTTTCTATCGAACCAATCTGAACGTCCGACCCATCAATCGACAGATATTCGTCCCTGGTACCATGGAATACTATTTTTAAATTATTAGTATAGTGCGAATTTTTCGCACGGGTCAGTTAGTTTATGTTATTTACTCAAAGTCAGTATTACACACCATGTAGCCAAGCATATTCTACATTACGGAATTGCATCGCTGACAGGGGTGTTCGGCACTGGTACAGCTACACAGGAGCTAAACTTAGTATTCGGGAACACTGTTGGAGCTGCTGAACCTTGGACAAAAACTATCTTTGCATTGTGTAGATTCAATGTCTTAGTATAATTGCATGGCACACGTGTGAACACAATGTAGGTACATGCTGTAAAGCATCTATTTATTGGGTTAGTCTTTTTTATTGACTTGATTGTGCTCTGGCTGTTGAGAATATGTCATGCTCACTCAAATGTCTCGCTGGTGGTGGCGTGTGTGTTGGGTCATTAGGTTCCCTTCAATATGGTTGAGCTGAATGATGCTGATCCATACGTCATGTTCATGAACGGACGCCGTCAGACGGAACAGGTCATCTCTTAGCTGCCCGGCGTATTTTAATTTCTGAATTGTTGTTTTTTTTTTGTGTTTTCATAATGGACGCTCTCAGCGTATAATATATTTCTGTATCGTTCTCATATGGTTGATTTCAACATGAATGATGTAATCAAATATTTGTATCAATAGCTTGATAATTTAAAAGAGTCTCCATGGAGTTTCTTGTCCGTTCTTCTCCATAGGTACCTACTCTTTGGAATGGGCGACTAGTTTCATCTTACTGACCTTCTGACAATTCAAAAGTACCTGTAACTGGTTTATTTGAAATAAATGCTTTGATTTTGATTTTTTTTATTATGTTTTAATTTCTCTATTACAAAAAGTGGTGGGGTTGTGATGGGTCGTAAGTGATGGTGGTGGTAACCTCTGGGCACATTAGACATTTTGACATTGTCCAAACCTAGTGAGGTTTATTTTCTTTCAACAGAAAATCCGGAAACGTATTTCAGTGAAAAAAAAATCTAATATTCTAATAAAATTCCTTCGGCATCAAACCGTATCCCATGACACGCAAACCCTTCGGAAAACAAATGTCTTCTTCAACACTTTGAATGCAAGCCAAGTATTATGTTCCACAAATCTCTGGAGACTCATTCATATGCTGAATCCATCTTGTTTACATACTTTTTTCCTTAACAAAATTGGTTGAGTGAGCGTTAACAAAATTAAAAATATTATCTTTGAGGGTTGTCTGGGGGTTTATTTAGATAGGTCGTCGGGACAGAAATTAGGGCTGAGTTTTAGCTGGGTACTGTAGTTAATGAATGCCGTCCGCTTGTTTTTTTGTCTGTGATTATTTTTTTAAGGCTAGGTCATCAGTTCAGGTCGGCTTTGTTACTGTAATATTTTTGTGTCGTTGACAATTTGTAGTAGTCTGGGCTGGTTTTTCTAGATTGGTTTAATTATTCGAGAAGAATAATAAATAAACAAGGAGAAAATAGAAAACGTTGATGTTACTGAAAAGATACGATCTGGCTATATTTTTTTTTTTTTTTTACATATTATAAACTAGCGCTTGACCGCAATCCTGCCTGATGGTAAGCAGTGACGCAATCGTTGATGGTAAAGCGCACTAGTTTATTAAGAGCCTATTCACTCTAGCCTTGAAGACACTCAAATTGTAGTCCGACGGAAACACCGCCGCTGGCATATTGTTCCAGTCCCTCGATGTACGCGGTATAAAGGAGGAGGCGAAACGCTTCGTCCGGATCGTAGTGGTGTTAACAACGTAAGGGTGGAAACCAGCCGTACGACGGGTCGTCCGCTGGTGGAACGGAGATGGGGGAATTAAATCATGCAATTCCCTCGCACACTCCCCGAAATGCATCCTATAGAACACCGAAAGGCTGGCTACTCTACGCCTGTGCTCTAGGCTTTGGAGACCAACTCGAGTTAGATCAGGGTCACCAATCAGCCTCTTTGATCTTTTTTCTATTTTTATAAAAATATGATTTTTACAAGTCTGTGATTGTGTGCTACCAACAGTTTTAAGAGATTTTTTGTGCTTCGTAACCGATCTGTTATTTTTACTAACGGGATAATGGTTAGTAGTGTTTTTTTTTAAACCAAATCTTATGTTTTTTATACATATATGTCTTCTTTTTGAATAAAGAAGTAGAGTTTATATGTTTGTAGGGGGTAATCTCTGGATCTATTAAATTGATTTTGGAAATACTTTCACCAATAGAAAGCTAAGGTATTTGGCCGTCATAGGCTTACCGAAAATTGTTTACAGACCTATGAATCTATTAGATCATCATCATCAACCTTTTTATAGTCCCAATGCAGGGCACAGGTCTCCTCTCATACAGAGAATGATTGAGCGTAATCACCACGCTTACTCAATGCGGGTTGGCGATTTCAGATTTAGAAAGTCCAGGTTTCCTCAAGATGTTTTTCCTTCACCTTCAGCCATTGGTGTCCAAGAACTTTAGAAACGTTACGTTGGTACTTGCCTGACCTGAAATCGAACCCGCGCACTCATACTTGAGAGGCTGGTGTTTTAACCACTAGGCTACCACGACATACCGTCATCCGTCATACCGTCCATAGATGAATATGTGCGGTCCAAACACAAAAAAAAAATCTATCAGATGTCAATTATAAAATTATTAGTTAGTTGAAAAATAACCCTTTTCTACGCGCGGATATTATAAATGAATTCATAGCAACATTCAATCCTTTGATTGACGTCATCAGCCGGCTTCAAATAATGAGAGTACGTAGAAAATAACAAAGAGAGAGGTTTTTATAAAAAAACATAGTGCGCCATATGCATTTACTTTGTTCACCTTTTATACAACGTAATTTTTTGTTTATGAGAAACCTGAATATAGTTTGTTCAGAATAAGCAACTGAATCGATTCCAATCATTTTTATACCATGTATACAATATGTAAAGAAAACCCTGTCCGACCCGTGAAGGTATGGTTAGGTATCGATAACTGATTCTACTAATGCCTACAAAGCCGGGCTAAACTTAAAAAAAAATCCCCCTAAAAAATAAATATTATTTCGCAAAAAGAGGTAACTTAAAACATGTGCGGTGGCCATACAGGCGCGGGCGAAGAGGGGCAGGGCACGCGGCACGCGGTCGCATCGCTATTCGCTCAGAATTATACCGTCAAAAATAATGTTGTCACTTTTTAAAAATTACCAAATTTTGGGGAAGTTGGAATTAATTCGCAGGAAAAAAAGATTATTTCAAAATTCACTAGTATTGTTACTATGATGATAATGTAAAATTTCATATGTTATTTGGTCATGTGTTTATCTAACCTTTATTATCCTTACGGGTCGGACAGGGTTTTCTTAACATATTGTATATTTTTCCAAATACATTTAGAAATTGTTACACTGTGGTTATCGAGCGTGCACGTGATCATAGTTTTGCGCATGCAGGCGCAACAGCTGAGCGGAGCGTGGACGATATCTTTGTTGGGACAGCCAAGTAGGATAACAAGCCCATAACTTTGTGGTTTTTAATAATATCTTATTGAATTTTTGTACATAGATTATTTACTTAAAAATACTGGACACGTGTTTCGGGTTTCGTATATACGGCTGCCGGCAGAAGTTACCACCCACCAGACAAAGTCTTGCCGCCAAGCGATTCGTCGTGTTCCGGCATGATGTCTGGTGAAGCCGTACGGAGGACGGGTCTGAGCAGTTGTGGTGCGTTGTGTGGCGGGTACGATGCGCCAAATGTTGTTGTGTCGGGAGTTTGGTCGCGGAGAGTCTCCAGATCAATCTCCTTCTAGCGCAGCATCATTTGGTCGTGTTGGTCTTGTGTTTAACATTGCATCACCTCGCTCAACTGCCGTCATTCTTCCTATTCCGAAGTTTTTTAAGTGAATAGGCTTAATAAACTAGTGCGCTTTACCATCAACGATTGCATCACTGCTTACCATCAGGCAGGATTGCAGTCAAGCACTAGATTAAATAATTAAAAAAAAAATACAAAAAATAAGGTTGTATAGGTTATCTATGGTTAGCTGGTTAAGTTGTTGGGCCCTGTCTGTTTTATAGTACTTCTTCATCTTTGTTTTGTAGTACTTCGTTGTTATAGGAAGTCAGAATTGGACTGGTAAAAGCGGACCCCAGACTCCAAAGCTGAAAAGGCTTCGGATGCGACTGGGATTAACGCTGGAATGAGGATGACTGGACACGTGTTTCGGGTTTCGCTTAAACAAAAAATATTGTTGTATACAGATTTCGACTAGATGGATGGGATTCTAGACAAGACTTAACTAATATTTATCTTCGGAGGTTTTGGCGGGAAGCTAAGATGAGAGCCACGCTCATTTTTCATTGGACTTTTAAATTATTTATAGTGTCGTTTACTAAATAAAAACGCGTGATTTATGTAGTAAAAAGTGCATTCAGTGAATAATTCATATAGAACAGTGAAATATTGTAGCATAGTGGCCACATCATGGCTTTGTACCAAATCTTTCTCAGTGTTCGGTTCGCGCGGCCGTCTTTTTCGACATTAATAATTCATTACGTGACATTGGCTAAATGCACAAACCGTGCGAAGCCATAAGAGAAAGAAAAACGAAAAAAAAAGAAAAGAATATTTATCTTCTATCATCAATCAATACATAGTATAAAACAAAGTCGCTTTCGCTGTATGTCCGTATGTATGCTTAGATCTTTAAAACTACGCAACGGATTTTGACGCGGTTTTTTTTAATAGATAGAGTGATTCTTAAGGAAGGTTTGTATGTATAATAAATGCATAATATAGTAGAGAAACACTGAGAAATCTAAAAAGCGCGATAAAACCGAACTCCACGCGGGCGAAGCCGCGGGCGGAAAGCTAGTTTTCTTAATAAAATAGAATTAAAAAGATGTACAGAATTTAAATTAAGTTTGTAAGCTAGGGAGCAGATTCCTTTGCCCCAGAGGAGTTTTATTTATAGGACTTTCAGACCGATAAGATTGTGTCACTGTAAATTCGTACCTAAAAGTCATAAACGCTGTTTGAACTTCTTTGAACAACCAAAACAATTATACCGATAAAGTACAAAGAAAAATATTATATTAAACAATTCTCTTTGCAGAATAAGGGACAAGCATAATTTAGTTTTCAATAGTTGGAAAAAGGAAAACCATTATAACTTGGAAGCTGACAACGACGGTCTATTGAAACTTTGAAGAACTTCGCAAAACATTTGAATTTCTTGTTTACGTTAACGTTAAATTCAATATTTCCAAAATAAGTTTTATTGAAGTAATAGTTACTTCAATAAAACTTATTTTTTTTTTTTTTTGTTTTGGATGGGTACCTACCATTAAATAACCTCTTCCGCTATGGGCGGAGCGGAAGGGCCTGTCAGACTTTTACTGACTAAAATCTGAGAGATCGCCGCCGATCGCCGCTACGAGGACACATTAGCGTTCTATTCAACAGCAATTACAGACTACTACTCTACTACTCAGGCAGACCTCCACTGTATGTTCCACCGTGTCCTCACGGCGATCCCCACAGTGGTGATACCCTGGCGTTTCCTCTCAACCCTACAGGAGGCCGCGTTTGCTATTTTTGTAAATTTGTCATTCTAACACTATTCTAACACGATTCCATTGAAATCATATATTTTCTTAATAATCGATCAATTAATTATCGGTCAGTCGTCTCGTAATGGAATGGTGATAGAATGACATTGCCGTATTGCCATTCTTATAAAACTTGTTAGTAGAAGTGATTTTTTGAAAACTAATACTCAATTTCAGTGATTGACCACTGGTCAATCACAATGGCGCAATTTTGTTAGTAGACTACGAAACTTGGCGAAATCGATCCTTATGAGATCAGTAATCGGCCATGCTGACACTATTGTTATAGCAGACTAGGGCCTCAGTTCGCTCACATATTAAGAAATGTAAAGAAAATATAACATAAAAAAGCAGATATATCAAATTCTCTTCTTCTTCTTTAGCCTATAGAGGTCCACTACTGCGCCTAGCCTATAGAGGTGCACGACAAAGGCCTCCCCCAAGGTTTTCCACAATGACCGGTCTTGTGCTGCCCGCATCCATCGGCTTTCCGCGATCTTCACCAGGTCATCGGTCTACCTTGTTGGGGGCCTCCCTACGCTGCGTCTTCTGGTACGTGGCCGCCACTCCAGAACCTTACTGCCCCATCGGCCATCGGTTCTACGAGCAATGTGCCCTGCCCATTGCCAAGAGCTATGTCGGTGACTTTGGTTCTTCTGCGGATCTCCTCATTTATGATTCGATCACGCAGAGAAACTCCGAGCACAGCTCTCTCCATCGCTCTTTGTGTGACTCTGAGCATTCATATGAGGCCCACTGTGAGCGACCGCGTTTCAGTTCCGTAAGTCATCACTGGCCAAAAACTTTAGTCTTGAGACACTGTGGTATCTTGGACGACGAAAAGATGTAGCGTAGCTTCCCGAACGCTGCCCAGCCGAGCTGGATTCGACGAGATACCTCCTTCTCGAAGTTATATCTACCTAGTTGGACTGTTTGTCCCAGGCATATGTGTGATAATTTGATATATACCTATATAGTATCTATATACTAAATAGGTATATATAAAATTATCACACAAATATCATAAAGGCGAACGTTTGTGAGTGAGTTTGTGTTAGTTTTTATATTTATTACTTCTTCACGCAAAAACTACTGAACGTCTTTTGATGTAATTTTGCACACATATAGTTTATATAAAGGGTGTATCTGACATCGACGCACAAACGAGTACCATGGATCCAGTACATGATTCTGAACCCCCCAGTGGTGGAATTTTGCGTCGGCCTTTTCCCGATTTAAAAAAAATAATATGCAGTTTTTTCACTTTAGACTGTTCATAATTGCCATACTTTTATAATCCAATAAGATTTTAAAGTGAAAATTAATTAATTCGTTAATTACACAAAAAAGCGCAATGTGAACATTACTAAAAAAACTATCCTATCAGCTGATTTAATAGAGTTCGCATCGGAGGTCAACGTCATACCTATAAACATGCACGGCGGCACGCTTGCAACGTTCAAAGGCCGAGCCGACACTTTTTTTAAACACTGTGATTTCTGTAACCGCTCTTTAACGACATAAATGACTACCATAATTTTGTTAGTGGTATGAGGTGTAGCCTTTTCGCGAAGTTTGCGTTACGATGTCAGATACAACCTCTATGACCATAGAATTAGTCATAGATTGCAATTGCTATTGCTAAGTTTGAGGGTCAGGGTTCGTGCCCCAGTCGGACAAAGGCTAGGATAGGCTGAGTTAATTGGTATCTGAAGACTGGTAATTGTAAAATGTTTCGATTACACTATTTATTTACGAAAATGGACGCTGAAAATGATACTGTGTTTACAACAAAGATGGTGTGTATTTGACAGGAGATGAGTAGGGGTGCCCTGGGTTAAGAGAATATTATTTTTGTCAATTCATCAGACTGAGAATTTTATCAAAAGTTTTTGCTTGGATCCATACTCCAGGTTTTTGTTAGAGTGATATTAGAAGTTCTGTGGCATTTATCGTTCAATGTAGAGAGTTTTTATTTTAAAATGGCGTCAATTGCTGATACATGACAATGCCACTAGAAAACTTAACTAAGTTCTGTTTGCAAGAAGCTATCGATTTCTAATGCTATGTGAACAAAATGGCGTGGTATGTTCAATATCGATCAAAAAGTCGTGGTAGCCTAGTGGTTAAAACACCAGCCTCTCAAGTATGAGTGCGCGGGGTTCGAACCCGCGCCTCCTTGCGCACCGGCTGCGTTCGCTACTGCTACGCCATGGAGGCCGTCATCCTAAAAACGAGTCATCATCATCAATCTTTTTATAGTCCCACTGCTGGGCACAGGTCTCCCTCTCATACAGAGAAGGTTTTGAGCGTAATCAACACTCTTGCTCAATGCGGGTTGGCCATTTCAGACTTAAAGTCCAGGTTTCCTCAAGATGTTTTCCTTCAACTTCAGTCATTGGTGTCCAAGATATACTTAGAAAGTACATATAACTTTAGAAAAAAATATATTGGTACTTGCCTTATCTGGAATGGAACCCGCGCACTCATACTTGAGAGGCTGGTGTTTTAACTACTAGGCCACCACGACATTAAATTAAAAACCGGCCAAGTGCGTGTCGGACTCACGCACAAAGGGTTCCGTACCACTGATTTATGAAATTAAAGGATTTAAGTCATTTGTATGAAAGATTACGCGGTAATAAGCGATTTTTTTTAATAATTATAAGCTAGTGCTTGACTGCGATCCCGCCTGATGGTAAGCAGTGATGCAATCGTTGATGGTAAAGCGCACTAGTTTATTAAGCCTATTCACTTTAAAAAAACTTAGGAATAGGAAGGATGACGGCAGTTGAACGAGGTGATGCAATGTTAAACCCGAGACCAACACGACCAAACGATGCTGCGCTAGAGGGAGATTGATCTGGAGACTCTCCACGACCAAACTCCCGACACAACAACATTTGGCGCATCGTACGCGCCACACATCGCAACACAACTGCTCAGACCCGTCCTCCGTCCGGCTTCACCAGACATCATGCCGGAACACGACGAATCGCTTGGCGGCAAGACTTTGTCTGGTGGGTGATAACTTCTGCTGGCAGCCGATGTTATGGCCTAACACCGAGAAAAAAAAAAGATTTACGAGGTATTAAAAAAAAACTACTTACTAGATCTCGTTCAAAACAATTTTCGGTGGTAGTTTTTATGACGAATCTATAAGGGTTTCGTTTTTGGCCATTTGGCTACGGAACCCTGAAATGAGTAAGTTATATTAAATCAAGGTTCTACGTCACAATAAAAACGTACCGTTGACAGCGTGGACCACAGTAATTGTGGATTAAAAGCTTTCAGCTGACGTAAAAATGTTACGACCAGTCCCGCGATCGTGTGCACTTAGCTTAAAGGCTTGTTGTCAACTATTTTTGGTTTATTAAAGGCATTGTTTTTTGTTTTGTTTCTATTTATGAACTTTCAGGCATTACTGCAAAGAAAAGGTAAAAAAAATACTGTTAAATTTAGTAGCATTAATTTTCTCTAATAATAATGTGTCATTAAATATTTATTTTAACCGTTAGAATCTTTACTAATATATAAAGCTGAAGAATTCGTTTGTTTGAACGCGCTAATCTCGGGAACTACTGGTCTAATTTGAAAAAATCCTTTTGTGTTGGATAGCCCATTAATCCAGAAAGGCTTAGCCTATATAACATCACGCTGCGACCAATAGGAGCGGAGCATATAAAAAAAATATCGAAACTTACGCGGGTGAAACCGCGGCGCGTAGCTAGTACTAATATATAAAGCTGAAGAGTTTGTTTGTTTGAACGCGCTAATCTCGGGAACTACTGGTGCAATTTGAAAAAACCTTTTGCGTTGGATAGCCCATTAATCCAGGAAGGCTTTAAGCTATATAACATCACGCTGCGACCAATAGAAACGGAGAATATAAAAAAAAAACTTATCGAAACCTACGCTACGCGGGTGAAACCGCGGCGCGCAGCTTGTCTATACTAATATATAAAGCTGAAGAGTTTGTTGGTTTGAACGCGCTAATATCAGGAACTACTACTCCGATTTTAAAAATTATTTTTGTTTTAGATAGCTCATTAATCCAGGAAGGCTTTAGGCTATATAACATCATGCTGCGACTAATAGGAGCGGATCATAACTAACTCTTCACGAACGAAGTCGCTGGCGTGCGATATTATACATATAAAGCTGCAGAGTTTATTTGTTTGATCGCGCTAATCTCAGGAACCACTGACCCGATTTTAAAAAATATTTTTATGTTAGATAGCCCATTAATCCAGGAAGGCTTTAGGCTATATAACATTACGCTGCGATCAATAATAAAAAAAAAACTTATCGAAACCTACGCGGCTGAAACCGGGCGGCGGTGCAACTAGTATTATATATACTGGTTGATGCCCACGAGTTCGTCCGTGTGGTATTTCAGCATGATAAAAAACGCTATGCTAGACATTGTTTTTGGAAGGTTTTTTTTACTAGAGATATTAGCTACCACCATAAAAAATTACATTTAAGTCAGTCCAGTCGTTTCGGAGATAAGACAGGACAAACAGGGAAACGAACTTGAAACAACTTTGAATAAAAACTAAATTAGTTCTATTTCACTTCTAACATGCCCCTGACTCGGTTCATAGCTTTTATTTTAATGTATAGCAATTCGACCTCCTCAGATTTATTATACAGAGTGGTGCTGAGAATACGACAATAAAAGAAAACACAGACCATGCTGGTTCATAGGAATAATCCTGAACCATAGAAAAAATCCTAGCATCAAAAATAAAGATATGAAAATTTCAAACAAACTAAATCGCATAAAATTGCAAACGGAATAGAACATCCTTTAAAATATTGGTTCAATGACCTCCGATCAGCGGGCGACAGCGCGGCGCGTTCCTGTATCGACTTGCTTTTTCGCGGCATTATTATTAAAGTTTAGTACCGCTGGATGCGGCGGTCATCAACCTCTAAGCGCTTCCTTATCAACATGTACAATTGTACATCATGTAGAAAATGTGAAAAATGAAAAATAATTTCCTGTGACTAATCTAATGGATATATTTATATATTTTTTTTATGGCTAGACTGAGAATGTGTTGAGGTAGACGATGTTCAATTTATTGTCGTATTGTCAGCACCACTCTGTATATAATCTGAAGTTCTGATTTAAGTTAACTGCTACTCTGGAAAATTAGATAAACATGACATTATGCTTATCGGATGAAGATAACAACGTCTTGACTTTTAAAGGTCAAACTGGCGTCAGCTTTCTATAAGGTTTGAATGTTTTTGCTTGGATAAGAACTCTCTAAAGTCCGCTAAAGGTCACGACCACTTTCTTGAAAATATTCGGAAAAGTACCTAAAAAGATACTAGGAAATATTCATCCAGTATTAAAGTACAGACTGGATGCCTGTGTTAACACTTTGCTCTTGAACTGGTATGGTACGCGCGGAGTTGTTTTAGGACATGCAATATATCTTGTATTCTGATCCATGTGCTTCAAAACACTCAAACGGAAACTAACAATCTCCTTGAGATGTGTTTCTCAATATACTCGAAGGCATCCTTTAGGTCTAAACTAGTAGTTAAAGGGGAAAATTTTTGAGGACGTCTACACCCGGACGGTATTGTTGACTGGATTCTTTGAGCTAAGATCGCTGTAGTATCGGGTTTTGTTGAGACTTCGTGTAGACAATTAAAAGCTGAGAAGCATTGACACTTGTGCATCATTATCAACCTTTTTATCGTCCCACTGCTGGGCACAGGTCTCCTCTCATACAGAGAAGTATTTAGCGTAATCACCACGCTTGTTCAATGCGGATTGGCGATTTCAGACTTAAAGTCCAGGTTTCCTCAAGATGTTTTCCTTCACCTTCAGTCATTGGTGTCCAAGATATACTTAGAAAGTACAGATAACTTTAAAAAAGTTACATTGGTACTTGCCTAACCTGGAATCGAAACCGCGCACATTTTTTTTTTATAATTTATAAACTAGCGCTTGACCTCAATCCCGCCTGATGGTAAGCAGTGATGCGATCATTGATGGTAAAGCGAGCTAGTTTATTATTTAGCACTCATACTTCAGAGGCTGGTGTTTTAACCTCTAGACCACCACGACTTGGTTACTTGATTCTGCATATAATTTTCCCACTGGTGATACACAAGCCTCTCCTCATCTACGCGAGAGAAAAGGGGCCGTAGTACACGTAATAAGGTTGGTAGATATCACATATCTTGGATTTTATGCTTCTAAATCTTGTCGGTTCCAAAACCATGAGGGCAGTGGTGATGCAGTGAGCAGTGGGCAGATCACGAGCCCGGGTCCACGGCGCATTGTGTTTCACGCGCGTCTCAAAGAGATGTCAGCACACCATTATGGGGTGCACAAAGACCGATGCCTCCTGGGCCAAGGTTGCGGGTTGGTTAAAAGAGAAACCGTGGCCCTGGCGCACAGGCAAGTGAAGAAACACGGGTGCGTTTTAGTCAGTAAAAGTCTGATACGCCCTTCCGCTCCGCCCAGAGCGGGAGAGGTTATTTGATGATTTCTCATTGAAACCAAAAAAAGAAGGCGAAACGCTTCGTCCGGATCATAGTGGTGTCCACAACGTAAGGAAGAATACTCGCCGTATGACGATTCGTCCGATGATGCAACGGAGATGGAGGAATTAAGACATGTCTTTAAGAAAAGAACTACACAGTTTAAGTTATCCAGTCAATGTCAGACTATCCTAAAGTAATGACGAAACAGTTTGAAAATTTCACCTGAAGAATCTACTAGCTAAAATGACTTTATTCTTTACACACCCTCTAACACACATACACGCACCATTCACATTACACACCTAGAGGACATCAAACTATCAAACTTTCAGTCGTTCTTTTCTGTGTTATAAATATGTTCATAGTTTAAAACTGTTTCCTTTTGTTTTTAATAAGCTCATACTTGCATACCCAGTCTGAGGGCCGGAGGCGCTGCGTGCTGAAACACAGGCTTTAAACCTAGTTCGGCAGCAGATGCTAATTGGACACAATTATTGTTATTAATTTATTCTAAGCATAATTTTATGTAGCTAAAACAAATTGTGTAACGGATTTACGTTTTTTGGCTAAATAAATATATTATATTATTATTATATATTATATTATTAATGTACGCATTTGTCAGTAATCGCGTAGCTTAACTACCAGTTGTATTATACGGCTTTCCAGTTACAATAGGAAGAGGTTATCTCATAATATATACCAGGATATCAACTAAGTCAACCACTTATGCTAATAACGAAAATATTTACTATTCACATTTCATGCCATCTCCCATTCCTGCGTGGCGGAGTGGCCGTTCAAAGGTGATATCAATTTAACGCAAAATATATCGTCGATAAATTTGCACACATGTTGGAAATGGGCTATGAATATAGTGGAGAAATATGATAAGTGTTAGAAGCACTCAGATGTAAGTATTTGCAAGATGAGAACTGTAAAGGAGGAGCAGCCTTCCTATAGGTCGAAGGTCAATGACATTTCAAAGGAATTAAAGTTTTAAGACACACGTTTGAGAGAAATTAACGCTTCTAGGAATTACGTAGGATAAGGTTCATAGTTGGTTGAAGGTTATAGGGATGTTTTAGCGAGTTCAACTTCATTAATGTTAAAATTACTTTTGATAAGGTTTCACTTAGGCTTAAGTCAAAAATATCAAAGTTTATCATTATATCAACGCTAAGCTAAAACAAAGTGGAATTGTGAGCAGGTGATGTGATTTTAAAGCCGCTCAGCGAGCTAGGGAGCGGGCTATGTTGGGCGTCTCTCTGAAGAACCGCATCAGAAATGAGGTGATCCGACAGAGGACCAGAGTCACCGACATACCTGAGAGGATTAGCAAGCTGAAGTGGCAATGGGCTGGACACATATGCCGCAGGATCGACAACCGTTGGGGTAAACGAGTCCTCGAGTGGAGACCGCGGTTCGGCAAACGTAGCGTAGGACGGTCTTGGGCGAGATGGAGCGACGACATCAAAAAGGTGGCTGGTAGTGGCTGGCGTGTAACTGCTCAGGATCGAGCTTGTTGGCGTGCCATGGAGGAGGCCTATGTCCAGCAGTGGACGAGTAGAGACTGATGATGATGATGTGATTCTACGAAATAAGGTCTGGAGAACAAGACATTTTGAGCTGACGAAGTTCGGGGTAGAAGCTGGTGCTTCATATACAACGTGTAACATAAAGGGTATATACATACCAAGGGCATGACATCTTTACATGATATTAATCGTTATTGGAAGGGTTTTTTAATCCTATCTCTTTATGTTAGGAAGTTACGAGAAAAAACACCGCCTGTGATAGGCCAGGCCATACTAGGAGCACGGAACTTTTATCGTGATTTTGTTTAGTAACGTGACGTGTAACGAGTAGTTATTAACGTATGTAGTGTGGTGCCACGTTGGTTATGATTTGAATTTCAGAAACACACGAAACCGAAAAAAGGGTATAAATATTTTCATTATTTTATTTTGATTTGAAACCCTTCCGATATCGTTTAATATCATGTAAAGAAGCCATGCCCTTGGTATGTATATACCCTTTATATTACACGTTGTATAGACCGCTGATAGTCAGATAGATTGATACTAAAATTAAGCATAATTTAATATTCTATACAACATGTGATGGACGCATAAAATACAGAAGAGGTTTATAGTGATGCTAGCTATCCGCCCACGGCTTCGCCCGCGTGGAATTCGGTTATATCGCGATTTTTAGATTTTCTCGGGAACATATTTTTTTTTTTCAATAAATGGTAGCCATGTCCTTTCTCAGGGTCTAAAGATTTTCTGTGCCAAACTTCACCATAATCGATCGAGAGGTTTAAGCGGGAAAGCGTAACAGACAGACAGACAGAGTTACTTTCGCATTTATAATATTAGTATGGATTGGCAAGTAACTTGACGTGTAGTTATTTGTTAATATGGTAACAAAACTATGTAGAAATAAAGTACTGGCGACATGTTTTATATTGACATAGGTTTGTGAGTACATAATAAATCATCTATTGTAAACGTCACTGCGTATATTATTGACAGGTTATGGGCCTGCGTAATTATAAAAATTGTTTATAATAGATCAAGAACGCGTAGTACTGTTTGGTTTCGTGAAAAATGACGACGAACTATATCGCTAATATTCCAAAGTTAAAGGATCGTGAAAACTGTGAGGATTGGTGTTTTGCAGTACTAAATGTGTTGGTGTTGGAGAACATGGCGTCCGCTATCGCTGAGGAGTTACCGGTTTCAGCTACGACAAGCCAAGTCAATGAAGATGCCAAAGCTAAAGCGAAGTTGGTGTTGACGATTGACCCATCACTTTATGTACATATCAAGCATGCGGCAACAACCTTTGATTTATGGATCAAGTTAAAGAATATGTTCAATGATACCGGCTACACAAGAAAAATTGGATTGTTGCGGAAACTCATAAACATACGACTTGACAATTGTGAATCGATGACCCAATATGTAACGGAAATTGTAGAAACAAGTCAAAGACTACAAGGGACAGGTTTCAAAATTACCGATGAATGGGTTGGAGCATTAATGTTAGCAGGATTACCCGAAAAATATGCTCCTATGCTGATGGCTATAGAACATTCGGGTATTGATATAAATGCCGACGTCATAAAAACAAAGTTGATGGATATGTGTACAGATGTTGGTACTAGTTCCAGTCCGGAGAGTGCTTTTGCTGTTCAAAAGAACACACATCATAAGAAATGGGGCAAAAATAAATTTGACCAGAAACAATCGACGGAAGGAACGTCAACGTCTAAAGCTGTCAAAGTAATTAAATGCTATAGATGTAAAGAAACCGGTCATTATCTAAACCAGTGTCCACATTCAGTAAACAGCAAAAGAAAACAGTCCAACGCCTTTAATGCTATTTTCTTGAGTGGAAGGTTCAACTGCGAAAGTTGGTACATAGATAGCGGGGCTAGTAAACACATGACAGGAAAAAAAGATTATGTTGTGAATCCATCACATGATTGTGAAACCAAGGAGATAATTGTTGCAAACAAAACACGTGTCCCAGTGCTGTGTTCTGGTGATGTAAACATTGTTACAGTTGTAAATGATGTAGAATATGACATCACAGTTTCAGATGTATTGTGTATACCCAGTTTGACGACAAACTTGCTTTCAGTGAGTCAGTTAATTGAGAATGGCAATAATGTGACCTTTGAAGGAAAATTTTGCTATATTTACAATCAACAGAGTACTCTAGTTGGGAAGGCAGAATTAGTAGAGGGTGTATACAGATTATATACTAAGAAATCAGAACAGTTGTTGGCAGCCACAGCTAAGGTATCGAGTGCAACTTGGCATCGTCGATTGGGACATATCAACAGTACTAGCTTGAACAAAATGAAGAACGGAGCTGCAGAAGGTATTTCGTACACAGATAAAGCAGATATAGACAAATCTAAGTGTGCTGTTTGTTGTAAGGGAAAGCAAGCTAGACTACCTTTTCAGGTAAGCTTGACTAAAACCCAGAATATTTTAGAACTGATACACTCAGATGTTTGTGGCCCGATGGAAAATGTGTCCATTGGAGGATCCAGGTACTATGTATTATTTGTGGATGACTACAGTAGAATGGCCTTTGTGTACTTCATGAAAACAAAGTCTGAAGTGTTTAAGTTTTTTAAAGATTTTCAGTCAATGGTTGAAAAACAGACTGATAAGAAAATTAAAATTCTTAGAACAGACAATGGTGGTGAGTTCTGCAGTCAAGACTTTGAAAGGTATCTGAAACAACAAGGGATAATTCATCAGAAAAGTAATGCCTATACACCGCAGCAAAATGGTGTATGTGAAAGGATGAATAGTTCATTAGTTGAAAAGGCAAGATGTTTAATTTTTTGATGCTGATTTACCTAAAAAGTTTTGGGCAGAAGCCATAAATACATCTGTATATCTCAGGAATCGGTCAGTTGTCACTGCATTAAAAGATATGACTCCTTATGAAGTCTGGACAAGAAAAAAACCGGACTTAAGTAATGTGCGTATTTTTGGTAGTAAAGTTATGATGCACATACCAAAAGAAAAACGCTTAAAATGGTATATGAAGGCAAAGGAACTTATCTTGGTTGGCTGTGCAGACAATGTGAAGGGATATAGGGTTTATAACCCAGAAAATAACTCTGTCACGATTAGTAGAGATGTTATTATAATGGAAAAAATAAAAAGTACAGTGGATATTCCTATTGAGTGCAATGTTTCAGTGGAGGAACAGAGCGAAGAAGAGGAAAAATTAGATGACCAAAATATAATGGATATTACACTCGAGGACGCTTTAAATGGACCTGAAAGTAATTTTTGGAAAGCAAGTATGGAACAGGAATTAGAATCGTTTAAGAAGAATGATGCTTGGGAGCTTGTGGATAAACCTAGTGACTCTACAATAGTGCAAAGCAAGTGGGTATTTAAAAAAAAATATGACAGTGTTGGTAACGTGCGTTATCGTGCTCGCCTAGTAGCAAAAGGTTTTTCACAGAAAGCTGGTATAGACTATCATGAAACTTTTTCACCTGTGCTTCGTTATACTACTTTAAGATTGTTATTTTCTTTAGCAGTCAAACTAGATTTAGATATACGCCATCTTGATGTTACTACAGCCTTTTTAAATGGTTTTTTGAATGAGTCTGTGTACATGCAAAAACCTGTATTTTTTAAGGATTGTAAAGGTGATGATAATAAAGTATTGAAGCTTAAACGCGCCATCTATGGTCTCAAACAGTCTTCACGTGCTTGGTACCAGAGAGTAAATGATTACTTGGTATCATTAGGCTATATGAAATCTAAGTATGAACCTTGTTTATTTACAAAGTTTGAAGGAAATGTCAAAGTAATAATAGCTCTATTTGTTGATGATTTTTTTTATCTTTTATAATTGTAAAATGGCGACTAGTCAGTTAATACAAGACTTGAGTAGCCAATTTCAAATTAAAGATTTGGGTCAAATTAAGCAATGTTTAGGCTTAAGAGTTAATATGCATGAAAATGTCATAACTGTTGACCAAGAACAATATGTAGAGAGCTTGTTGAAAAGATTTAACATGACACATTGTAAAAGTGCAGAAACTCCTATGGAAATTAATTTGCGATTGAAAGAATCCAATAGTTTTTGTGAAAAGAAATTTCCATATAAACAGTTGATTGGTAGCTTAATGTAGTCTTAACCAGACCAGATATAGCTTACAGTGTATGTTATTTAAGTCAATTTAATAATTCATATGACGATACTCACTGGCAGCATTTAAAAAGAATTTTAAAATATTTAAGTGGTACTAAAAATTATGGTCTTGTTTTTACTAAATATGCTGATGCGGGTTGGGCTTCAGATGCAAAGGATAGGAAATCTTTTTCTGGTTATTGTTTCAAGTTATCTGGTACTGTTGTTTCTTTTGAATGTAGGAAACAAAGAAATGTAGCACTATCATCAACGGAAGCTGAATATATATCCATGTCAGAAGCCAGCAAAGAGGCTATCTATTTAAAGAATTTATTGTTTGAGATTCTAGGTAATTCAGAGACGATTACTCTGTATAATGATTGTCAAAGCGCACAAAAGCTTATTTTGAATCCAGTATACCATAGAAGATCCAAACATATAGACGTAAGATATCATTTTGTGAGAGAGGCAGTTGCAAATAAATTTATCAATGTTGATTATTTAGAAACAAGCGAAATGCCAGCAGATATTTTTACAAAAAGTCTAGGGTCTTTAAAGCATAAATATTTAAGAAAAAAGCTTGGTGTAGTATCTATTTTAAAGTGTTTTTAGTTTTGTTAAGTGGAGGTGTTAATATGGTAACAAAACTACACACATCAAAAGTGTCTAGGGATCAAGCATTTTTATGCGGATTTCTTGAGATTGAGATGTGGCTTTGTAATAAATTTATGATTTTATAAATTTATATGGATCCTTTTTGGTGCATTTCATAATTTGAATCAGGAACTGTGAATCAAATTCGAGTAAAAGATGAAAATCAGCTGTCAATATTTTCCCTATAAAAACATACAACGCATTGAAGACATTATTAGTGCTACTGTTTCCCTACTACTGATTAAAACCAACGTTATTATGGAGCGGCGACGTCATTTAAGCAGGGAAGAAATGCTCAGAGCCGTGGGAATGATAGAAGCTGGTTCCCGGCAACGTACTGTGGCTTTAGCTCTGAATACAAGTCAGAGTGTTATCAGTCGACTTTGGACACGTTACCGAAGCACTGGTACCGTGGCTGAGCGCCATGGAGGACGGTATCGCTGCACCACACGGAGACAAGACCGATACATTCAAATCTTAACTCGAAGAGCTCCAACAATAACCGCCATGATGTTAGCCGTGAGGCTTCATCACTCTTCAGGGAACTTAATTAGCGACCAAACAGTCAGAAACCGCTTGCATGAAGTGAACCTTCATTCCCGAAGACCGCTACGGGTACCACCTATAGCAATGCACAATCGTAGGATTCGATATCAATGGGCTCTTGAACACAGAAATTGGGCAGAAGAACAATGGCGTTTCGTGTGCTTTTCTGATGAGTCTCGTTTTGGTATGAGACCGGATACAAGACGTATACGACACTGGAGAACCCCTGGACGCCAACAGCGATTAAAATAATGCCAGGAAGTCCATCCTTATAGTGGTGGAACCATCATGGTATGGGCGGGTATTTGGATCGGCGGAAGAACTGAGTTGATTTGGATCAGAGGCAACCTCAACGCTCAAATTTATGCTGAAACGATTGTATCAGACGTCATCGTTCCTCTACAAGTGCAAATCGGTCCCTTATTTCAGTTAATGCATGATAATGCACGACCGCACACCGCAAGAGTTGTAAGACAGACTCTCGCCGCAGCTAACATCAATGTCCTGCCCTGGCCTGCTCAGTCGCCAGACTTGAACCCGATTGAGCATGCATGGGATATGCTACAGAGAAGAGCTCTGCCGAATATGGAGGGTATCCAGTCGCAAGAAGACCTTTTTTTGTTGTTGCAACGAACATGGGCGGCCATTCCACAGCGTGATTTGGATGAACTCATTTTGAGTATGCCAAACCGATGTTCTTGTGTTGTTAGTGTTCGCGGTAGAAACACGGATTATTAATTGTTTAAGTTACCCAATAAAATTTTAGAGAAAACTGTTATTTCAGTCTTTTTTTCGAACTTTTGTGTTAGTGGTTCAAATGTCAAATATCCCTTTATTAGGAAAATGGCAAATTTCTTTATTAATGCAAAGGTGACTTGGTTTATCGTTACTGTGACAAACGAAAACACTTTATTTGATGAATCCATCAAGAAAATTTTAATTAATATCAATCAGGAGAAAAGTTATTGCAAAAATATATGTTGATCCCTAGACACTTTTGATGTGTGTATGTAGAAATAAAGTACTGGCGACATGTTTTATATTGACATAGGTTTGTGAGTACATAATAAATCATCTATTGTAAACGTCACTGCGTATATTATTGACATTATTGACGTACGTAGTGCGGTGACACGTTTGTTATATTTGAATGTAAGGAAAATAAGTAAATAAAAATTTAGAATCAATCTTTAGAGTATTATATTTTGAGTAAAAACCCTTCCAATATCTTTTGATATCATGAAAAGAAGGCATGCCCTTAGTAGGTATACAATATGTAAAGAAAACCCTGTCCGATCCGTGAAGGTAGGTATTGTTAGTTATCGATAACTGATTCTATTAATGCCCACAAAGCTGGGCTAAACTTAAAAAAAAAATCCCCCTAAAAAATAAATATTATTTCGCAAGAAGAGGTAACTTAATACATGTGCAGTAGGCAATCAATGCGCGGACGACGGGGGACAGGGTACGCGGCACGTGGTGGCATCGCTTATAATAATACCGTCAAAATGGTGTTGGCACTTTTCAAAAATTACCAAAGTTTGGGGAAGTTGGAATTAATTCGCGGGAAAAAAGACTGTTTCAAAATTCATTAGTATTGTTCCTATGATGATTACGTAAAATTTTGTTTTACATTTGGTCATGTGTTTACCTAACCTTTATTATCCTTATGGGTCGGACAGGGGTTTTCTATACGTATTGTATTTATATATGTATCAATTCCATTAGATGTTGTTTAGCTTAAAAAAATTGTCACAATACACCTGTTTGTTCACAGCAATATTGCTCGCAATCCAGAGAATCTATCGTTTGTCAGACGAAACTTTAAGTAGCCCACTCTTTATATATAAATGGACAAAATACCTGAGATCCACAAAATACATAAAGTTAGCGCTGAAAACGTCTTGAAATATGAATAAAATATCTCAGGACGGGTTTGCAAGAAATAATTTCAATTGAAATTAGCATAAGTAATGTTTTCTTATTCTCGACAGCCTCCGTGGCGTAGCGGTAGGGGACGCAGCCGCTGCGCAAGGTGGCGCGGGTTCGATCCCCGCACAGTGCAAGTATTTGTATGCATGAATATGAATATTTGCACTGGTCTGGTCGTGCCTCGGAAAGCAGGTTAAGCCGTTGGTCCCTGTTGCCATACGAACATCTAATGGCAGCCGTTACGGGTTGTTGGAGCCCTCAAATCGTCGCCTTCGGGTTGTAATGGTCAGACGGCAGTCGCTTCACGGAAAATGTCGAAGTTTAGCCATATCAGCAGTTGGAGTGGTAAAGCGGACCCCAGACTCCAAAGCTGAAAAAGGCTTCGGATGCGACTGGGATTAACGCTGTGATGATAATGAACGTTTTCTTATTCTATGAGTTCCGTTTTATTTGAGAAGTTTTCCAAAAAATTCTAGATAGATGTTTCAAAACTCCTCATGGCTTATGAAATTGTTATTATAGCTTTTCTTTCACAGGTGGTAAATCGGTTTATAGTAAAAGGGTCGGTCCACAAACACAGACGGTTCATCACTAACTGTGATTTACGGCAATGCTTAGTAATAATACCCTCCAGACAGATTTCGGTCATGGTGACCAATCTTAATAGAGCTTAGCCAGTTACGTAGGAGATCATATATTGCACTACTGTGTGCGTAAGCGGAGGTGCATTCTCTGTTCCTTTACTCTCATCCATACTAATATTATAAATGCGAAAGTATCTCTGTCTGTCAGTCTGTCCGGCTTTCACGCCTAAACTACTGAACTGATTGTAATGAAATTTGGTACACAGATAGTCTAGAGCCTGAGAAAGGACATATGGTATAAAACATCCCGCTATGACCAATAGGAGCAGAGCAGGAACAAAAAATGTTAAGAAAACGGGAGCAGACGCCGACGTACATATTGCTCCCAATATTTTATCAGGCGCTTATTTTATATCAACTGAGCTCTTTCTGTTCGAAGCTTACGCGGGTGAAACCGTGGGGCACAGCTAGTACTCTAATAAAGCATAACCAGGGTGAGATGAGCCGATCGATTCTATAAAACTCCTTTCACGCCATGAAAAGTTAGGTGAAATATTCCATCATTGGACGACCGGTCGTACGGCGAGTATCCACCCTTAAGTTGCTGACACCACTACGATCCGGACGAAGCGTTTCGCCTTGTCTGATTACAATTTAAGTGTCTTTAAGGCTATAGTGAAAAGGCTCTTAATAAATTAGCGCGCTTGACCATCAATGATTGCATCACTGCTTACCATCAGGCGGGATTGCGGTCAAGCACTAGTTTATAAGTATACAGAGTGGTGCTGATAATACGACAATAAATGAAAACACGGACAGTGCTGGTTCATAGGAATAATCCTAAACGATAGAAAAAAACTTAGCAACAAAAATAAAAAATAAATAAAATTTCAAACTAAATTGCATAAAATTGGAAAGGGAATAGAACAGCCTTTAAAATATTGATTCACTGACTTCCTATCGGCGGCGACAGCGCGATCCTGCATCAACCAGCTTTTTTCGCGCCATTATTATTAAAGTTTAGTACCGCTGGATGCGGCGGTCATTAACCTCTAAGCGCTTCCATATCAACATGTACATCATGTAGAAAATGTGAAAAATGAAAAATAATTTCCTGTGACTAAACTAATGGATATATTTATATGATTTTTTATGATTTGTTGAAGTAGACGATGTTTAATTAATTGTCGTACCGTTATCACCACTTTGTATTTAAAAAAAAATGAGCTTAGAGAGCTGTCAATTTCTAAAATAAGTTTTCAACTAATGAGAGGGATTGACACGATTGGCTCCTCCATTGCCCAGACACCAGTGGGTGTCTTCAGTTAAATGCGCTATTCACACCCTTCTAACCATTATCATAACGCAGATAGTCCATCCATTATGCCTTTGGTATTCCTTTACATATAAGTCCTTAAACATTCACCCTTAATTTTCCTGCCAAGACTTTGTGAAGGCATTGTGTAAGTTTTAAACATAGCTCAATTTCTAAGCAACTTGCATTCTATCTAGTCCGGGTATTACATCATAATCTAGTTCAACCATCCTCGTTTGATTTAGCCGTTAATGCCGCAGAATCAATACACAGCATCCAAAGATAATACACGAATTCATACGAATGGTTCGTGTAACAATAACAAAATGATTTTGTATTATATGGGTTTGAATCAAGTTTTGAGGCCGTTGGTAAGATTTACAGGTAGCATAGATGGTCCTCGGTGTGACGCTGGTTTCAATTTTGGAAGACTAAATTCTTAGCGGGATGGGTTGGACTCGTTTTACAAGAACTGATTCTTCAGAAGCTTGACTGATTCAACACAACAGAGAAGTGGATGAAGTGTATATGCCGTACATGAGGATATCACAGGCTTTTAATTCTACTATACCACTTCGTCGTCCACCGTGGCGCAGCGGCCAGGGCATGGTAGAAAACGATCTTTTCTTGATAGGCTTGGGTCTTGGATGTTTATCTATATATGTATCTATTATAAATATAGTGTCGTTGAGTTAGTATCCCATAACACAAGTTTCGAACTTACTTTGGGGCTAGCTCAATCTGTATGATTTGTGCGTATATATTTATTTTAATATTATAAGCGTGAAAGTTTGTATGGATGTATCTTCTCAAAAGTTCATGAATGTTTGTGCACTATTAATGCGAAGCCACTGGCTCCTAAGATACAAGATCTTACTAGTTTAGGTGTCAGGGCTAAAAAAAATGTTTTTGACCGTACTTTACTTGTCTCTCTTTAACTATTTTTGCTTACTATAACTGTTCTCCAAATCGTTATATTGTCAAACAATTATATGGATAATAAACGTATTATAAAGAAAAACTATTAAACGGGTTTGGGAATTTGGTACTTACATGGTTGATAACGAGGAATAACATTAAGGACAGTTTTTTATCCAGATACTCCCACGGAATCGCAACTTATGCAAGCAAACCCTCAGTGCGTAAGCAACTAATAAAGTAAATTCATCATTAACCTTTTTATCATCCAAGTCCTGGGCACATATCTCCTCTTATACAGAGAAGGATTGAGCGTAATCACCACGCTTGCTCAATGCGGGTTGGCGATTTCCAGATTTCCTCAAGATGTTTTCTCTCACCTTTTAATCATTCATTGGTGTCCAAGATATACTTAGACTACATATAACTTAGAAAAGTTACCCGAACCCGCACACTCATACTTGAGAGGCTGGTGTTTTAATCACTAGGCCACCACGACTGTGTGAATTAATAATCATAAATTAATTTGTTTAGTTATTGTATTTTTAAATACCGCATATGTTTTATACCAAGGGAATGTTTTTCTGACATTACTCGGCTGTTTGATCATTAACTTATTTAAATTTGAATGACGTAAAAATATTTCTAATTAGTCACAATGGAACTTCATCTCGTTGTAATATAATGACCTTACCTCCTCGAGATAAGACTTATATTGCAATGACTTAATAATGGCTTTAAGTAAAACCAGTCTCATAATTCTCCCGTCTAAGCCCTGCCATACAACAAACAAAGTGTGTACAAGACAACTGTCGCTAGCTGGAAACCGAGTATAAGCCCCGCACGATGATATTGCGATGGAACCTTGTCACAATAACAGCTTTGTGACGTCATCTGTCACACGAAAGGACAGCTAGCAAAAGAATGTTAAATGCAAAATTATAGTTTATTAATTTTGCATTTAACATTCTTTCGGGTTAAGGATTTATTTGTATTTTATAATTTTATTATACATACACATACCTACTCATCCATATTCTGACAAATAAACTTTCATTATTAAAAATTCAAGGAAATAATTCTTGTAGACGTAAGAAAAATATACTTATTCGTATATCTTTCTTACATGTTTATTAACTTTTGCTAACTACATTTCTGTTAATTTGTGAGCGGGAATTAAACCAGAGTACCAAATAACACCAGGATAGTATGTAAAATTTTTTTTATATATAATTCAATATAATCTTACCCTATTTATTCAATTCCACTCATACAGTCTTCCTAATCAGAACGGCTTTCTGTGTCTGTCGTTTCCGATTCACTGTCGTCTGCCGTATTTATGATAAATAACTCGTCAGTTATTCGATCTTTTTTCCAATATTCCTCTTCAAGCCGTTTAACATGATTGACTTCCTTTCGCCAGTCATCTGGAGTTATTGACGCCAACGCCTCCAATGTCAGAGCTTCAATGCGATTTTCCAACTGCTCCACATTTTTTTCTGACACCCTCATCTTTACCAGGTTCCAGATGTACTCAATGGGGTTGAGGTCGCAGTTGTAGGGTGGTAATCTAACGACCTCATGGCCATTGGCAGCTAATAAATTGACAATTTTATAATTTTTCGGCGGTCTGTGCCGTTTAATTAATAAATACAGTTCAGGTTTTGTACTGTCGTTGGGAAAGTCGATGTTGTGAGCTTGTAGCCACTCAACCATCAACTGTTTTTTATTGTTCATACTTGGTGGCCTATTCTCTTCCCTACTGTGATAAGGGGCGTTGTCCATCACAATTATGGAGTTGCGTGGTATGTTGGGTACTAATTTTTCTGTAAGCCACTTGGTGAAATTCTCAACATTCATTTGATCATGGTAATCCCCCGTTTTGGTGTCTGCTTTAAACATTAAAAGGGCATTGTCAACAAAACCGCTTTCACTTCCCGCGTGAACTATTATCCATCGGCGGCCGGGGCTGTCGTTCCGTCTCACTCCGACATCGGTTGCTGTTTGCCAACATTTTTTTACCGTGTAGTGTGCGTGTATCTACGTTTCGTCGAGATAAATAACGGGTCTTTTGTTATTAGCAAGCGAGTCATTTTCTTTCATACGTCATAAATATCTAGCCCTCCACGCTTGAATTTGGGGTCTTTCAATTAGAGCCAGTCTTTTAGTGGTAGCATCGTTTAAATTGGTAGCCTAAATCACATTTAATTATTTTTCTTAATGTAGTTTCACTATTGGTATAATTAAGGTCTAATTTTGAAGCCGCCAAGATTTTGCGCATTGTGGGTATTTCTCTCCTCACCGTATACATTGAATGTATAATATTTCTTAAAGCTGTTAAGGAAAACCCGTCGAAATATTCCTTCTTTTGTCTTTTTCCTTTAGTAGGAGTTCTCATTTTGCTGCCACTGGCTGTTGCCGACTCATGCTCTCGTCGCAATTTAGTCACAGTATTTTTTTGCAACGCCTGTGGCACATGCCACACGCTCCGTGACTTTGGTTTAGCTGTTGCTTCGGTATTAAAATGTCCTCAGTAGTGTCCGAAGTACTTTTTAAAGCACGGTTTATACTTTCAAGAACTAACTTACAGTCCTCTTTTTCTTTAACAAAATAATTGTCCACTTTAATTATAATTTCACGAGCACGATTGTGAATTAATTTCTTACTCATTTTAACGAGTAACAGCTAACAAAACTAAACAACAAAACTCAAGAACAACAATAAAACAGGATAACAAAAACAAAAAACTAACAAAATATTCGATGTGCGTAAGTGGGTAAGCGCGGACTGAACTTGCGAACGGTACTGACGGTGCGAGGTCGACTACGTCACCAAGATGGCCGCCGATCGCAATATCATCGTGCGGGGCTAGTAATAAGCATAACAACGGTGACGTCACTCTTCGTGAGGTACTTATACAATGCGTAAGTACAGTCAAAAGTAAGTATATAAAACATTTAGAGGGGAGTTTTCGTAAATTATCAACTGGAAGAGAGTTTGTCACTTCATTGAAATGCGAGGCGGCAGAAGACAGCTCACTCCACGCTCTCACGGTCAGATGGTTACAGTTGCACGCATTCTGTAGTTTCTGCCTATTCCCACGGAAAGATGAAGCGAAGCGGAGAGAGAGAGAGAGAGAGAGAGTCAGGCTGAGAGAGTCAGGCAGAAAGACAGGCAGAGTCAGAGAGAGAGACAAAGAGGCAGAGAGAGATATGTACGCCGAAAGAGAATCATAATCAAGTAAAAGCCAATTTTTTTAGTCAATCACTGACACACACACAGACATAGCTCTGTAACTGTTACAATTTCACCAGTAAACCGATTTAAGACGCGTTCCGGGAAATTTTCCCTAATACAGTTACATAAGGTTGGGAACAAACGCAATAAGTGAGGAGATTTATATACGTTAATGCATAAAATTTGTTGTTTCATAAATCTGTGCTTACATACTTGTTGATATGTTGTTATGAGATGTCGAATATTAGGTATACAGGTTATGTACTATTTTTTTACTACTCTTTACAACTCTACTCTTCGCCTGTGCTCCAGGCTTTGGAGACCGTGTTGACTGTAGTGTAGGGATACCGGATGGAGTCTTTATTTTTAATCGTTCTCCCACTCTAGGAATTACTCTTGTATCATGGGTGCGTTTACAAACATTTCAACTCAAATACACAAACAAGATACTGTTTAAGTTGCACTACAACATAATTTATAACTTAAACGGAATCCGTAGAACGTTTAGTAGTGAAAATGATTTCAAGTTTTATTTATGGGACAAATGAGCTAGCGGTAAAAATATACTTATAATTCATAGGCACATTTAATTAAAAGCCTATATTATCCGTGATGGTGCAAGCCTTGAAGAAACTCACACTTTAAAAACAACACCAAAAATACTCATTTTGGACTGCATTTTCCTTCATCGGATTTTTCTCATACACACTTCACAAACTAGATATTGTGCAAACAGTTCAGACCCTTAATTCCAATTTTGTAGAACACAGATCTAAGCCTAAAACCCTGACAGAACCATTGTAGTCCAGCACAACGTTTTCAACATTCCAGCCTTTAGTTAAACTCCTAGGAGAGGTCAGAGCAGCCTGGTCGAACCATCATGATATTTTATTACCCGGCCAAATCAAATAAAATCAAAAGTCATTTATTCAAATTAGGCTGAGCATCAGAACTTTTTGAACGTCAATATTACATTAAAAGACAGTCCCCCAAAACGCCCGCCCTTCGCAAAGCATTCCTTCTCAGCGACTTGAGCTGAATATCGTAGCAAAATAAACAATCAATCTATATTGGCGCTAGAAATGGAGGTGTGTGCACGGAATATGAATTTACAACGAGGTTTGTTTTTATCTTTTTGGGCTATTGGTAGAAGTAGACTTAGGTTATTTTTTTATACGTCAGAATAACTGAAAATATGATGACGACGTCTACTGAGTCAGTTGCTAAGGTCTTCGTTAATAATTCGGAGAAAAACGGACATTTAAGAAAGGTCTTCTCTATAGAGTTTCTTCTCCGTTCTTCTTTATAAATACCTATTACAGTTTAGAATTGGCAACATGCTGCATTACTGACTAACCTACTTCCGGACAGCGCGATAGTGCCTGTAAACGAAACCATTTACAAAATAGACGATTTTAATAAATGCTATTATTGCTATTTATTTAAACTATTTTTTGAAGTTGAATGGAATGAGCTATAAAGAAAGTAATTCTCAACTTATAGTACAATTTTTTTTTATTATCTATATTATAAACTAGCGCTTGACCGCAATCCTGCCTGATGGTAAGCAGGGACGCAATCGTTGATGGTAAAGCGCACTAGTTTATTAAGAGCCTATTCACTCTAGCCTTGAAGACACTCAAATTGTAGTCCGACGGAAACACCGCCGCTGGCAAATTGTTCCAGTCCCTCGATGTACGTGGTATAAAGGAGAAGGCGAAACGCTTCGTCCGGATCGTAGTGGTGTTAACAACGTAAGGGTGGAAACTCGCAGTACGACGGATCGTCCGATGTTGGAACGGAGATGGGGGAATTAATCATGCAATTCCCTCGCACACTCCCCAAAATGCATACTATAGAACACCAGAAGGCTGGCTACTCTACGCCTGTGCTCTAAGCGTTGGAGATCATCTCGAGTTAAATCAGGGTCACCAATCAGCCTCTTCGCACGCCTCTCCACTGAATCCAAAGTGGCCAGGTGACACTTAGCAGTACCAGCCCAAATGTGGCTGCAGTACTCCACACACGAACGGACCTGTGCTTTGTACAACATTAGATAGTGCCTGTAAATGAAACCATTTACAAATTAGGCGATTTTAATAAATGCCAAGGCATTATTTAAATTATTGTTTGAATTTGAATGGAATGAGCTACAAAGAAAGTAATTATATTGCTAACAAACTACAAAGGGATAGATTTTCAGATATTTTCGAGTTGATTATTACTTGCGTGGTTTTTACATCAGTATAAAATTAAAGCTACTGTAAATCATCATTATATATGAGTTCATATAATCGTCTTTTTTTACAATGCATAAACATGTGAGCTATCACGCCTTTTATACCTGGCGCTTTTATTTAGATAATAAGTTTTTACTTATTACATTTCCATTTTAATGTCTTTTTTTTTGATTTGCTGGTCTTGTGGCGTGGCTAGCTGGCTGGTAAATAATTTCATTTTACGTTGTGTTGTGTGAACATTTGGTGTATTGGACCCGGCGGACCGGCACATCACAACCGTTGCACCCCATCGGAACATCACTTACGGCTTCACCAGACATTATGCCGGAACACAACGAATCGCTTGGCGGCAAGACTTTGTCGATGGATGGTAATTTCTGCCGGCAGCCGATATTATAACCTACCACCAAGTAGGTAGGGTTTAAATATTATTTAGGCGAGCAGAGTAACTAATTATAATAAACTAGCTTTCCGCCCGCGGCGGAATATCAAATTTTTCTGGGATAAAAAGTACTCTATCATTTAATCCGGACTTCTAACTTTACGTCTACAAAATTGCAAAGCAATCGGTTCAGTACTTACAGCGTGAAAGCAGAACAAACAAACAAACAAACTCACTTTCCCATTTATAATATTAGTATGTTTATAATAAATCGCTCTAAGTCCTACATTGTCATAGATCGTTATAATATTGTATATATAGTGATCGTGCTAACAAATACAATAAGATTTACGATGCCTATAGACAAATTATTATTTTGCCTCATACCAATGTAAATGATTTTATTGGCTTGCCAAACGGAATCAGGTCTCGAGCAATCATTTGTATAAATAGTACTGTTTTCTTTAGTACAATTGGCACGTATTAGAACACAGAAACGTAGGCGTTAATGTCATATGGGAATTAATGATGACGAAATGGGTGATAGAATTTAACCTATAACTACAACTTAGGTTTAGAATTGCTAGGCGTAGTATGGAGAGAGATTGATGGATGGAATGTGTGAAGGATGATATGGCTAAGAAGGGGGTGACTGCCGAGATGGCTGTTGATAGGGATGTATGGAAGCGATAGACGTGTTGCGCCGACCCCAAATGAATAGGGATGAGGGCAGGAGAATAATGATGAATAATGAGTATGGAGAGAGTTATCAAAATCAAAATTGTTTATTTCAAATTAACCATCCGTTGGTGCTTGTGAAAAAAAGTGAAGCTAAATTGCACGTTCTAAAGTGTAGATCTCTATGGAGAAGAACGTGCAAGAAACTCCATGGACACTCTTTTAAAATCATAATATATGGGTTATATTTCTTCGTTACATATTTATGTTGCTTCTATCATGTCAGCACAATGTATAATTATAAAAAATAACGAAAAGATAGAAAATTAATTAAGCCCACTGGCAGCTAAGAGATGACCAGTCTCCACTGACGGCTCCCGTTCACGAGCATGACGCGCGCATCAGCCTCACTTAGCTCAACCATTTTGAAGGGAACCAAATGACCCAACAACACGCGCCACCATCAGCAAGACATTTGAGTGAGCATGACAAACTCTCAACTGCCATGCTCGTAATGTCAAACAAGTTATATATATATAAAAAAAAAACAAACCATAGTCCATGGTGCCTCACATTCACAAACTTGAAAAGTGCTTGAGTTTCCTCCATATAGTGACTTGCTTTGAGTTCCCTCCCTATAAGGGTAGAAGGAATTCAAAGTAAAGCTCACAAGCATAAGAAATATCAGCCTGTATTGCTGCCATTGCTGAGACAGAGGTTCCTTCTCTGTAAGGAGAATTGGCTAAAAAACCACCACAAATCCCAAAACGGATTTATCAAATTTTAAAAAAGCATTATGTTCAATCATTTGCAAGTTTTGATTTTGGCAAAGGCTATACAATATGTAAAGAAAACCTCGTACGATCCACAAGGATAATAAAGGTTAGGTAATCACATGACCAAATAAAATATGAAATTTTACATAATCATCATAGTAACAATACTAATAAATTCTTCGAACTTCCCCAAAATTTGGTATTTTTAAGAAAAGTGATAAACACCATTTTCGTCGCCGCGTGCCCTACCCCTGCCCTGCCCCTCTTCGACCGTGCATGTATTGCCTACCGCACATGTATTTGGTTACTTCCTTTTGCGAAATAATATTTATTTTATAATATTTTAGCCTGGCTTTGTAGGAATTAGTAGAATCAGTTATCGATACCTAACAATACCTTCACGGTTCGGACAAGGTATTTTACATATTGTATGATTTTTTTTAAACCTTACGTTAGACCGCGATACCCGCCTGATGGTAAGTAGTTATGCAATCGTTAATGGTAAAGCGCGTTAATTTATTAAAAGCCTATTGAAAATTCTGTTAGGATCTTTAGGAACCAAGCAGAAAGGAGTTTAGAAACCCCATTTCTTTTTTGTCAATATCTGGGATTGTAGCTCTATATAGATCGTCAGTTGTTTGGTTAAAGAGCCGTTCTAAGCCTTAACACGACGTGACACTGTGACGTGTGAGAGTGTATTGTTGTGTTTCCATTGAACGAACGAATTGATGGTTATTGACGTCTTGAGGACGCTGCGATATTCTGAGGGTTGTGTGGCTTAATTTGCTATTGGTTGTTCGTGATAGTTTTTTTACTTAATTTAAATTGAATGTGTAAGGTTTTTATTATATGCCTGATAACGATATGATTACGATATATAAGTCGTGGTGGCCTATTGATTAAAAGATGAGCCTCTCAAGTATAAGTGTGCGGGTTCGAGATCCGGTCAGGCAAGTACCAGTGTAAATTTTCTCTTTTATATGTACTTTCTAAGTATATCCTGGACAACAATGACTGGTTACAAGGTGAAGGAAAACATGTTGAGGAAACCTGGACTTTAAGTCTGAAAACGCCAACCCGCATTGAGCGTGGTGAATACGCTCAATCCTTCTCTGTATGAGAGAAGACCTGTGCCCAGCAGCGGGACGGTAAAAGGTTGACGATGATAATGATGATGCCTGATTACTATGGAAAAATGCTCTTTTGCTCTTTAGAAACACCCTCACAAAATCCAACTTGATATTTAAAGCCTTGCTAAAGGGTTTTTTAATTTCTGATTAATTGTTGTTTGTTAAATTTTTCGCTAATAATAATGTAGACAGTCTTTGTTCAGAATTTTTGGGAAAAAAAAGCTTGGTAATATCTTTGATATTACCAAGCTTTTATTTCGTCTAATCATTAAATCGTGCATTCATTATTCAAATGTTTAGTGTTGTAGGTAATCAATGCTATGTAAAACAAGAAAGTAGTTCAAAATTAACACTGGGCAACCTGGGAGTCGACCTTAAGATCTCATGCTCATCCCAACAGTTTCCGACCACTAGATGATTGTAGCTGTCATCCTTATATAAAGGTTCTAGAAACACATACCACCAAACAACCGAACAAGATAAGAATATTATAAAAAACATACACCACATGTTTCATCATCAACCTTTTTATCGTCCCACTGCTGGGCACAGGTCTCCTCTCATACAGAGAAGGATTGAGCGTGATCACCACGCTTGCTCAAGGCGGGTTGGCCATTTCAGACTTAAAGTCCAGGTTTCCTCAAGATCTTTTCCTTCACCTTCAGTCATTGGTGTCCAAGATACACTTAGAAAGTACATATAACTTTAGAAAAGTTACATTGGTACTTGCCTGACCTGGAATCAAACCCGTGCACTCATACTTGAGAGGCTGGTGTTTTAATCACTAGGCCACCACGACATCACCACATGTTTATTATTAATATGTATAAAACATTATAACGTGAAACTTTTGCAACCGTTCCCACCCGGCCAAAGAAACAAGTCGAAGCTTCTGGACCATCCTAGAAGCTTCCTTTAAATATATGACGCGCGCTCTTTTGTTCTTAAAAGGGATCGTCGGACGTCCGTAAACGGAACTGTGTACCACATACGTGTTAAATTTTACTTACCTCTATCTTCATCCGATACTCTAATTGTACATATAACTATATATTTTTTTTTATATAAATTATAAACTAGTGCTTGACCGCAAATCCGCCTGATGGTAAGCAGTGATGCAATCGTTGATGGTAAAGCGCGCTAGTTTATTAAGAGCCTATTCGCTCTAGCCTTGAAGACACTTAATTTGTAGTCCGACGGAAACACCGCCTGGCAAATTGTTCCAGTCCCCCGATGTACGCGGTATAAAAGATGAGGCAAAACGCCTTGTCCGGATCGTAATGTGGTAATGTAAAAACATTGTTTCTTTTATTATTAAATTAGTTATACTGATTGTAGGAGAAAATTGAAGTTACATTACACTCCACTTTCGTTTTTCCATTTTCGTGTGATGAAAATGGAAAAACTTACGAAAATGGATAAAGTACAAGCAAAAACTTTATACGTTACTAATTAAAAAAAAACGTTACAAACGTTAAAAATTTTCATTTTTGTAAGTTTTGACTGTACAGCTAAAGTATGACAGTATTTAAAAAAAAAAAATTGCCCCACACTACTAATTTCTCCTGTACCGTGGGTCGTGTGTTTAACGTTGTTTCAATTATTTTTTAGAACAAAAATAACTGACATTAAATATGACAGTAAACTATTCTGAACAAACTACTTTCACAGGTAATGCGAATTAATTGAGTGAAACATTATATGAACTGTTCCTCCGTACGGCACGTTACGAAATTTCGTTTCAGTGCGGTTAGCGAAAGTGCCCGAGTGTTGTTCGCGGAAGTGCCATTCAAATGAGTGCTCTAAGTGGAATACCTCAATTTTCTATTATTATTTTCTCGGTGGTAGGTCATAACATCGGTTGCCGGCAGAAGTTACCACCCACCAGACAAAGTCTTGCCGTCAAGCGAATCGTCGTGTTCCGGCATGATGTCTGGTGAAGCCGTACGGAGGAAGGGTCTGAGCAGTTGTTTTGCGATGTGTGGCGGGTACGATGCGCCAAATGTTGTTGTGTCGGGAGTTTGGTCGTGGATCCAATCGTGGACAATCTCCTCCCCCTATCCCTCGTCAAGCACTAGTTTATAATTTTTAAATATATATGTTCCCATCTGTGCCAGGTATGATACGCCAAATGTTGTTGGGTCGGTCCTGGAGGGTCTGCAGATCTATCTCCCTCAGGCGCAGCATCGTTGGTCGTGTTGTTGGGTTTAACATTACATCACCTCGCTCGACTACCGTCCTACTTCCTATTCACTCAGTTTTTTTTGAGTGAATAGGCTCTTAATAAACTAGCGCGCTTTACCATCAACGATTGCATCACTGCTTACCATCAGGCGAGATTGCGGTCAAGCGCTAATTTATAGTTATTAAAAAAAAGAAAATCAAGCCATTTAGCTAATAAAAAACAGCAACTGAATGAAACCTTTCAGTAACGCAGAACGAGAAGGATTTCCTGTGGTGAATGAGTCTGCGGTTAGGTCTGCAGTAACGTCTAACTTTTCAGACTGATACCTAGCACGAAGCCACTGAAAGTTTCTCGCAGACATTTCGCAACACATTTTCATCTTAGATTGTATGATGCAGGATATGAATATCCAACTTGGCGTGTGTCAGAGGAAGAAAATTTAATTTTGCTTATGAGTTCTGAGTAGGAGGGGAATATACGTTTCATTCGTATTTTATATTTAATACGTTGTTCATTAAATGAAATGTCAATTCAAAACAATGAAAGAATTTTGTAAATTCTACGACAAAGATCAGCAGGGTTATTACGTAACGGGGATAAATATAATGACCACCATAAAATGCTTTAATACCCTTAGTTTTGTAACCAAATTTAATAAATGATCACCAAATCTTGACGACCAAATTAATGTATTATTTTTGCCTAAATAAATCACTGTGATTGCCATAAAATCCGAAAACGAAACATAAAATGACACGTCAGTCATCGTTTGTCCACCCATAGGTTAGGTTAGAACTGTGACCAAAACAGCGCGCGAGCCGAGTGAGCGTAGCGAGCGTGCCGCGACAGCGGCCGGCCAAGCGCCAATTAAAAAGCTGGTATAATTTTGGTGATCATTTACTACTTTTGGGATAAAAATGATTTATTGGATAGCAGAATTTAAAAACTTTGTTTATAATTTTACATTAAAATGCGAGTTTCATTTTGGTGATCATTTACTATTTTTGTCTGCTATTTGTTACTATATCTGGTGGTAAGTTAAACATAAGCCTTACGTAACACACTATTAGCAGCAATGGGTTTCATTTTGACAGTCCATCAACATTCATTGCGTTATTTACGTGTTGAGCAGACGTAGTTTTCGAATATACGGAGCAATGGTTCAGCAATATGCTTGAAAATTATTCCAACTGATAGTAACCATATGTTACGTAATTAGGGTGCAGTTTACAAAGGCACATAGGTACCCTATGTGTCATTAAAAAGTTTGTAACACTTTCCAAAGTATTACAAACTTTTTTCTAAAAAAAAAAAACCGGCCAATTGCGTGTCGGACTCACGCACTGTGGTTTCCGTACCATTGATTTATGAAATTAAAGAATTTAAGTTATTTGTATGAAAGATTACGCGTTAATAAGCGGTTTACGATTTACGAGGTATTAAAAAAAACTATTTACTAGATCTCGTTCAAAACAATTTTTGTTGGTAGTTTTTATAGGAATGTACGAGTACATTACATGATTTTTTAGATTTTTCATTTTCTTATTTTTGAAGTTAGAGGGGGGGAAGCGTTTGTCACGCAAACTAATCGGTTTAGAAAAAAAAAATATTTTAGAAACCTCGATATCATTTTTGAAGACCTATCCATAGATACCCCACACGTATGTGTTTGATGAAAAAAAAAATGATTTTCAGTTCTAAGTAAGTATGGGGAGCCCCTAATATTTATTATTATTTTTTTATATTTGGATTAAAATTTTAATGCGGTTCGCAAAATACATCTACCTACCAAGTTTCAACAGCCTCTTATAGCTCTTATAGTTTCGGAAAAAATGGCTGTGACATACGGACGGACAGACAGACAGACAGACATGACGAATCTATAAGGGTTCCGTTTTTTGCCATTTGGCTACGGAACCCTTAAAACAGTATTCATACTGTTTTTTCCGGCAATCAGCTTTGATATGTATGTACTATACATACTAGTGACATGCAGTGCGTTATATGTACCTATGTACATATAAACTCACATACACAAACAGCCACACCCGGAACAAATACTTGCAGGTCATAAAAATATTTGTTCCGTGCGGGAATCGAACCCCCGACACGCAGTGCATCAGTCAATAGCTCAACCACTGCGCTAACCATGCAGTCCACTTTATTGAAGTTATAACCTAAAGCTTTGGATTCCTAAAAAAACACACAACATGTATTAAGTACCTACCTCATTCACTTTTCTCCAGAAACACAAAATAAACTTCTGACTGTGAAAAGTTAAAATCCCTTTACCTGTAACAAAAGATAAACCCATTAATAATATTCACAAAGTTGCATTAAACTTCTATTCTCAAAGGGGGCTTTGGGAATCTGATTCAACACTATCTATGTAAATGCCTAGGGAAATACGGTGAGCACCTAAAGTTTAATTCACTTACTTTGTTGTTTCAATAGGTGAACAACATTTTATGGGAAGTTTTTACAAATAAATCTGTCCTTCGTAAAGTCTTTATACTAATAAAGACTTTATGAAGGACAGATTTATAAATTGTGTAATCCTGTAACTGTTGTGGAGGTCAGAAAGTGAGTCGCTCCATGTATGATACTGGTATTTAACTGGATCTAGTTAGACTGCAAACTGACTTAACATAAATGGTAAAAGTTTAGGCAGATTCGATTTTAGAAATAAATGTATTTTAAGCACTTCACGGGACATTTTGTTAATAATAATAATAATATATTTATTTGCCTAAAAACACGGTATACAAGGATGGTATCAATAAAATTTAGAACGAACATGTTTTGCCAATATAAAATAAGCATGCAAATTTTTCAGAATATAACTGACATTAACATTTTTTGTCAATGAATTCTTTTACACTATAAAAACTATTTACAGATAGCCATTCGTACATTTTCTTTTAAATAATGTAGTATTAACGTTTTTGATATCATTGGGCAACTTATTATATAAACGTACACACATTGCAAGACAGCTTTTACTATATTTAGATAGCCTCGGAATATCACTTAGTACGAGCCTGCAGGGTTCTCGTCGGTTTCGGACACAAATGTCATTTGCTTTTACAAATAAATCTTGATGTTGCCTAACAAACATGCATATCTCATAAATATAAAGTGATGGTAACGGTAACAAACCAAGTCTTTTAAATACTGGTTGGCAGGAGTCATCCGGTTGAAGGCCACATATTGCTCTTATGCATTTCTTTTGAGCGACAAATGCTCTATTTACATCTGTACCATTACCCCACATCACAAGGCCATAGCGTAGTAAAGATTCTACATACGCATGGTAAGAAATAATAGCAGTTTTTAAATTCGTTACATTTTTAACCTGTTTCAGCGCATAGACGAATTTATTAATTCTAGTGCTAACATTATCTACGTGTTCTTTCCAATTAATGTCTTTATCTATTGTAACACCCAGAAATTTGGTATGTGTTACTTCCTTAATTTTAGTTATATTCAATTTTATGTTGTATTTATTATTATTTGATTGATTAAATTGAATGTAAACTGATTTATCTAAATTCATTTTTAAATTATTCATGTCAAGCCAATTTAATAACATATCTATTGTATTATTGATATCTAATTCATGATCTGCAATGGTACTTTTCATTCTATCAGATGTCACTATGATTGTTATGTCGTCAGCAAATAATACGCATTTATGCTTGGTTATTTTTATGATGTCATTTATATATAAAATAAATAATAATGGGCCTAGTACGCTTCCTTGTGGAACACCATACTTATTAACCATATATTGCGATGAGTAGGATGTCATATCTTTAGTTTTGGTAATTTTATTGATTATGACACGTTGTTGTCTATTACATAAATATGACGATATCCACTGTAGAGGAGGTCCCCTAATCCCGATGTTCTCTAACTTATCCAGCAATATTTTGTGTGACACCAGATCGAAGGCTTTCGATAAATCAAAGAAAAGACCAGTAGTGATTTGGTTCTTGTTAATATTCGAAAGTATATTTTTCATAAGGGTGAAAATGGCTAAAGACGTGGATTTATTTTTTTTGAAACCCAAACTGCTCATCAATTATTATTTGGAACTTATTGCAAAAATTAACTATTCTTTTGTACATACATTTTTCAAAAATTTTGGAGAAGATAGGTACTAAAGTTATAGGACGATAATTATCGATATCACATTTATCTCCTTTTTTGAATATCGGGTTTACTATGGATAATTTTAATTTATCGGGAAAGCTCCCAGATGTAAATGATATATTGATTAGGTGAGTTAAGATCCCAGTCAGTTCATTACAGCAGGCTTTTAAGATTTTTGTGCTAATTTCATCATAGCCTTCTGCTCTGGTATTGCTTAAACACATTATTTCCTGTCGAACTTCACTTTCCAGCATAGGTTTCAAGAACATAGAGTTGACACTTATATTTTCCCTAGAGTTTGGACCAGCACTTTGTTGAGTTCGTGCGTTATGCGTTAAATTTGCATAATAACTGTTAAATAGAGAAGCCATTTCTACCGGGTCAGTAACTACAGCATCTTTTAACTTTATCATTTCTATGTTGTCTTTGAGGGTAGTACTATTTATTTCATTTTTAATGACAGTCCATGTGGCTTTACACTTGTTATCCTGTGTGTTAATATATTTTATATTTGCGTTCTTTTTTGATCCGTGAATACATTTCTTCAGCAAATTGGAGTAATTTTTGTATCTAATTTTATTAATAGAATTTTTAGTTTTGTAATACTGGTAACGTAGCCTCCGTTTAGTTTGGCAACTTAGACGTATTCCTCTGCTTATCCACTTTTGAGTGTTTTTATTATCGCGGTTCACTCTAACTCTAACCTTGGGGAAACAGAGGTTGTAGAATAGGCTTACCAGTTCATGGAAATCACTGAATGCGGAATTTGCATCAGTATCTTGATAAATCTCAGACCAAGTAAGGTTTACCAAGCATTCTTTGAATTTACGAACGTTATCTAAGCTGTAATCTCTTTTAGAAATGTAGTATATTGGTGCTTTTTGTAGTTTATGTTTAGTAGGAAAGCTTAACATTTGTGCCGTGTCATGATCGGAAAGGTACAGGGGTAGCACAGATGATGTAGCGTTGGTAATGTTGCTCAAGATATGGTCAATACAAGACAGCTTACGTGTAGGAACAGTTATATGGATTTTCAAATAATAATTGTTACACAAATCTTGCAATTCTTTTGTAATGTTACCTTTTTTCAATGTATTTATATTTATATCACCGGCTATAACTAAATTTACTTTAGATTTGTATTTTTTTAGCAAATCGTGTAAAAGTTTATGCAATTTTGTTAAAAACTGATTTGGATCAGATTGGGGCGTTCTATAAACACATATAATTACAAGTTTAATATTTGTTACCTCTACACCACAAGCTTCAAACGTGTTCTGAGTGGCATAGTTTTTTACGAATATTAATTCCTTGTAATTTAAGCCTTTTTTAATTAATATACACGTGCCACCTCTTTGTTTATCTCTACAGAAGCCAGCAGCCATTTCATAATTGTACAGTTTTACGTAGTTTTCACAGCCTTTTTTTAAAAAAGTTTCAGATAGACATATTACATCTGGGTCAACGTTTACTTCTTTTAATTCTTGAATTGTGATTTCTAACAGTTCTTGTTTGGATAACAAACTGGCGATATTTTGGTGAAATATTCTAAAGTGATGTGTTGTGTTGTTTTGAGATACGAAAAAATGAGTCGCGCTTGTTTATCACAGGAAAGTAATAGGGTATAGTTCCTATTTTACCCTTTTCGTTACATTGTAAAGAGAACCTATCCGTGTTTGATCTATTCTTAATACGACTAAAGTAATAGGGAATTGTGCCTTTTTTGGGTTCGCTTGTTGAAACGTTTAATTTAGAACTTGATTTGTTACTCGCTATTATTTTTCGAATTTCACTCGGATTTAAATATTTATCATTATAGTCACAGTAATCTATGATATAATTTATGGACTCACAAACATCGGAGAGTTTCGTGGATGTTTCATTTAAAAAGTGACATTTTCTATATTTATTACAAATATTCTTTATACAATAGTTTAACTTACGGACATTGAGGTGCATGTTATTGACGACATTTAACACAATAACAGTATTATTTAAGAATGTATTGAGTATAATTTGCAATTGTGACAATAATAGTTTTGGATTTTTATCATTTTCGCCTATGCATATTATAATTTTGTCTTCATTTGTCAATTTGGTATTTCTGCAGTTTGCTATTATTTCACTGCAAGGCGCATTTGGCTTTGTAATAGAAACGAGTCTGTATTTCTCATATTGTGTATTTGTCCTTGAGTGTGAGATGGCCGCTGCAAGTCCGACGCAGCGCTGAGTACCAAAAATAAACATTTTTCTTTTAGTCTGTCCGTCTGTGGTAGCAATTTTCTGAGGACTGGCGGTGTTTACTATATTTCGCTTTATTTCCAGACGAGCGACAGGTTCAAAAATATTGCAACTATTCTGCATTTGGGTCGTAATACGGTCCATGAGGGTTGCTATTTCTAGTTGCGCAACCTTCAGTTGCTGCTGCAGATTAACAATTTCTTGTTCCAAGAATGGCACATGTTCATTGCTGTCAGTATCGACGTACGATCTGGATACAAGTCTGGATGTTAAGGACGGTGTAGAGAGTATCTTGTGTTGATTTGACAAACCTTGCCTCTTTTTCTTTTTAGTGCTTGTAGTCGGAGTTGCAAACATGGAGGGTGACTGGCATAAAGATTTTAGTGTTTTATTTTCCGATACTAATTTATTTATTTGCTTATGTAGCTCGGTGTTTTCCAATAATATATTTCCTAATTCATTCTCAGCGATTTCGAGTTTTAATGTGAGCTGAGCGATTGTTTCCTTCATTTCTGAGACTAATACTAAGTCAGACACAGTACCGTCGACACTCATTGATAACTGTTTATTGGGAGTACATGGTTCACTAGATATCTCGCACTCCGTCAGTATATGGGAATCAAGTATATCTGCTGTATTTTGAATCGAAGATAGGCGATTCACCGCTTCATCCTGTACTATATCTTCGATACATTGAGATTGTTCTATCGGTGAGGGTGTTTTTATGGAAGTTATTTTTTTTCTCACGGTAACATTGGTTGTACTGTCGGTATTAGCGTATTTTTTATTTTTGATACACACCTTACATCTCCACTTTTTTTTAGATTCTGCGTCTTTAAGGCGATACGTTTGTTCTGGATACCCGTCGCATTCCAATTCATATCTATTGTCACAGGCAGAGCACAAAGCAGTAGTTTTTATGTTTACACTTTTTTTGCATTTAAAGCATGTTACTAGTGCTGCCACTTTGCTATTACTTTTTGCATTTGTGTTTGATGACATTTTGTGTGATCGTATTAGTTGAGCAATAGTAATATGTATTATGAGCTTCTAATTATATTAGAACATGCTTTATATTCCAAATAATTAATTTTGAGACTGACGAAAAGTGATGTTGTGTCACTGGGGTTTGAACTCGTGACACTCGTGTGAGGCTGAATTGCAAAAGTTGGCATACGTTAGCAACTACGCCAATCAAGCCTAACTAAGCGTGCCCAATTTATTGACCAGTTGCCACAAATCTTTATTCTTTTATTAGTTGATGACATGTGACGGTTTGAATTCAAATCACTATGAGTCACTTTTTCACTAGGTTTTTGTTATCGTTTTTATTTTATTTACTACACTAATTGTTATGATAATTAAGGAACACACAATGTTTATTTAGTTTATTACTGTTGTTCTTGTCCGTATTTGTTATTATAAAACGAAGTAAAACGAAGTATCTTGATCACAGTATATTGTGTTGTAAGTTCACTGTATTACCGTGTATTAAATCCGTGGATAACACTATCACAGGTTAATTAGGTGATGTTTGCTTGGTTCACTTATTTTTATTCGTTTATATGCACTTATAATAATTTTAACAAATTTTAAATTACGGAGCGGTTTTGACACGTTAGACTAGATGCAGAGCCATCTACCCTCCTCAATCTACCCTCCTTTTTCAGAATAAACGTTGTTTATTTTAACAACCCGATAATACATTGGGTAATCTCTGGATCTACTAAACCGATGCTAAAAATAAATAGAAAGCCACGTTATGTGTAAATGTCTAGGCTATACAACGTTATTTTATTCTTTATACCAAACCTGAATATAGTTTCTTCAGAATAAGTAACTGAATCAATTCCAATAATTTTTACACCATGTTATATTTTTTCCCAAATAGAATTTAAAAAATATGCAGTGTGGTTACCGAGCGCTCAACATAGTTCACAGCGGATCAAAGTGCCCGCCGGTGCAGGCGCGGGCGGGCGAGTTGCGCGTTGTCCATATTTTTTTATGGACAACTAGGTAACATAACAAGCTCATAACTTTGTGAGTTTTCATGATAGCTTTTTGAAATTATGTACATAAAATTTTTACATAAAAACACTGGGCACGTGTTTCGGGTTTCGCACATACAAAAAATAACGTTATATTTTAACCCGAAAAATTAAAATACTTTTTCTTGGTAGTCAAATTTGAACAAAAGTAAAAATGGTTACCGCTCAACGAAGTGAACACAGCAGCTAATCGGCGAACACATTTGTTATATTACACTAAAATTATACCAACTGCGGTCCAAACGATCCCAACTAGTCGCAATCATTTGACAAAAATGTGTTCGCTGATTATTCTGCGGGTCAGTAGTCGTTAGTTGTTATAGGTTCTGAATCCCTAAACCCGCGTGATGATCAATACTTATAACCTTTGTATGAAAATAAGCCCTTTCCCTGGAATGTATATTTTTACTGATATTTGTTAAGTAAAATATTACAGACTGAATATTACAGCACCAACACATTCATCAATCATCTTTAAATGTTATACTTCCAGACATCTTCATACGAGAACTTCAATTAAGACTTTAATGAGGCATGACACATTAAATATTCCTACAAATCAGGCCGCATCTAATTTCCTAGATTCACATTTATTTAAGCTCTAGCCATCCCACGGACTTAGTGCTAGAAAATAAATGAAATAGACACAGTTCTTTTAAACAGTAAAACAATTATCTGTTGTTGATGTATATAATGTTTCATAATTTTCCGACACGTGCCGATCCGTTTACACGTGCCACATTTAAATCATAGAAATACGCTTAACCTTTTTTAACTTTTATTTGAGGAAAAAATATAACGATACATTTTTTTCGTCATAATCAAGTGATTACCATAGACGTCATAAAGAAGTTTTTATATTTCTATTGTAATTTTGATACCTACTGATAAGAGACTTTGTATTTTTTGTGAATACTTATGAAAACTTTACGTGAATAGTATACTATACATACATATAATATTTAAGGTTTATGAGATACTAGCTTTCCGCCCGCGGCTTCGCCCGCGTGGAGTTCGGTTATATCCAGCTTTTTAGATTTCCCTCGGGAACATCAAATTTTTCCGGGATAAAAGGTAGCCTATGTTCTTTCTCAGGGTCTAAAGATTGTCTGTGCCAAATTTTATCAAATTCGGTTGAGAGCGTAACAGACAGACAAACAGACAGACAGACAGAGTTACTTTCGCATTTATAATATTGGTATGGATTAGAAGAAATAGGAAAACCTTGATAATAAGTCAAATAAAAGCATTTTTTTCTACGAAATTTAATTTCAAAAACTAGATTACCGGCTTAATTAAAACGAGGACAGGTAAATATTAGCTCGTTTCAAAAATAGCCTGATTGCGTTATTCTAGCGATTTTTTCGCGCACTTACAGTTTAGCGCCGATGGTTAAAAATCCATTAATGTGTTTTTGATGCCCAACGCGTTATATATGGTATTTCTCATGCTCAGTTCAACACCGAGATCTTAAAATCTAGCGCAATCTAGACGAGCATGCAAGAATCACAAAAATAGCTCAACCATATCTCAAAGATGACAGTTGACACTAGAAGCGTAAACTCAACAGCTGTCAACCTTCAAAGAACAATCTTGAACTACCCATCATAGGGACACGTTTCACAACTCTGCATTACAAAGGCGATACACAGTTGATTTACTGTCTAAAAGCAACTGTAGGTCAAGACGTTAAAACTGTTAATAAATCTAAACTGAACCATTTGAACTATCTCAGTTATGATGTCGTACATCAAAAGTTGTTTGTATTACATTTTGTTATGAATGGTAGCTGTCAACGCTTGCGCATGATGCGGGGTGTTTATGAGAAAAAATTAGAATGAGTCAGAAATAAGTTCCTAGCAGGTATGGTAAGCGTCCATTTGTACTGATAAATGGTGACAATAGGTATTATAATTCTTCAGAACTTATTTAATCACTTAGGAAGTAAGTAGGTAAATGAAATAAAGAAAATTCGTTTATTTGAGTAACGAAGCGTTTCGCCTCTTCTTTTATACCGCGTACATCGAGGGACTGGAACAAACTTCCAGCGGCGGTATTTCCGTCTGATTACAATTTAAGTGTCTTCAAGGCTAGAGTTAATAGGCTCTTAATAAACTAGGGCGCTTTATCATCAACGATTTCATCACTGCTTATAAAAAAAAGCCGTGATAAAAGGACGTGAACACAAAAAAAGAACAATATAAATAAATGTTATATAAAATAACTAGCTTTCCGCCCGCGGCTCCGCCCCCGTGGAATTGGGTTATATCGCGCTTTTTTAGATTTCCCTAGGGAATATTTTTTTTTTTCAATAAAAGGTAGCCTATGTCCTTTCTCAGGGTCTAAAGATTGTCTGTGCCAAATTTCATCAAAATCGGTTGAGAGGTTTAAGCGGGAAAGCGTAACAGACAGACAGACACAGTTACTTTTGCATTTATAATATTAGTATGGATTCTATAGGATCACTTGATACTCTAGTAGTACTTTAATAATAGAACCCAATTAGCAAATAGATAAGTTATTTCAAAGGTTGCTTCTTTTATAGAAGAAATCCATACACCCACTTATAACGTTGCCAAGTATTGACGAATGACAGACTTTCCAGACATTGAATAATCACTTAAATTGGACCATAAAATAAAAAAAAAACCTTTAAGTACCTAAAATAACAGGAAAATATCTACGAATATCATATCATCCTACGCAATTTATGTGGACGTATTTTATTGAAGAAAATTGATAGAAAGAAAAGGTCAAGCGTCACCTGTTAGGTCATCCACTAAAGGTTGCCAAGGTCAATTCGATAACCGTAATTGATTCTATGACGCGTCGTGTTGTGTTTGCGAGGTTGTACGTGCTTTATTAACGTACCCCGACTGTTTACTGTGTCTACCGATGAAGAATGAAGGATTTAAAAAATCAAGATTGGATTCAGTGCGAAGAGGCTAATTGGCGAGCCAGATTTAGATCAAAACGTTCTCGAAAGCCTGGAGCTTATAGAAAGAAAAAAGAAAGAAAGAAATATTTTTATTCGCCTGCATTTTTTTTTTTTGTCGCCTGTCGGTGTTCTAAAGGATGCACTTTGGAGAGTGTGCGAGGGAATCGCATGATTTAATTCCCCATCTACGTTGCATCATCGAACGACCCGTCGTACGACGAGTTTCCACCTTTACGTTGTTGACACCACAACGATCCGAACAAAGCGTTTCACCTCTTTTTTTATACCGCGTGCATCGAGGGACTTTAACAATTAGCCAGCGGCTACGTTTCCGTCGGAGTATAATTTTAGTGTCTTTAAGACTAGACTGAATAGGCTTTTAATAACGCGCTTTACCATCACTGCTTCAAGCTGCTCATCAAGCGGGATTGGAGAATCATAATCTGGATCATATTGAAGAATATTGCAAATCCATACTAATATATAAAACTAAAGAGCTTATTTGTTTGAACGCGCTTATCTCAGGAACTACTGGTCCAATTTGAAAAATTCTTTTTGAGTTGGATAGCCCATTAAGCCAAGAAGGCTTTAGGCTACCTATATAACATCACGCTGCGATCAATGGAAGCAGAGCAATAAAAAAGGCACGCGGCCGCTAGTCCTTATACAATATGTAAAGAAAACCCTGTCCGACCCATAAGGATAATAGAGGTTAGGTAAACACTTGACCAAATGTAATATAAAATTTTACATAATCATCATAGTAACAGTAATAATGAATTTTGAAATAATCTTTTTTTCCCGGGAATTAATTCCAATTTCCCCGAAATGTGGTAATTTTTAAAAAACTGACAACACCATTTGTGACGGAGCGAATAGCGATGCGACCACGTGCCGCATGCCCCGCCCCACTTCACCCGCGCATGTATGCCTATCGGGTTTCCTACCGCACATGCATTAAGTTACATCGCTTTTTTGAAATAATATTTTTTTTGGGGATTTTTTTTTTTAAGTTTAGTCCGGCTTTGTAGGCATTATTAGAATCAGTTAACGATACCTAACAATACCTTCAAGGATCGGACAGGGTTTTCTTTACATATTGTATATATTTGAAAAATTTGTAAGCTCCACACCGAAAATAACGCAATGAATATTGTTGTACTGTCATGATCAAAATCATTTCAACTCATCATCATCATCATCCCAGCGTTAATCCCAGTCGCATCCGAAGCCTTTTCAGCTTTGGAGTCTGGGGTCCGCTTTACCAGTCAAACTGCTGATATGGCTAAACTTCGACATTTTCCGTGAAGCGACTGCCGTCTGGCCTCCACAACCCGAAGGCGATATCGAAGCATTGCAGTTAGACCAATTGTTAGACTTTTGAGGGCTCCAACAACCCGTAACGACTGCCACTAGATGTTCGTATGGCAACCGGGACCAACGGCTTAACGTGCTTTCCGAGGCACGACCAGACCAGTGCAAATATTCATATTCATGCATACAAATATTTGCACTGTGCGGGGATCGAACCCGCGCCACCTTGCGCAGCGGCCGCGTCCGCTACCGCTACGCCACGGAGGCTGTCAAAAAAATCATTTCAACTGCACTAGTGTATTATGTAACTGCCCGTGTATTTGCATTAGTAAATCATATCGATTTGAAAGTTGCCAGCGTCCATTTGAAGCGGGTTGTAGAGGTCAGACGGCAGTCGCTTCACGGAAAATATAAATATCGAAGCTTAGCCAAATTAGCAGTTAGAACTGGTAAACTGGTAACTGGGGTCCGCCCCCAGACTCCAAAGTTGAAAAAAACTTCGGATGCAACTGGAATTAACGCTGAGATAATGATGATGATGGACAGCCTCCGTGGCGAAGCGGTAGCGAACGCGGCCGCCGTGCAAGGAGGTGCGGGTTCAATCCCCGCACAGTGCAAATATTTGTATGCATGAATATGAATATTTGCACTGGTCTGATCGTGCCTCGGAAAGCACGTTAAGCCCTTGGTCCCGGTTGCCATACGAACATCTAATGGCAGTTGTTACGGGTTGTGGAGGTCAGACTAACTAAGTTTGCCAAATAAGAAATTAAGATTCGTAAAAGCGAACCCCAGATTCCAAAGCTGAAAAAGCTTCGGATGCGACTGGGATTAACGCTGAGATGATGATGATGATGATGATGATGATGAGTGTCAATTTGAAGCACCCTAAACACAAGTTAAATCTTAAATTGGGTGCCAGAGTTTATCTAAAACACTTGCGTTGTTATAAGTTTAATTGATTAATATTTTATGTTATTATGTTCAAACCAGTGGTAATAAATATCTTTTTTTAGGTATCTTAGAGTATTGTTTGAAAATTTGACATTGACATATTGACAATAGTAATGAGATTCGGATTCGTCTTTTTAGTTACATGGCAGGTATGTATTCTAAATTTGAATAAAACAAAACAATTAAATACGAAAATCATAAAAAGAACCGTTCACTTAAATTACATACAAACTTTTATATAAAAAGGAAGCAAAAAAAAATACTACATAATGTCCTTTGGCGGCTTTACGAGTCTCCATTCCTGCCCACCCCCTGCTAGACGAGTCCATTCAGTACGTTAGTTTTCACTCCGGTGCCTCTAGTTAACGAGCCTGATTTTATTTTCTAGAATTTTCCACATTCAATTTTGTAAGAGCTTAGAATTTTAGCTTTTTTTTTTTCAGTCTGACTGACACTTTTAATGGCGTTGACAAGTTGTGAGTTTTTGGAGAGGCTATAATAATTAGTGGTGTCGAGCGAAATTTTGTGTTTCAAGTTATCCCAGGCGAAAGGTTTCCTATGTAAATCTCAAATCACCAGAGATGCGATTTATTTGAAATACTTCTATTTAAAATGCAAATACAAAATGCAAAATAGCTATTTTGTATTTAAATGCTTTTTAGTAAAAAGCATTTTGTATTTTATTTGAAATACCTTTAGCGATATATTTTGCATTTTTTCAAATTCATTCCAAAATGCAAAATACTTTGTGATTAAGTTTAGCCAACATTACCAGTCAAACAAAATGAAATTTAAGAACGAATGACGCCTGTATTGCCGAATTTGACCGATAGAGGCGTCTGCTAGCCATTCGCGTCATTTTTAGTTCTTCTCCTTCTTGTTTACGATCATGTATTGAATACTACTTCAACTCTTGATCAATGGCCCCTGTGGAATAGTTATCACAGTTTTTCCAATAACACGTATAACAAATTATAGAAATTTTTTGAAAATTTTATTTCACAATAATGGCGGATATCACCAATGACAGTTGAACTAAAAAAGAACATTTTTACTTCTTTGGTCAGGTTTTTTGGTGGGAAATTCAAAGCTGAGTGTCACGCTCATTTTTCATTCGACTTTTAAAATTATTTATAGTGTTGTTTACTAAATAAAAGCGCGTGATTAATGTAATAAAAAGTGCATTAAGTGAATAATTTATAAAGAACATTGAAATATTGTAGCATAGTGGCCACACCATGACTTTACCCCAAACCCCTCCTAGTCGGCTCACGCGGGAAACGAAAGGGGTTAGTTAAGTTAGGACAAGAAGATATATAAAGGGCAAGAACAAAAATAGAAATGGATAAACTTACTCAAGTTCAGGCTGTATGGCGTACCATGCCTTTGCCTTTTCCGTTTAGAAGTACGGAGGGAAGTGAAAAAAAAATCAACTAAAACGACGAACATACATTATCTATGGCTATGAAACTATTTTATTTTGAAAAAGTATTTTGAAAATACCTATTTTGCATTTAGCATTTCAAATACAAAACTCAAAACTATTTGGTATTTTGCATTTGAAATAGTAAATCTGAAAAGTATTTTGCATTTTGTATTTAAATGCTTTTTTAAAACCATTTTGTACATCTCTGCAAATCACTATTGTTGGTTTACCTGTGTTTAAAATTATGTTACAATCATCATCATAGTCATCATTTCAGCTTAAAGACGTCCATTGCTGTATATAGGCCTGCTCCAAGGATCTCCACGACGACCGGTCCTGCGCCTCCCGCATCCAGCGGTTTCCCGCGACCTTCACCAGGTTGTCGGTCCACCTTGTCGGGGGCCTACCCACGCTGCGTCTTCCGGTACGTTGCCGCCACTCCAGAATCTTACTGCCCCATTGGCCATCGATTCTACGAGCAATGTGCCCCGCCCGCTGCCACTTAATTTTAGCGACTCGAAAAGCGATATCGGTGACTTTGTTTCTTCTGCGGATCTCCTCATTTCTGATTAGATCGCGCAAAGAAACTCCGAGCATAGCTCTTTACATCGCCCTTTGTGTTACTCTGAGCCTTCTTATGAGACCCATTGTGCGCGACCACGTTTCAGTTCCGTAAGTCATCAGTGAGTCAACACACTAGTCAAAGACTTTAGTCTTGAGACATTATGGTATTTTATTTATTTATTTATTCATGTTAATACGGCTTCCAAAAGCCAATTACATTAACATACATACAAAATTAAATAACACAAATAGGTACATAATGAAATTCAAATAATAATATAAATCAAAATATAAACAGAAAAAAAAGACAAATCAGAGGAACAATAAAAACGGGAATAAAATAAAATCTAAAAATTAAAACAGTAAACGAACTAATTTTTTTTTTCGCAGAACGCTAAGCAAGCGCGCATTGAAATTTTAAATTCATGCGCTAATATATCACAGTTCGGGTTAGCTTCCACGAGGCTATTCAGCGCGGAAAGAACGCGAGGTATAGGGGATGACGCACGGGCTACCGTGCGACATGTAGGCACAGCTAGCAGACGGTGTCTGCGGCCACGGAAATAGTTACCAGGAACGTGAAGACGAATCAGCTCATTGAGGAGATCACTGGCATCTGTTGTCCCTCTACATATTTTTAACATGATTTTCATTTGGTCATACGCTCTCCTCGTTTCTAACATATTATACCCTAAGCATCCTGAGATAAATTTAGTTGGGTATAAAAATGGATAGTATCCAAAACTGATTTTTTAACCGACTTCAAAAAGGAGGAGGTTACTCAATTCGACCGTATATATGCTTTTTTTATGTTTGTTCGCGCATAACTTCGTCGTTTATGAAACGATTTTGATAATTCTTTTTCTGTTGGAAAGAAGACGTTCCCAAGGTAGTCCCATGATAAGGATATCAGGGTTTGATGGTGGAAGACCAGAGAAAACAAGGGGAACTTTAAAAAATTGCAGCGGCGACAAGTGCATTTCTTAGCATTTTCATTAAGTATTTTAAAGCACTACAATTTAATAAAGGTCTGGAGTAGATCTGATGATGGAGCCGGGAGACAGTCGAAGGAACTCCTCAACAATTCACAGCAGCTACTTTGTGTTTGGGCTCGATTAATTTGTATTGATAAGAACTTTACATCTATATGGGTTTTGACTGTCATAAGAGCTCTGATGATGAAGACAAAGGCCAGTTCCGGGAACTCCTCAACGGTTTACAGTAGCTACTTTGTGGTTAGACTTCATTCATTTATATTGATGAGACCTTTGCACCCATTGGGTTAAAATAATGGTCTGCAGTAAATTTCATGACGAAGACCATAGGCAGTTGAGGGAATACTTACGGGTAAAAATTAAAGTAAACAAAATTACGTCGTTTCCCAACTATATTGGCCCCAGCTTCCAGTCTGACGGATGCAACTGAATACATAGTATTTTTAACAACTAAAAAGTGTAAAATAAAAACTTTATTACAAAAAAATAACCGACTTCCAAAAACCACTACAAAGTGAAAAATACTTAACTAATTTCGGAAGTCGGTGTCAAAAAAGGAATATACAAAACCAAAGACACCGACTTCCGAAATTAGTTATTTTTCACTTTGTAGTGGTTTTTGGAAGTCGGTTATTTTTTGTAAAAAAGTTTTTATACAATATGTTAAGAAAACCCTGTCCGACCCGTAAGGATAATAAAGGTTAGGTAAACACATGGCCAAATAAAATATGAAATTTTACATAATCATCATAGTAACAATATTATTGAATTTTGAAATTATCTTTTTTCCCGCGAACTTCCCCAAAATTAGGTAAATTTTTAAAATGTGACAACACCATTTTCGGCGGTATCATCGTTTGATTTATTGTTGGATATTAAATGTATAAATTTATGTTCAATATTTGGCGGTCTCGTTTGTGATGCCGGCGCGCGGCGAGTTTGTCGGTGTCCGCAAAGGAAAAAAGTAGGTGAAACTAGGGATGTACTATTTTTTGCGTAATAACGTTTTTTATCGCTATTAATCGAAACTTATATCTGGTTGAAGGATTTGTTGTAAAAACACAGATTACCCAATGGTAAAAGTACTTTGGTTTGTTTATCGATCAATTACTAATAACATTATTATAACACAAGTATTAGTAAACAGAAACAAGAAAGACTTATGAAACACAATTTTAGTAAAGTTTTACAAATATTTTATCGGTCAATATCATCGATATTGAGACAGAAACTGAAATTAAAACTGGCATGATTTTCATTTACAGCAGTGTACCTCGCTAATTTGAGTTTTGTAAAAGTTCTAAACAATTCCATGCGATGTTGAATCGAGAATAAGAATGAGAAACTACAATACTAAATCGATACCAAAAATAGACGAGTATCAATCGATAAAAAAACAATATTTTGATTACTTACACATCTCTACCAAAGCGTGCCGGCGTAGGTACCTATTCTTATAAAATAAAAATAATTTTTACTTTAAATTATTAGTTGCGCATAAACATTGCTGGTGTACACTATTCGTGTATTGTGTGATCATGTCGTTTTCTAACGTAGAGTAATGTAACATGCTGATGGAGGTAGTAACTGTAATTAGCTGTGTTGTGATCAGGTGTTAGACGATTTGGAAGTGGAAACTTATCGGTCAATGCACGAGGGCTCCAGCATGACGGTGCTTCACGATATTTTTGCCGACCTGTACGTGAGTACATTATCATTATTGTCCATTATCAGTTCGGCGAGCAGTGGATTGGTAGGGGCCAACTGTAGCCAGCGCGGATTTGACACCACTTGATTTTTATTTGTGTGCATGTCCGTGCTAATCTCGTGCGACGAAATATGGAACATCTCCGCCACAGCAATTGTGCTCATGCAATGAAATGATACATTTGGAGAGTCAGACGACCTTCTTACTTAAAAAAAAATTCTTTTCTCGAGCTGCCTAAGTATCATTGTTTCTTTCGAGAGTCGATAAACGTGAACAGGCTACCTATACCTACAAGCATGAGGTCAACTGCGGTCATGACCTGTGCCTGTGTTGCCATGAAATTACCTATTTATTTTATTTAAGTTATTTATTTTTTAGGGGGTATTTTTTTTTAAGTTTAGCCAGATTTTGCAGGCATTAGTAGAATCAGTTATCGATACCTAACAATACCTTCACGGATCGGACAGGGTTTTCTTAACATATTGTATATTACTATCAATTGGGATCATTTTGAAGCATATTAGTAATCCATTGCTCCAAATGTTCGAAAAATGTATCCGCACAACAACTTTAATAACGCATTGAATGTTGTTGAACTGTCAAAATAAAACCTATTGCTACTGATAGTGTGTTTTGTAAATACCCTGCTGACAGTTTTCAATATTTGTGGTTACAATCTCGGCGTTCAAGCTTATGAGTTCAAACCAGGGAAAGGACGTACCAATTCATCATCATCTCAGCGTTAATCCCAGTCGCATCCGTAGCTTTTCAGCTTTGGAGTCTGGGGTCCGCTTTACCAGTCTTATCTGCTGATTTTGGCTAAACTTCGATATTTTCCGTGAAGTGACTGCCGTCTGACCTCCATAACCCGAAGGCGATATCAAAGTATTGTAGTTAGAGCAATTGTTAGACTTTTGAGGGCTCCAACCAACCCGTAACTACTGCCACTAGATGTTCATATGGCAACCGGGACCAAAGGCTTAACGTGTTTTCCGAGGCACAACCAGACCAGTGCAAATATTCATTCAAAGAACGCATCAATTATCATCTGCTAATACTTATTAAGGTTGGGGCCTAGCTGGGTACAGCTGAATATAAGTATTTTACATGGATAAGAGACAAGGAAGTAATTATAGCTTTTCTTTATTCGTATGTCCTTTTTAAGATTATCGAAGACATCTCTGACATCGATGAGGAAACTGGACTTATCATCATCATCATTCCAGCCGAAAGACGTCTACTGCTGGACATTGGCCTCCCCAAGGATCTCCACGTCGCCCGGTCCTGCGCCTCTCGCATCCATCGGTTTTCCGCGACCTTCACCAGGTTGTTGGTCCACCTTATCGGGGGCCTACCCAAACTACGTCTTCCAGTGCGTGGTCGCCACTCGAGAAGCCGTCGAAACTGGACTGGGTTAATATAACTTTGGAATCGTCTTGCGTAAATGATCCGTGTGACCGTGATCAGTTCTCGTGCCTTATCTGTATAAAAAGGAGGCCTACAGTGGGACACCATAATCAGCATATAATTTTCCCACTACTGGGACACAGACTTACTCTCTGCAAAAGGGAGTGGGCTGTAACTACCTCGCGAACACTCTCAGGGTTAGTAAATCTATCATGTCTTCGAATTTTTGCTTCTAAGTCATGCTGTCTCTTCAAGTGTATATCTTGAAGAGACGTTAGGTATTTTTTGTATATGCAAAACCCAAAACACGTGACCAGTATTTTAAGTAAAGAATCTATGTACAAAATTTCAAAAACATATCATGAATAACCACAAAGTTATGAGCTTGTTTTCTAACCTGGTTGTCCCAACAAAAATATAGTCAACGCACCGCTCGCCCAACACCCCCTGCTGTTGCGCGATCGTGCGCACGCGCCAAGTACCATGATCTACCGTAAACTGAATTGTGCGCTCTGTAACCACACTGCAACAATTTCTAAATGTATTTGGGATAAAATATAACATGGTGTAAAAATGATTGGAATCGATTCAGTTGCTTATTCTGAACAAACTATATTCAGATTTCGTTTAAAGAAAAAAATGAGTTGTATGTTCCTTCACCGTTTTGAGCACAAAAAAGATAAAATACATTATCTATTGCGTGGTTTTGAGAGAGTAATAGACTATTACTATACCTCAAAAGCTTCTAAAAGAACAGCAATATTTCAGCCACTTAACACCTTCCTCCTACATTTTAATATTCTACAGACCAAAACAAAAGAAGGCGAAACGAACCATTAATAATTATTATTGTAAAACGCAACGCGACAATCGTAAGTTCAAATAGAAACCAAGATTTGTACATGTCGTTTAAATATTTGTGTTAAGGTGTGTACAGACTTGTAACAGAGCATTTACTTGCAACAGAACATCGAACATTTGCCATTTTAAAATGTTACAGTATGTACGATACTGTAACATTTTAAAATGGCAAATGTTCGATGTTCTGTTGCGTAATGTTAAAGAATTTCGCTCGATGTTAAATTTTTCTTCTCCTTTGTGTCGCTGTCATGGTTGTATTTTAAATCTTCATCATCATCATCATCATCAACCTTTTTATTACCCGACTATGGCAAAGCAAAAGGAGGGCAATGACAATTTATCTCTACATAGTGAATATTGCATACTTCAGAATAGTATTGTATGACATTATTGTCAATTTACAACGAAGGCATCTTGGTAGAGTCTACTGTGTCTATTTACTTACAACTATATTAGCAACTTTGTTCAGTTCAGTATTCTCAAAATCTTGTTTTATACTTTTTCAGCGTCGTTTTTTGTCGTAGTTGGGTTTTAGTTCTTTTATTCGTCCCACTGCTGGGCACAGGTTTCCTCTCATACAGAGAAGGATTGAGCGTAATCACCACGCTTGCACATTGGCGATTTCAGACTTAAAGTCCAGGTTTTCTCAAGATGTTTTCCTTTACCTTGTAATCAGTCATTGGTGTCCAAGGTATACTTAGTAAGTACATATAAATTAGAAAAGTTACATTTGTACTTGCCTGACCTGGATTTTAAATCTTGCTTTACCAAAACTTTACCACTTCGACGGCGTTGTTGGTGGCAGCTCAGAGGGTACTTTGATTGCTTTGGAACATAGAGAGAAATTTGAGTTTAGGGATGGAGCATGGTTTGTGACATAGCTGTGATGTTTTATTTATGAACATTCTTAAATAAACAGACAAGAGAAAATACAGAACTAAACAATATGTACGGACGACAGCAGGTCAAGCTACCCCAAACTGCTTAATGCCTTAATGCTTTAGAGATAAAGTTAAAAATCTAATAAGAAAATCTGACAGATTGTATTACCTTGATGTGCTGTCGTCTGTGCAAATAAAGGATCTACTCTTTATCTCTCAAATTAAACGAAGATTATAATAATATTAGCCGATTCATTTTGCCAAGTGCTCGATTCCACAGTCAAATGGCCAATGTCTCCATTTTATCTCGATTTGAATACATCGCATAATGTCGTACAAAGTGTTGTCATCCTAAACTCTGATTCGATACTACAATTAAATAATCAACTATACTTTTAATGATAATTACTATTTCAACTTTTTTCTTTTTAATTTTTATATAGCTTCTTAAATTAAAACAATTGCATTGTGTTCATAGTTATATGATAATGCTTTTTTCATAAGAAATCACAAAAAAAGAAAATGTTAAAATCACAATCTGTCTTTCAAGACCAACGAAGTTATTACTGTAACATTTTATTGATCAGATCAGCATGAGGTACAGACGATAGCACATCAAACTACTACAACCTTTCAGATTTCTTTATTAGATTTTCAACTTTATCTCTAAAGCAATAAGGCTCAAGGTTTATTGGGAATATTTGACAGTTTCGGGTAGCTTGACCTGCTGTCGTCCGTACCTGTAAGTCCGAAATTTTAACAATGAATGCAAGATAGAAAGAAATGTACACGCTCACAGGCATTCGCAGAACGTTACATGACAAGGAAATTCTTTTGCAAATGATGTCTGGTGAAGCCGTGATGTGCGCCGGGTACGATGCGCCAAATATTGTTGTGGCGGGAGTTTGGTTGTGGAGGGTTTCCAGATCAATCTCTTTATGGCGCAGCATGGTTGCCAGTGTTTTTGGGTTTAACATTACAACATCTCGCACAACTGCCATATTCCTTCCTATTCACTCAGTATTTTTGAGTGAATAGGCTGAAAAAACTTGCGCACGCTTTACCAACAACGATTGCGGTCAAGCACTAGTTTACGAAGTCGTGGTGGCCTAGAGGTTAAAACACCAGCCTCTCAAGTATGAGTGCGCGGGTTCGATTCCAGGTCAGGCAAGTACCAATGTAACTTTTCTAAAGGTATATGTACTTTCTAAGTATATCTTGGACACCAATGACTGAAGGTGAAGGAAAACATCTTGAGGAAACCTGGACTTTAAGTCTGAAGTCGCCAACCCGCATTGAGCAAGCGTGGTGATTACGCTCAATCCTTCTCTGTATGAGAGGAGACCTGTGTCCAGCAGTGGGACGATAAAAAGGTTGATGATGATGATGATGATGACTAGTTTACGATTATAAAAAAAGACCCGTAAGCATTACGTCGAATGCAGCATCGAGCATTCGCAAAAACGTTACATTACAAGGAAATGCTGTTGCAAAGTGTGCGTTTGCCTGTATTGTACCGTTCGTAAGCATGTTACATTACACGAAAATGCTCGAGAAATTGCTGTAGTGTATACTCATCTTTATGTACAAGTCTTGTCTTAAGTCTGCGACCCCAAATTATACTTGTGTGTTCTGTTAAGCCACATCCCTCTGTTTGAGAATTATTTGAGAGCTTGTTTGCTAGGGCGTTAATTAAGTTTAATTATGACGAGATTTGCAAAATTGTGCGTTTATGATTTCTAACGTTACTATACAAAGTTATATTTGTTTATGCGAAACCTGAATAAAGTTTGTTCAGAATAAGCAATCGAATCGATTTCAATAATTTTTACCCCATGTTATATTTTTTCCCAAATATATTTAGAAATTGTTGCAGTATGGTTACGGTGCGCGCCACTCAGCTTACAATACATCATAGTAGTGCGCGGCCGCGTAAAAGCTGACGCTAGAGGTCAACGCCCCGCTCGGCCGCCAGAGCGATAACAAGCTCATAACTTTATGGTTTTTCAGGATATCTTTTTGAAATTTTGTTCATAGATTCTTTACTTAAAAATACGGAACACGAGTTTCGTTAATAAAAAATAATGTTCTATATAGGATTACTAGTTGCGCCCCGCGGTTTCACCCACGTATGTAGTATCTAGTAATATATAAAAAAAGATAAAAACCTATTCTCGTGCCTCACGAATATACGAAATTTAATTAAAATCGGTGCAGCCGTTTTGAAGTAGTTAGAGGACAAACACTGTGGCAGGAGAACTTCATATAATAGATTTAAAACACTTTAACAAATAGGTACGTATAATATGCATTCGGAATATTAATCCAGAACAAGCACAGTAATTGCATAACACAATAACAGTAGCAATGGGTTTCATTTTTAACCGACTTCAAAAAGGAGGAGGTTACTCAATTCGACCGTATATCAGCTTTTTTTTCTGTTTGTTCGCGCATAACATCGTCGTTTATGAACCGATTTTGATAATTCTTTTTCTGTTGGAAAGAAGACGTTCCCAAGGTGGTCCCATGATAAGAATATCAGGGTTTGATGGTGGAAGACCAGAGAAAACAAGGGGAACTTTCAAAACTTGCAGGGGCGACTACTGCATTTCTTAGCATTTTCATTAAGTATTTTAAAGCACTACAATTTAATAAAGGTCTGGAGTAGATCTGATAATGGAGCCGGGTGACAGTCGAAGGAACTCCTCAACAATTCACAGTAGCTACCTTGTGTTTGGGCTCGATTAATTTGTATTGATAAGAACTTTACACCTAGATGGGTTGTGACAGTACTCCTCACCGGTTTACAGTAGCTACTTTGTGTTTGGACTTAATTCATTTATATTGATGAGACCTTTACACCCATTGGGTTAAAATATTGGTCTGCAGTGAAAACTATGGTCTTCATCATCAAATCAGTTGAGGGAATACTTACGGGTAAAAATTAAAGTAAACAAAATTACGTCGTTTCCCAACTATATTTGCGTCAGCTTCCAGTCTGACCGGATGCAACTGAATAAGTACATAGTACTTTTAACAACTAAAAAGTATAAAATAAAAACTTTTTTACAAAAAAACAACCGACTTCCAAAAACCACTACAAAGTGAAAAATAACAAATTTCGGAAGTCGGTGTCAAAAACGAATCACTCACGAACTCAACGATCACTTTTCTATGAAAAAGCTGATTTTATTTAGAAAAACCGACGAAAAATATCAGAACTAAAAAAAAAAAGAAACAACATGGCGTATTTTCTAAAAATACAAGCCAACCTTATAAATGTACATTCTAAAAATAGAAGTCAACCTTACTTTACTGCCACACTCTTACAGTTTTTACATTGATACTACCCCACGCCACGCCACGTAAGTAGGTGAAGTTAAAATGCATACTAAAATAAACATGGCGAGTAAACGCGTAATGAAATATGCATATCGAAGCCGAGCCGACAACGATCTGTGTTGCCACAAGCAAAAAAAAAAAAAATACACGCCAGTGTTAAGCGAGGTTTCTTGGGAATTGGTGATGTTATAATAATCTGTTGGATTTGTAGAGGTTTTTCTTTGTGGGAAAAATTATTGGACTCATTTTTCAGCTCTGGCAATTTTTTGTTGTGTTGTTTTTTTAACTCCGTGTTTAGTCTTTGTGGTGACAACGGTAATGTCTTGAATATCAATCATTTCGATAATTATTGACTGTTTTCTATCTAGCACAGACAAGTGCGTTTCCCATCTTTCTAAAATTATGTACAGTTTATAATATAACTAGCGGCCGCCCGCGACTTCGTTCGCGTGGAGTTAGTTATTTGAACATTTTATTTTAAGCCCAAAATATACAGCACACATTTATTTTTTTGTTATGCTCCGCTCCTATTGGCAGCAGCGTGATCTGTACTAACATAGAAAGCTAAAGAGTTTGTTTGTCTGAACGCGCTAATCTCAGGAACTACTAGTCCGATTTGAAAAATAAAAATCGAACAAAAAGCGAAATATAACATCACGCTGCGACCATTAGGAGCGTAGCATAACTAAACCACGCGAACGAAGTCGCAGGCGGCCGCTAGTGTTATATAAGATTAGAATTTTTCAAACCGGACCAGTAGTTCCTGAGATTAGCGCGTTCAAACAATGAAATGTTAGTATAACTTGTTATTGTGTCGTCTGTATGCGTATCATATTTATTTGTCTTCATTCTAAGATTGCCTGAAAGAGATCCATTGAATATTTTGTAGTACTGAATGTATTTTTGATGTGATATATTTTTTGTTTTTTTCTGGTCGTGCCTCGGAAAGCACGTCAAGCCGTTGGTCCCAGTTGCCATAAGAACATCTAATGGCAGTCGTACCCGGGTTGTTGGAGCCCTCAAAAGAAAAAAAAAATGGTCTAACTACAATGCTTCGACATCACCTTCGGGTTGTGGAGGTCAGACGGTAGTCGTTTCACAGAAAATATTGAAGTTTTGCCAAAATCAGCAGTTAGACTGGTAAAGCTGATCCCAGACTCCAAAGCTGAAAAAGCTGCGGATGCGACTGGGATTAACGCTGAGATGATGATGATGTATTTTTTAGTTTACAATAAATACAAATACATAACTAAAAACCCATTGTGTTCGTATTTCCTACCGATAAATTTTCGAGAACGGAAACAACGATTTGAAACACGTTTTCATTAAGCAGACATCCAATTTAGTTCATGTCAGCAAGTTCCAACATCTGTTCACAAATTACACAATAACTACGTTTACATTATTTTTCTTCATCGTTACTATGTTATATCTGACACAATAATATATATGTATCTATCTATACTAATCTATAAAGCTGAAGAGTTTGTTTCAACGCGCTAATCTCAGGAACTACTGAACCGATTTGACAAACTATTTTTGCGTTGGATAGCCCATTAATCCAGGAAGGCTTTAGGCTATATAACATCACGCTGCGAACAATGGGAGCGGAGCATGTAAAAAAAAAACATATCGAAACCTACGCGGGTGAAACCGCGTGGCGTAGCTAGTAAATAATATTTATGTGTACACTGTAACGTTACGTTCGTCTGCATAGTCTATGCAGACTAACGGAACATTGCGGTGTAATACTGATTTAGATTCATTCATCACTTCACATATCAAGTTCAGTCGAAAATCTGCTAATGGACGGGTTAACAGTGCGGACAACTATTCTTATAGCAACTAGTAAATGCCCGTAACTTCAACCCAAATCATTTTTTCGTTCATTCTTCTTCTTCTTCTTCTTCAGCCTATAGACGTCCACTGCTGGACAAAGGCCTCCCCCAAGGCTCATTGGGGGGGTTTGCCATAATCCCCACGCTTGGCAGGCGGGTTGGGGATCGCAGTGATTTAATATTACACAGGAGAAGCGCTGCTGCCCGCTTCCCTGGTGATTTCCCTTAGTCGCCTCTTACGACACCCACGGCATAGAATAAAGAGGGGAAGTAGGTTATCTGCGACCCAATCCGCGATTTAATTGCCTACTGTCTTAGGGTTGACGACTGTCCGCGCTTCGTCGGTTACGGTTGTCGCCCAAACCGCTAACAAATATTTATAGACTAAGAGCTTATGTTTAAATTATTTGCTTAGTATTTAGTTTACATATACTAGTCAGTTTTTTTTTTGTAATTTTTATTTTTAGTTTTGTACACATAAAGAACCATATTTATTTTTATTTTTAATTAATACAAATATAAATAATACAAACATAACATCTATTGAATCACACATTTAATACAAAATTACAAATTAGCTACAGAAAAATACCTACTTTCTTCGGTTTCGACTATTACGAAACGCGTTGTTATTAAACTTTAATGTGTAATATATCCGTATCCTTGTAAATAACTTTTAGAAATATAATTTGAAAATATAAGTCTTTTATTTGTTCATAAATAGACATACCAACTTTGCAGTTTATGTGATCATTTTTTAAAAGCTAATGTGCCGAAAAGCCGTGACGCGCGAACCTCGTTCCGTGCTAGCCGCGACTAGCGCAGTCATAGGCACTCTAATATTGTGTTTAGGTGTGCGTGCGGCGACGCATAGATACTATGGCGCACACATACAAGCCGCGCGCGGTCCGTTTGTATGAAGATAACGTACTTCCCTCTCTTTATTCTATGCCCACGGGAGGATATGGGTTGGTACTATTCTAGGCCCGGCACTACACTTTCATTAACTATATGTAATGTTTAGTATATTTTTTTTTTTGGAGATCCTAATATAAATAAAAGACAGCAACGACTAAAAGTATGCACAGCTTCCTAAAAATCACATATTCTTTAGCATATTTTTTTATACATTATAAATTAGTGCTTGACCGCAATCCCACCTGATGGTAAGCAATGATGCAATCGTTGATGGTAAAGGGCGCTAGTTTATTAAGAGCCTATCCACTCTAGCCTTGAAGACACTTAAATTTTAGTAATTGTTGTAATTCCGTCGGACTTCAATTTAAATAACTTCTGTATTTGTATGCCAAGATTTAAGATTCTTTTTTATCATAGCTCCTTTCAACTAAAGCTTCTGCCATATAATTTCTTCACCACCCATGGTTGACAGGTAGAGAATACCTAAGGCATTTAATTCCGTCTTTTCTACCTTTGTGCAAAAAGTTCAAATAAATACATAAAACGGCGGAGCATTCAATGCCGCCAAAACACAGGCGTGTCTTTTCACCGCCAAAAGGAGCCCGATCATCTTGGCTCCTACTTTTCAGAATGTATCCTTGGAATGCACCAACCGCCTTCAGCTTTTAGGAGTTGAGATTTCCTCGAACCTTAACTTTGGGCGGTTCATTGAGTCCAAGGCTAAGGTGGCTGCCAGAAAACTTAGCGTTATCGCAAAGGTCCGGCGGTACTTCACACCGGGGCAGCTTCTAACGTTGTACAAAGCAGAGGTCCGCTCGTATGTGGAGTACTGCAGCCACATTTGGGCTGGTGCTGCGAAATGTCACCTGGCTACTTTGGATTCAGTGAAGAGGCGTGCGAAGAGGCTGATTGGCAACTCAGACTTAACTCGAAACGGTCTCCAAAGCCTGGAGCACAGGCGTAGAGTAGCCAGCCTTTCGGTCTTCTATAGGTTGCATTCTGGTGAGTGTGCAAGGGAATTGCATAATTTAATTCCCCCATCTCCGTTCCACCATCGGACGACCCGTCGTACGGCGAGTTCGTTGTTGGCACCACTGCGACCCGGACGAAGCGTTTCGCTTCCTCTTTTATACCCCGTACATCGAGGGACTGGAACAATTTGCCGGCGACGGTGTTTCCGTCACATTACAATTTGAGTGTCTTCAAGGCTAGAGTGAATAGGCTCTTAATAAACTAGCGCGCTTTACCATCAACGATTGCATCACTGCTTACCATCAGGCGGGATTGCGGTCAAGCTCTAGTTTATAACGTATAAAAAAAAGAACCAAAAAACGTTTACATTACTTCGTAACGAATCAAACTATAATAACAACATAATTTACATGCATAAAATATACTGGATAACACCTAACCGCAATAACAGTGTAGCCGGCGACTGTCCAACGCGTATCCAACAAACCAACCGCATTTTCGCCCAATTATTTACTATGTAAAGTACATTTCTGGTAATGACCGTTTTTAAACGGGCAAAATCGTAAAACATTTGGCAGAGGCAGGGAGTGTGTGAATGTCATCGTAAATCCGGACTTTGCGGTCCGTTGCAGTGGTGTGCGTGCGTGTGAAACCCTGCAATTATTTAGTTCCATTTACTTTTCGCTGGCTTTTGACAGCCACCGTGGCGTAGCGGTAGCGAACGCACCCCTGCGCAAGGAGGCGCGGGAACGATTCCCGCACAGTGCAGGTATTTGTATACATGAATATGAATATTTGCACTGGTTTGGTGCCGGTTGCACTACGAACATCTAGTGGCAGTCGTTATGGGTTGTTGAAGCCCTCAAAAGTCCAAAAAAAGTTTTAGCCAAAATCAGCAGTGAGACTGGTAAAGCGGACCCCAGACTCCAAAGCTGATAAAACTTCGGATGCGACTGACTTTTCACTAGCTTTTAATAGGACATTATTTTTTTTTGAGGAAACGTGCAATTCTTAGTAACAAAAAATAACCGAAACCTATTTTTTTTTTTTATAAATTATAAACTAGTGCTAGACCGCAATTCCCCCTGATGGTAAGCAGCGATGCAATCGTTGATGGTAAAGCGCGCTTGTTTATTAAGAGCCTCTTCACTCTAGCCTTGAAGACACTAAAATTGTTGTCCGACGGAAATACTGACACTGGTAAATTGTTCCAGTCTCTGGATGTACGCGGTATAAACGATTTTATTTTTTAAATAAATATTAAGTTTGTAGTACATAGAGAAACACATACTTTAAGTTAGTTATACACTTAAGCTGATTGTACAAATGTAGATCAAAAGCAGTTTGACAAGCCGGCTCTTGAACTAAGTAACAGGATACTTCATGTGATATCTACCAACACTGGATCAATGTGGTAGATTACGGCCCACTCCATCTCACAAAGAGAAGGCTTGTTTCCCAGCAGTAAAAACGTATTATGCTTCATCAACAACCTTTTATCGTCCCACTGCTGGGCGCAGGTCTCCTCTCATACAGAGAAGGATAGATCGTAATCACTACGCTTGCTCAATGCGGGTAGGCGATTTCAGACTTATAAAGTCCAGGTTTCCTCAAAATGTTTTCCTTCACCTTCAGTCATTGGTGTCCAAGATAAACTTAGAAAGTACATATAACTTTAGAAAAGTTACATTGGTACTTGCCCGACCTGGAATCAAACCCGCGCACTCATACTTGAGAGGCTGGTGTTTTAACCACTAGGCCACCACGTATTATGCTTATTATGTGCTAATCTTTTGATGACAAGAAAATTGAGACTGTCATTGAAGAGTGCTATTGACAAAGGGGCGTTGTTAGTAAACATTTGTGAACGTGTCACAGATATTGAAAAAGTAAGATGGCTTGTGGCCAAAATCGGAACTGACCCCTTGTTCTGACTTTGGCCCCGAGCCAAAAAACCCAAGTGTCATTGTATGTATCCTTTACATAACAATGTAAGGTCAATCGAACACCATTTGTAAGGACTCTCGAAGCCAAAGGCGTGTTTTCGGTTTTAGATACATGTTTACTAAAAAGATATTATACACAATAACTTACGGATTAAGTACACAGTAATAATAAATACCTACTTAGTTCTTTAGTTCTTATAGTTTACTAGCGGCCGCTAGTTATGCTCCACTCCTATTGGTCTCAGTGTGATGTTTTATACCCTACAGCCTTCCTGGATTAATGGGCTATTCAACGCAAAAAGAATTTTTCAAATCGGACTCGTAGTTCCTGAGATTAGCGCGTTCAAACAAACTCTTCAGCTTTATATAATAGTATATAGATAGATTATAATTTAGCTAAGAGCTCGTGTTACTCACATATCATATTCATTAAGTTAATATCTTGAGTCGAATTCGACACGGCTGGGCAGCGTTCTGGAAGCTACCAAGTGTCTTCTCGTCCAAAATACCTCAATGCTGAAAGCCAAGTCTTAAACCAATGTATGTTAGGTACTGGTGGTGACATATGGATCAGAAACGTGGTGCCTCACTATGGGCCTCATAACAAATCTCAAGGTCGCACCTCTGTGCCACCCATAGCCACAGCTCTCTCTCACTAGCTCTCTAGCTATGGAGAGGTGTTTCTCTACGAGATCGAATCAGGAATGAGAAGATTCGTAGAAGAACGAAAGTCGCCGACATTCGAATCGGATTAGCTCTTTGAAGTGGCAGTGGGCGGGGCACATAGCATGTAAAGCCGGTGTTCTGATGAGATAGAAAGGCTCTTGAATGGCGACGATGTACCGGCAAGCGCAGCGTCGGACGCGCACCGACTACCTATGTGGTCGGATGACCTGACCAAAATTGTAGGGAAGTGTTGGACGCAAGCCGCGTCCAACCGGTCATTTTGGCAATTCTTGGGGGAGGCCTAAGTCCTCAATTCATCGTCAAAAGGAGGCATTCCACGAAGCACAGCCAAACGAAGCACAGCCAGAGGAAGCGCATCTAACGTATTCCACTAAGCACACCCGCTAGCTATTTCATTGTCCTCGCACTATGCGAGTGATATTTCATAGGTGTGCTTCGTGGAATAGAAAATTAATTATTTTAATATTATTATTTGAAGCCCAGCTACGGGTGTGCTTAGTGGAATACGTTAGATGCGCTTCCTCTGGCTGTGCTTCGTTTGGCTGTGCTTCGTGGAATGCCTCATAAAATAAATATTTTCTTCTATCGATATTTTTATTTCATTGTCCTCGCACTATGCGAGTGATATTTCATAGGTGTGCTTCGTGGAATAGAAAATTAATTATTTTAATATTATTATTTGAAGCCCAGCTACGCGTGTGCTTAGTGGAATACGTTAGATGCGCTTCCTCTGGCTGTGCTTCGTTTGGCTGTGCTTCGTGGAATGCCTCGTCAAAAGTAAGTGAGCTTTCACAGATGAATAAAGAAACTCTAAATAGTAAAACGGTTAGGCTATACCTATATAGATAAGTAGAATTTTTTTTTTTTTTTAAATTATATGCACCCGCCATCACAGGGCATTATGAGCTATCCTACAAGATGTCCCCAGATATATTTTCTAGGATTTTAGTGCAGGAGGGGGGTGGGTTTTCTAACCTTATTTATTTTGTTTACAGTTGCGGCTAGCCCATCTTATTATGTATCTTTAATTAATATCTTATAATTTATATTCTATTATCTTATAATCTATTACATCTTTTCTTACTGATATCTATACGTATTTATTGTTTATGCTCTTACATCTATATGCATACATTTATTTTTTTGTCAACTTTAATGACTATATAACTACTTACTGCTATTTACTTTTCTTTATCCATTTATATCTTTTACTAGTTACATTATACATTTATTTCTAATATACCTACTATTTCTTACACCAAGTGATTAAACAGGCTTATTATTACAACTAAGTCTTATTCTAACAACTATCATTTTTACAACTTAACTAACTTGTCTACAATACTTTTTAACTTAATATTACACACTTAACATTCTCTAATTACTTATTATGCTAAAACACACTTTGTTAATTTTTATATATTTTTAAATATACAATTTAACAAACTTATATATCTAATTCTTATTTCTCTTATTTACTATTAAGCATATATCTGTGCAATATTTGATCAGTTGATTGCAACTTGATTTGTCAGTAAGCAACTCAGACAAGTTTTGCTTGTTCAGTCTCACGCCCAGTTTTTGTTCTAGGTTGTACCTATGCACCGCATGGACCGGACAGTCTAGGAGGATGTGGAAGACGTCCTCTACAGCATCCGGCTGACAAATGCATGATGGACTCTCCCTTAACTTAAAGCGGTGTAAGTACTGGGAGAATCCACCATGCCCCGTCAAAATCTGTGTGAGCCTACCCTCAGGCTTTGCCTTAATGGCAAAGCGGTAAGCCATTTTGGCATCGGGAAGGAAGACCTTCGTGACCGACGCGGTGTCCCCGGATACGTACCTACGGTTCCATTCATCCAGAGAGGATTGTCGCAGAATCCGCTTCACGAATGAAGTTGGACACTTGTCATAGTCAGGTCTCCTTCCCGATGCCAAGGCAGCCTGTTTGGCCAGACAGTCAGCGCGCTCGTTGCCGGGCAGTCCTATATAGGCCTTGACCCAAAACAAGGACACAGTCTTGCCCTGAGCCAAGGCCTTTCGTAGGGAGTCCCTTGTCTCCACAGCCAGTGGGTGGAGAGACCAATGGTTAGCGACCGTCTCCAAAGCGGCTCTCGAGTCGCTGTATAGACCATAGGTCAACTCCTTACCCTTGAGAACAACGCTCGCGGCTTTACATATGGCTAGGAGCTCCGCCTGGTAGACTGTGCAGTACTCGGACAGACAGAGCTTGATGTTCCGGAATTCGGCCTCGCCATCCCACAAGGATAGCGCGGATCCGACCTTCCCATCAATTTTGCTGCCGTCGGTGAAAATTCGCACCTGCTGCACATTGTGCCTGTCCACAAGGTTTTGGTCCACCAGTTGGGCGATTTCCAAAGCCATATGTTCTGCCGGGTGAGGAGTGTCTGCAAACTTTACCGGACACTCTATCTCTCTATCAGCCAGCTCAGGCGGGGGCGACCCTCTCTTAGCCTCGTACAATGCGGCTGCTTCTTGTACCCTGAGGTCGAGAGGAAGTATCCCCGCCAAAGCTAGAGCCGAGTGCAGGGAGACCGTCCGGTAGGATTTGCAGAGCTTCTGAGCGAAGCCTCTCTGGACTGTGTTGAGCTTCTTACGCACTCCAATCTTTTTGGCAGCGGGCGCCCACACAGCTGATGCATAGAGGACAATTGGCTCTATAGTGGCGTTGTACATTAGGCGAATGACGTCCGTGTGCAGCCCCCAGTCAACCTTAGCAGCCTTGGACAGCTGTTTGTAAATGTCCAAGGCTTTCCGGCACTGCAACGCAACGTGCGTGTTGAAGGTGAGCCGGTCGTCAATGGTCAGTCCTAAAATCTTGACCTCTCGCGACATGCCAACACTGACTCCTCCCATGTTCAACTGCGGGGCGTCATACTTCAGTTTCCTGGTGAGTACCATTGCGCAAGTTTTTTGTGGCGCAAACTTCAACTTGTTTCTGACACCCCACTGCCGAACATAGGCAAGCGCTGCGTTCGCATGCCTCGAGACGTCAAGGCCAGTGTCTCCGTCGAACAACATGACGACGTCATCCGCAAAGGCCTGTGCGTATACCCCCATCGCCTCCAGCTCACGCAGCAATGGATCCAAAAGAAGGTCCCATAGGACGGGACCACCGATTGACCCCTGCACACAACCCTTGTTGGTGCTCCTCGTGCATTCCTCCCCGGCGTATCTTACACTGACTTTTCTGCAGTCCAGATAACTATCCAGTAGCCTCCTGATGTTCACCGGGCACTTTTCCTCAGCCAGACGATTTCTGATAGCCGGCCACCATGCGCTATCGAAGGCCCCCTCTATATCCAATGACACTAGGGCAACTAGCTTTTTCAGCTTAATAAGACCCTGGATTCGGTGTATCAGAGTATAGAGGGCGTCCTCGGTACCCTTCTGGGGCATGAAACCGAACTGGCGAGTACTAATCCTCGGTACAATATGCCATTTGATCCTTGCTACTGTCATCTTCTCCAGGACCTTCCCCAAAATCGGCAACAGGCCAATTGGCCTGTAAGCTTTGGGGTTCGTGTAATCGTCCTTGCCCGGTTTTCTCAGGACCACCACAGTAGCCTGCTTCCAGATGTCCGGAAAGTGACCCATCTCTAGGCATTTGTTGAAAAGGGCAAGGGATGCGTCCAGGTCCCGGCAGATAGCTCTGCTGCAGATATCCGCTGTGAAGCCATCAGCTCCCGGGGCCTTCTTGGGATTGAAACTACCCGCCGCGGTCTTGAGCTCCAGCAGTGTAAACGGTGGGTCATGATATTCATCATGACGCCACTCGTTTACCCGCTTTGCTGCTTCTCTAGCGCGGTGATGGTCTTCATCGTCAGTTTCCTCCAGGTCTTGTGGGTAGAATGACTCCACTAGTAAGATAGCCGACTCCTTTGGGTTTAGGAATGCACCTTCTTTGGTTAGGGTCAAGTCTTCTTGGCTCCTGGTGGTCCTACGGATTATTCTATATATCCCATCCCATACTCCCTCCTTGTCCTGCCTCCTGCAGAACTCTTTCCAACTGTTTATTTGGGCTTTCTTGGCATGGCACTCATAGTCCTCTTTCTTCTTCAGATACTCGGCCACCACTATTTCTCTACGGTACGGTGCCGCGTTCTTAATCTTGCGCCTGAAGGTGGTGGTGACCTTCTTCAGCCTTGCGAGCTCATCATTCCACCATGGGACCTTGAGTACCTCCGTACTCTTTTTGGCGGGCATGCTGATCTTGCACGCTTCGGTAATTGCCTCAGTGAATTTGATAACGGCTTTTTCCAGTTCTAGTCTTGTGTAAATTTTTGATATTGTTTCGGCATCAAACTGGTTTGTCGAATTTATTTCCGTTAGCGTGATATTGAAGAGGTCCCATTTTGCCTTCCTACTGTTGTAGAGCCTAGTAGTTCTCTGAACTTTTAGGCCTCTACTTTTGCGGAGTCGAATTCCAAAAAGTATGGCGTTGTGGTCCGAGCTCGTCATCTCCTGGTCTACCCTCCAGTTCTCCACCAATTCTAGTAGATTATCCGTACAGGCTGTTATATCGATATAGCTGGTGTACTCCCTGTTCCTCCCTGCTCTGTTGAGTACCTGTAGACCACACTCTTCTAGGGTTCCGGACATCTCAACACCCCTGTGGTCTTCTATGGTGCTGCCCCACCAGCTACTCTTGGCGTTACAATCGCCACCAATGAGCAGTCTTCTTGAGCCCAGCTCCTTTCGGATGCTTTTGATCTGATCCAGGTATGGCCCTATGGGTTGGTCTGGCTCGAAGTAGAAGGACACCGCCGCGATTTCCCAGGCGCTGGTTCGGATCCTCACTACAACAATATTGTTGGTCGTGAGTTTCGGGCACTGGATGACGTCAAGATCGGCGTCAAAGACGACGATTGCCGCCTTCACAGTCCCACCTCCTACTGCTGCACACTGGAAGACTCTCGCCCCACGGTAGTCCTTCATCCTCCTCACCCCGCCCACATATGGCTCCTGGACCAGAGCAAAAGCAAGCCTTCTCCTGCTGGCCTCGACGATGAGCTCCGTGGTCGCCAGCTGTTTTCTTTGGAGGTTCGCCTGGGCTACTGCATATATACTGGTGGGGCTGCCTGCCCCGGAGCGACTTGTAACCACTTTAGCAATGGTAAGCCACCTTGGCTCTTGCCAAGGCCTCCCACCTTCTGCGTACTGGGCATTCCGTACTAAACGCGTTGTGCTGGGTATTTTCTAATTTGCTGGCCACGCAGTTGCAGCAAGATGGTTGTGCTGCCGCCAGGTAATCAGCACATTGCGTCCGCACATGAGGGCCACCACAATGACTGCATTTCGGAAGGGTGTCCCTGCAGAACCTCCTGCCGTGTCCGTACGCTAAGCACACGGAACACTGCACCAATGGGGATTGGTCTGCTGCCTGTACCCTTTGCATGTCTATATGGACATACTCCTTGTTCATAATAAGGTTGTATATCCGTTGGGACACCCTCAACGCGATGTGGCTGGTGAGCTGGTTCCTGCCTCGCCTCCTGAACCTCACCTCCATTCGGTCGTCCTTTTTGTCGAGGCCGTGAAACACCTCCCGGTTCTGGTCCCTCAAGGCCATGAGGACATCCTCATTCGTGTTATACGACAACACGTCCCTGAGGAGCAGCATGGGGTCTTGGTTCTTCACGTCCTCGACAACCAGGCCGTCCGCCCTCTCAAGTCGCTCCTTTATCTTATTCCTCTCTTCCTCCGTTCTACATCCTATTAGGACCTTCCTATCCTTGACTTTCCTCACTCTCTCTACCGTGACCCATCCGTCCTTGGCATTCACTGCCTCCCGGACTCTGCTAAGGACAGCTTCTCCAGTCTGCTCCTTATCTGTTGCGGCTATTATTACAGAGTGGAGCGCTTTCTTGTCCGGCATTTGCCTTCTAGGCTGCGCTGCCACTGCACTTACGTAGGTGAGTCTGTCTGGTACTTGGGCCGCTTGGAAACTGGTCACGATCTCACGCAGAGAGCCAATCTCTCTCGCATTCTCGTCAAGTTTTCTCCCTTGTTCCTGCAGGATCCTTAATATCTGCGAGGTATCCGCCTCGCTTGTCAGTTTTTCCCCCCTTCCCTTGTCAATAGTGCTGTCAGGTTCCTTGTAAGCCTCCGCCTCTTTGACCAACTCATACAGGGCGTCCACCGCCGCGATGATTCCTGACCTCAAGTCGGTCTTTAAATTTCGCGACTCACCGAGCAACGCTTTTGCTTTCCGCATCCAGGTCAAGGCCGCGGTCACTCTATTGGCGGGTTCCACCCTATCATCAGTTGGCAAAGTCGCCGCCACAGCAGCGCCCGCCAGCGAATCGTGCACTGCTCTCTCCGCGTCCCGCGCCGGTGCCGTCTTTTGCCGTGGCTTCGACGGCGCCGCCGGCACTGAAGCACATCTCGGTGAAGCGTGCTTGTGCCCGGTTTGGGAGCACGGCTTAAGAGCATGCTCATACTCCCCCGCACTGCGCCTTACATTTACGGCGGGAGGCGTGGTGGTCTTTTTAGGGGAGGGTCCTGCCCTCTCCTTCTCAAAAGTTATGTTTAGCGCATTAGGGCGCTCTTCTTCTACCCGCTTTACTGCTGGGGTCCGAGGGAACATATTATAAGTAGGACAGCAGTCAATTTATAAAATAATAAATAAATAATAGTTCTTAGAACTATATAATCCTTAACTAAACTTAGCCTAAGAGTACTGGTCAAAAGACTCAGTGCTCGGTCAGTCCTTAATAATTAACGACGGAAAAGGTCAATGGGCATAAAGCAAGTCTATAGCTAAGTCTGAGTCCCGTTCTACTATAATTTTAATCCAGTTCTTAATTTACGGGCGTAGAGCAACAAATAAAACGAGACTCTAAGTAGAGCCGCTCCGTGGGCACAGTCAGCAAGGTCTCCTCGAGACCTTTTTAACAAGCCCAAGCACGACCCACCGGACTCTACGGGTTTCGGAGACACAGCAACTCAAAGTTCTGGTTTTTTACTGAAACCAAATGGTTATTCTGCGTATCCCCTCAACCGTCCGACCAAAACACACCGTGCCTGGTCTTATCTGACCCGCCCCAACAAGACCCAGCCCGCAAGCCCGTCTTCAGGCGTGCGAAAATGTCTGACCCTGAAATTCCTGAAACTTCAGGATCAGTAAGTATAAGTTCAGACAATGTCGCCGCAAGAAATCCCGATGCCCTACGACCCTCGGACCGAAAGCTATGGTCGTTTTAAACTTTTCAAGATGGCGCCGGAACTGTCAAAACAGAAGTTTGACCGCCTGCAGCTCCCGATCCAAACGCCGCAGAGCAACCGAGCTTGGGCTTGCTGTTATCGCCCATAGCTGAACCACACGTTAAAAATATTTTCAGCGGCCTGAAAATTTTTAGGAAATTCCCACTTGAAATTCCTGAAAAAGACAAGAGCTATAGTCGGAGAGCTCCCGACCGTCACAAAGAAAACCGCAGGCACCTACGACTCTCCGTCGCGAAGTTATAACGGCTTAAAGTTCACCAAGATGGCGGCTGAACTGTCAAAATTTTATTTCCAGAGCCGATATCTCCGCAACGAAATTTCGCAGAAGAAAGAGGTTTTCGGCATACACACAGGCACAACCTAGAGAACCACGCAAGCCTATTTTAGGGCCCAAACCTTCAGGTCCTGAAAACCGCTAAAAAGGTATCCTGTCACAATTTCACTCTAATACGCTACACAATAGAGAAAATTAATACTTGTAGGATTTGAAAATTTCCTGATATTTCAGGAGTCAAATGTACCCAAAATCCCAATTTTCAAGTGTTAATAATAAAGGGGGTATATAAGATAGAAATATTTTGCTTGTAGGAAAGGTCTTCTCCCACGAGCCTCTTGCTTGCTGCGAAGTTTCAGGCTGTTGACGTGTCTTCTTGGGGTTTTTCAGACCACGTGCTTTTCTGTTTTTCGCTGAATAACCTCGGAACTCTGCGTGTGGACGGGGTGGCGCCACTAGTCACATAGCCCAAATGCAACAGGTTCGCTTATATTCGTCGCTGGAACACAACACGAAGTTTGCCGCCCGGAGGTTGGTAGCACTGTCAGCGCAATGAAGATTGCGCGTACACAGAACCTTCACGTTTAGCTCCTCGTTAGAAGTGTCAAAGTTCCGTGCACTCGCAGGTTATTCAACAGTGACAAGACACTTTTATGTATTTTTCACTGCTTAATAAAGTTAGAATTTCACTTCGTAAAGGACCGAACACAGTTTTTTGAAGGGTTATAGTATACCAGATTTGGTCCTAAGATAAAAGTAAAAGTAATTAACACTGGTAAGTAATTTCTCGAAAATATTTACTGAGGACACGACTTAGTGGTCTCGGAGCGCGTTCCACGTCTTGCGTCCTTGAGTTTACAAAACAGATAAGTAGAATTAAATGTTTCGACTTTTGTCAGTCGAAGATAGATTGCATGCAGCGGGTGACTAAAATCGATCAAAACCACAGTCGCAGGAAATGCACAGTTAAAAAATAAACTTTAAGGTATGTCACCTTGATTTTTATCGAACTGTGTAAATGGGTTGAATATTCTATAGTAAGATCCCAGAGCGATCAGACGTAACTTATTTTCACATGGATGAAACCTTAGGTTCGTAGTAGTGCCTCATGTACTTAGAATACCTGTGTGTTTGTGGAACTTGCCTAGTGACACCTGGGCAGGTACCAGGTGAGAAAGGCAACTAAAAATTAGAGTTATTTTACTTAAATTCTGATGGCTGATATTTATATATATTATGTAGAATATTATACTAAACTAGTATCATAAAGTGTCAGACATTTTTCATGGACCAAAACTTTTGTCAGACGCTTTAAAGCTCCATAAAAAATAAATGAACTTTACTTATTTTCACATGTCTGACTTTTACATATGTTACTGAGGTAACTACTACAAAGTTATATTTCATCAGTCAGACAAATTTGACTGACCAAACATCCCTTAAGACAAAAATTATTCGACTGGGAGTGCGTCTTTTTCCGTCTTCCATGGTTTTTTCACTATCACAAATTACTTAATATGAGTAAAAAACAGGGTTCGAATATATATCGTTCGATTATATATACAATATGTAAAGAAAACCCTGTCCGACCCATAAGGATAATAAAGGTTAGGTAAACACTTGACCAAATATAATATAAAATTTTACATAATCATCATAGTAACAATACTATTGAATTTTGAAATAATCTTTTTTTCCCGGGAATTAAACCAATTTCCCCGAAATTTGGTAATTTTAAAAAAAGTGACAACACCGGTATTATTATGAACGAATCGCGACGCGACCACGTGACGCGTGCCCTGCTCCCCGCCCCCCGCGGTTGGGTTGCTTAGCGCACATGTATTAAGTTAGCTCTTTTTGCGAAATAATATTATTTTTTTTTAGGGGTTTTTTTTTAAGTTTAGCCCGGCTTCGTACCCATTAGTAGAATCAGTTATCGATACCTAACCATACCTTCACGAATCGGACAGTGTTTTCTTTACATATTGTATACGAATATAAATTCAAAATATCGGATATTTATGATATACATATATCTGATATATATCCAAAATCGGATATATATCCGATATTTATATCCATTTTTTAAGACTGCCATTTTATTATCTTATTACTACCTATACGATTGCCACAGGTACATGACAGTTTATTATTATGAATTTATTACAATATAAAAACAACATATTTTTAGTTTTTATTTAACAAAATAAACATAAAATCTTATAGTTCACCAAAATGAACTAAAAATAACTATCTTTTTCTGAGAAAACAAAGTCTATAAATATTAGGGAAACAAAATTAAAATATCTTAAAAATCCTAATATTTGTACTTAGTCGAGTTATAATCAAATAAGAAATTAGTCTTTTTCTAGTCAGCTAGATCTGTCAAATCGCCTGTTGACATTCTTATAGGATTAACACTACACTTCACTTTTAAGGAGTAGGGATGTTTGCAGATGATAGAATTGAAAATTATTTTGGCTCTTTTACGTTACACTATTACTATTGATTGCAGAACCCTATAGAATATGCCAGCAGCGCGTCGGTAAAAGCACTTAGATGCAACATACTATAAATTTTGATATATATCACAAAAAATGGTTTGATATTTATATCAGATATAATTATATCGGATATATATCATGAAATATATCAATTGATATATATCCTTCGAACCCTGGTAAAAAAATACACGGCATAAACAAAAAAAACATGTGCTCTTTACGGATCTAAACTCTATACTACTACGTGACACGTACTAGGCACATACACACACACAGTAGAGTGGAGCATATGGTAAGTTTATGAAGGGGAACCGAGTTGCTATGGACATCTCACTCACTGTTCAATGCATGCATAGTGCTTACGTGCTCGCACTCCCAGTCGAATAATTTTTGTCTTAAGGGATGTTTGGTCAGTCAAATTTGTCTGACTGATGAAATATAACTTTGTAGTAGTTACCTCAGTAACATATGTAAAAGTCAGACATGTGAAAATAAGTAAAGTTCATTTATTTTTTATGGAGCTTTAAAGCGTCTGACAAAAGTTTTGGTCCATGAAAAGTGTCTGACACTTTATGATACTAGTTTAGTATAATATTATACATAATATATATAAATATCAGCCATCAGAATTTAAGTAAAATAACTCTAATTTTTAGTTACCTTTCTCACCTGGTACCTGCCCAGGTGTCACTCGGCAAGTTCCACAAACACACAGGTATTCTAAGTACATGAGGCACTACTACGAACCTAAGGTTTCATCCATGTGAAAATAAGTTACGTCTGATCACTCTGGGATCTTGGACTATTCAGCTTGTAGTGCGACGGCAAAAATAAACCTACTGTAATTTACACTACGTTGATTTTTGCCATGCGGTGGGTCTCCATTAGATGAAGTGTAAACAGTCAACCGGGTTAATCCCTAACATCAAGTGAAGTAAAATCTAAATTTAATCTGCAGGCTTACGTTATCTAAATTCTATCGGTGGTAGGCCATAATATCGGCTGCCGGCAGAAGTTACCACCCACCAGACAAGGTCTTACCGCCAAGCGATTCGTTGTGTTCCGGCATGATGTCTGGTGAAGCCGTACGGAGGACGGGTCTTAGCAGTTTTATTGCGATGTGTGCCGGGTACGATGCGCCAAATGTTATTGTGTCTGGAGTTTGGTCGTGGAGAGTCTCCTGATCAATCTCCCTCTGGCGAAGCATCGTTGGTCATGTTGTTGGGTTTAACATTGGATACCAGTCTATTTATACATACTACACTAGTTTCTGCCAGAGATTTTGTTCGTGTGGAAATAACATTCCCTAACTCATCGTATCGCATTCTACTTTGTTTTCGCTTATTGTAAAAAAGTCAGACGAAAACCTGACATTTTTTACCTTTTTCGGGGCCCTAGGAATCACAGGGTTATATTAAAAAGGAAACTAAAATCTACAACCTTCAAGAAATTGGCTATCAAATACAAAAAGAACTTTTCCAATCCAAAAATACGTCTAGAATATTAGTGTAGATCTACACTCAGCATTTCATTGAAAAGCTGAATTACTAGGAAATTCTTCATTGCAAAAAAATATTAACAAGAAATTCCAGTTATAACTAAATGAACATTTGTTTTCCAACATATTTGTTGTGAACTGTCTCTTCAATGTATTCTCACATATTTTGAGAACAAAGGGTCCTAAAGTGTGTGATGTATTTTACGTGGTTATGTCTGCAGGTTTATTTATTTAAAGGGAAAGGAAACAATACTATAATAAATTTAAATTAAATGGAAATTACTTAAAAATTTACCAATGTACTACTAATTAGAAGGCCAAAGTATTTTTTCTGTGTTTTTTTTTTGGATTGCTCAGCTTATGAAGAATAAATGATGTACACCTTCCTTATGTCACAGGTAGATTGCAGACAACAAACGTCAGATTAAGGATTTTGATCCTAAATTTTGTCACTCTAGGCTTTGAGCAAGAACAATAAATAAAAATGGACCGTTTTTTTTTTCTTGAGACAAATCACACAGATTGAGCTAGCCCCAAAATATGTTCGAGACTTATGGGATCACTCAACGATACTATATTTATAATAGATACATAAAGAGATAAACATCCAAGACCCAGGCCGATCAGGAAAATATCGTTTTCCATCATGACCTGGCCGTGGATCGAACCCGGGGCCACCACGTCGCAGGCAGGCGTGTTGACAGCTGCGCCACGGAGGACGACGAAAACTTTAATTCATAAAATAGAATATGTGTGTATTCTAAAGATAATATTAATTAAATGTTGTCAGTATTATGAAAGGAGTGTTACTGTGTTATGAAAGGGGATTTTGACGGGAAGCTAAGATGAGTGTCACGCGCATTTTTCATTGGACTTTTAAAATTATTTATAGTGTCGTTTACTAAATAAAAGTGCGTGATTTATGTAGTAAATAGTGCATTCAGTAAATAATGCATAAAGAACATTGAAATATCGCAGCATAGTGGCCACATAATGGTTTAGCATCAAATCTCTTCTTAGTCGGCGCACGCAGCCGTTTGTTCAACTGTCATTGGCGATATCCGCCATTATTGTGAAATATTTTTTTAAAGAATTTCTATAATTCGTTACACGTGTTATTGGCAAAATTGTGGTATCTAACCACAGAGGCCATTGAAGAGTTGAAGTAGTATTCACTCTAAAGAAAAGAAGAAAAGATGTGTTATGAAAGGAGCTCATTGTGACTGCAAATAAGCCAATCTGCATTACCTACATCTGAATGTCGATATCACTTTTGAAAAATGTAGTGCAATGACTATCCAGAAGTGAGAGCAGTGTGGTAGCCTAGTGGTATCGGCTGCGGCTTACAAGTTGTAGGTCCTAGGTTCGAAACCCGTCAGGCACTTTACTTTGTGTAAATTATTTCATCACCACTGCATTGCTCTCAAAACGGTAAAGGAAAACATCGCGAGGAAACCGGCTTGTCATAGAGCCAAAAACTTCGAAGACATGCGACATCATCCAACTCGTACTGGATCGCGCGTGGTAGATTACGGCCCACTCCCTCTCACCGATAGGAGGCCTGTGTCCCAATAGTGGGAACAATATAGGTTGATTATGTATGTACATATGCATGACTATACAGCTGAACATGATCCGCTGTTTTACATAACGGAGCTGTATAATAAAAAAAACTTGCGGTTTTGTCAGAGAGCGAATTCTTAAAACGCCACAAATCAACAACGCGTCATACTGACGTCGCACGAATTCTACATCTCGCAATCAGAGTTTACCGAGCAACTAGCATATATACAACTTCCCAATTTCAAGCATTGGGCAAGTGCCCGCCAGACGTAACACCCGTCAGGTCGGAGGATCCTCCCTTTTCTATGGAGGATGAGTGAACTTTACTCCCTGTTCCTCAACACAAAACCATCTACGACACCCTGATATTGATTGTCTTGAAATAAAAGTGTACTTTATATCAGTAGATTAGCAAATAGGAGACATATTCTAGACTATAATACAAAGGCCTCGATTGCTTTGTTCACAAACTGAATTTAAGTTCAATACTTCTTATTGTCTCTATTTCATTGTGAAAAGGACAGAAGATAAACATTACTTTAGTCCTGACAAATTAGTCTGTGCCTGATAAAATTGACGAATTTTTAGACGCTATATTTTTAATCACGTCTTTTTAGACGTGATTAATAATTTTTAGGGGCCATGTTTTTAATCACTTCTAAAGAGACGAAATTAAAATATCCATACTAATATTATAAATGAGAAAGTAACTCTGTCTGTCTGTCGGTCTGTCTGTCGGTCTGTCTGTTACGCTTTCCCGCCTAAACCTCTCAACCGATTTTGATGAAATTTGGCACAGACAATCTTTAGACCCTGAGAAAGAACAAAGGCTATCTTTTATCCATTAAAATTAATAGGTATTCCCGAGGGAAATCTAAAAAGCGCGATATAACCGAACTGCACGCGGGCGAACCCGCGGGCGGAAAGCTAGTAAAAAATATTTTATCATCATCATCAACCTTTTTTTTATCGTCCCACTGCTGAGCACAGGTCTCTAATGCGGAGAAGGATTGAGCGTAATCACCACGCTTGCTCAGCGATTTCAGACTTAAAGTCCAGGTTTCCTCAAGATGTTTTCCTTCACCTTTTAATCAGTCCTTGGTGTCCAAGATATACCTACTTAGAAAGAACACATAACTTAAAAAAGTTACATTGGTACTTGCCTGACCTGGAATCGAACCCGCACGCTCAGACTTGAGAGGCTAGTGTTTTAACCACTAGGCCACCATGACACAAAAAATATTTAGTATCAAAATATTATTAGTGCTGCCAAATTAGGATAATCATCATCATCATTTCAGCCGAAAGACGTCCACTGCTGAACATAGGCCTCCCACAAGGTTCTCCACGACGACCGGTCCTGCGCCTCCCGCATCCAGCGGTTTCCCGCGACCTTCACCAGGTCCTCGGTCCACCTTGTCGGGCGCCTACCCACGTTACGTCTTCCGGTGCGTGGTCGCCACTCGAGAACCCGTCGGCCCCATCGGGCATCGGTCCTACGGGCAATGGAGAGGGCTATGCTTGGGGTTTCACTGCGCGATCGAATCAGGAATGAGGAGATCCGCAGAAGAACGAGAGTAACCGACATAGCCCGAAGAATTGCAACACTAAAGTGGCAGTGGGCTGGACAATTAAGATAATGCATAGACTATTTAGTCTATGGTGTATAATGCGATATTTATACGATAGTTAAACTATTTCCTACAGAAGAGAAACTGCAACAGTTATTAACAAATTATGAACGCGGACTGAAATACATGTGTATTATTGTTATTATAAAACAGTTTGGCTCAACTGCGTTATACAAACAGCTACATTAATATATTTTAAACAAATTTCTACAGACGAAAACAGCTTTTTTAAATGTAAAATTAAGCGAAACATGGCACACGTTTACGTTTTGGACTAAAAGCTCCCTAGAGACAGCAGTATCATACCGTCGACCTTCTAAAAATCTTTATGACTTTTTGACAACATACAGTCCCATAGGACATGGCCTTTAAATAGTTCAGGCCATGTTTTCTAAAACTAAAATGGCATGCCATCCATGTAAGGAATTTTATAGTTTTTTTTTTTTTTTTACACCCCAGCGGTTGAAACATTTTATTTCTCGCAACAAAACATTTAAATTCTTTTTTTTTTAATAGTTATAAAGTAGTGCTTGACTGCAATCCCGCCTGATGGTAAGCAGTGATGCAATCGTTGATGGCAAAGCGCGCTAGTTTATTAAGCCTATTTACTTTTAAAAAAACTTAGTTAATAGGAAGGAAGACGGCAGTTGAGCGAGGTGATACAATGAATAACCCGACAGCACGATCAACGATGTTGCGCCATAGGGAGATCTCTCCACGACTAAACTCCCGACACAACAACATTTGGCGCATCGTACATCGGCACACATCGCAACAAGACTGCTCAGACCCATCCTACGTACGGCTTCACCAGACAACATGCTGGAACACGACGAATCGCTTGGCGGCAAGACTTTGTCTTCTGGGTGGTAACTTCTGCCGGCGGCCAATATTATGGCCTACCACCGAGAAATTCATTAGAAATAATTTGCAATGAAAATATTCAGTGAATTGAAAATTGCAACAATGTTGCCTATACAAATGAAGTAGTAAAAATGAAGCAAATATATAACTTACCAACAGACCAGTTTAACTGTTTTCTCCATAAAACTTTTTTATCTTTCTTAGAAGATTTTACAATATTAAAGATCGAAAATGGTGAGTATATTTTCAACTCTTAATATTTCTTTAAAAGGTCCTACATTACCCTTTTTTTGAAATAGCCTTTCAAGAGAGAATTTAATCATCTAACTTACAAATTGGTGATTGGCAATTACTTGATCGACAGTTAATCAAACGATTGATAATAGCACCCTAATTGTATAATATACTATGAATCATTTTGAAGGTCTCATTTATGATCGAAAATTTTATATGCAACCCAACCTGTTAATGAAAATAACAATTATATGCATAAATAAGCAAGTATATGTATTCAAATATTTCAGCATTTCTTCCCTTCAGCCTTATTGCCTGGCAGAGCATCAGGTCAGCTTTAAGGAATGGAGAGTGAACAAAACTCAAAAAATTTTTACATTCCCCCGTCAGTATACTTTAGCTTTCTCTCCGCAACCCTGTTTTGTGAACAAGATCAAGCAAGCGAAGTCCAACACCGCCACCGGCGGATGAGCTTATCGGCAAGTCTATTGCGCGTGAACATCTGATGGAGGCCTCCATCCTCTCCAGTACACCAGGAGTACATTGACTGAAGCCCTTGTAAGTCCAACCTATTCATTATTTAGGAGTGCTTGCTCGCTGTTTCTCTCCGTATTTCAATTTACCTAACGTGCGTCTATTTTACAGTCTATATATCGAGGGAATATAAACCAAAACACAACCCATATTCATGAAATAAAACTATTGTTTCTGGTAGCGTGTTACGTACCTAATTAGTTGCAGGCTGTTTTTTCATGCGAGTTTAATGTTCGTAAACGCACCAACAACAGATGAGTAGTACCTATACCATCGCCTAGCTCCATAAAGAATAGAGGTAAACAAACCAATTTAGGGTTATCACAACTTAAATTTTACAAATCTCCTGTTATTTACATGAATATCGTCTTTTACATGCTAACTATTTATTAACAATTTCTATTGCAGCATATTTCAATAGAATCACTAAAATAACATGCATAATAACTTGGTATTTCGAAAAAACATTAAAAAGTCGACATTAATTTTACGTGATAGCCCTACAAAAAAAGAAAGATGGATGAAATCCAGGTATTAAACATATTTTATGGAATTCAACCAATGAATAAAGTTGAGGCATTAGTGAATACAATTTTGCGTATTTTAATTACTTTCAAATCAACTACATAACACATGCATTATAATACTTTCAAGTATGGACTAATTATAATATATATCAAAAAAATTAACATACTAGGAAATTAGCTTACATGTGTGTCATATTTCAATTCAAATTATAAATATCTAAACATAAATAAACTGTTTACATTAGTAGGAAGTAGGATTATTACTTTTATAAAAATCGTTATCTAGAAAAGGTTGTTAACATCTGTCTTTTAGGCGTAAACTACTTGTTGCCTAGCAACGGTTTGTTTACCTCCATTCTTTATCGAATTTGGCTCAACTATAGAAGGAGGGCAACGTATTTAGGACCAGGCTTGGGTCGACGGCGCGTTGTGTTTCATGTGAGCCTCCACGAAGACCAATGCCTAAGTCAAGGTTTCGGGTTGTTTGAAAGAGAAACTGTGGCGCTGGCGCGCAGGCAAGAGAAGGAACACGGGCTTTAGTCAGTAAAAGTCTGTCACACCCTTCCGCTCCACCCAGAGCGGGAGAGGTCATTTGATGATTCTACACCAAAAACTTGAGATTTTTTTTTTCATTAACTGTCTATATAAACTGTCAACATTGATATAATATTAAAGTAAGGTAGATATGTCACTAGCGCACTGAAAATGAAGCGTACAAAAGGAGGTAAGTCCAGTATCTCGCTTTAGTCACTCTCGATACACTCGTAAAAACAAACGACAAACACTAACAGCGCAAATGACAAACACTAGCCATCTTTTTCTTCTCTATGCTTTAGATTGCGCCCCATCTCACTCACACTCTATCAATGTGTGAAATGTACGCAGAATAAAAATTTGCATGTGTGTGCTGCTGCTCCGAACGGTACATTTATTTTGGTTAGTTTGTTAGAACATATCATATCTGTTAATATTATATCATTGACTGTCAACGATAGTTTTGTAATGCAAAGGCTGAATATTAATAAAAGTATCTAGGTCATAACGCACAGTAAATAAAAATAAAGTAATAACAAACAAAATGGTATCTATTACGAAGTTTATTTCGAAAGCATCTGGCCAGCAAACAAATGGAACAGTTTCTGAAGTCAGATATCTGAAGTTATTGTAGTTGGAAAAACAAACACATATCTGTGATATTGAGCATAGTTTATTGAATTTATTTACATGCCGAAAAATATGGTATGATATTCTTGTTTTTTGGTGAAATATTATGTGTCAAGTTGTTTGTGTTCTTGTTTAAGATAGGGAATATTCACGATATATGTTTTTTGCGCTTGGCATAGGTGTCTTTTACATTAGTAATTTAAATAATCTATACTAATATATAAAGCTGAAGAGTTTGTTTGTTTGTTTGAACGCGCTAATCTCAGGAACTACGGGTCCGATTCGAAAAATTATTTTTGCGTTGGATAGCCCACTAATCCAGGAAGGCTTTAGGCTATATAACATCACACTGCGACCAATAGGAGCGGAGCATAACTGAATCCACGCGAACAAAGTCGTTGGCGGCAGCTAGTCATTTATATAAAAGACTAGCCTCCGCCAGCGACTTCGTTCGCGTAGAGTTAGTTATGCTCCGCTTTGACTTCAATTTTCGCAACATTTTTTGTTACTGCTCTGCTCCTATTGGTTATAGCGGGATATTATATAGCCTAAAGCCTTCCTGGATTAATAGGCTATCCAACGCAAATATAATTTTTCAAATCGGACCAGTAGTTCCTGAGATTAGCACGCACAAACAAACAAACAAACTCTTCAGCTTTATATATTAGTATAGATTAAAAACAAAGTTAAATCTATACTAATATATAAAGCTGAAGAGTTAGTTTGTTTATTTGAAGGCGCTAATCTCAGGAAGTACTGGTCCGATTTGAAAAAATATTTTTATGGAGTATATAAAAAAAAATATATTGAAACCTACGCGGGTGACACCGCTAGGCGCAACTAGTAATGGTATAATTGTTTGTTTTCTTTCTTCATCATATTAAATGTTTTTATAGTTTATTTAAACATGTAAACCCTGGTTGTACTCAAAAATCATAATAAAAAAACCTATTGTTTCAGATATGAGGATCGTTTGAATAAGACTACATTAAGTAGAAATGAATATTATCATTCTTATTATAATTAAAACACTGATGATGTTCACTGATTGATGAAGAGAAGATAGTGAATACCTCTAAGTTTAGAAATAGGTAGATCTACGGACGACAGCCAGTCAAGCTACACGAAACTGTCAAATATTATGAGCCTTAATGCTTTAGAGACAAAGTTGGAAATCTATTGAATAAAGACTAATTGTAGTAGCTTAATATGTACAAGCAAATGATAAAGACAATTAAAATGGAATTGCATGATTTAATTCCCCTATTTCCGTTTCATCATCAGACGACCCGTCGTACTGTGAGTTTCCACCCCTACGTTGTTGATACCACAACGATCCGAACGAAGCATTTCGCCTCTTCTTTTATACCGCGTACATCGAGGAACTAGAACAATTTGCCCGCAGCGGTTTTTCCGTCGGACTACAATTTAAATATCTTCAAAGTTCATTGAATAGGCTCTTAATAAATTTGCGTGCTTTGCTATTAGGCAGGATTGCGGTCAAACACTCGTTTATAATATTAAAGAAATATATATTTAGCAGTATGCCTGGGTACATCCAAAAAAGTTAAGGGTGCAAGCAAGAAACAACACCAACATAAAACCTCGTAACAGATAAACTAGCCTTCCCATAAACCCTTTAATATATAACGTAATTTTTTGTATATGCGAAATCCACGTGTCCAGAATTTTTATGTAAAGAATTTATGTACAAAATTTCAAAAAGCTATCATGAAAAATAATAAAGTTACGAGCTGTTATGTTACCTGGTTATTCCTACAAAAATATGGTCAATGCGCCGCTCGCCCGCCCGCGCCTGCAGCGGCGCGGCGTGGCGGGGGCCCTTAGGACACTATGATTCGTTGTGAATCTGTATTGTGCGCTCGGTAACCACACCGCAACATTTTTAAATATAATTTGGAAAAAAATGTAACATGGTGTAAAAATGATTGGAATCGACTCAGTTGCTTATTATGAACAAAATATATTCAGGTTTCGCATAAACAAAAAATAACGTTGTATATACAGGCTGTATCTGACATCGTAACGCAAACTTCGCGAAAAGGCTAGACCGCATGCCACTAATGTAATTATGATAGTCATTTATGTTGTTAATGAACGGTTACAGAATACACAGTGTTTAAAAAAATGTGTCGGCTCGGCTTTTGAACGTTGCAAGCGTGCCGCCGTGCGAGTTTGTAGGTATGACGTTGATCCCTGATGTGAACTCTATTAAATCAGCTGATAAGATCGTTTTTCGGGTTTTGTTTTCATTGCGCTTTTTAATGTAATTAGCGAATAATTTAATTTTGACTTTATAATCTTATTGGGTTATAAAAGTATAGCAATTGTGAATGTTCTGAAGTGAAAAAAAAACTACATTTACTTTTTTAAATCATGAAAAAGCCGACGAAAAATTCCACCACTGGGGGGTTCAGAATCATGTACTGGATCCATGGTAGTCGTTTGTGCGTCGATGTCAGATACACCCTTTATATGTAGTTACACATAAAAACGCAAACATCATAAACCTCCAGCACCCCGCAACCTTACGCCATGCTCATCTGAATTACTCTGGCCTACCCGCTGTTCCAAAATGGCAGAGAAAAATATGTGCACACGTGAGCTTTATGGGAGTTTCCATCGAAGGAATGTACTTGGCTCAGAAAGCAAACATTTCGCTGAATGCGAAACTCGATATCAAAGAGGTAATATATCGTAGATATTTTTGCTTTAGAATGTTTATTTACAGGTCTTTCTGTATTTTTCTATAACTGCACTGATTAAAATAAGGAGAAAAATGTATTCGTTGAGCTAATAAACAAGCAATTTGAATGGTAAAAATGTGTGAGTGTGAGTAAAGATGGATAGATGTTTGTTTCTCTTTTTAACGGAATTGTATGAAAGATATAGAGATAGTTTATAACCAGAACACACAGAACACATCGAAACTTGTTTAAGAGAAACCGCGGGATGCACTTCTTGTTCTTCTTTAGCCTATAGAGGTCCACTGCTGGACAAAGGCCTCTCCCAAAGCTTTCCACAGTGACCGGTCTCGTGCTGCCGGCATACATAGGCTTCCCGCAACATTCACCAGCTCACCTGTCTGCCTTGTTGGGGGCCTCCATACGCTGTCTCTTCTGGTGCGTGGCCGCTACTCCAGAACCTTACTGCCCCATTGACGACGACAGGACGCACTTAGTAGGAATATATTTTACAGCTACATAAACTCATGACTTCTTCGCATAGGCGTAGGCAGAAACTGTAGAGTTAACTACCAATTACTAATTTAGCTCAGTTTAATGAAATAAAAACGATTAAATAATTTAATTCGTAAGCCTTATTCTCGTGTTTCCATAACAGTAATAGGGATTTTTATTTGCGGAATTGTTAAAGATCCGTAATTATGTTTATTAGCCATACATGAAACTGTTATGTAAAGAATATGTGTAGAATAACAGAAGAAATCTTGCAGAAAATGTATGAACTCATTGTGCTCACATGATAGAAGCAACAGAAATATGTAACAAAGAAATATAACCCATATTTTGATTTTAAAAAAGTGTCCATGGAGTTTCTTGCACGTTCTTCTCCATAGAGATCTACGCTTTGGAACGTGCAACTTAAGGTGGGTCTACACGATAGCAACTTCACACGGACTTTCATAGAATTTTGTCTGCGCAACAAATCGGTGCATACAAAAGTCTGTATAAACAGACAGACAGACAGAGTTACTTTCGCATTTATAATATTAGTATGGATTTGATATAAAACACGTTCCAACCAGTAAATAGACGGGTGAAGGTCGTTCCTAATCGGATCTGTAGGATGATACACTGTAACAGTCATTATGTCCTCTGAAATAATATTAATATTCATTACCATAGGTATAGGAATATACGAGTGCTCGTAAAAGTCTATTTTAGCGCCGAATACACGCTTTTGTTACCCTATAAAAAAGTAATCAGTTCCTTGTCTAAAGTGACGTCATTTTATTTTGCTCTGCTTGCGTATCTTCCCAAGTAATCAATCAGTCTTACCATAGGGTATCGTCTCCCAGTAACTGGATTGTGGAAGTCAGAAGTCAGGTAGTTGCTCTAATTCATCATTAGCCTATAGTTTTCCAAACTATGTCACGAACACAGGAACTTGACCGAATACAAGTATTTTACACGGAGCGACAACCTATCTGACCTCGATCTATTTATAATGCTGGTCTTCGGCCCTGGTTAGGCTAGCAGCTGACCGCAACATAGTTTGAGAAATATAGAAAAAAAATTAGGTACATTTAGATTGCTCTTTCCGAACAAAAATTGGCATTTTCGTTTATAAACATTGACAAAAATGAATTTTTGACGCCCCTATAATAAATCTTACGTCTAACAATTTTAAAGTCTCACATTTTTCAACGTCACCATAAAAATGTTCCCCACTTTCCTCATATTCAACCAGAAAAGTTAATGTACCACTGTCATTACTTCAGATTTCAGACCCATACGAATTTAAACTTTAAGGCTGCCACCTATAAGTTGACTTTAAGAATTCAAGTGTGATGCGAGAATTTATCAAAATATGAGAATTTTTGTCTTTCTCTGTCTACCAAGCACCACGCCGATTCAGTGTCAGATTTTGCTCAAGAAAATTCATGATTATGTGAGTACATAGTACACTGTGAAGCGGCATTTTTATTTTATAAAAATAAGCTTTTTGAAAGAGAAACATAAATTCTTCAGTTTTAATGGGTTTAGTTGACGTTTTGACTCTACACGTAACTTTGGTAAACACAACTGGGGGTAATTCATCTTTCGTTCATTTTCTTGAAGAAACGCCCCAGGGATTGAGTTATTTGGGACAGTTTGGGCAATACAGCTAGTTCCGTAAAGGCCTCTATAACTCCCGAACTAACAAATTTATCTAAGCCATTATAGTTTTCCCGCAAAGTTTATTACATGAAATGAAATGAAATCGTTTATTAAGCAAGTAGGATCACTGATCACTTTTACACGTCATGTTTATTTTTTATTTTATTTTTTTAACTAGATGAAGCCGGCATTTCCTAACTGACTACCTCTGAGAAGAAATAGCCGAAACAAACTCAGGGATCATCGTCTTTTTTCAAGTCCAGACATTAAAAATGAAAATGTTTACAATAATTTACCTTATAATTACGCATATTGCTTAATAACAATTAACAATGCTTAACAGAGCGAGCAGCTCAGTCCCAAGCTTTTTGTCTTCTAAATAATCTGTGATTTTATAATACCCCTTTTTGCAAAGTTTGGCCTTTATATGGTTCTTAAATCGTTTAATGGGTAAGTTTCGAACGTCCATGGGAAGCTTGTTGTAAAAGTGTATATATTGACCCATGAACGAGTTGCCTACTCTGTGGAGACGAGTGTGATGTACAGCAAGATTGTGTTTGTTGCTGGTATTTATATTATGAATATCGCTTATTTTCTTAAAATTCGAGATATTTTTATGAACATAGGTACATAAGATTTTCAAATATATATTGTGAAGCTACAGTCAGAATGTTCACCTCTTTGAACTTTTCTCTAAGAGATTCTCTAGGACCAAGGTTGTAAATGGCTCGAACAGCCCTCTTCTGTAAAACAAAGATGGTATTGATGTCCGCACAAGTTCCCCAGAGAAGAATCCCATACATGACTAATATCAAGATTTTTTTTTGAAGTATTTCGACTTTAGCTTAGCTTTTAGAGGGAGGATTTAACAAAACATGTGCTTTTTCATTAATTATACTTCTGCCTGTATATATGCTAGGTGCAATTTTCCTTAAAACAAAAATAAAATAAAATAAAGGTGAAAATCTCGCAAATGCATACCTAAATCAAAAAATCATCCAAGTGATCTCTCAATGTTTTAAAGACCGACCTATCTAATGATACTGCACACTGTGGAAAAGACTTTTTGATGATTTCTTTTTCTTTTACCGTATATTGTCCCACTGTTGGGCAAGAATCTCTCCCACATTCTTTCACCCTTTGTAATGCTGTACCTTCTCGGTCCAATAGATCAGGAACGAGTCCCAATCATCACGACAGTGTTTCATAGACCTGCCTTGAAGTCCTTTTTCAGGCACCCTCTGTGTAACAACTTTGGCCCATTTATCCGAATCCATTCTACAATTATAAGCGAACGCGGTTGCTGCGCAAGGAAGCGCGGGTTCGATCCCCGCGCAGTGCAAATATTTGTATGCATGAATATGAATATTTGCACTGTTCTGGTCGTGTCTCGGAAAGCACGTTAAGCCGTTGGTCCCGGATGCCATACAAACATCTAATGGCAGTAATTACGGGTTGTTGGAACCCTCAAAAGTCCAACAATTGCTCTAACTTCGATACCGCCTTTGGGTAGTGGAGGTCAGACGGCAGTTGCTTCACGGAAAAAATGGAAGTTTAGCCAAAATCAGCAGTTATACTGGAAAGCGGACCCAGGCTCCAAAGCTGAAACAGCTTCGGATGCGATTGGGATTAACGCGGAGATGATGACGATTTATTGTATAGATTAGTCCAGTAGTAGGAACGGTCAACAATAAAATTCAATAATACGAAGTGATTAGATAATGGCATTTTGTAATAAAAGCTATGAGATAAACAAGAGAGAAAATCAGAATGCTGTCTTTAATTAAATACCACTTTGGTTTGGATTGTAAGAAAATATTTTGTCGGCTTTTGTTACCGACTGTATTTATATAAAAACAAATCAAGTGATACACATATTTTCATAAAATATTCACCAAACCGTCGATAAAAACTGTAGACTGAAAAACAGACGCTGTTTAAAGTAATACCTCCACGTGCTACGTTTTAAAAAGATATTTTTTCTTTCCTGTAAAATCTTAACAAATATTATTTTACCATTTACAAATCAAGAAACAAATTAACAACACAACTTAGATATCGGACTCGTATTTGTCAGAAGCACACAATTTCCGTATTCCTCCGTATTACTTCTTTTTCTCCGTATTCGCCAGTATTCTCCAGAGAAACGGTCCAGTCAGAATCACTTGACCAGTTTGTTACCCCGTATTCCCGCTTCTTTGGAGCATGTAACTCAATTTCGTTACAAAAGGAGCCGAGAAAGACTTTCTTAGTAAGAGATTATCTTGTATAAATTGAACTGCACGGGTTTAAACAACTCTACACAGTATGCAATTAAGATTATTTGTAAAATAGAAATAGTATAACAATATTTGCTAGGTCGATAGTGGCTTTATTTGAAACTAGCGGCCGCTAGAGACTTCGTTCGCGTGGTTTAGTTATGCTCCGCTCCTATTAGTCGCAGCGTGATGTTAAATAGCCTAAAGCCTTCCTGGATTAATGGGCTATCCAACACAGAAATATTTTTTCTAATCGGACCAGTAGTTCCTGAGCGTTCAAACAAACAAATAAACAAACTCTTCAGCTTTATATAATTGTATAGATATAGATTAGGTGCGCAGCGCAATTTCACCCGCATGGGTGATATCTTTTTTTATGTGCCCTGCTCCCATCCCATCCAATGTTATATAGCTTAAAGCCTTCCTGGGTTAATTGGCTATCCAACGCAAAAATAATTTTTGAAATTGGATCAATAGTTCCTGAGATTACCGCGTTCAGACAAACAAACTCTTCAGCTTTATATATTAGTATAGATTAGCTACAGCCCGTGACTTTACTTGCGTAGATGTCTGAAATTATCGCACGGGGACATGTTACACATGTGACATAAAATGTGTAAGCCTATGTTCCCTAGGATATCACCCTTGCCAAATTCTAATGAAATCCGTTTTATATGTGAGGTATAAACAGTAATAAGAGAACAGAGTTAATTTCAAATTAATACTATAAGTGGATGAGAAATGAGGTACGTCAAACTTTAACTGACTAAAACTCACTAGTGTACACGCTTCCCAACATCCCGCGGCTCTGGCAGATTGTAACTGACTACTTATAATCTGCCAGGCCTTTACAATACGGGTAATGTCCGGTTAAAAATGTTCAATGTCCTGTGTAGATAAAATTATAAACTGTACAAAATGTCAAATGATTTAAAAAGACAAAATCTACGGACTGACACTCAGGCGGGTAGTTCTCACAAAAACAAATTACATTAAAACTACAAATCACTCATTGATTAAATAGTGTTATTCAATCTGTGTGGTCGCTAAATTTCATAGAGGGGATTGCCGTTTCTTTAAAATAAAATAAAAAAAAGACCTTACCTAAAGCGGCGGAAATATTTACTAAATTAGAAGCAGCAGATAGAAGAGGGTCGCAAAAAAAATCCGATACTGAGGGGGCCGTGCCATGAAGAAGGTTGAAAAACATTGGACTAATATATTACAATCAAATCACACAGTCGAACAGAGACGGTAAGCATCTCAATCAAATTGCATTACCACCCACAATTTACTTTGAAAACCATTTGGAAAGTCAGTTCAAGTCGTGACAAAATCGACTTAACAAATATCTTCTTTTCCAGCTTTCATTTATTTATTTTTGTGCAGCCTCTATCGGAAATATCAATTTCGCAATTAAACTATTTTGTAATTTTAGTTATTAGAGATACGGATAGATGGCACTTTTTGTTTGAGTTGTGAAATTAGAAGTCGATGTTAAAATTCTTCGCCAATCTATATAGTTCAAACAAGTTAAAAGGTGTTCTAATTTTTAATTTATCCGTAGATGGTGTGGTAGAATAAACATTTTGATTTCGTACTCTATGCTTTATTTTTGAAGTCAGAACTAGGGACATAGGGACCCGTGTCATGTGACTCTCACTAAGTCCGAGGATACGCATGAGCTGGTAGTATGAACTGTTGATGTCACCAGCACCTCATCAGCAGTTCGCAACGTGAGCGAGTACTTCAAAACCCTCACTAAGCCTGAGGTTTTAACAATATAGCTTTGATATGTACTAACTTGAGAATAAATAAAAGATGGACGCTTGACTACACGGGATACTAAAAATGTCAGTGTTAAAATAAATTCATATCACGCTCCAAAGAAGATTGAGATATGTTGGAAAACAGTACATGAAATATCTTCGTATTACGTTGGCGATGATTCGATTTCGATTCCCAGCTTGAACAAATTGTAATTACTTACTTTTAATATAACCTTATATCACGTTTAAGAGGGAACTCTAGTGGTGCTTTCTCTATACAAACGTATTCCGCTGTTTTTTTCGTGGATAATGCTTTTAGAGCATTTTTTTTTCTACAATTTTACACTATAGTATAGTACTAGTATACTTTTTATCTAAATTTTTATATAAAAATAATTGAGAACCTGTCGTGTTTTGAAAAAGAAAACAGCGGAATACAAAACGTCTTTTGGTCAACGATTTTGTAGGTAAAATCAGCCTGAGATTTTCCCACTTTACCGGGAGAGGTTGGCAGCGCGACGGCAATAGTTTCTTCAAATACCTATTTTCCAAATTCCTCGGCACTGGAGTCCCGTCTTAATTAAAGAAATAAAAAGTTCTGGCAGATCAACCCAATATTAATAGAGTACATGGAGGTGACTACGTGTAGATGAGCTAAGGAAGTAAGTAGCTCATCAGTAACAAAACATTTTATACTATTTCGCGTGGTCCATGGTTAAATAATAACAGCTGCACAGATCGATCAATCAGGTTAAGCTATGGTTGCTCTGTGTGGTATGTGGATGGAGGACCATCTTTACATCCCAAGACCCCTTTTTTATGTTGATGGGAAATCATCAAATGACCTCTCCCGCTCTGGGCGGAGCGGAAGGGCGTCTCAGACTTTTACTGACTAAAACCCACCCGTGTTCCTTCACTTGTCTGTGCAACAGGGCCACGGTTTCTCTTTTCACCAAGCCGCAACTCTGACCCAGGCATCGGTCTACGTGAACCCCGTCACGATGTGCCGACATTTCTTTGAGGCGCGCGTGCAACAACGCACCGTCAACCCGGACCTTACCGGGCGGCGAGCAGCCGCGGCTAAGGTGGGGAGTTCGATGTTGTCTCCCAACCAGGGCGTCTTCTGCGGCGGCTAGAGCTGTGAGGGCGTTTGCGCTCCACCTCCTTCTTTGCTAGCATCATTGCTTCGCTGAAGGAGATGACGGCCTGGCATGCACTATCGCTCCGGATCATGGTCTGGACTAGGGCCGGACGCGTGAGATCGCCGCCAATCGGCGTCACGAGGACACGGCGGTGCTCCGCCCAAGCCATGTATGCTCCACCGTGTGCTCAGGGCCATATGCAACAGTAGTGACACCCTGGCGTTTCCTACCGCCTTATCCGGAACAGGAACCTCGAGAAACAGCAGTGTCCGGTGAGGACCTGCGTTAGGCGGACGGTGATGACGTCGTGGCGCCTGTCTAACCACTCCCTAAAGAGTGAACTTATACCGCTATTGTGGTGTTCCCAATATCGACACCCCTCCGTGACGCGGAAAGTACGCTAAGTCATCTTGGCTGTTGTTTGTGTGATCTTCTCACAAACTCTGACCACCATCTTACCGAGGGTTATCGTATTACCCAGTAACTGGTTTGTAGAGGTCAGAAAGGCTGTCGTTTCCTGTAAAATTACCAGTATTTTACATGCGAGTCTATCTGCAGCTGCCTTTGGTTAGACTGGGATCCAACCCCAAGGTAGTTGGAAAAAATTAGGCAGAGAATATATACGATACACATTTTTTTATGATTATAAACTAGTGCTTGACCGCAATCCCGCCTGATGGTAAGCAGTGATGCAATCGTTGATGGTAAAGCGCGCTAGTTTATTAAGAGCCTATTCACTCAAAAACACTGATTGAATAGGATGGAGACGCACGATGTCAGCTGCAACATGTACAGCTTTACTTTTGCGAGTGAATTAAAAAAAGAACTAGGTGACTAATGCCACTAATTTTGTATTATAAAGTAGGTACTCTTAAACGATACGAATACATCGAAATAAAAGTAAAATTAGAGTTTATGCCTTATATTTATTTTAGGGTTGTAACGGAGCTTTGCCTCCGCTTCCGTTACTGCGGAAGTTCCGCAAGAAATCGTATCTTCGCTTCCGCCTCCGCCTCCGCACAATTTTTAGCGGAGTTATAACGGAGGTTTATTTAAGTATTTATGTAATAAATAACGTGCAAGCTGCGACGCTCGACAACCGTCCGGCCGCATTTGAGCGCGAAATGGTCAAGAATCAACTATTGCGAGGCGGGAATGCGGCAAGCACAATTTGTTTCTCCTAATTTTCATTACAAGAAGGTAATATTTTTTTTTACCAAGTATACTACTATTAATGTACGTATTTAAAATAAAAATTTTGTTTTAATTAACCATAAATTTATTTTTTTTCTATATGTACTTTCACCTCCGCCTCCGCCTCCGTTAACCTCCGCATCCGCGGAGGTGAGACTCGTCGCCTCCGCATCCGCCTCCGCCTCCGCTAACAAGCCTCCGTTACAACCCTAATTTATTTATTTTCATTTGAATGTAAAATGTCGGTCTTTTTTATAGTAAAACAATAAAAAATCGATAAAAGAAATCTCAGAGCATGAGGAGTGTTAAGAGGTCTGAAAGGCTAGCAGATGACCCCTTCAGTATACCATTTCAATTTGGCACACGATGCACCAAACAACCTTTAAATAATTAAACATGTAGAAATAACACCACCAGGTTAAAAGAATATCCATTCTATTTGAAAGCTTTCGGTGAAAGAGCGTATTTAGATAACACTTTGAACTGACACCTCGAAAAATATTCACACAATAGCAACAAACAAATACCAACCAGAAACATGAACAAGCGGGTACATAGTTAGCTACCTCTTTACACCGCTTCTAAACTTTTGTTCGAAAATTAACAACGTCGCAGAGAAACGTCGCGAAACTCCACTACATAATGTAAACAAAGTCTGAACAATCTCAGACAAGATTGCTCAACTCCCCAAACTAAATTAGACAGGCTTGTGATTCGAAAGATATTTTTCTTCGGTAAAACTTCAGAAATTGCCTCGCAAGTCTGATACACCTGCGATTTCTTAAAATACAGAGTCATTGTTTTCTATAAGAAAACGCAATTTTTGTGAGGAGATTAATATTGATGCCTTTCTTTCCTGAGTGGGAAAATGTATGACAGATTCAATTCTCAAATTCCAGCAAGCCAAGAAAGGCCAAATGGGAAAAAAAATTCTATTTCAAATCAGCATTGTATCGTGTAGTTTCAGTATATGCGAAGTTGCAGCTAAAATTGTGTCCATAGACTGAAAAATTTGAAATACCTTAAAAAATGTTTTTAGTCAATCTAAAGCTAAAATTCTGCGCATTACCTGAATTGAATTTACCTGAAATGCTGAAGCGGCTGCTGCCGCTGCAGAAAACTTCAAACAACGAAATATTGCAACCTGCTTGGGAGTTGTATGATAGAGCCGTTTTGGTATAAAACATTAGGGCCATGAGCTCTGATTCCGAGTGGTCGCTTGGTCAAAGAATCGCTATACAATGTAGAATTGCAGCCAGCCTTCTGGGCAATGTTCCTGACGACAGCAAGGCGAAATAATATTTTGCATGCCGTGTTTCTTTTGCATATTTTTCCACAAATGCATGATATTATTTAAAATGTTATCTTATATGTTAGCGAGAAAGCGTAACAGACAGACAGAGTTACTTTCGCATTTATAATATTAGTATGGATTCAATAATTAAACTTTATTACAACTCATTAAGTACATACAAGTGGTAAGTATTAATAGAAACAATGTCGGAACATGTCGAACACAAGCAATACAATATATTCTTAGAATAATATATAATTTATATTTTTTTTGTGTAATTAGAAGCTACTGCTTGACCGCAATCCCGCCTGATAGTAAGCAGTGATGCAATCGTTGATGGTTAAGCGCGCTAGTTTAATTAGAGCCTAATCACTCAAAAAAACCGAGTGAATAGGAAGGACGACGGTAGCTGAGCGAGGTGATGCAATATTGAACCCAACAACACGACCAACGTTGCTGCGCTTGAGGAAGATTGATAGGTATTATTTAATTCCGGAAGTCAAACGCAACAAAAGCTTAAACTACAGAGTAGCTATCAATATACACCATATATTGATAAACCAAACCCTAAATTATTCATCAAACACCCAACTAATACGCGATCCATCTTCAATCCCCAACAAGGTCGTCAATCCACCCAGACTAGCGCTAGTTCTAAAGTAAATCCCAACTTAGATTGATATATAACAGCACTATACAGTTTCAGATTAACTCCTGGTACCGTATCAACTAAAACATAGGTGGGTGGTGTAGTCTCACAATTAAGTTCAACGTGGAAGCGAGGTGACATATAAATGTGTACTAACTATGAATATATAGCAGTTATACTGGTGTCATTTGTACTATGAATGTAGATTATAAAAGACTGGTAAAATATGATACGGATTTTTACGCAGGTTGTTGAATAAATTTGCATAACAACGACACATCCAATGATACTCTGGCTGCAAAAAGAAATTCTATTATTAAAGGTAATGGAATTGATTTTCCTCTGTAGCTTTCCATGCATGTCAGAATGAATTTAAGCAAATATATTACTGGAACGAAGCACAAACTGTAATAGAACATGAACTCTAAATCTTATGACACTATATATTTAATGTATAAAGAAAAAACTTGAACTGAGACTCCAAAATCAAAGCTACTGGCACTCCTGAACTAGTCTCCTATTACAATAATATCACATTGGTCGATCACTGATATTAAAATGATCAATCGTAATCTACTAACAAACTGGCGTCATTATGACTTTCCACTGAAAATCACTGACACTTCATTCTTATTTAAAAAATATTCAAATTCAGTAGCAGTTTTTAGATAATCAGTTCTACTAACGGGTTATACAATAATAGCAATGCGGCAATGTAATTCCATCAACATTCCATTACGAGACGACTGTCGAATAATTATAAATTTAGCTGATTACGTAATTTTAGCACAATGACAATGAAATCGTGTTGGAATGATAAATGTATTAAAATTGCAGAATCCAAGTCCCAGGTCAGGTAGTCAGAAAGTTAAAACTCATCAATCTCTGTTGATTGATCAATAGAAAATTAAACTAAATAAATGATTTTAAACGAGTAGCGTGTTTCTATAAACTTTTTTTTACAACAAACACTGCAGCTTTAAATATTGGTTGACTACAATTATACGACTATATTATAATAGAGTTGAAAGATTAATCAACATTCCTTGAAAACTCTTTACAAACTCGAAACCTCGTATCTAGCATTGTATAATTATCTATTTTCACGTTTTATTAAATCAAAATCATCCCCGTCCAAGTCTAAATCAGATTTGATCAATTAAGGTCTAAAATCCCTTTCTTCAAAATGTTCATTCATAAAAATATCCTCTTCTAGTTCATCACCTTTAATGCAAAATCTTCCATCCAAGTTTAAAATCACATCGTATTCTACTGAGCGTGAATGAAATATAACCAACAAGTACCCACATATTAATAGTGTCTCCTATTCCCCGATCGGCACGTCTGCTACTAACCCTAGTTGAGACTTTACATCGCAATTTAACTTCGCCTCGTGTGCACTAACTACTAATGATACTTATGGACCGTTGTGAAGACGTTATATTTTATGCGCGCCCATAGTTTGTATCCTATTGATTTTGTATGGAATAGCAAATTAGTTTTGTTAATGAAAATAGTATATGAATGAGATGTTTGAAGAGTGTTTTCATTCATTCATAAAATGTTTAAATACATTTTATAAAGTTTAAAAAACTTTAGCCAGCTTATTACAAAAGGAGATATAACTTCATTTCCAGACTTAACTTTTGGGTCAGTATTTGTATTTCGAACTTTGTAAAGTTCGAAATCCAAAAGTGACAACTTAGTACCGAACGAAGCTGTCATTTTTATATAAAGAACTACATTTTTATAACAGGTAGGTGCACAATTCAATAACCATTTAGGTCGTTTAGGGGGTACAAGGGCGGATCCAGCTTTGGCGCCAGGGGAGGGTCACATCGTCGTGGTCAGGTCATAAGAAGTTTGATAATAGGGATAATTAAAAAGAAGGTATTTAATTAATAAGTACTGAACTTATAAATACCTAATTAAATAACGAAATCAATTTGTTTCACGTCTTCTTCCGAAACGTCTTATCACTTCATCTACTTCAATGGATAGGTACGTTTTCATGGACGTGGAGAAGTGCCTGTCCGCTTAGACGTTCTTCAACCATTGAAGCTCTTTACCATGCTTTGATTTTTCGTAACGTCGACGACGTACGACTGGATGCTGAGAGGTTAGCTCAGACCGGGGGTATACTTGACATGTTTTGCGGACGACACGCTGGTCACCGCCCGTGGGAGCTCGCACAGGGAAGCAACGTTGCTGGCGATGGCTGCGGTATCACAGGTGGTGGGCCGCATACGTCGAATAGGCCTGAAGGTGGCCCTTAACAAGTCGGAGGCCATGGTGTTGAAGTACCTGGGACTGGTGCTCAACAGCCGGTGGGATTTCGGCCCCCACTTCCGGCGGCTGGCGCCCACGTTAGCTGGGGCACTTTCATGGGCGGCTCTTCATGGGATTTGTGCGATCGATGGCCCTGTATGAGGCCCCGAAGTGGGCCTCTGACCTGACGGCCGGCAGCATCGCTGTACTGCAACAACCGCAGAGAGCGATGGCCATCAGAGTTATACATGATCATGAATTATGCACGTTCTCATATGAGGCGGCCTGCCTACTGGCTGGATCCTCGCCTTGGGACCTGGAGGCGAAGGTCCTCGTGTCACTGTTCCGGTAGCGTGAGGAGGCTCGGGAGCGGGGCTAACGGCTGATGCTTTGTCAGCTCGAGCAGCGTCGGTCGCAGCTCCGAGAGGTCCTGGTGGCGGAAGGGCGGAACAGGCTTTCACGCCCTACCACGCCTCACCACCATCGAGGCGATGCGGCCGGCTCGGGAGAAGGCACGGCTACCTGACGTTTCGGATGACACAGGTACTTTCGAGGCACGGTTGCTTCGGGAAGTACCTGTGTCACATAAACAGGAAACCGAACGCCCGGTGTCACCACTTCGTCGTCAACCGGGAGGACACGGCGCGGCATACGCTGGCAGAGTGTGCCGCTTGGGTGGAGCTGCGCCGTGACCTCATCTCTGAAGTAGGCAGTGACCTGTCGCTATCGGCCGTAATCGAGTCGATGGTCGGCAGCGAAGAGTCCTGGGATGCGGTGGTTTCTGAAAGGGAGGCTGCGTAAAGGGAGAGGGAGATCTCGTCTTCTCACCCGGCCCGCAGCAGATGCACCGGGCGTCAGTGGAGGATGGATAGCTCCCTCTTTCAGCCCCCTTAAATGGGTCCAGGGGCGATAGACTCGGGAACATTTGTCGCCCCCAATCATTAGGACCCGAGGTGGCGGCGCGAAGTGTTCCACGTGCACCACTCCTTGACCGAAGGAGGCCTACAGTGGCGGGCCAGCACCAATCGGCGGTTGCGGAAGCAGTGTTTGTTCTCGCAACCCCTGGTGTAGACCTGTGAGATGGAATACTGGGGTGGTTTTTAGTCAGTAATAGTCTGACAGACACCGCGGCCCAGGGCGGCGGACATTCATGAGGATTTTCCACCCCGGAAACAAAAACAAAAAAGTGAGCTTAAGACTACCGTAGAATTAGGAGAACTCAGAACTCCGGAAAGGCAGATGACGAACGCTTGGGTGGTTTTTTAGCCGGCACACCCCTCCGCGTCTCCGAGCGGAGGATGGTCCATGGTTTTTCCACCTTCAGAAAAAAGTAACTTCAAACTCCCTCGCCCAATAACAAAATACGTAGGTATGTTATACAGACGACAGCACATCAAGCTACTAAAAACTATCAAATTTCTTTATTAGATTTTCAACCTTATTGCTAAACTGGGAAGGTTGAAGATTGATTGGGATTATTAGTCAGGTTCCGGTAGCTTGACCTGCTATCGTCCACATATTAATCCCCCTCTTTCAGTAAGTAGGCACCTACTTATTTACCTATGAGTTACTTTAAGAACATTACAACATTTTTTTTTTCTTTGGCAACTGAGCCGTTTTCGATACAACAATAATATTTGAGTTTGATTGAACACAGACACACTGGCATAATGAAAAAATTACTGATTAATAAACAGACCGCGCGCAAGTGTCATACGAAATGTGACATTTGAATGTTGGCGGCCAGCGCGGTAAAATTCATATTTTGGATGCGTTCATTCTCGAATAATGCGTTTGCGTCAAACAAAGTATGTATTATATAAACTGATGAAATATTGAAAGTACTTAAATAAAATCCTCCTGTGCTGGGTCCTCCTGGACCCAGCCCAGGGGGGGGTCATGACCCCCATGACCCCCCCCCTGGATCCGCGCTTGAGGGGGTATATGTACAGATGCAGGTCAACCTATGTGACAGTTTCAAATTGTCGCAATCAACCTAGAACCTTAAAGCTTCATTGATAATGTTAAAAATCTATTTAAAAATTTTGGCAGAATTTAGTAGCTTGATGAGCTGGCATCTGTACGATTTCGTCTCGTCAAAATATTCCAAACACATCAAATTATTAATTTAATATTTATTCCACAGCGCGAAGGCGAAGTTTTAAATTTCAAAACAACAGCCATCATACTAATCAAAACATTTCATATGCTCAAAGCGCGCCAATTTATTATGAATTTTCGCGTTAATTTAAAACTGAAACCTTTTTAAATTTTAAATTGCTTTTAAATACTTAGAATACTTTCATTGAAATAATGGTTGATTAAATAGTAGACATAGAGTTATTTGATTACAGAGTTATAAATATTAAAAATATTATGTTTTATATTTAAACCTGCAGCTCGCATTACTTAACTTTTTTGTATTTTCTTTCGTTTTCTTGATGAATACAATATATATTGTAGACTCATTACATGGATGATTTCAAAATTCTAAGAATTTTGTATTGCTTATTATATTGTTCGGAAACAAATTAAAGCCACAGATTTGTTACTACATATATGATGACAATAGTACAAACGCTTATCAGAAATTTTCAGAAAATCATGTCGACAGGCGACAAAGTCCTAAGAGTAACGTACCGTTTCTCGGTGGTAGGCAACAACATCAGCCGCCGGCATAAGTTACCACCCACCAGACAAAGTCTTGCCGCCAAGCGATTCGTCGTGTTCAGGCACTTCCGGCATGATGTCTGGTGAAGCCGTACGGTGGGCGGGTATGAGCAGTTGTGTTGCGATGTGTACCGGGTACGATGTGCCTAATGTTGTTGTGTCGGGAGTTTGGTCGTGGAGGGTCTCCAGATCATCCTCTGGCGCAGCATCGTTGGTCGTGTTGTTGGGTTAACATTGCATCACCTCGCTCAACTGCCATCTTCCTTCCTATTCACTCAGTTTTTTTTAAGTTAATAGGCTTAATAAGCTAGTGCGTTTTACCATCAACGATTGCATCACTGCTTACCATCAGGCGGGATTGCAGTCAAGCACTAGTTTATAACTAATAATAAAAATAAAACAAAAAAACATCAGTTTGACCATCCATTATAGGTCATTTTTTATTTCATTGAAAGAGGTGAATTTGCATCCTCATTTCTAAGATTTTCTTTAGAAATCTAGTCGCAAACTCATCTCAGCGATATTCAATGTGAAAAATTTGTCCAAAATGTAGGGAAAATGAAAGGTATTTTCTTAAGATTGACTGTGAATGTAGTGTAAACATGTTGACTGTAAAGTTATGTGTATTGCCCTAAGATGGCTTAAACACAATTAGATATTAAAGCGCTAGGCAACCCTATCCATTAAATATTCTATCGTGCAGTACAAAAAACGACTTCTGAAACGGTTATGACTTTGTGAAACTCTGGTTCATGTTTAATTTAAGCTTTGTATTTAAGCAAATATCGCTCATTTTCATTTAAATACATTTTATGATCCGGCTAGAAATTGTTACGTTAAACTTCGAAGGGTTATTCAAAAACCCAATTCCACGAACGTTGGTAATTATTATGAATTTATAGGTATTAATGACGAGGGTACCTTAATTTCAAGTAGCCAAACTTTGGAACGTTTTCAGTCCTTTATTATTGAAAATATATAAGTTTTTGACGTACTTAAATGCCATTTTAACTTTTGTGACACTCAATTTATTTTTTGGTTTCACATTTTCTTCAAGTATTTCGGGAAGGTATTGAGGTAAATTAAATATTTTGATATGTCGTGTACTTATAAATTTTATCGCAGCTTGCGTTATGCATAACGCAACGCGTTGATTTAACATATTAAAGGATGATTTTACAACTACAGAATGCAACTGTAATAGGAGTAATCAGTGAACAAAATCCTATTTAAAATCAACATCAAATCTGCAAAAACACGCCATATTTCAATCAATTTCGTAGAAACACGGAAACCAACACAACCACAGAGCAATTTGCATCAAATTCAATGGAATTCACTAGTTGTACTACATAAATTCAGACGCCTCTGCGGATATTTTTAGCTACAACCTAAGAAACAGAATACCCAGTTGCACAAAATCCAGAACGGAATTACTGGCAAATACCCGCTGCCCTCATAATCTGACAGTTCCGCTTTTATTCGGCTCTCATTCATGTCTATTTGCAGTGCTCTATATAGATGATAATTCAGCATTGACGCCCCCCTACCACGGAATCCCTATTGTTTCGCAGCACCACCCGCCGTGGTATTTGTTCAAACGTTTTCAACAATCGTTGATCGTTTTTGCTACGTCGCTGTTTGCATTACAGCCTCATTGTTAAGCCTCTCCCCCCTCACGTCGAGGTATTATGTGTTGAACACGATTGTCGGATTTTTGTCACCGTCCCACTTGTTGAACCAGTGATAGATGAGCGAGATGGCGGATTGAAAGATTTTCTGAATCGAAGAAATTGTGACACGAGTACGATGGAAATGCTTGCGCTGAAAGGAGACGAGTTGATTGAAACTGCAGCTGTGGTGTGAATTTATAGATCTTTATGTTGGATGGAAAGATCACGTCTCAAGCTTGGGATTGAGGTGCTTGCTCTGCTAAGCAATGTCATTAAGCACTATGCGTAATTCTGCTACAATTATGACTTTTTTATCAGTTCTTTTTTTTTTAATCACGTAAATTGATTCTTACGTACAAAGCAAACACATATTGTTAGCGTAAACATCTTCATTTTTAATATCTGGACTTGAAAAAAGACGATGATCTTGCATGATTTAATTCCCCCATCTCCGTTCCACCAGCGGACGACCCGTCGTACGGCTGGTTTCCACCCTTACGTTGTTAACACCACTACGATCCGGACGAAGCGTTTCGCCTCCTCCTTTATACCGCGTACATCGAGGGACTGGAACAATTTGCCAGCGGCGGTGTTTCCGTCGGACCACAATTTGAGTGTCTTCAAGGCTAGAGTGAATAGGCTCTTAATAAACTAGTGCGCTTTACCATCAACGATTGCGTCACTGCTTACCATCAGGCAGGATTGCGGTCAAGCGCTGGTTTATAGTGTATAAAAAAAAAAAAGATCTCTGAGTTCTTTGTTTCGGCTTTTCTTCTTAGAAGTAGTCAGTTAGGAAACGCCGGCTCCATCTAGTTTAAAAAAAAAATGACCTGTAAAAGTGATCAGTGGTCCTACTTGCATAATAAACGATTTAATTTCTCAGTAGAAACTAAGGTAACATTTATTAACACTAACTTCTGATGTAAATGCTATCACGCCTTTCTTGAATCACAGCACAGTAACATCTTGATTAACTGCATGTATAAATACCTCAGTCAGATTATTTTGTTGCAGTGAACACGAGTTCAGAATCATTGAAACACATTACGCTAACAAAACACTGTATCGCGTCATAAATACCGATACTGAGTTGAGTATTCCCTGAATTATTTACTTAAATAACGCCCACAAAACTGCAGAGCAACAACACCCAGTCTTTACAAACTCTTGTGAAATATTCCAACAATTATTCAACGCCAGTTAGTGCATTCTTTACGTTTGCTGAACATTATTTGCTTTATTTTACTTTACCGTGTTATTTGTGGTCAGCACAGCTGTCAATAAGAAGAAAAGGATAGAAGATAACATATTAGTTTAGTCATATCAAATTAAGATCATCATCATCTCAGTCACATGAAGTCCACTGGACAGACATAGGCCTCCGCCAAGAATTTCCAAAAAGAAAGGTTAGACGCGGCCTGCATCCAGCGCTTCCCTCCGATTTCGGTCAGGTCATCCAACCACCTAGACTGTGGGCGTCCGACGCTGCGCTTGCCGATACGTGGTCGCCATTCATGAGCTTTTCTGTGCCATCGGCCATCGGCACAGAGAGCTATGGAGTGGGCTATGCTAGGTATTTCTCTACGTGATGGAATCTGGAATGAGGAGATTCGTAGAAGAAAAAAAGTCGCCGACAAAAGTAGCCCAGTGGATTAGCTCTCTGAAGTGGCAGTGGACGGGGCACATAGCCCGTAGAGCCGATGGCCGATGGGGTAAAAAGAGTTAAAGATGGCTACTAAACATACGTCAATTCACGTCAGGTGTGGACTAGTTTGATAGGACTTATATTTATCTTTTTACTGAAATAGAAAAAATAAAATGCATGCAAGTCTATTGTTTTGCTGCGGTATGCAGTCTAATGTTCTCTGTAAGTGTTCATAAAGTTTTATTTCTTTTTCAAATTACATAGATTTAAAATAAGCAAGATGCTGCAAGACATAAAGCTAATACAGAAAAGAGAAAAAAAACACACTTAAAGAAATAATGTGACACTAGCAAGATAAAACGTAAATTCAGTGCACACAAAAGACACACAAAAGCATCATTAAATTAAAACAAATTACAACAAGAAGATGCCAATATACACAAAAGAAAAAAAAAACAAATTTCAAGAAATAAAGTTATATAAAGACATACTTTAGGTCTAGTAAAAAACAAGGTGAGTTTCAAGGTTGTACCAAATGCAAAAATGCTCAGCTTATGAGCACTGCAGCTTTACTTTGTGTAAATTATTTCATCACCACCGCTCTCAAACCGGTGAAGGAAAACATCATGAGGAATCCGGCACGTCCTAAAGGCAAAACTTCGAAGACCAACACTAGGCCCGCGTATTAGATTATGGCCCACTCCCTCTCAACCAGAGGAGACCTGTGTCCTAGGAGTGAGAACATTATATGCTGATTATGTTATGGGCACTAATTTCCATAAGGCAACATGTGTCATCAGAAGACGTACGGAGAACGGGTCTGAGCAGTTGTGTTGCGATGTGTGCCGGGTACGATGCGCCAAATGTTATTATGTCGGGAGTTTGGTCGTGAAGGGTATCCATATCAATCTTCCTCTGGCGCAACATCATTGGTCGTGTTGTTGGGTTTAACATTGCATCACCCCGCTCAACTGCAGTTTTTCTTCCTATTCTCTCAGCTTTTCAGTGAATAGGCTTAATAAACTAACGTTCTTTACCATCAACGATCGCATCACTGCTCGCCATCAGGCGGGATTGCGGTCAAGCACTAGATTATAGTTATAAAAAGGTGATATTGGCTGCTTGATTAGAGCTATTATTTATTTATACATTCTTTATTGTACACCAAATACCAAACATCGTCATTACTATATATATTTGAAAAAAAAATTTGGTAATGCTATTGGCGAAAACTGAATCCAAAATAACAGTACATGCCAACCCTTCCAAAAACACGAAAACTTACATTAAGCTCCAGATTTATCAACATTTACCGCTGTCTGGCTTTGACCGGACATAAAGCAGAGTTCAAATGCATCAAATGAACGAATATTAATGTTTGTATCAATGCTGGTAACTGTTGTGGCGCCTTGCCAATTGGGTGAACGCCGTTTAAAGAGAAGATGATTTTCTTAACCGGATTTTGGTTGAGGTTATGGTTAGCATCCGCTTCTGTAAGAATTACAGGTGGAAATATTTAGGGAAAGTTTTTAGGACAGACTGATGAATGATTGAGGGGTTTGAATGGATTATTTGGCACTGTATGCACTTCGTCTATTTTTTTTTAATTTCCATTTTTAGGAAAGTGCCAAATAATTATTTGTGACAATATTGTAAAATTACAGCCGAGCAGCAAACGTTGAAAGGTGAAGAGTTAAAACTAAAATATAATAATATGTAGAATCAATCTGCTTAAGTAAATTTTTGGAATATAATGTTCTTCCTAGCGTATCCATGAATATTTAAATGGACTTGGCCCAGAATTCAGCTAAGTGTTTTAGAAGAGGATGAACGGAATCAGAACTACTAGATGATAAGTAGATCGTCCCCAAAAACAGAAGCACCAAGTAACGAAAAATCTCGGTAATAACTCCGCTTAAGTTTAAATCTAGTCAGGTATCCTAAGAAGATGGTGCATTAATCTCGGTGGTAGGCCATAACATGGGCTTCCGGCAGAAGTTACCACCCACCAGACAAAGTCTTGCCGCCAAGCAAATCGTCGTGTTTAGCATAATGTCTAGTAAAGGCCTACGGAGGACGGGTCTGAGCAGTTGTGTTGAGATATGTGCCGGGTACGTTGCGCCAAAAGTTGTTGTGTCGGGAGTTTGGTCATGGAGGGTCTCCAGATCAATTTCCCTTATGCGTAGCATCGTTGGTAGTGTTGCTTGGTTTGCATCACCTCGCTCAACTGCCGTCTTCCTTCCTATTCACTCATTTTTTTTTCAGTGAATGGGCTTAATAAACTTGCGCGCTTTACCATTAACGATTGCATTTCTGCTTACCATCAGGCGGGATTGCGGAAAGCACTTGTTTATAAAAATACTAGGAGTTTACATGTTGTTGTCTTATATGTTTATGTCTTCATTAATCATATTGAGTATTCGTAGCTTTCCAACCAAATTATCGTTCATAAAACACATTCATCCATCCTCAATCGGCGCAATCTTCTTCAGTCGTGAACCTCAAAGATGTCGCAGATTTATAATTTAATTTCTACCGACACAGAGAATTGTGTCTTTTCAAACATCAAAGCTCAAGAAACTGTTTCTAATAGCGTCGGCTATAATGGTAATATAAATTTATTATTTTACAAACAAGGTCACGGGTAAAAACGGGTAAAAATTTTATTTTACATTTTACTAGCTTTGAGCCCACGACTTAGTCGGCATGATATTTACTTTTCCCCGACTCATCTCATCGCGTGCCCTCACTCTTATATTGACGCCTTCCTTATAAAATAACTTATTTTTTCATCATCATCATAATCGCAGCGTTAATCCCAGTCGCATCCGAAGCTATTTCAGCTTTGGAGTCTGGGGTCTATACCAGTCTAATTGCTGATTTAGGCTAAACTTCGATATTTTCCGTGAAGCGACTGCGGTCTGACCTCCACAACCCGAAGGCAATATCGAAACATTGAAGTTAGACCAATTGCAACTTTTTATATTGACAACGAAATATATAATTTGACTAGCTGCTGCCCGTGACTTCGCCTGGAATGAATACTAAAATAAATGCCTAAACCTACGTAACTTTATAAATATATTTTGTCGGCCAGTGGAAATCCCGTCAAAATTGGCCTAGTCGGTTCGGAGATTAGACGAAACAAAAAGACGGGAGAAAAGTTTTAAAAACTTTTTTTTTATTATAATTTCTAATGCATTTAGTAAAAAGCTTTTGTTTTACTTTATAATCATTTGTATAGATCGCAAGACAATACAGATTGGTCCTGCTCCTTTTTTGTTCGTCTGCAAGAATTGATAGAACCATATTATAATTTTTGCAAGGTGACCAGAATCTGAAGTGAAATTACTATCTACATAGTCGATATTATCATAAAACTTTACCGGCCTGCCAAAAAACTCCCAGCCAATACCGTCTCAATAAAGCCCTATATTTAATCAGCGTCCACAAATGAATCTTAAATTATGTACTACAAGTAAACTGTAGTTATTTTTTATTTTTTTTCGGCCAGTCGCCATATGGTCTGGCACGCCGCCAAAACGTATCGATCATTTGGCACAGTGCCAGTCAAAGTAGAGAAATAAAAACAAATCCTTATAACCGTGACTGGTGTAACTTTCAATAAGGAAATTTGGGATATATTGGGTTTGTGTTAATTGGGTCCGAGATAATTTGGTGCTATCAAAATTAAACTGGTTTTTAATTAACAAAGTTTGTCGAAAAAGACTTCACGTTAAGGGGGATACACCGGGGTAGCCCGTAAGACAAAGTAAAAATATCTTAATAAAAAAAAAAATAAAGAAAAATGCGTTTCATGGCATTCATCATCATCATCAGCAACCTTTTTATCGTCCCGCTGCTGGGCACAGGTCTCCTCTCATACAAAAAAGGATTGAGCGTAATGACCACGCTTGCTCTATGCAAGTTGGCGATTTCAGACTTAAAGTCCAGGTTTCCTCAAGAAGTTTTCCTTCACCTTGTAATCAGTCATTGGTGTCCAAGATATACCTAGATAGTACACATAACTTAGAAAAGTTACATTAGTACTTGCCTGACCTGGAATCGAATCCGCATACTCATAATTGAGAGGCTGGTGTTTTAACCACTAGCCCACCACGACTACTTCTTTTTTAAATAAACTATAAACTAGCGCTTGACTGCAATCCCGCCTGATGGTTGACGCCTGATGTTGGAACTACACTTTAAAACTAAAAAAATATGAAAGGGCCTTAGCTCAGCAGATATCCTTCAATAAAATAAATAAGGATTATATGTATGAATGAATAGGTGAATTAGATTAGGTGAAAAACATAATAAGTATGAAGGAATATTGAATAAGATTAACACATACTTGTCCCGCTCACCAAACCTACTTTGTTCAATATAACATCATGAACAAAATTGCCAAAAAATAATAATTTCGCAAGCTACCTTTCGCACTGCTATTAAAAGGTTTCTTTAATTTCCACAGCCAATCAGAGAGAGCCTGAAAACCGGGCAATTTCTTGGAGAATGTTAGAGCAATACGAGACGCTTTCCTATTGGGAAATTCGGTTGAGTAAATAGTCTACTAATTATTATGGAATTGGACTGTCAGCAAGTAATCTGAGACACTAAACAGGGTAAATACGAGATTAATCTATTTATCATTGGAACAAGACGAGTATTGGATTTCCAAAATGTAAATTATACATGAATGACATTCATCATCATCAGCCTCTACTCATCCACTGCTGGACATAGGCCTCCTTCATGGCACGCCAACAAGCTCGATCCTGAGCAGTTATCCGCCAGCCACTACCAGCCACCTTTTTTATGTCGTCGCTCCATCTCGTCCAAGGGCGTCCTACGCTACGTTTGCCGAGACGCGGCATGACATTATTAGCCCATAATGTCCAAAATGCAAATTTCAACTACAACTCGTAAGCCTTTACCAGACGCCCACCACAGCTCTTGAAACTCGTAAAAAAACTGTCTGTTTCGAATATAAAAGTCTCCAGAAGTCAAGATAAAATACTAGCGCCAAGTTAAACAGACCCGTCCAAAGAAAATAATATAAAGGTAAGTAGAAAAATGACTTAATGACAATTTACTTCATACTTCAACAGAAGCCTGTCTAGCCAGAGGGTTAACCAGGTTTCAGCGAGATCGTTTTTAATGCTCCGGGATTGCGGGGGGCGGTTAATTTGATGAATTAAAACTGTTTGTAGTAACCGTTACAAAAATTATTCTATTATGTAGCGTAGTAATCTATGCTATCCAGTTTATTTTAATAGGTTATACATATACAACGTGTAACATAAAGGGTATATACATAACAAAGCCATGGCATCTTTACATGTTATCAAACGATATTGGAAGGGTTTTTTAATCCTATCTCTTTATGTTAGGACGTTATGAGGAAAAACACCGCCTGTGATAGGCTACTATCATACTAGTCGCACAGAGATATTGAAGATATTTATCGGATTTTGGCAAGTAACGTGACGGGTAACGAGTAGTTATTAACGTATGTAGTGTGCTGCCACGTTTGTTATGATTTGATTTTAAGAAACACACGAAACCGAAAATTTTGTACCAATTTTTTGAGTATTTTATTTTGAGTTGAAACCCTTCCGATATCGTTTGATATCATCTAAAGATGCCATGCCCTTGGTATGTATATACCCTTTTTGTTACACGTTGTATACACTTAGACACGTTTGAGGTGACAGGATTGAGGTTTGAGTTTGAGGTGTCATTTGTGACCCTAAAATGCCGGTTAAGCTTAAAGGACAAGTTTATAAGACTATCATTAGACCTGGGACTCTAGTCTGCTATTTTTATAAATTTGTCATTTGAACACAATTCCATTGTCATTGTGCTTAAAAGTTTGTAATCTGCTAAAATCATAATGATCGATCAATTATCTCAGTCGCCTCGTAATAGAATGGTGATAGAATGAAATTGCCGTATTGTTATTATTATAAAACCCGTTAGCAGCAATGATTTTCTAACAACTACTACTCAAGTCGATTATTAATATGGAGTGAAATGTCAGTGATTAACCATTGGAAAGTCATAATGACGCCATTTTATTAGTAGGTTAGGAAACTTGTCAAAATCGATCGTTATGAGATCACTGATGGACCATTCCGACACTATTGTAATAGCAGATTAGAGCCCCTGTTCTTTTATATGACAGTGAAGCGTGGCCTGTGCTTGAGTGACACAAGCAGTAATTGCACAGCATGTCACGGAGATGAATATGCTGCGGTGGATGTGTGGAGTTACGCGGAACGACCACACCAGGAACTCCCGCATACGTGGCAGTCTTCGTTTTCGTAATATATAGCAGACAAACTGCAGGAGGGTCGCCTACGCTGGTACGGCCACGTCTTACGAAAACGTGTACGGCATGTTAAGTCGGTAACGAATGTCTTACCATGACGCTTCCGCCGGGCCGGAACATGTGGGGTAGACCAAGGAAATGCTGGTTTGACGTTGTGATAACGTGCATGTCAATGCGAGCCAACAAAATTTTATCACAGGATGCTAAATATCGCGCGAAATGGAGGAGAATGTGCAGGAAAGCGGGCCCCGGGCTCCAACCCGAAAGCTGCGGATGCATCCGAGATAAACGCTAAGATGTTACTCTGATCAAGGTAATTTCCTTTTCAGTTACACGTATATAATCTTTTTTTCACAAAATTCTTCTACAAATTTTGCTCTACACATATATTTTATTTTTAATATTTGATTCTATTCGCGATTTCATCCACGTGATGTTTCTTACCACCAAGACAGTTTTTCTACAATTGCGAGTGACGCAGATAGGCGCACGTGTTTAGAACTGGGTATTAATTTAGCACGTGTCTTAGGACTCTGGCACGTTGATGGCGAAGTATCGGTGATTGGATCGCGTGAGGTTGGAATCGAATATCTTTGTCTTGTTTTGTTTTTAGAGTAAAAGATCTGCGGTTATGAATTAATTTGGACGCAATGGGTCTGGCTGCTTCTGTATGTGAGTTTACGTGTTTGTAAAAGCACCCATGATGTAAGAGTAGGTCCTAGTGTAGGACAAAGTTTAAAAAAAAAAATGGTAATAACAACCGGCCAAGCGCGAGTCGTACCACATACATAATCAGCCTATAATGTTCCTACAGGCCTTGTTTGTGTATTGTGATAATTTGGTGGTTTGATAAATTCCTTCGATAAATGGAACTGCGTCACGAGGCGCGTCTTACTGAGAAATTCTTAACTCAACCATATTACAGAAGATGGATAGAAGGATTGAATGGGACTCACCGGAATATCCAGGTTTTCTCGCTCAGCCTGTTGCGTAGGGGCCCCCACGTTGAACACAAATCACCTTGGTTTAAAGATGCACTCGCTAATTGCTGATTTATCTCATTTTGGTCTGATGCTTGATCGATGATTTAATGATGAATGTCAAAGAGATTGCTGTCCATATACTATGTATCCGGTCTATGGTCTGTCTATGGTTTATGTACTAGAGACAAGTTGCTGGTTGTGTTTTTAGTAAGTCCCAAATGGCACGGGATCTAGCCCTTTAAGCCAGATGTGCATGGAAGTAGGGAGTACATAGGAGGGAATCGGGAAATTAGAATATGCTTGACTTTAAAATGATTTCATGCTTCAACAGGCCTCCTCTTGGTAAGAAACAGTGGGCCAAAATCTACCACGCAGGTCCATTACGGATATCAAGATGTCACACATCTTCAAAGTATTAAGTACCTCTAGGACATGCCGGTTTCCTCACGATGTTTTCTTCACCATTTTGAGAGCAGTGGTGATGAAATAATTTACACAAAGAAAGGCGCCTGATGGGGTTCGTACCCACGACCACCAACCAACCAACTTATAAGTCGCAGCCCATACTACTAGGCCGCCACTGCTCTCGTAGTCGTAGCGGTACAAAAGCGTGTTTTATTAAGTAGTTTTAGTCCAGAAGTACATTAAATGTGAAAACTTCAACTATTTAAGTATCACGACCCATGAGGTACAATCTGGTGATAGACAGAAAGACAAACAGACACTGGAGTCTTAGTAATAGGTTTTCAACATTTTCAACGTTCGGCTACAGGACCCCATATTAAATTATAAATCTTGTGTCGAGAATTACTAATATGGCTTATCTGGCGTTAGATGCCTACGGGAGTAATACAAAATCGAATTATTTGGGAAATGCATGATAAGAATGTTAAGACGAAACCAAAATGAATAACTGAACTGAATAATTACATGGAACTATGTAGTTATTCAGTTCAGTTATTCATTTAGCCGGTAATAAATAAGATTCCAGCCGATGAAAAACCACCAGTTGCGGCTGCGCCTAACTAATTAATAAAAAAAAAATTAAAATGATTTAGTTAGGGTCCTAACTATCTCTAGTTTTTTCCACTTCAATTTCCTCGAAGACCTTTTCGTGGGTTTATTGTATAAGTACGATCTAGTCTTTGGTCTCAAATAAGCTGGTTATATTTATATAGGAAATTAGATAAATTATTAATACAAAACCCGCCACACTGTTCCCAAACCCACTGCAACTCCTGAAAGCCAGAATCAACAGTGGAGACCGCCAGAAAAACGCCGAGCAATGAAGCTCGACGAGTCCCGGAGAAACGATTCAACTGTCTTGGGTCCCGCAACGAAATTAATCAGAAAAGAATAGCGGAGGAGTAAAAAGAATATATATTTTTTCCACTTCCCTCCATAACAAGCAGGAGACAGAACAGAACTAGGCCAATCGGCACAAAGGGATATAATTGCAACTGGGAGAAGCCCAGATTGCCAAGCACCACGGAATAAAATTTGAATAAGTTAATGGGTCCTGAGTAGGTATGTGCTGTTACAATTGATTCCAATAATAGGTATGGCAAAAGCGCCTGAACGCACGGAAATTAGTTCTAGTTTCTACAAGGTCCGTATAATAAACAACTCCGGATGTAACTTGTACACTATCCAACATAATATTGCGTTCATTCTGCCAAAGAATACACTCCTACAAGATGTGATGTGCGGATTGTTCAAATTCACAGTCTGTTGTAGAACATTGACACAAAGGCGAAGGAACAAGTTTAAAAGAATACAGTTTACTTTTAAAGTTGCCATGACCTGTGAGAAATTGGGTAACGCAGTGGTCAACCTCCAGCCATGTCTTAGCCAGCCGATCGCCAACGGATGGAAAGAACAGATGGAGGTCCACCGGCCCTTGATAGAATTATCCCACCTACTTTGCCATTCGGATAAGAGGTCCTCCCAGACGTCAGTCTGAGGTTTAAATAATCTAGAAATTCTATTGAGGTCGCGTTGTGTAACAAAGTTAGTAATAAATTATTAATAGACAATTTTTATCTATAGTGGTTGTCAAAACTTTTACACTCTCACATTTATATGTTACATTCCCTACAATATTGATTGCTTTATACCCGATCCACACAGACGGAAACCATTATACATTATACGTAACTCTATTACGCTATTTCTATTTCAACTAGATTTACTCAAGCGCATCTATAAGTGTCCGTGGAGTATAGGATGTTTTTTTATTATCTTTGCCTCTGACAAAATGTGCGCACGTGTTTCAAAGTGGGACACAAAATTCTAAACTATTTTAATACAAAACTATTTTAATATCTATACACTATTGCATGTATCAAGTATTTTTGTAAATGTCAATGACATGAATTACTGTGTGTCATGTGTTTTTACGGTTCCGTAGCCAAATGGCAAAAAACGGAACCCTTATAGATTCGTCATGTCTGTCTGTCCGTCTGTCCGTCCGTATGTCACAGCCATTTTTTTTTTTGGAACTATTAGAGCTATACTGTTGAAACTTGGTAGGTAGATGTATTCTGTGAAACGCATTAAGATTTTGATGCAAAAATAAAAAATAATAATAAATATTAGAACTGAAACTCATTTTTTTTTTCATCAAACACATACGTGTGGGGTATCTCTAACTTCTAAATTAAGAAAATGAAAAATCTAAAAAAAGGAACATATGATGTACATTACTATAAAAACTACCAACGAAAATTGTTTTGAACGAGATCTAGTAAGTACTTTTTTTAATACATCGTAAACCCTATACCGCTTATTACCGCGTAATCTTTCATACAAATAACTTTAATCCTTTAATTTTATAAATCAATGGTATGGAACCCTTTGTGCGTGAGTCTGACACGCACTTGACCGGTTTTTTATTTAAATGAATAAACAGCTGTACTGCTGGGGAGTTTGTTCCGCCACTTCTTCTTCCCAGCGAAAGTACTGATTCTCAGCCTAATTTATATAAATCACTTTTGTTTTTTTTTTTTACTTCATTATTCGTTTTATTGTTTAAATGTGAGAGTTTCTTTAGGTGCAGCGGTCTATGCAACTGAACCGATAGATTCTTTGTGAACGATACGGTGTATAAACCGTGCTGTAGAAAAATCTGCTTGAGCCTTAAGAGGGGACTCTAGTGCCGAGGAATTTGAAAAATAGGTATTTAAAGACACTATGCCGTCGCGCCGCTTCCAACCTCTCCCCGTAAAGTGCGAAAGGGACAGTTGCAACTCAGGCTGATTTTACCTACAAAATCGTTGACCAGAAGACGTTTCGTATCCCGCTGTTTTCTTTTTCAAAACAAGACAGATTTTAAATATTTTGCATCAAAAGTTATAGAATGAGTATACTCTATTATCCTCAATTTTCTTTTTTAACGAAAACTTATCACATTTTCTAATAGTCGTCTGAACATCGCGGTAAAAATGGGTTATTTTTCGGGATTTTCAAATACCATATTTCTTTTAATAATTAAGTTTTAGAAAAAATCAAATGATAGGGGCACGTATAAACAAGGTGTAAAGTTTTAGAAAAAAAAATGCTGTAAAAGCATTATCCTCGAAGAAAACAGCGGAATACGTTTGTATAGAGAAAACGGCACTAGAGTCCTCTCTTAATGCTTTAAAGATAAAGTTGAAAATCTAGTAGAGAAATTTAACAGATTGTAGTAGCTTGAAGTGTCTACAAAAGACTTGTCAGTGAGGCAGGATCGGGTTCATTCGGCTTCAGTCGGTCGGTTACGCTGAATCGTGCATACTCGGCTGTGAATCGTGTATACTCGGCTCCAGTCGTAAATATTTTGTGGCAATGAATTATAGTCAGTCATGTAAATGATCGTTAAAAGTTATTATGTTTTAGTGGGGTGGTTATTTTATTTGTGAAGATGACAAACTATCTTTAATACTTTCAATAAAATGAAATATTGTTTAAATAATTTAAGCAAGGCTAGAATAGAGTTCAACAGCAATATTAATATTGTTATTTTTATGGTGTATTGATGTGGCTAGCTGGTATATGGTGGATAAATTAATTTAATATTCTGTGTTAGTATTGTGTAAAGTCTGGTTTTTTTTCTTTATTGAACAGACAGCTGTGTTGTGGGTAGTTGCCACTTCTTCTTCCCAGCACTAGGAAGTGGCGAAGGTCGAGCGTTTTGGGGGACTGTCTTACGTAATAGTGAGGTTCAAAAAGTGCTGATTCTCAGCCTAATTTCAATAAATGCCTTTTGATTTTAAATAATAATTATGCACAGTAGGTATAGGGCTTATACACACCGGTGTTTTTACTCGGTTTTTCTCACACTTAAGACAGTTGATGGTACAATTGATCGGCATTCTGTCAGTGTCTAATAGTTCGTATAATGGTTGTTGTGAGTTACAACGGACAGCTGTTAGCGGCCTCGATTCACTACACAATATGTGTCTGCTACGAGAAGAATGGGAAGGTGACCGGAAATTTTAATGCGTTTTGTTCTTTTTGTCATAAAATCATTTATACAGAAACATTTTTGTTCGTTTTTGTCATAAAATCATTTGCATGGAAACTTTTTAGTTCTTTTTGGTCATAAAATCATTTACATAAACTTGTTTGTTATTTTTTGCCATAAAATAATTTACATAGAAACTCTTTTGTGCTTATTTGTCATAAAATCATTTACATAAAACGTTTTGTTCTTTTTTGTCATAAAATCATTAATAATGAAACTCTTTTCTTCTTTTTTGTCATAAAATCATTTACATAGAAACTTTTTTGTTCATTTTTGTCATAAAATCATTTACATAGAAACGATTTTGTTCTTTTTTGTCAGAAAATCATGGTGGTATTTCTTGCCCGTTTTTCTTCATAAATACCTACACTTTGAAAGCGGCTAGCTTCATTTTACTTACTGACCGATCCTTTGTTAATTCAAACGTACTTTTAAATAGTTCATTTGAAATAAAAGCTATTTTTTTTTTGCTGAATATAAATCATTTTTTATTGCTCACCACAAGTACCTATGTAATGAAATATTTCTAGATGTCGAATGAATGCGCGGTCTACTACGTTGACTTGTTGTTACATAATGACTGCATCAAACCATAAATTCAGATAAATAACAACAATTACAATTACTATAACATTAATTGAAAATAGTACCATTATGAAATTCTTTTTTGTTCCATACAAGGATTTTTGTGCCACGACAGCCTCCGTGGCGTAGCGGTAGCGGACGCGGCCGCTGCGCAAGGTGGCGCGGGTTCGATCCCCGCACAGTGCAAGTATTTGTATGCATGAATATGAATATTTGCACTGGTCTGGTCGTGCCTCGGAAAGCGCGTTAAGCCGTTGGTCCCGGTTGCCATACGAACATCTAGTGGCAGTCGTTACGGGTTGTTGGAGTCCTCAAAAAGTCCAACAATTGGTCTAACTGCAATGCTTCGATGTCGGCCTTCGGGTTGTGGAGGTCAGACGGCAGTCGCTTCAAGGAAAATATCGAAGTTTAGCCATATCAGCAATTGGACTGGTAAAGCGGACCCCAGACTCCAAAAGCTGAAAAAGGCTTCGGATGCGACTGGGATTAACGCTGGAATGATGATGATGAAGGATTTTTGTGCTACTAAAATTAAAATGGATGAAATGAATGATTTACTATTATAAAGCCGTCGTATATCTACAACAATAGATATAGAAAAAATAATAATACTAAGTAATAAAGACAGTAGAAAGAGAGACACAGAGAGTAGAGACAATAAAATTCAAACAATTGATTATTATCGTAGTTTCTGGCATTTATATTGTCTGCCCTCAACCTAACAATATAACACAAGTTTAAACAGTATCATTTATGTAATATATTACAACAAAGAATCCGCAAACCTTTTAACTTCTATTTAGTTCGGCATTTTGTCAACGATTAATTTGACCTATTTTTAAGTGTCGTTTCCTCTGGTTAAGACGTAGGTCTAAATAAAGCAGTTATTTGTACAAATACACACATTGATGAGCCAGATTATGTAAGACGGATAATTTTATGTGACCGTGATTACTAGATAAGTTAAATTTTCACAGGTGATGTAGTTTTGTTGACGCTGAAGAACCGAAAAACTGGTTTTATTGTGTGGTTAATACTAAAACCAGTTTTTCGGTTTTTTATTTTTCATTGTTAGAAATCAGGAACAATCTGCGACTCTCGCATTTCTTTTAATATTATGGGGAAGATATAAGACACTATGATCAGACCAGTAGGGTAACTGCGTAACACACAATCAGTAGCAATGGGTTTCATTTTGACAGTTCAACAACATTCATTGCGTTATTTAAGTCGTTGAGCAGACACGTTTTCAAACATTTGGAGCAATGAATTAGCAATATGCTTCGAAATGATTCCAAATGATAGTGAAACATTATTACTATAATGTTTTCGGCAATACGGTGCTGATTAAGGTTAAATTATTGTTATGACTTAACTTTATAGCGGCCAAAGACAACCAGTAGCGATTTAACTGTTTTGAATTCAGTCAAAAAGATAGATAGCGCAAAAATATCGAATAAAATGAATACAGAATATTTTACAACCCTCTATCGCAGATCGAGCAAGATATTTTACGTCTATATTCCACCTAAACAGATAGATTTCTACGTTTTATTACCTGCAGCGAAGTGGAGGCTATCAATTCAGAATGTTTTACGATATAGTTGACAATGTTTTAAATGAATATGCGCCAGTTTTATTTGCTCCGTACATGCTGGTAGCCCATTATTTTATTCTTACCATAATTTATGGCAAATTTAATGGCAATGTCATATTTATTTCTTTGATTTTTCGATGTCAGTGCCAAAAACTCGTTTGTAGTGATGTAGAGACAGAAACTAAAAAGTGTTGAAATACTAAATTGATGCGTCATGTGCCAAAGATCATTTGCCATGATATGCTTGCCAGTACAAACATCGTCTGTGCAAAGGAAGCAATCACCAAACGGAAATGACGTCACAAATTAAGGAAATACTAGCGACATGTCAAAAATTTCAAAAGTTTATCGAGTTGTCTGTATTTTTAGGTTAATAAAATTGCAATAAAACACCACAGTCCAACATATTACGTCAATCAAAAACTAAATAATGAATTTACGAGTTTCCGTACTAAAAAGAAGTAGAGAAATATTACAATGACATGATATTTCAGAGCGGTCATTAAAAAATAGAAGTACGCTTTGATGAGCAGCTGAACGCAATAAATTTTCAGGAGACAATGTACCATGAATGTCTGAGAACTAATTAATGGTGAATATCTATTTTTATTTAGCGCTGAGACAGGTTTTATTGCGTGAAAGGGGGCGATTAAAACGCCTTCATTAATTATGTGATTTTGTTTTGGTACAAGGAAAACGCTGAAGCGGTTTGTGTCTGTTTGTTTATTAAAACCATTAATATTTTTGTAGAGTAAAAAAAGACTTTTCTTGTTTGTTTAATTTGCCTAACAATGGTGTTTCATTTTGACAGTCCAGAAACGTATATAGCGTCATTTTTATTAGAACCACACCCAACACCTTGCGTGCAGTCAGCATGAGCAAGCTGCGTGATTGTGTCATCGGCAAGCCGAGAAGCGGCGTGTCAGCGACACGGCCTTGCTTTTATTGACTCCATCACGACGGACACTACTCCTAACTGAATCTATTATTTATCCGGTAAAGTTTATATTTGTATATCATATGGGATAAGTTGTGCTGGAATAGTGGTTCAAACACTAGCCTATCAAGTATGAGTGTGCGCATTCGATTCCAGGTCAGGCAAGTACCAATGTAACTTTTCTAAGTTATATGTACTTTCTAACTATATCTTGGATACTAATGACTGATTAGATGAAGGTGAAGGAAAACATTTTGAGGAAACCTGGACTTGTAAGTCTGAAATCGCCAACCCGCATTGAGCAAGCGTGGTGATTACGCTCAATCCATTCCGGTATGAGAGAAGACCTGTGCCCAGCAGTGGGACAATAAAAAAGTATGATGATGATGGGATGAAACCATTACCCCTAGGTATAATACAGTCCACCTTTCATTGCTCACCGCGCGAACTTTTACGTTGTTGATCAAATAATGTTTTTAACATATTTATAGAGTAACTAGCTTTCCGCCCGCGGCTTCGGCCGCGTAAATTTCGGTTATATCGCGCTTTTTAGATTTCCCTCGGGAACATCAAATTTTTCCGGGATAAAAGGTAGCCTATGTCCTTTCTCAGGTTCTAAAGATTGTGTGCTTTCCGCCCGCGTCTTCGCCCGCGTGGTGTTCGGTTATATCGCGCTTTTTAGATTTCCCTCGGGAATATCAATTTTTTCCGGGATAACAGGTAGCCTATGTTTTTTTCTCAGGGTCCAAAGATTGTCTGTGCCAAATTTCATCAAAATCGGTTTAGAGGTTTAGGCAGGAAAGCGTAACAGACAGACAGACAGACAGACAGACAGACAGACAGACAGACAGGCAGACAGACAGAGTTACTTTCGCATTTATAATATTAGTATGGATTGTGAATGTGTGTACAGTTTGTTATGATGATCATGTGCCGATGTATGTAAGGTGGGGTATCGTGCTTGTAGTATCTACAATAGCCACAAGCGAACAACACGTCATACTGAGGTCACACAGAGCCTGCATCTCGCAAGCAAATACAGCGCCGTTTTGCGTGGATGTGATATGTTCGCACAACTATTTTCACTCAACTGTTTTTGTAAACTTTTAGGTCATGTTTACCGCATCTTTCTAATCCCAAAATCAATATTTTTATAATTTACGTACATTTGTTATACATACATTTTAAACGGAATAATAAATCGATGTCTTCCCGCTATGCGTTCTTAACTTACCCCATCGATTACCTTATAAATACCCCCAAAGAAAATACAAGAAAGTTTGCCTTTAAAGCTGATTGCCGCAGAGTTTTCTAATTACAGCCAGGAAATGAGTTTTTTTAACATCGGCAAATATTCGCTTATTAAGTATTTTAGAGGAACCGGAGCGAATTTAGAAGTTAATTAAATGAAACGCTACCTTCATTTCTCTAGTTAAAATAATAAATGAATATCTAGTCTCGCTCGAAGTTATCTTTATTTTAGGAAACTTTTTCGTGGAAATTCCACTTATTGACCCAATTTTCATATACATAGAATAAAGAGGAGGAAAAATGTTTTAATTTCATATTTCAACAGGGTAATTTATACTAACAGTAATAAAGATTTTTATTTTCATAGTTCAACCACATTTATTGTTATTTTAGTTGTTGATCAGATACATTTTTCAAACTTATGAAGTAATTGTTAGCTATCAGAAGTGGTATTTATTAAAGACACAAATCAGGACGTTCCAACGTTCGTATATTATCCATATGAATTACAATTACAATCAGAACTTATTAATTAAGATAGGAACACAATAATAATCACTGAGCTCACAACAATATGTCAAACAATAGCTAGCAGCTCTTAATTAATATAGAAAATATAGGTCTCACATAGTTTGCAGGACGATGTTACCGTTGAGTGTCCGTTGTCAAAAGTGCCCGGAGCTTTTTTTTTTTTATATGGCATCTCGTAGTTGACCATTAGAGGCCGTGACTACTTAACCTGACTTTCCTGTGGATGCCTTAATTAAAATTAAAGCCTCCAGCCAGGGGTATGCCCGGAGCAGGTAGGCAGCGCCTTTTATAGCAAGCTTGGGGTGAGGCGCCGGTACTCGCTAGCTTAATAGTTCGGCATTATCCTTCAACATGTGACAGATTGTGATAGAATACTCTTTATAATGTACACCATTTATTATATAAACTCGGTGGTAAGCCATAACATCGGCTACCGGCAGAAGTTACCACCAACCAGACAAAGTCTTGCCGCCAAGCGATGTCTCTCGTGTTCCGGCATGATGTCTGGCGAAGCCGTACGGAGGACTAGTTTGAGTAGTAAATGTTGTTTTGTCGGGAGATTGGTCGTGGAGGGTCTCCAGATCAATCTTTCTCTGGCGCAGCATTGTTGGGTTTCACATTGCATCACCTCGCTGCCTCTCAGTTTTTTTGAGTGAATAGGCTTTTAATATTCCTACTGGCGCGCTTTACCATCAATCGATTGCATCAATGCTTACCATCAGACGGGATTGCGGTCAAGCACAAGTTTATAAATATATAGAACAGAAGCTTCAGAACATAAAAATGAAGATTTTACAAAGGGTAACACAATGGGCGGTAAATTATGGTGCATTTAAATTGCAACAATGTATATTAAAAATAAATGTTGTTTTACTTATGGATTTTCATTGCATTTTTGGTGGTTTAAATATCAAATCATGATTTTTCATAATTTAATAGCACCTAATTTTTTTTTCAGTAATTATAGTAATAAAGTGTTTTTGCTATTAACCGCATATATTATACATCTGCGAACAACAGACAAAAGCAAAGGTATATACGGTCGAATTGAGTAACCTCCTCCTTTTTGAAATCGGTTAAAAAACCATTTTGAGGGAGCAACACTGAGGCGGATCCCACATTAAAACGCGCCATGCCGTGAGGCATAGCATATTGCGCAAGCACGCATGATTTTTTTACATATTTAAATTCAATAAAAACGTACATATTTCTGTACGAGAAATTTGGCTCCGTTTCCCGCGTCCCGCCGCGTGGCGCGTTTCAATCTGCGATCCGCCTCTGTCGAAAGCCATTTATGATGCTAACCGTTCCATAAAGGAACGCTAGCTTCCGCTCTTAATTATGTTTTCAGTTAGTACTCACTCGTTTCAGCCATCCAGACTAGACCTTTGTAAAACTAAAGCTTACCTGAAAAAAGTAAAAGAAGAAAATTAATGAAAGAAAGCTTAAAATGTACCTACGTGGAATAGAGAAAACCGTTAAGCCTTCGCATCCCACGTTCACGTGGATGAACGCGGGATAAAATGGCTGGCGGCTTGCTTTTCGATCGTCAAAATTTTAAAAATTAAGTCTCTTCAACTGTTACTTAAGATCACCGTTGATTGAAGTTGTCGTTCAGTGCCTTTTCAATCATCTTGGAGGAGATCCAAGTTTGTGGCTAGCTTCAGGCATTTGATGCCTGAAGCTAGCCACAAACATCTTACCAGTTTCCAATGCTAGTTACAGTGCTGTTTACTTTGAGCAGCTCGCAATATGACCGCCGGATCCGACGGTAATCTGAGTCACTGCTCCGTGACTCAAACTGTTGCCATGCTAAAAATTCCAATCGTTAATTAGACAAATTTGATTGGATGGTCTCTAGCTACGCCCATCGAAGGTGTATTGTTTGACACGCCTACACAGCGGGCAATGATGTGACCACGCTGGCCACCATCCAACATGTCCGCCTGAGAGTGATGGCTGAACACGTAACACAAAAGATGTGGATAAATAATGGATTTTCTCGCGTGATTGTGTTGGCAACACTTCCAACTGCCGGCGCTTCAGAGATGTGAGGCATAAATCCGGTTTGACTTCCCTGAGATGAGATGCGGCTGGAATTTAAGTTATTTATCATTATTGCTTTAGTTTTTGGGTTAAACTCATCTTGAGAAATATGCGATGGGTACTGAAGACGGTATTCTAGTATTTAAAGGATTGGCAGCTAGGTCCATAGTTCCAAAAATGTTTGAACTATTTCAGATATTGAATGTTCTATATTCTATGATAGGTACACAATTCTCAAAACCTCAAAATTAACGACGCAACAGTTGTTTGGCGATTGTTATATTGCATGACATCGTGGAGTTAAGAGGGGACTCTAGTGACGTTTTCTCCATACAAACGTATTCCGCTGTTTTCGTTGTGGATAACGCTTTTAGAGCAATGATTTTTTTTCTACAATTTCACACCTTGATTATCATCATCATCAGCCTTTACTCGTCCACTGCTGGACATAGGCCTCTTTCATGGCACGCCAACAAGCTCGATCCTGAGCAGTTCTCCGCCAGCCACTACCAGCCACCTTTTTGATGTCGTCGCTCCATCTTGCCCAAGGGCGTCCCACGCTACGTTTGCCGAGACGCGGTCTCCACGGACCGGTCTCTCACGGACCTTGATTATACGTGCCCCTATTATTTGATTTATTCGAAAACTTAATTTATAAAAGAAATATGTTTCAAAATCCCGAAAAATAACCCATTTTTACCGCGATGTTCAGACGAGTATAACACAAATGTGATAAGTTTTTGACAAAAAGAAAATAATAGAGGCATAGGTATACTCATCATCTAAATGTTGATATAAAAATAATTGAGATTTGTCGGGATTTGAAAAAGAAAACAGCGGAATACGACACATCTTTTGGTCAACGTTTTTGTAGGTAAAATCAGCCTGAGTTGCAACTGTTCCTTTCGCATTTTACGGGGAAAGGTTGAAAGCAGCGCGACGGCAATAGTTTCTTCAAATACTTCTCAAATTCCTCGGCACTAGAGTCTACTTTTAATAGTGTTTATTATTGTGTGTCATTCCTTGAACAAGAGTTATTTATAATAAACCGAAATTTCTGAACTAGAAAAAGAATAATTACCGTGACCGGAATAGCAAAAGACAGACGTTTTCATCACAATCGTCATTCTTCAAGTTTTGGCGTAAAACATTCAAAACCAAGTGTCAACAACCTATCAATTGTTAACCACTCTATCGAAATCCCGACCTTAGCACCTTTCACTAAGATTCACAATTAATTGCTGAGTGATGACAGACTGATCTCAAATTAGTGCACACAATTGTCAATTCTAACGCTTTTGAATACGATTTAAATTTCTTAAAATTGATATTAGTCCCATGCTTCATTAGCACAGCCAATTCAAAACCTTACTAAAGTTTCATAAAGTTTAAAACTGTTTGTGTTTTTCTGTGAGTCTGTTGACCGACACAGGTTGACAGTAGCTGGCTTTTCGCCAGAATCTCACCTGTTGCTTTCGATGTTGTCGAGACCCAGGAAACGTTGATAATCACTTGTTATTAGTCATGACTTTATCAGTAGGTACTGGTATACTACATAAATGTGTTTTAGTAACCATGGATACAAATAGATCGTCGACGGAAACAGTTTGCGGGAGATGCAACTGCAGTCAACTGAGCGGTCATGACAGGAAGTTTTGCAGTAACATTGATATTCTATTCAAGTGGTAGACACTGTATTAACTAAAGGTCAGACGGAATTAGTTTCGCAGCCCTAGAACCAAACAGATGATTGAATGAATAAATTGAGGTTTGTTATAAATCGTTTCACGCTTAAGTTTTTTTTTTTATTTTGTCGGTGTTGTATAACACCTTTGTCCACTTAACCCCTTAATTATACGCATTCCACGATCAAGCAGAAGTTAGTATCATCATCATCATCAACCTTTTTTTTATCGTCCCACTGCTGGGCACAGGTCTCCTCTCAAACAGAGAAGGATTGAGCGTAATCACCACGCTTGCTCAATGCGGGTTGGCGATTTCAGACTTACAAGTCCAGGTTTCCTCAAAATGTTTTCCTTCACCTTCAGTCATTGGTGTCCAAGATATACTTAGAAAGTACATATAACTTTAGAAAAGTTACATTGGTACTTGCCTGACCTGGAATCGAACCCGCGCACTCATACTTGAGAGGCTGGTGTTTTAACCACTAGGCCACCACGACTAGTTCATTAGCATTACAGCAAAAGAAATACACTTTAAAACTAAAAAAAATATGAAACAAAGGTTATAATGATTCCAAAAGGATTCAGCAGATATCCTTCAATAAAATAAATAAGGATTAAATGTATGAATTTAGTATGCATAGGTATTATACAGTCATTTTTTCTTTATACGAAACCTGAATACAATTTGCTCAGAATAAGCAACTGAATCGATTCCAATCATTTTACACCATGTTATATCTTTTCCCAAATACATTTAGAAATTGTTACAGTGTGGTTACCGAGCACACAGCACAGCTGACGGTAGATCATAGCAGTAGGAGCCACCCACACCGCGCCGATTGAGACGCGGGCGGGCGAGCGGTGCGTTGACCATATTTTTGTTGGAACAACCAAGTAAGATAACAAGCTCATAACTTTGTGGTTTATCACGATATCTTTTTGAAATTTTGTACATAGCTTCTTTACATAAAAATACTGGACACGTGGTTCGGGTTTCGCATAAACTTTGTATATCAACGGTTCAGTGTTCATAATTAATATTTCCCCAAATAAATAATTGCATATCCTTCTTTCATCACAGATATAATCAACATAATTAAAGTCTGTTTGACATATCTTTTGGCACGCGCCGTCCAGGATATCTACCTAGGTGTCTTGGACGGTGCGTATCAATAGATAAAGCCAACAGAATCGTCTGTCAACTTAGCGTAACCCTCAGTACTGTGGAGGTCTCCTGCCAGGAAGAAGATTTTTAGTATTCGGTTTTTTCTGTCTGAAAAAAATACACTGATCTTTTTTACAATAAAAAATACACAGTGTAACACAATAGGCGGTCTTATAACTAAGAACAATTATTCCGTCACATATGCGAGACTTTTGATTATTCAGAATATTTTTGCTTACCTATATCTTCTTGCCTTTCTGGTAAAGACGTTTCCTTTATACTTTTTTAAAAGCACATGTTTGGTCTTTAGTCTATGATCTAATAAGTGAATGAATGTCTATGACTTATGAATCCCACATCAATTTCTTATGTAAAATGCCGTCGTAACTCCAATTCTCCTTCTTTTTCAGCCTATAGATGTCCACTGCTGGACAAAGGCCTCCCACAGCTTTCCACGATGACCGGTATTGTGTTGCCCGCATCCATCGGCTTCCCGCGACTTACACCAGGTCATCGGCCCACCTTGTAGGGGGCCTCCCTACGCTGCGTCTTCCGGTACGTGACCGCCACTGCCCCATAGCCCATCGGTTCCACGAGCAATACTCCAATGTGCCTAACTCTAATTACTACTAAAGAAAACTGTGAACTTTACCCATTCCACATTGAGAAATAAAGCCTTCATTGTGTACCCCGCTCGTCAAGTACATAAGTACTTAATTCTTGGGTACACATCACTCACGACACTGTCTGTCAAAGCGTCGGCTTAAGTCATTGTTCATACAGCCTCTTTCAGCAACAATGGTACCTATGTAGTCTTACAAGCTCTTCGTAGAAAGGCATAAGGAATGACCAGGTTTTCATAGATTGTATTTAGTTTAGTGAAGTTGGTGTCTAGAGGTTTCTGTTGTTTAGCTCGCCACCGTCTTCTAGAGTCATGACAAAAGTAAAATTATTTTTTCCTTTGAAGTGTTTTTTTTAAAGTCGGTGTCTATTTTTTTTGTAAAAAGTGTTTATTATGGCTATATATTATGGCTTTTCAGTGTCTTAATCGAGATTCGAAAATTACTTTTTCATCTCATAACAATAGTGGCAGCCATAACCCATGTTAGAATAACTTCTCATCAATACGAAAAAAACCCTTACCTCAAAAACTACTAAACCAATTTTGATGAAACTTATAGTATTCCCTAAGTTGAACAATATATAGTACAACAAAAAAAAAAAGAATTACTTAAATCGAACTTGTAGTTCCGGAAATATGCGCGTACAAACATGAAAACATACATACATTCGAAATTTGGCTTACATACATGCGGGTCGAAATGATAACCTCCTTCCTTTTTTGAAGTCAGTTAAATACCTGTTAGTGAAATGTAATTAACAGGAGAAGCAAACATAACATTAATATGACATGTTAGATTAACACGTTAGATCTTCAATATAAAGCATCTGTCTAGTAGTTTGAGCACTTTATTGTTATTATCTGTCGTCGAACCAAGCCAAAAACAATTAATTTATCAATTTACTCTTCAAGCATTCGTTCTCGATATTAGCATTGTCACACTTGTAGTTCCACATTCAAGCCCACTATTTTGCACATTCTTTTGGAGGTAGTAGCAACTATTAAAAATAAAAAATGTTAAGGAATATGAGGGTATCCGAATATACCCCGCCACTTGTGATTCCCGCCTGTCCTAGCCGATCATTCACATTTTTGTGCTTCGCTGTTTTGCACGTTCGTTCGTATTTAAATTTATTTTTGTTAAAATTCGTATTTTAAAATCGTTTCTGATAGTTAATAATGCCTAAAAGGAAACGTGAGTGCAGGGATGATGATAACGAGTTTTTGTCTAAACAAGTTAAAAAATTATGACGTCAACTTAAACACCGGCGACGTCGTCGAAGGAGTATATCAGTGAGTGACTCATCTCGCAAGCAATCAGGTGAGTCTTTGTTTTATATTTTGTGTTCTATGGAATAAATTCGGGCACTTGAGTAAACGGTTTCAAACGAGAATTTTTATTACGATGGTTCCTAAAGTGTTTTTATACATGTTACATTTTAAAAACGATGTGAATTTATGGCAAGTATTCTACATGAATATGGTAGTTAAGTAAAAATATAGATAAACAAATATCTTCCTTTATTTCACTTGCTATAATTACCGTGCAAATTAAGAATAATCTAGGACAATTATACCGATACAAAGGTGTTACGGATTTGCGTGCTTCTCAAAAGGAGACTCGCATACAATCCCTACATATTATTCATTAACTTTTATATACACAATTAATTGGGCCCGCGTGTTGTTCAATAGGAGCTTCACATACTGCCGTACATTAAATTTTTTGAATTTCTGGCGAGTATTCTACATAAATATGTTCGTTAAGTAAAAATATAGATGAACAAATATTTTCCTTTATTTCACTTGCTATAACTACCGTGCAAATTAAGAATAATCGAGGACAACTATACCGACACAAAAGAGTGCTACGGGTTTGGGTGTTTCTCAAAAGGAGACTCGCATACAATCCCTACATATTATTCATTAATTTTTATATACACAATTAATTGGGCTCGCGTGTTGTTCAATAGGAGCTTCATATACTGCCCCATATTATGACATATCATAGAGGGTTGACGTGTTCCTCAGTAGGAGTCTCACCACCCCGCCCAATGCGCATTGTATGGCTACCCGGTCGTGTGAAGCGAGTACCTACGTATGTTTTTAGTTCTGGGAATGCGTGTTTCTCACCAGGAGTCTCACTACCCGTAACATGCGAGTGAAAAATTTTATTTTCGCTTACCGACAGCGCATCAATAGCTGAAATTTACGCAGACTCAGACTGATGCCAGCCAGGCTGCTCATATTGGGGTACCGACAATGCAACGCCAATAGTAGTCGAAAAAACAGTCGATGATCAATCACCTCATGTCTTACCGAGCACTAACCAAATAGGTTCAACCCAGGTTGAACCTTGTGAATATACCCCAACTATTGAACAAGTATTGCCAGCTGCGAGCGTATCTGCAGCCTCAACAAAACAACTTAGCTATTCGACTAAACCATATTGCTACATCAGGCTTGCCTAAAGAAACGAAAAGAACTAAAGGAGAAGAATCTCACAACAGTAAATTGTAAATTTATAAAGGCACCTACCCTCAATCTCGTAATACGAGCTTCTCTTCAAGAAAGCCAGGCCAAGAGAGATAACGGTTTTGAGTAGAAACAAATGCTTACTTCCTGTGCCTTATCATCTCTGGCAGAAGCCATAACCTTGCTTCTCTCGTCTGACCAAAGAAACCCTGATTTTCTTAAGTTACTTATGGACACAGCTCGTACATTAAGCGACATCCAACACACAGACTCAATGTCACGACGATATTTTATTCTATCGACAGTGAGCAAGCAGCTCGAACATCAGCTGGAGAAGACAAAAATTGTCGAGATGCTTTTCGGTAGCAGTTTGGCAGAAACTGTAAAATCTGCCAAAACCATTATAAACACCGGCGATCAGTTACGGTCTACTACAAATGTAAGATCAGTCGCAAACGCTCATGGCAGAGCATCGACAAGAGGGTTAAACTACAGAGCACCCTTGGCGACCGCGAATCGACGGGCGCCACCCGCGGGGGGTGCGAGGAGCGCACGGGTCGCGGCGGCGGCCCCAGCGACGCGGATGAGATTGACGACGCATCACAGCGCTTCGAGGACGTCATCGCGTCAGCAGCAGCCTCGTCCCAGACGATAAGCACTGTAAAGTCAGCAGGCCGACTATCTTTTTTATGATCAATCGTCTGAACACAAATCGTATAAAGAATGCATAGATAATCTGCTAAGTTCTGGTGCCATCTCGTAATGTGAACCATGCGAAAATCAGTTTATTTCTAGTATTTTCCACATTCCGAAATCAAATGGCAAAAATAGATCTATACTAAATTTGAAACAACTCAATCAGTTTATTTCGACACAACACTTTAAGCTTGAAGACCTCAGAACCGCAGTCAAGCTTGTAACAAAAAATGGTTATATACTCGTAAGTACAATTGACCTACAAGACGCATATTTTTTGGTAAATATTAATCAGCACTCGAGAAAATGCCTACGTTTCAAATTCAATGGAAATATTTACCAGTTTAATGTTTTACCGTTTGGTTTGAATACCGCACCTTATGTATTTACGAAAATTATAAAACCTGTGGCTAGGGTACTAAGATCTATGGGATATCTATGAACTTCTTATTTGGATGATATCTGGTTATTTGGTCAAACATATAATGAATGTATAAATAACATAAATGGCACAAAGCACCTGGGCACCTGGATTTATTATAAATTTAGAAAAAAGTTCATTTGTCCCTAGTCACGAATCTAAATTCTTAGGAAACGTAATCGATTCAATTAAACTTGAAACTCGATTACCCAGTGACAAGGTTCAAAAAATCAAAAATGGAATATTAAAATTTAAGTCTGTTGAAAGGTGCAAAATCAGAGAATTTGCTCGAATTTTAGGATTACTTAGATCTGCTTGCCAAGCTATTGAATATGGCTGGCTCTACACGAAACATTTCGAGCAATCAATCGAATATGATAATTTCGTGACTATACCAGAGACCCTGATTCCTATTTTTGATTGGTGGTTACAGGCTATTCACAGTTCTTGTAAAATTAAAACGGATGAATACGCCTTAGAGATTTTTACGGACGCCTCAACTACGGGGTGGGGGGCAGCCTGTGGCACTGACACTGCTAGAGGCCCTTGGAGTGAGTTAGAACAATCCATGCATATCAATTACCTGGAGATTCTTGCAGCCTTTTTAGAAACTAAAACTTTTGTGAATTTTTTTTACAATTACCAAATTCTATTACGCGTTGACAATACCACCGCAATGGCCTATATTAATAGAATGGGAGGCGTACGGTACCTCCATCTAACAGATATTACCCAACAATTATGGAAATGGTGTGAAGCTCACAAAATAATAATTCACGCCGTTTATATTAGTTCTAAGGACAATAGTGTCGCAGATGCTGAATCTAGAAAATCGCATCCCGATATCGAATGGGAAATTTCAGAACGGGCTTTCAATAAAATTACAAATTATATCGGTATCCCACAAATGGACCTTTTTGCAAGCAGAACTAATTATAAATGCAACATTTATGTATCTTGGCGTTGAGATCCAGATGCTTATAAAATAAATGCATTTACAATGTCATGGGAACACTTATTCTTTTATGCGTTCCCACCCAATTCCATAATTTTAAAAACACTACGCAAAATTATAAATGACCAAGCAACCGGCATTGTAGTAGTGCATCAATTGCCTACACAAGCCTGGTATCCGCTTTTTAATAACTTACTCATATCAAAACAGTTAGTTTTGCATTCAAGTGAAGACTTAATCATTTCTCGTTGTAGGGACCGTAGGATACACCAGAAGATTACTCTGGTTGCAGGAATGTTGTCGGGACTACGCTACTCCGAAGAGGAGTACCACAACCCTCCTTGCCCATAATGCTAGCCTCATTATTAGACAATACGGTAAAACAATGATTCCTGTTTAGGAAATTTTTTTAGGTATGGTCAGGAAAAATGTTTTAATCCTTATAGTGCTTCAACTTCACACGTCCTCTGCTTCCTCGCACAGATTTTTAATGAATGCGCTCAGTACAGTACTATTAACAGCTATAGATCAGCATTATCGTTACTGTTAGACTCGGGAACGGTCAACAATGACTCCGTCACGAGGTTTTTAAAAGGCGTTTTTAAATTGCTACCCACATTACCCAAATATAACAACATGGGACACGAACATTGTATTAAATCACTTAGCGGAAATGTATCTAAACGATATTCTTAATTTAGAGCAAATAGGCAAAAAAAATAGTTACTCTTGTCGCCCTTATAACAGCACATCGCGTACAAATATTGTCTAAGATAAAGATTAATAATATAGTGTCGTACGAATCTGGCTTTAACATTAAAATTCCAGACCTTTTAAAAACCTCGCGGGCTGGTGCTGTCCTTACCGTTCTTTATTCAAAGACCACAATTAATATGCCCAGCTAGTACACTAAAAGCATATCTTGACAAGACTTTAAATCTACGCTCAGATCACCAAGTGTTATTTATTTCGTTCAGAAAACCTCATCGTCCAGTTACCTCTCAAACATTGAGCCGATGGGTTAAATCTATTCTGGAAAGCAGTGGTATCAATACTAATATATTTACCGCTCACAACACCAGCCACGCGTCCTCCTCAAAGGCTTACATGTCTGGTGTAAGCCTGGACGTCATAAATAACACCGCTGGCTGGGGTGCTAATTCTCGTGTATTCGCTAAGCATTACAATAAGGTGATTGTTGAGTTAGACAGCCAAAATGAGTTTGCTATTAACATATTAACATCATAAAGGTACATATGTATATTAATAATTATTTAAAAGATGTAATTTTCAATTACTTATTATGTAGGTACAAGGGGACACCTCTCATAAATGAGCTAAAGTATTATTTATAACAAAAGTATATACAGTTCTTCCTTGTTACAAAATATTATACAATTAGAAATATTGTGATGGATTCAAAATACAGTTGACTAAAGCTTTATATGCATACATACTTTTAATAATATCTACATATTTACATAATATTACCCTTATTTCACGACTGCTTCTCTCAACATCTACAAGTGTGACAATGCTAATATCGAGAACGAATGCTTGAAGAGTAATTTATGATTAAACGAACTTACCTGTTGTGAAGTTCAATCATAATTACTCGAAAAGCTTCGTTCGAAGATATTAGCATCCCTCCCTCCCCGCCAAGACTGGCTCCCATGGTCGTGAAATAATGATCAGCTCAGTATCAACCTCCAAACTTAATGATCGGCTAGGACAGGCGGGAATCACAAGTGGCGGGGTATATTCGGATACCCTCATATTCCTTAACATTTTTTATTTTTAATAGTTGCTACTACCTCCAAAAGAATGTGCAAAATAGTGGGCTTGAATGTGGAACTACAAGTGTGACAATGCTAATATCTTCGAACGAAGCTTTTCGAGTAATTATGATTGAACTTCACAACAGGTAAGTTCGTTTAATCATAAATTATTTCGGGCAATGAGACTCGTTGTGTTAGTAACAATGTACCTACAAACTATAAAGTAAGCAAGGAATATATTTACAAAGACAAAGACAAAAAAAGAAACAGACTGTGACATGCTGCGGCTGCTCAGCTGAAACCTTGATCAAACCTGATCTTCAAAAACGAAAACAATACAAATATTCAAATCAAATCAAATAATTTACTTCTCAAAATTCATCATCATCATCATCTCAGCGTTAATCCCAGTCGCATCCGAAGCTTTTCAGCTTTGGAGTCTGGAGTCTGCTTTACCAGTCTAACTGCTGATTTTGGCTAAACTTCGATATTTTCCGTGAAGCGACTGCCGTATGACCTCCACAACCCGAAGGCGATATCGAAGCATTGCAGTTAGACCAATTGTTGGACTTTTTGAGGGCTCCAACAACCCGTAACGACTGTCATTAGATGTTCGTATAGCAACCGGGAACAACGGCTTAACGTGCTTTCCGAAGCACGACCAGACCAGTGCAAATATTCATATTCATGCATACAAATATTTGCACTGCACGGGGATCGAACACGCGCCTCCTTGCGCAGCGGCCGCATTCGCTACCGCTACGCCACGGAGGCTGTCGGCTGTTACTACACATAATTATAAATAGGTAAATTGTGGACAAGAAAAATTATAATATTACCCATCCTACAACATGCTCATTAAACCATTCCAAACGCCTAAATCTCCCCAGTACAGAGCGGTTCTTTAAATTTGTATTATTCAGAGTCGAAGCGAATCGAAAGAGAAACAGAAAAAACATATATTCGAGTGGAGTTCAAAACCTTTTGTCTGCGTTAGATATTCAGTTCTCCACTGGGATTTTGCTGCGTTGGAAGTTGGGTATTGTATAAATGTTGGACTGAGAAAATGTCTGGAGAGCTGTTGGAGATACGAGTTGCCGTAATACGATTAGAAAAGAAATGTTTCTGGAGATGATTTGATGACGCGATTGATTTGATTTGATTATTTGGCTTGGAGTGTGTTAATGATGATTCGGAGATCAAAATTAAACATATCATAATCTATCATTATCTTTTGTTTCATGTAATTTGTTTTTATTATTATGTTTAGTTCGTGTTCCGGCATGATGTCTGGTGAAGCCGTACGGAGGACGGGTCCGAGCAGTTGTGTTGAGATGTGTGCCAGGTACGATGCGCCAAATGTTGTTGTGTCGGGAGTTTGGTCGTGGAGGGTCTCCAGATCAATCTCCCTCTGGCGCAGCATCGTTGGTCGTGTTGTTGGGTTTAACATTGCATCACCTCGCTCAACTGCGTCTTCCTTTCTATTCACCAAGTTTTTTAAGTAATAAATAGGCTTAATAAACGATTACACTACTGCTTACAATCAGGTGGAATTGCGGTTAAGCACTATTTTATAATTATTAAAAAAAGGCAAATCTAGCAACTAATATTGGTAGAAATTCTGTGGTATTCTCAGCCTTTTATAAGAAGAAACTTTTTACTTCGTTGGTCGGGTTGTTGGGCCTTGCGTTTAACATTGCATCACCTCACTCAACTGCCGTCATCCTTCCTTTTCCTAAGTTTTTTAAGTGTATTAATAGGCTTAATAAACAAGTGCGCTTTACCATCAACGATTGCATCACTGCTTACCATCAGGCAGGATTGCAGTCAAGCATTAGTTTATAATTATGAAAAAAAAAAGTTTAGTTTTATTACGGCGCGGAGCGATAGCGTCACCATCTTGGTGTGGTGGTAAGGGCTCCGTTTCGTAGGTGGAGATTTGAATTAAAGTAAGTGTATATATAGGTACGTGTGTAGTACGTATGTACGTGTGTACACTTGCTTTAACTTGTCTCAGACAAGTTTGTAATGTTATGTACATATTCATATATACTCACACTTATTATTTATACTCATACTTATATATGTATCATTCATTTCCACGGGCCATAATATGCATTCTATTACTATGAGGCTATGTTTTGATCATATTCCACTACACCAGAGCTCATTTTTCAGTTCATAGGCACAGTCCTCAACTTTAAGCCTAAGTTTCGGCGACTTAGCGACCTCTTAGCGTAGGAAGCCGTACCTATGCAGGACTGTATTACTTTTTCCTATCAAACACAGCACTTTTTAATATAATAGCACCTACAGTCACATTGTTACAGAACATTTTCATTAATAAGACTTTTTTGACAACATTGTTGATAATGTCACTATGACAACCTTTTCATCAAAATTCTTGTTGGCCTGCTATTTTTCTTCCGACAAGTTCAGTTAAAATGTGACAAATAATGAATTCATTTTCGTATAAATAGAATAGTGTACTCACATTATATGAGGCAACAATCGAATAGCAACTTTATTGCAACAAAAATAATAAACTTTTTGATTTTTACAGACCAGGAATTTGCAGCAAATCAATAGCTTCTAGCTACGACAATAAATACAACTGTGATATTAACAGTAATACAAAAATTACTGCAGCTAAGAGTTACTGTAATGGAATGATCATTCCCATTTTCTCCCATTCGCAAATCATTATTACGAAACGTTTATAATATTGCCTGCAACACCCAAACTAAATAACAACACAATGCCGCTTTACTATACCAAAGAAAGGTTCTCCATTGTAAGTTTTCGTCATAATAGGAGGAGGGATCCGCTGCTGAAACTCTAAATGATCCCCGGATGAGTCTATAAAGGCTTCGCTTGTAAATATATCGAAAGTGCGATGCGGTTGCGAGTGTGAGAGGGGACGTAGGCGCCGTGGTAGTTAGGCTAAGAGTGTCATGGCGGCTTTAAATGTACGCGTACAGTTTTAACTGGGACCTTGGGACTCAGAATATGAAGGGAACCTCGAAACGAGATATTTTAATAGACACAGACGGGACTAATACTGACCAGAAGTGGAAGTTGTATTGTAGAAAATGTAAACTTCTGTAGCGGTATTGTGAATTTATTTGGATAAAATTCATAAGTCGTTGGAAGAGTAGACCGCTGGCGTGGCGGAGTCTCGAGAGGAACAATAATAGTAATTTTATATTAAAACTAGCGAAGCGCCCCGGCTTCGCACGTGGACAAATGATAAAGTTACCTAAGCCTTCCTTAAGGAACGGTGGTCCTTCAATAAAAATAATGTCTACTGTGCCGCCCACCAGCGAATATCTGACTCTGTAAGATACATCGACCTTATTGTCCATGGATAGCCAGTTCCACCACCTTCAAACAGAATGAAAGCCTACCCGGGGTTTGTTTGAAATAATGGTCCCCCGCTCAGGCCCCCTCCCAACAGCAGAGAAACATTCAGTAGCAGGCGGCCGGCACGGGCGCGAGCAGCACGCGGATTTTTTCTGGTGTTTAATTTGAATAAATCGTGATATCTCCTATAGGAGACAACCAATTCTTATAATTCAAAAAGAGATCTGCTGCTTCTGAAATTACCTTTGATATGACTTAATATATTTGGATAAGGATTAATAATAAGGAAAAATAGTGGGCTCTGATTTCGACTGGCATTGTAAATAACTTTTCAAATATAAAATAGTAGTCATAATGAAGAAACTACAGTAGGTAGACATATGGTGTCGCAGACTTTTTTGTAGGCATTTTTAAGGTCTACAATACTGTGGTACATTATTTTGATCTATCTCATAGGGATCAGTCACCGTTTGCAATGAGCTAAAAAAAATGGGTTTATTTTGCGACATGTGTTATAAACCTCAAAAATTATCAGTGTTCCTCTTATATGTTATGCATGTTATATACATAAAAACCTTCCTGTTGAATCACTCTATCTATTAAAAAAACTCTATCACAATCCGTTGCGTAGTTCTAAAGATTTAATCATACAAAGCGACATAGGAAAAGTAAAAGTAACTTTGTTTTATAATATGTAGTGATGAAGAAAGAAATTCGTGCGAAATTATTCCCCAAGCATTGCGAAATATCAAAGTAGCACTACGTTAATGTTCCAGTTTAATTGCAAAAATAAAAATATGGATTCAGTAATATTCATATAAAAGTTCAGGCGAAAAATAGTAACTTAGAAAGGCAGTGGCAAAGTCCTGCGATGTCCCTCGTTAGCCAATCAACTCGTTATCCGCACCCATATGACAATGTAGAGAGAATACTTATAGCTACGAGCTACGCGAAGCCTATGTCGATCATAAGATCGGCCATTCACCTCGAACTACGCGATAAACTTGGCGGACGTGGTTACGCCAAGTTTTTTAACAAAGTAAAACTTGACGGCTACGGCTTTAGAAAAATGATATATCGTTATTTTTCACTGTCGGTATTTTCACTACATAATATAAAACAAAGTCGCTTTCGCTGTCCCTTTATCCCTATGTACGCTTAAATCTTTAAAATTACGCTAGGAATTTCGATGCGGTTTTTAATAGACAGAGTGATTGAAGAGGAAGGTTATAGGTATGTACAATATCATCCATTAAATAGTGGAGGAATACTATTATGTTTGAGGTTTCTAATGTGATGTCGTAAATAAGTAATTATATTTTTTTCGCTTACATTGCAAACGCAGGTTGAAGAGGGTCCTGCTGGAGGCTCTACGCGGGAGCCGTGCGGTCCATGGCCCTTTACGGGGCACCGGTGTGGGCGCGGTCGCTAAGGAAGCGACCAGCCCGATGCCTGACCGCATCCCAGAGGATCATGGCAGTTCGGCTGGTCCGGGGATACCACACGGTCTCCACTGAGGCGGCGAGCCTCCTTGCCGCTTTGCCGCCATGGGAATGGCGAGAGGAGGCATAAATCCGATGCCGCGAGAAATCGCGATACTGCGGACAGAGCCCCGGCGGGATCTCATGGCGACATGAAGAGTGCGCTTGTCACAATCCAGTGCTGGGCACGCCACAATAGCGGCGATAAGTCCCCTATTTGAGAAGTGGCTAGAGAGGGGCCACGGCGCCTTCACTTACCACCTGACGCAGGTCCTCACCGGACACGGTTATTTCGGAAGGTTCCTGTTCCATATAAGGCGGGAGGAAACGCCAGGGTGTCACCATTGTGTGGATCGCCCTGAGGACACGGTGGAGCATACGGTGAAGGTCTGCCCGGCCCAGGCACCGTAGGTGCGTAAAAAAAAGGTTCAACAGGGTTCAGCCTGCGTTTGGTTATATCGCGCTTTTGAGACTTCCCTCGGAAACATCAATTTTTTTTTCAATAAAAGGTAGCCTATGTCCTTTCTCAAGATCTAAAGATTGTCTGTGCCAAATTTCATCAAAATCGGTTGAGAGGTTTAAGTGAGAAAGCGTAACAGACAGACAGACAGACAGAGTTACTTTCGCATTTATAGTATTAGTATATGGATGTACCAAGTATTGTACACATTGGTCGGGGCTCACACGGTTGGTCTGTAGATGGGTCCATTTTTACATACCGGGAGCCCTCCGTACCTTGGAAAGTACGTCAAGCCGTTGGTCCTGGCAATCATTCGAAGAACTTTGACAATCGTTACGTGTCACCAGAAGCCCGAAAGTGTAACCACCAGTCTTACCAAGGGTTATCTTATTAACCAGTAACTGGGTGGTAGAGGTCAGATAGGCAGTCGACTGCTATATGAAGCTTCATTCAACTAAGCCCGGCTAGACTGGAAGCCCATTAGCCGATCCCAACATAGTTCTCTCGGTGGTGTGCCGTAACATCGGCTGCCGGCAGAAGTTACCACCCACCAGACTAAATCTTGGCGCCCAGCGATTCGTCGTGTTCCGGCATGATGTTTGGTGAAGCCGTACGGAGGACGGGTGCTGCGATGAGTGCCGGGTACGATGGGCCAAATGTTGTTGTGTCGGGGGTTTGGTCGTGGAGAGTCTCCAGACCAATCTCCCTCTGGAGATCGCCTCTGGAGATCGGAGCATCGTGCTGTTGGGTTTAATATTGCATAACCTCGCTCAACTGCCGCTTTCCTTCCTATTCACCAAGTTTCTCAAGTTTCTCAAGTGGCTTAATAAACTAGGGCGCTTTACCATCAACGATTGCACCACTGCCTATCATTAGGCGGCATTGCGGTCATGCACTAGTTTATAATTAACTAGCTTTCCGCCCGCGGCATCGCACGCGTGGAGTTCGGTTATATCGCGCTTTTTAGATTTCCCTCGGGAACATCAAATTTATCCGGGATAAAAGGTAGCCTATGTTCTTTCTCAGTGTCTAAAAATTGTCTGTGCCAAATTTCATCAAAATCGGTTGAAAGGTTTAGGCGGGAAAGCGTAACAGACAGACAGACAGACACAGACAGACAGACAGATAGACAGACAGACAGACAGAGTTACTTTCGCATTTATAATATTAGTATGGATAGGCAAATCTAGCAACTAATATCGGTAGAAATTCTGTGGTTTTCTCAGCCTTTTTTAAAAAGAAACTTTTTAGGGTTCTATTAAAATAAACAATCTCGTTGTTCAATATAAAGTATCTTGACTATAATGATATTTCCCTCGTGTATAATAATGCAAATAAATTTCGGCCAGGCCCAGTAGGGCGTGAAAAGGGCGTCCATTGAAATAGGATCGTTTTGATGAGGTTTTATTTTTACGCCTGAAAATGATACCTAAAAATATTTCAGGAGCCAAATGTAATACAAATATGGACGGCTCGTAAAATTATTTTAGATGTGTTTTTAGAGAGACAATGCTTTAAATATAATTATATTAGAGGTGTAATCATATTATTATTTTTTTACTAGCTTTCCGACCGCGGCTTCGCCCGCGTGGTGTTCGGTTATATCGCGCTTTTTAGATTTCCCTCGGGAATATCAATTTTTTTCCGGGATAAAAGTACCCTATTATTCATTCCGGACTTTTAAATTTACGTCTGCAAAATTTCAAAGCTATCGGTTCAGTACTTACAGCGTGAATGCGGACAAACAAACAAACAAACTCACTTTCCCATTTATAATATAAGTAAAGATATTGTCCAGGTTTGCGTTGTTTGTTGAAGGTAAAAATAAAATCACAAGATTGCCATAATCCCCACGCTCGGTTGGAAATCGCAGTAATTTGATGTTATTATTAGTATATTTATACAATATGTAAAGAAAACCCTGTCCGACCCACAAGGATAATAAAGGTTAGGTAAACACTTGACCAAATATAATATAAAATTTTACATAATCATCATAGTAACAATACTAAAGAATTTTGAAATAATCCTTTTTTCCCGGGAATTAATTCCAATTTCCCCGAAATTTGGTAATTTTTAAAACAGTGACAACACCGGTATTATTATAAGCGAATGGACTTTTTGGCGGGAAGTCGACCTGAGCGGCAGCTTTAAATTTTCTATTTAAATAAAAGTTAATTTTCCTTGCCTTTCCTATCATAAACGTCTGAAAACTAAAAATAAACCAAAATGGGCCCCCCTAGTGATGGGGAGGACCCTGGGGACGGAAAAAAGAAACGGAAATACGACAATGTTTTCTCCAGCCCAAGCAACCAGCAAGATAAGTACAAAATATTTACCAAACCCAATTATAAAAGACAATTCCTAGAAAGCAGTACTGGTGATTTCACAGTATTTGTTCAATCAACCGAACAAGAAAAACTAGGCAACAGAAATCCGATATCACTTACGAAACTATTTACAGAAAATGTTAAGGGCATTACTGGTGTCCACCGTGTCAATGCGCACAAAATTGGAGTCTCTTTTAGGAAAGCCATACCAGCTAATTATTTTCTTAAAATGGATGAATTTTTATTAAAAAATAAAATGAAGGCATTCATACCGTCACACTTAACTGAGAAAATAGGTATTATAAAATATGTACCTAAAGACATGTCCAACGAAGAAATTTATAAAAATATCACGTGCGATGTCGAAGTTATATCTATCAAAAGATTCATGAAAAAGATAGATAACATACTAACCCCGTTGACCACAGTTGCCGTAACCTTTGCCACTACAACATTGCCACAACATGCTTACATTCAATTATTTCGTTATCCTGTACATCAATATATACCTCCAGTCTTACAATGTTTTAAATGTCTTAAGTTTAACCACTCGGCCAAGGTTTGCAGAAGTCCTCAGCAGATCTGCTCCTCATGTGGTGGAAATCACTCTTATAAAGAATGTGATGTGGAAGAAATAACTTGTATTAATTGTGGTGGATTTCATTTAGCAATATCCAGAGATTGTCCAATAAAAAAACAGAAAATAGATGAAAATATGAAGAAATATACTCAGCAAAACTATGCCACTGTGGTGAGTTCTCCACCATCTAATGATTTGAAAGCCTATCCACCTCTGAATGTAAATAATGTAAAGAAGTCTTTAGATGTAGATACAATTATCAACAATGACATTATCCTAAATGCTATTGTAAAATCATTATTGGCCCTAGGTAATAACAAAAATAAAGAACCTTTAACAGCTAAGAAAATAAAAGAAATATTTATATCAAACTTAGTTTAATGGAGAATTATTTACATATAGTTCAGTTTAATATACAAAGTTTACAGAGCAAGAAAACATTGTTACATAAATTACTTGAAGATAAGAAAATAGACATTTGTTTACTTAATGAAACTTGGCTTAGTAATAAATCTATTATCCCTTATATTCCAAATTACAATTTTATTTACAAGAACTCTGCAAATAGATGCAATGGTGTAGGTATTTTAATTAAACATGGATTGAAATATTCTGTATTGAACACCAACTTTCATGAAAATATCCAAAACATAGCCATAAATTTTGAAACAAAGTCGGGGAATATCAGTATACTTTGTGTATATTGTCCACCTAAAAGTGGCAGATTTAATACTAATAAACTTAGGCATATTTTTAACAATATTCCCAAACCTTGCATAATTATGGGTGACTTTAATGCACATCATATCAGTTTTGGTTGCAATAGCAATAATAATAGAGGAAATAATATATATAACTTGATTGATGACTTAGATTTTTGCATATTAAATGATGGTACTCCAACAACATGTCCATATCCTAACAGGCAGGCTTCTGCAATAGATGTCACTCTTGTTAGTCCTTCAATTGCTCATTTGTGTAATTGGCAGGTTCAAGATGATCCTTTAGGCAGCTACCACTATCCAGTTTCCCTCTATGTAAATATTCAACCATGCATGTATGAAGTAGGTCCTGTGGAAGAAAGATTTATTTATAGTAAAGCTAACTGGTCTGAATTTTATGCTCTATCTGAAAATTTGTTTTCCAATTTAACCATTGATTCTGAAGATTGCCTAGAATTGTATAATCGTTTTGTAAATACTTTAAATGATTTAAGAGATATAACTATTCCTAAGAGTAAGAGAAAAAATAGTAATGTTGTTCGTAGAAAACCTGCCCCATGGTGGAATGCAAAGTGTGAGGTAGCCGTGAATGCATCTAAACAAGCTTTAAAGCAATATAAGTCATGTCCAACTATAGCTAATTTTATAGAATATAAAAAACTAGATGCTCAAAAGAAAAGAACTATTAAAATTGAGAGCTCAGAGTCATGGAAAAATTTGTGTAGCAGCTTTAATAGAATGACTCCAGTTTCAAGGATTTGGGATTATGTCAAAAAATTTAAGAGAATTGGAAATAGTAGTCACAATAAGAACTTTGATGATACATGGATTCCAACTTTTCTAGATAATCTATCAGACAACCACAGCTTCAATGTAGACAGGTTGTTATCATTGTTTCATAGTGCTCAAGAAAATGCAGCTAATTCTTTTCTTAATAAACCTTTTTCTTTTAACGAAATGACTGCTTCATTACAAAGTAGAAAGGATACTACACCAGGCTTAGATAATTTACCCTATTTACTTATTAAAAGGTTACATCCAAATGCTCAAAAAATACTACTTTGTATATATAACAAACTTTGGCAAAGTCATATTATACCAAAATCCTGGAAAACTCAATGTGTCATTCCAATATTAAAGCTAAATAAACCTATAAACACTGCTTCTTCATACAGGCCTATATCGCTATCTTCATGTTTGGGTAAGTTATTTGAAAATATGCTTAAGCTACGTTTGGAATACTTTTCAGAAAGTAATAATTTAATTCCTGAAATTCAGCATGGTTTTAGAAAAGGTAAAAGTTGCTCTGAAAGCTTTGTGTCTCTGATTCATGACATTAAACAAGTCAAACTCAGTAATTCTAACATGGTTTGTGTTTTCTTAGATGTTAAAGGTGCTTTCGATAATGTAAATATAGAACAGCTTATTGAAGTTTTATGTGACATTGGCATTCCAGGAAGTACTTTGAAATGGTTATTTGAATTTTTAAGTAATCGAACTATTTTTGTAAAGTACAATAATAAACTGCATGGCCCTAGATTTGCTAATAAAGGAACTATGCAAGGTGCTACTTTGTCGCCCTTGCTGTACAATCTATATACTTCAGAGATTTTGAAATATGTCAATACTGAAATGGTCAACATCTTACAATTTGCAGATGATTTACTATTATATAGTATAAATCAAAATATAGATATAGCTAAAAATAACATAAATAATGCTTTAAACCAATTGTATAGATATTATCATAACAAACTTAAATTAGAAGTGAGTCCAGAAAAGAGTTCACTTTTAATATTCAGTAAAGAAAATACAGTAATGAAAATTTATTATAATAACACAGAAATTCCCATTGTTGACCACCATAAATTTCTGGGTGTAGTAATAGATTCACATTTAAAATTTGATAAACATATAGACTATATTAGTAAGAAGGCTACGAAAAGTATAAATATCTTACGCCATTTAGCAGGTACTTACTGGGGATCAGACCCCAATACTATGAGTATGTTGTATAAGAGCATAGTCAGAAGCCACTTTGACTACAGTAGCTTGGCTTACTTAAATGCTAATAATTCCTACCTCCACAAACTGGATGTAATACAAAACATAGGGTTAAGGCTAATTTGTGGAGCAATGCGCTCTACTCCTATAAACTCATTAGAAGTGGAAACTTGCATACCTCCTTTGTTCCTTAGAAGGCTTCAACTAGCAGAAAGATTCTTTTTAAAGTTAGTTGCTTCAGATAATCCTCTCAACACTAAACTTCACAACATGAGAGAGGCTATGCACTTCATGCCCATGCCTACTATATCTCCTCAGTCACTTCTTTCTGGAACTGAAATTATAACTATTTATAGTCATGTTAAAAGTAAAACGCAAGATGTACATAAATGTAAGAAATGGCCAATTTATGAATGCTCATATAACAGTCTCATAAACTATGATAGAAATAAGTTTCATTTAGATTTAATAAAAAATAAAACAGATTTCTTAGAATTCAAACATAAAAGACCTGATTGTTATTTTATATATACAGACGGATCTAAAAAAGAACAAAATGTAAGAGCAGCCTTTTATGATCCACAAGCCAATTACAGTGAAAGCATTCAGTTAAATAGCAATTTTAGTATTTTTTCTGCAGAAAGCTATGCTATCCTTAAATGTCTAATGTATATAACTAGTAGTGTAAGTAATGTAAATATTGTTTTAGCCACTGATGCTAAAAGCGTTTTAAGTTCATTGTTTTATGGACTTCAGTCCTACAAAACTAACTACATTTTATTTAAAATATGTACTCTCATAGAAAATTTACACAACAGGGGCATTAATATAGAATTTATATGGGTTCCCTCCCACAGTGGTATAGATGGTAATGAGATTGCTGATACTATAACACATACAGATTCTAATCGAGATGACAGTCAATCACAGCGAGTACCATTCTCCGATTACTATGTTTACTTCAAAACCAATTTGCGAAAGCTTTGGAAAGAGCACTGGGACACTACAGTTGAGACCAAAGGAAAGTGGTATGCTGAGGTGCAGAAAAACTTACCAATAAGACCGTGGTATGATAAACTTGACGCAAAAAGAAGCCGGAAATTCATAACGATTATATCAAGAATGCGGCTTGGTCATTGCCTTGTTCCTACACATCTCCATCGAATCAATATCTATCAGAACAGTCACTGTAAGCATTGTCCTGAGGAATCTTCCGATTTGCAACATCTTGTTTTCTGTTGCCCAAAATTCAACAACCAGCGACAGCTACTCTTCCAAGAAATAACTGACAGTGACACTGACAATAGTGAGAGTGATAGTGACAGTACTCGTCCAGCAATACATATTAATTTACCCCGCCACGTCAAAGATTTATTAAATAGACCGCAGTTTTTTGTTCATCTCTTTAAATTCATTACAACAACAATAGAAAAAATTTAGCTTAATTTGTTTGTTTATTTGTAAAAGTTTAGTCATTTATTTTAGAAATTAACTTTAATTTTAATATTCATTGTTATCCCTCGTATTATTGTCTGTATAGTTTGTAAGATTCCATTTTTTGTTGCTTTTGTATTAGGGTTTATATTATAATGTATACGGCTAAAGGACTTTGAATCCAGGTCAGAAATAAATTAAAAAAAAAAAAAAAAAAATATAAGCGAATAGCGACACGACCACGTCACAGGTGCCGCGTGCCCTGCGTATTAAGTTACCTCTTTTTGCGAAATAATATTTATTTTTTTACAGAGATTTTTTTTAAGTTTTGTCTTTGTGGGCATTAGTAGAATCAGTTATCGATACCTAACAATACCTTAACGGATCGGACAGGGTTTTCTTTACATATTGTATAGATAGAGCTATAAAAATTTGAAATTATTCGCTTTCCTTCTTTTCCTTTTCCACCTCAGGTATTGCCTCAGGTAAGCGGGGTATAAAATTATTTTCTGAAGTTTTATTTATTTATTTATTTTATTATTTATGTACGCACAATAAAATACATAGAGATACGACAAAATTAAGATCTGAGTACAAAGGTGCTGCTTATTTCTTAAGAAATTTCTTCCAGCAGACCTGCGAAAGGAAAAGTAAAACAGAAATGTAGACAATAGTGTATAAGAACAAGGAGGAAATAAAATATGAATATGATAACTATTAAAGTAATAATATTAAATATACCTAAACATGTAAACTAAAAATAAATATATAAGTATACTTAAATAAATACATAATACTAAAATATATAAATATGTATAAATAATTAACAAATTCTCACAATATAGAGGAAAGGTAATGCTCTTTTTTATCGACTTTTAAATTTAGAAATAGTGTTTAAATCACGAATGTTAGGCGGGAGTGAGTTCCAGAGCATGAAGTTTAATTATTTCATATTTTTCTACGGGTACTGCAACAGAAACTCATCGTCCCATTTAGTAGCCCTGCCATATTTCCACCTTAACATTCATATACTGCTTGGAAGGCAACTATGCTGACCATACATTCATATACTCGGACACCATGACTGAAATTCAGCCATCGTTCATTTTAATGGGTATCATGTTACACAAAAGACCTACCCCTTTCTCTAACACAACAAAATATCCATGTACCTACACAACAAAGCGTAGTACAATTTAAGTTATCTCTACAAGGATCCCATAATTCATGGCGGTATCTCATCTCCGTACATTAGGCGCTTTGTGCGAGTGAGTAAGCTCATATTTGAAATATTCCACCATTCGGCTGGTCTGTTAAACATTAGAATTGTGGTTTTTATTTTATTTTTTTACTAGCTGTGCCCCGCGGTTTCACCCGCGTAAGCTTCGAACCGAAAGAGCTCAGTTGATATAATAAGCGCCTGTTAAAATAATGAGAGCAATATGTACGTCCTCGTTTGCTCCCGTTTTCGCAACATTTTTGGTTCCTGCTCTGCTCCTATTGGTAATAGCGGGATGTTTTATAGCCCATGTCCTTTCTCAGTCTCTAGACTATCTGTGTACCAAATTTCATTACAATCGGTTAAGTAGTTTTGGCGTGAAAGCCGGACAGACAGACAGACAGACATACTTTCGCATTTATAATATTAGTATGGATTGTGACATCAACCGCCTAGCTTTTCCTATATCGGGGTCGGCTTTATGTCTAACCAAATGCAGCAGGAAAAGTAATAGGTACCAGTATGGAGCGACCTTGCAACTGACCTTCACAATCCAGTCATTGCTACTATTAGTTGTCAGACTTTTGGGCTTATTGGTACCCGTAACAACTGTCAAAGGTCAACAAATGACAACCAGGATCAATGATCAAACGTGACTTCCGAGGCGCAACATCGTTGGTCGTGTTGTTGGTCGTGTGGGTTTAACCTTGCATCACCTCGCTCAACTGCCGTCTTCCTTCCTATTCACTAAATTTTATTGAGTGAATAGGCTCTTAATAAATTAGCGCGCTGTACCATTAACGATTGCATCACTGCTTGCCATCAGGCGGGATTGCGGTGAAGCACTAGTTTATAAACATAAAAAAAAAATATTGTGTGAAAATAGTTACCAACCCATCGGCTGACAGTCGCAATCGGAGTTGTTACAATCGAAACCAATGATATTGCCTTTTTAAGAAGTTCTACCTATTACAGTGCGTTGGGGTAAGATTGGCCTTGGGGTAAGAACGTACAAATCAAATATCCCATTTATTTCGCTTTATTTTTAATGCTAGCTAAAAAATATATAGTGCATTGGGATAAGATCGGTCTTGGGGTAAGAACGTACAAATCAAATATCCCAGTTATTTGGCTTTATTTGTAATGCTAGCTGCATTTAGCTGGCATAAACAATAGCTACACTTAGCTAATATTAAAAAATAAAGCCAAATAAATGGGATATCTGATTTTTAGGTTCTTACCCCAAGGCCGATCTTACCCCAACGCACCTTATATTCTTTAAAAGTTTTATCTACCATTCCCAAAAGACCAAAATCTTCAGCTGCTCTGCACAAATCCGCCTTACTAATTCAAGTCTTACCACTAGCAGGCATAAAAGAATCACGACGTAACCACTGCCATTGAAACAATCCCACAGAACCATCGGACGACCTCTCCAATTTTTCCCTCATAACTGGGCCTACGGGAGTACGAAAATTATCCTGTAAACTTGCAAGCCATTCACGCCCTTATATTAAGAGCTGTAAGGGTAAGTATTGTGTGAGGATGCTGTAGTTTTGGAAGGATTTTGAGAAGCAGAAATATAATCGAGTTAATGAGATACGCTTCACGTCGGATATTATTGTGCCATCCCCTTTGGAGTGTCAACATGGCACGATTCAATGTGAAATGTTTTTCTTTTGCTACCTGTTATTTGTTCAGTCCCAGAACGGATTGGGGTCAATATTTGCTTCGAAAGTCTGGCTCTTTGCAAACTTGATTTTAGGACTTCAATTTTCCACTATGCCGCTGGGGAATTTGTTCCGCCACTTCTTTCCAGCGAAAGCACTAGAAATTGACGAAGGGCGGCCATACTATGTAATATTGACATTCAAAAAGTGCTAAATCTCAGCCCAATTATGATAAAAGACTTTTGATTTTGTCCTGCAAATATTATTTATTTATTTTATTGTTTTTTTTTATTATTATGAGTAATTTACTACGTTATTTTTTTCTAACATTTTTCTCTTCTTAAGTAATCTTGCAATTTTTTTTTTTGTTCGACACGTTTCGTATTATGCCGGTTAATTCTGGAAAACCCCATTCAGTTTCAAACATTCTATTCTATTTTATAGGTAAACTTCACCTGTATTTTTGCTTGCTTGTTTGTTTGTAACTGACCCCTTTTATTGTTGGGATGGGAAATCATCAAATGACTTCTTCCGCTCTGGGCGGAGTGGTGTCAGACTTTTAACTGACTTCTTTGATTGTGATGTTAACCCACTTTACACGGACCCTTTACACGGGCTCTTTTCAGGAGCCGAAGACATTACAATATTTTAATAAGCATAGTATATAAAAAAACGATCGTTTTATTGATAAGAATACGAAATAATTCGTAACATTTTAATATCATGCATACGAAAAAAATTTTTTTTTTTAATTGCCTCTGCCTCTGTTGCCATTCACATACAAAAAGAGCCAGACCCGGAACAATCATCTGTATGAGTTTTATTACGCTTGAACATCGCTACACACGAAGTACACCTCCTTTCCGTTTTAATTCTTTTTATTTTGTATTGTTTAGTTTAATTTTATGATCTTACCGCACGAACCACACTTACACAATAAATAATTTTTCTTTGTTATATTTCTCTTTATTTACACATCAAAATGACGTCATAGAAAATCCTACAAAATCAAAATTGTTTATTTCAAATTAACGATCCGTTGCTGCGTTGGTTTTGAATAGTCAATGTCGGTCAGTCCAAGAAAAGTGAAGCTAAATTGCACGTTCCGAAGCGTAGATTTCTATGGAGAAGAACGTGCAAGAAACTCTATGGACACTCTTTTAAAATCATAATATGGGTTACATTTCTACGTTACATATTTCTGTTGCTTCTATCATGTGAGCACAATGTATAAATTTAAAAATTAATTAAAAGATAGAAAATGCCCAGTCTCCACTAACGGCCCCCGTTCACGAGCATGACGCGCGCATCAGCCCCACTTAGCTCAACCATTTTGAAGGGAACCAAATGACCCCACAACACGCGCCACCATCAGCAAGACATTTGTGTGAACATGACAAATTCTCAACTGCCATGCTCGTAATGTCAAACAAGTTATATAAAAAAAAACCATAGTCCATGGTGCCTCACATTCACAAACTTGAAAAGTGCTTTTACATTATACAATACTATATTACTTGCAAAATCATGGTAGCAAAACCTCCATAAAATTCTACATCGCCCAAGCTTCCGTAAAATTCTACCTTGCCAACTCAACTTTCGATTCCTTCTAATCAAAAACAAAACACACACACTGATTAATTTAACGTCGTCAAAGGACCAAATACATCTGAGAAATAAGAAAATATATAACGCAAATTCCTCCACGTATTCAATTTCTTATGTCAACGCACATTCATATATGTGAGTCTGTTCGTCTAATTACATACCTAATGTGAAATGAAGTGAAATAAAGCCTTCTTTGAGCAGGCATGATAATACATACCAAAATGTCGGGGAATTCATTTTCAATAAAGAAGAGGTGACTTGTTTAAGAGAAGATAGCGCTGTAGCTTCCAGGTATGGTTTTTGAAGTGGAAACTTCTTAAGATCACAGCAAACAAAGCGTTTGCAGATTATAATTTAAGTGTCTCTTAAATTAGACTCGTGCACTTTGCCATCAACGATAGCATCACTGCTTACCATCAGACGAGATCACAGTCAAACACTAGTTTAAATCGTAAAAATCCCTATAATCGTGTTGATAAGTGTGCACACAACCTCTTTTTATAGAGATTAAAATTAGATATGGTTCTTTTTCTCTTTCCTTATTAAAATAATTCTCAATAATTATAAGGAGTTAAAATTGTATTAGGTTAGTGTGAAACAATGAAATATTATTGCAGTGGCATTTACATAACAGTTTAGTATAATAGCTATGATTGAAATCAAAACTGTTATTGTCAATATTTACCCCCTCTATTTTTGCGTTAAATAAACCAAGTGTTCGATGACGAAGATAATTTCTAACACAGGAGTAGAATCAAAGATTTTTTTCCGTTTTATAATTAGCAAAACTACATTTATTGAAATTAATCTCCTGACTCCCGAGTACGTAACCAAAACAAAAAAACTAACCGGTACAGTCCAAACAAATACTTAATTTCACAGGTTCGCAATAAATCTTGGGCGTCCGTATGCGTCTGCGCACGTCAGCTATCGTAATGGGGCCGCCGTCATGACAAGACAAGCCCATTCGGCATACACCCAGGGGTGCTACACAATTAATCGGCTTGCCACATTCGATTCAGCCGTGTCTGTTGTTTTGCAAAACCAACTTGAGATAATTACTACATATGAGTGAGATATTCGGCTTTCCTCGGTAGCTACTCTCACGGAACCATGTCTGGATTGGCTGGGTACACTTAGAGGTAAGTCTAGCTAATATAACTGACAGCTGTGCTGCTGGGCAGTTTGTTCCGTCACTACTTCTTCTCAGCGAAAGCATTAGGAAGTGTCGAAGGGCGGGCGTGGGGGACTGTCTTATGTATGTAATATTGGACGTTCAAAAAGTGGCAATTCTCAGCCTAATTTGAACAAATGATTTTTGATTTTGGGGAAATGAGCTAAGAGTGAGTTTTTAATAGTGTTAATCCGTAGTAAAAAGGTAAAAGGTGGCTGGTAGTGGCTGGCGGAGAACTGCTCAGGATCGAGCTTGTTGGCGTGCCATGAAGGAGGCCTGTCCAGCAGTGGACGAGTAGAGGCTGATGGTGATGATGATGAAGCCGTAGTTTTAGTTGGAAGGACACCTCACCTATGTTTTCATAATGAGATGGTAACAGCATCGCACTGCTGTACTCGTCACCAGCTTGCTCTTATGATCCTAGAATTGGGGGTAAAAACACGCTACTAAAGTGTTTACTTGAAGAACATGTATGAAGCTAAATGAAACAAAACGAGCATATAAGAATCCTAGTGCCTACACCAATTAGCATGAGGAGTGAGTATATGTATGTATACATATTTGTACATATGTATTTCTATATCATCATTGTCATCAACCTGTTATCGTCCCACTGCTGGGCACAGGTCTCCTCTCATACAGACAAGGATTGAGCGTAATCACCACGCTAGCTCAATCCAGGTTGGCGATTTCAGCCTTAAATTCCAGGTTTCCTCAAGATGTTTTACTTCATCCTTTAATCAGTCATTTCTATATTACATATATCTATTCTATGATGCCGAACCGATGCTGCCTGACTTTTTCTTCTTTTTTTTAACCTTATAAACTAGTACTTGATTGCTATTCCGCCTAATAGTAAGCAGTGATGCAATCGTGATGGTAAAGCGCGCGTGTTTATTAAGAGCCTATTCACTCCAGCCTTGAAGACACTTAAATTGAAGTCAATAGAAAAGACCGTCGCAGATAAATTGTTTCGATGTAAGAGGTAAAAAGACGAGGCGAAACGCTTCGTCTGGCTGTGTCAAATCATATCGGAGAGAGCAAATGTGTCTTACCCCTTCCATGTAGCGAAACGGATTTGTAAAATGGACAGTTTAAATACCTATGGAAAGGACATAAGGATTTTCCATTGGAAGACTCGTGACGTAGGTTTGTTTAGATGTCGTAGAATCAAAGCTAATTATTGTTTTGCTTATATTCTTTAAAATAACTCTTTTAGCTGCCTATTGGGTTATTGGGGTTGGGGTGGTATAGTAAAATATTTTAGCTATAAAATTGCCTCATCTATATTAAAATATCTACCGACATTGAATAACTCAGGATGTTTATGTTCTTGCTCCAGGATTAGCTTATAAGTCCATATAATTGTTTATTTTATTTAACTGACATCAATCAACACATTTAAGTGTTTTTAATGAGTAGGTTAAAGTTTGTGGTTAGCTAGCGATCTCATTGGATCTTTTTGAATGGGAAATCATCAAATGATCCCACTCTGGGCGGAGCGAAAGGGCGTGTCAGATTTTTACTGACTAAAACATCATGAGACCTTCTTTTTAGAACAACACGCGGCTCTTCATGCTTCCTTAGATGTCACTGTTTGTGATGGCATCTGGGGTCGATTAACCCCCTTCCTTCAAACAAGGCGAGGGGAATCCCCAACGCCATGTCTTTTGTAATCTTAACGTTCGAAAAGTGCTGATAAATATAATAAATAAATATATACGGACAAATCACACAGATTGAGATAGCCCCAAAGTACGTTCGAGACTTGTGTTATGGGATACTAACTCAACGATACTATATTTATAATAGATACATATATAGATAAACATCCAAGACCCAGGCCAATCAGGAAAAGATAGTTTTCATCATGACCTGGCCGGGGATCCAACCCGGGGCCTCCACGTCGCAGGCAGGCGTGTTGACCGCTGCGCCACGGAGGATGACGCAGCCTCAGCCTTATTCAAATAAATGACTTTTCATTTTGATTTATATTTTATACTAATATAATAAAGAGATCAAGTTTGTGAGATTGTAGGAGCTAATCTCCGAATCTACTGATCCGATTTTGAAAATTATTTTACCAACAGATATCCACATTATTTACGCGTATATATTAATCCGAAAAATGAAAAGACTTTTTCCGGGTAGTCGGATTTCATCACAAATAAAAATGCTTACTGTCCAGCGAAGTAGACACGGCTCAGCTGGTCTGTAATATTGGTGTACATAATAAATAACATTGTATTCTATTCTAACGGTGGAGAAAATGCTATAGTATGATATAATTATATGTTTGGGTTGGGATAAAAGTCGCTAGGGCAAACAAATATTCTCTCCTACTATCGTGAGATGAAACACTTGAAAGATTTGGCACTCGCATGGATAATAATTTTGAACAGTCGGCAGGACAGTAATTAACAGAAGATTGATTCACTCTATTTATCTCTCGACGATTAGCAAGAGATAATTGTTCAAAAAAATCTTGCCAGACGAAGAGTAATAGTGCAATGTCAGCAATATGTTTTACCTTATGCACAAGTAGTAGTGCCAATCTTGGGAAAATATCAAGAATAAAGTATCCTCTATGCTATCCTAAAGTATAAGCCATACTACTGTAAAAGTTCATCAAAATCCGTCTAATAAAATCCTCTTTATTATGTACACCATATAGATTACAGAAACATAAATATAAAGATTTTACAAAGGGTGACACAATGGGCGGTCTTATCGCTAAGAGGGATCTTTTACAGACAACCTTTGGATGGAATACTAAGGAGATGGAGAGAGAAATAATGTAGGTAGTCTACAGTGTACTATTTACATAGATTATATAATAAATATGTACGTTAAGTGTATCATACTATTCTGATAAATACACATCTTATTAATAAATAAGGCAAATAAAATATAATGACATTCTTTAATAAATTATTTCAATAAATTAAATGTATTATTTGAAGAACATACGTAATTTGGTGCATGTTATAAAATTGCCCCTTTTCTTATTTTTCTTCTTACTAACTAACATGTATCAATATTCTCAAATTACAATACCATTTACCCAGTTTTTATAATTATAAACTAGTGGCCGCAATCCTGCTTGATGGTAAGCAGTGATGCAATCGTCGATGGTAAAGCGCGCTAGTTTATTAAGAGCCAATTCACTCTAGCCTTGAAGACACAAACTGTAGGTAGTTAGACAGAAACACCAGCGCTGAAAAATTATTTCAGTCCCTCGATGTGTGTCAAACAAATCTAATGAAATTCCCACCGAAATCACAAAGCCAATATAATCGCTAATATAAAGCGTGAGACAATTCGATTTCGCACATTTACTGCGTGCGATCGGCCGCGGTCTAGCACATTTGGCAGCAAATGATAAAACTAAATTCAGAACTATTCCACGTTGAGATTAATGGGATTTTGTTAGCATTTGTCTGTAATACTGTGGATTTATTTGGTGTAATTTTGCAATGAGTGTACTGTAAAGGTTGTCTGCTAAAAGTCAACTTTATGTAGTGTACACTGGCAATATAATAACTCTGGTTGTAGGTATACGTTTAGTCAAGGGAGTGTAATAATATTTATAATTGGAAAAAGCCAAAGAAAGGGGCTGTCGTAGTTTTTGAGAGTGCTTAGGCCGACAATGAAGTGACAAAGTAGCGGCTACGCAATTTGAACACTTCCTTCATTTTGAAATTTTCGTAGCCGCCATCTTGAATTTTTATTTTGTACTGTAATCCTGTCAACCATAGACATAATATACTAATGGACATGCCGTATGCGTATAATCTGCAGTAATTTTTGGTTTGAAAAGAATGAGAGATATCTCTCTCACTATTTTCTTATCTTTTTTTGTCAATGCTTTAGGTCTAGCACTAACTCTTTCCTCATAGATGATTGATGATTTTGAGAGAGATAAAGATAGACCGAAACTTCGTTTTCTCTCTTTCTTTCCGATTGCCACAATTCTCATCTCTAAGGCTGTTGTTAGATGATGTTAACAACTAAGTATGTTCCTATCAACGACCCCACATACTTTTGTTTAGAAGAAATGATGATAATGTAGTAAGTGAAGTAAAGGCGTTTTCTTTGAATAAACATAGAAAAAAATATTCTGTTTGCAGCTTTATGAGTTTTAATAGCAATTAATAAATCTTTTTAAATATGTCGGAATGATTCGTTTTACTATTCAGAATGCCAGCGCCATCTTGTGGCGCTTGACAGAGTCTAGCCTGAGTTCGTGTACGTGGAAGCAAGTTACACGCCTACAAATGTAATGTGAGCAGGCAACTCGGGATGTTTGAAGGATTGGACTTCGAACGAATAACATGTGCTTAGAAACCGTCTAGCGCTCCGTAACCTTGAGTTGTGTACCTTCAGTGACTGATTTGCGGGTGACTTGCTCTTAAACTATAATATAGAATATAGATGTTTCCTGGTTAAAAAAAAATAATTCTATTTAGTCCGTCATTCAGATTATAGAAAAATATTGGATACGTATGTTTTGTTCATTCAAATCAATAAAAATTGACAAATATAAAAGGCATCAAAGATCAGGTGACTGGTGACGTCACTGCTCGCTAAAAAGTGTAGCGTGCAGTGACGTCACACGAGTTTTCGACGCACTGTGTCGTCTTCATTTTTTGTTTATATGAAAAAAGAAAAAAATACGTGTCTAGTATTTTTTGGAAATCTGACTAACGGACTAATTAGTTTTTTTTAGTCAACTACCCTATTTTATTTAAACTGTAAATCGTGCTTCTTTTATGCTATAACAGACACTACCCATAGTGAGCTCGTAGTAATAGAAATGTACCTAATGAGAACGCCAGACTAACATGCGATCGCCGACAAACATAAAATTAAATAAACTGAACATCGAGTTGAAATGAGAATCGATGTCTCGACAATAACACTGGGTGAGAGAGGGAATTTTCAATCTGTACGGTCGTACGGAACTGAGATTTGGTAGCTGTATTAGGCTTTGACCTTAGTTTTATTACACGCTGTTTAATTTCATTCAATACTGTATCATGGCAAGATAGATTTAGAAATTAGATGATGGATCTATTAGACTTGGTCAAGAATACATCAATAATTTTCAGAGTGTTTGATGCTGTGATCTGACGATGACAAATAAATGCAGTTTGATATTTGAATTTTCGGCATGATGTCTGGTTAAGCTGTACGGAGGACGGGTCTGAGCAGTTGTGCTGCGATCTATGCCGGGTACGATGCGCCAAATGTTGTTGTGTCGAGAGTTTGTTCGTGGAGGTCTCGCAAAACCCGCCACACTGTTCCCAACCCACTGCAACTCCTGAAAGCCAGAATCAACAGTGGAGACCGCCAGAAAAACGCCGAGCAATGAAGCTCGACGAGTCCCGTGGAGGTCTCCAAATCAATCTCCCTCTGGGGCAGCATCGTTGGTCCTGTTGTTGGGTTTAACATTACATCACCTCGCTCAACTGCCGTCTTCCTGCCTATTAACTCAGTTTTTTTCTTTTGAGTGAATAGGCTCTTAATAAACTAGCGCGCTTTAGCATCAACGATTGCATCAATGCTGACCAACAGGTGGGGCAAAAAAAAAGAGATACAAGATGAACATACCAGCTGATCAGCCGGTCTTTCGGCTGAAATAATGACGATAATTACTTGAATAAGATTAGGTTATTCCTAGCTGAAAATTACAGCCATAATAGATATTTTTCGGCCCCCAAAAGCACTTCCAGAGCTAGTTACTTTACCAGAGGAGCAATTTTTTTTTTTTTTTTTTTTTAATAATTATAAACTAGTGCTTGACTGCAATCCCGCCTGATGGTAAGCAGTGATGCAATCGTTGAGTGTAAAGCGCACTAGTTTATTAAGCCTATTCACTTAAAAAACTTAGGAATAGGAAGGATGACGGCAGTTGAGCGAGGTGATGCAATGTTAAACCCAAGACCAACACGACCAAACGATGCTGCGCTAGAGGGAGATTGATCTGGAGACTCTCCACGACCAAATTCCCGAGACAACAACATTTGGCGCATCGTACCCGCCGCAAATCGCAACACAACTGCTCAGACCCGTCCTCCGTACGGCTTCACCAGACATCATGCCGGAACACGACGAATCGCTTGGCGACAAGACTTTGTCTGGTGGGTGGTAACTTCCGCCGGCAGCCGATGTTATGGCCTACCACCGAGAAAATCGAGAATTCTTATAATATGAAGAACGCTCATGAATGTTGTTGAATTGTCAAAATGAAGCCCATTGCTACTGATAGTGTGTTACGCAATCACCCTGCTGATCTGAGTATGAACGATCTAAATGTTATGTTTCAGCATGTAATTTTTTTTTATAAACTAGCGCTTGACTGCAATCCCGCCCGATGGCAAGCAGTGACGCAATCGACGATGGTAAAGCGCACTAGTTTATTAAGAGCCTATTCCCTCTAGCCTTGAAGATACTCAAAGAGGAGGCGAAACGCTTCGTCCGGATCGTAGTGGTGTTAACAACGTAAGGGTGGAAACCAGCCGTACGACGGGTCGTCCGATGTTGGAACGGAGATGGGGGAATTAAATCTTGCAATTTCCTCGCACACTCCCCAAAATGCATCCTCTAGAACACCGAAAGGCTGGCTACTCTACGCCTGTGCTCTAGGCTTCGGAGACCATCTCGAGTTAGATCAGGGTCACCAATGAGCCTCTTCGTATAGAAGTTATGTAATTTTTAAAATGAAAATATTAGCTACACTTCTGTATTTCACATGTTCAGTAGTAATACAGTTAGAAAACTGAGCTCAGGTGAGATTGTAGTAATTGTGATGGATCACAAGTGTGCTCCACGAACGTAACAAAGTTATGTTATTCTTGGAATAACTTAGCGTTTCTATGTTAGTATTTTTGTATTATTACTTTATTTTTATTGTTATTTATTACTCTACATTTGAAATAAACGAACTAACCCTAAAATATCTATATGAAAATTTTAGACAAGCATCATCATCATCATCATCTCAGCGTTATACCCAGTCGCATCCGAAGCCTTTTCAGCTTTGGAGTCTGGGGTCCGCTTTACCAGTCCAACTGCTGATATGGCTAAACTTCGACATTTTCCGTGAAGCGATTGCCGTCTGACCTCCACAACCCGAAGGCGACATCGAAGCATTGCAGTTAGACCTATTGTTGGACTTTTGAGGGCTCCAACAACCCGTAACGACTGCCACTAGATGTTCGTATGGCAACCGGGACCAACGGCTTAACGTGCTTTCCGAGGCACGACCAGACCAGTGCAAATATTCATGCATACAAATACTTGCACTGTGCGGGGATCGAACCCGCGCTACCTTGCGCAGCGGCCGCGTCCGCTACCGCCACGCCACGGAGGCTGTCAAAATTTTAGACAAGCATAAAATAATGAAATAATAATTGAGTACATACAAGTTTCATTGGGAATCGAAAAAATCGTTCACATCACTGTCAAAAGGATTAGTGCCCAAAAGACTGGCAGCATTACCACGTTAGATAGCAATGCTGAGCCATTGGGCTAAAAATAGACCTGCCTTCTGGTCACCTGAAGCGTTTTTTTATTTATTTCAACTCTTCGCACATAAAAGTACTAAGTGAGACTTAATGCCTCAGGCATTCTTTCCCAGTCAACCAAAGGGGGTGAAATATTGAGCTGGCATGTGCTTGCCTTGAGAAAAACAAAAAATATTCTTAAATCTAGTAACAAAGAAAAATAAAATACATTTATCATACATCAGATAACCTCAAATAATACATAAATAAGTTATCTGCACATACATACTATGACCATAATTATATTTAGGCCAAATAATATCCAGACTTAAGGCTAATATCATAAAAATCTAGAACTAACCATATATCATTACATGTGAGTGGCATGTTCTTTGTATTACAATTTAATAACTAAGTTCCCGTACAGCAATATGTGTATGATGTGTTGCCAGAACGTCATGTTTAAGAGAAGGTGAAAGGTGATGGGGAAATGTCACCTGTAATCATTTTTGCTTTAGGTAATATAGTAAGTATGATTGGGCGTTTACAAAAAAAAACTTTCAAATATCAACAGTATTCCAACAGTTATTTTTCTTTTAACAACAGTCGGTTTAATGAGAATAAAGGTCACTGTAATTTTGATAATGGTGGAAAATCTGGACAGAATAAAACTGTCATTTTTATATAAAGAACTGCATTTCTATAATGGTTAGGTGCATAATTCAATAACCATTTAGGTGGTTTAAACCTGAACTAAAGAAAATTCATGTTTTGTACTAAGGGGATAATTCTCTGAAATAGCAAGTCTCATGAGTAAGTTATACTGACAAAACGCTCAAATTTTTAGATACATTTTTGAAAATTTCATTACAGTTTATTAAAATCATAGCTGCATCCTATTAAAATTATAAACGTGAAAGTTTGATGTATATATGTAAGGACGCCAGCTGGTCAAGCTACCCGAAACTGCCAAATATTCCCAATCAACCTTGAACTTAAATGCTTTAAAGATAAAGTTGAAAATCTAAGAAAGAAATCTGACAGATTGTAGTAGCTTTATGTGCTGTCGTCTGTATAAATGTTTGTTACTGTTTCACGAAAAAACTACAAAATGGATTCGGATAAAATTGGATAAAATTTGGCTTACACATAGTTTGTAGCCAGTATTTAATAATTCTGATACTTTTTACACCCATATTTCTACGGAATCTAAACTTACGGAAGTGAAACCCCAGGGCCCTGCTAGTACATTACAACTGTGAAAATTGTAATTATAATTTGTCGTAAATAATTTCAATGTCGACAGTAACTTGTTATATTCAGAAACTCTGACAATGGAACGGTATTTTATTTTTAGAAATTTTAAAGAAACGACAAGACAATTAGAACCCAAGCGGATTTTGAAACTTATTAATGGTTTATTTTAATTACTTTTATAAAAACTTTGCGTAAAGTTTTGACGGTTTAATTAGCTGCTATATTTTTTTTTGTCAAAAGTTTTTTTTTAACAAATTTGTAGGTACAGATGACAGCACATCAAGCTACTACAATGTGTCAATTTTCGTAATTAAATTTTCAACTTTATCATTAAAGCATTAAGACTCAATGTTGATAGGAAATACTTGACAGTTTTTCGGGTAGCATGACATGCTGCCGACTATATTGACTCTCTTGTTTACGAAGCCTATGTTCAGGACGATTCAACAAGAGAACAATTTGTGAGTGGTCGTAATCGCCCGAAGAAAAATAATAATATTCCATCTAGCTGTCAAATTGATCCACGGTCCCAGGACCGTTTTAGCGAGCACTTGCCTGTGTGCTAACAGCATGACTCACACTCTTCAATGAATAGGTGGTTCCTACTTACAAACATCACTTAATGAACAAGCCTTATAGGAAATTCTCCGTGTGGTACCGGGCTTTTAGTTGTCCATATCCTCTCGTGGGTGTCGTAAGAGACGACTAAGGGAACTCTCACCAGGGAAGAGAGCAGCAGCGCTTCTCCTGTGGAATATCAAATTACTGCGATCCCTAACCCGTCTGCCAAGCGTGGGGATTATGACAACCCAATGTAATGGAAAACCTTGGAGGAAACCAGGCCTTTATCCAGCAGTGGACGTCTAAAGGCTGAAGAAGATAGGAAATTAGGATATGATAGCGTGTGATAGGATATATCCTCTTTCATTTTGCCATTCATATAGGTCGGCAGATAGAGAAACTAAACAAAGTCATTTTACATATGCACATTGTCCCATTCTCATTTTTATCACCCCATGCGTTCACACACTTACGTAAACGCAAATTAATTTCCAAATAATGATAATTATGACCCCGTAAAACTGCAGGTAAAACCCTCATAGGTAGAGAGACGAAGAGACAAATAAAACTGAAAAAAAAGCTGAAAAACGATAGCCTCAAATATGTTTAAATGAATCTAATTCAGGTGGTCATAACATTGGTTTTGGGACGTAACTTTCTGCCATTATATTGAGTATTAGACTACATTAAGTTAACTTTTACGAATGTTATTATTAAGAATTTTATTATACACTAGCTGCAGCCCCGCAACTCCGTCCGTGTGTTGATATAAAATAAGCGCCTGTTAAAATAATGGGAGCAATATGTACGTCCGCGTTTGCCCCCGTTTTCCCAACATGTTTTGTTATTAATTTGCTCCTATTGGTCATAGCGGGATGTTATATAGCCTTTCTCGGGCTCTAGACTATCTGTGTACCAAATTTCATTACAATCGGTTCAGTAGTTTTGGCGTGAAAGCCGGACAGACAAACAGACAGGCAGAGATACTTTCGCATTTATAATATTACTTATTATGGAAGTACAGATATTTCCAAGTACATTCTCGGTAGTAAATAGTTATATATAGCAATCAATAGGAACAATAGCTATAGTTCGCAAACGAATATTGTTTCATTTAATTAACATTTGTATAGAATAGAATATGCATAACATTCTTTAATTACTCAACCCTTTTATATACAAAAAATACAGTTCAATTTACTTGTTTGCTTCGTATGTACATAATTGTTTTGTTCGTCTGTGTTTTCTTTCCGGTATAGGTCGAAGTTAAATATGTGGGATTATTAAAAAACTTTTTTTACAAAAAATCTGTGTATTTGGTTTTTGTATATTCGTTTTTGACACCGACTTCCGAAATTAGTTATTTTTCTCTTTGTAGTGTTTTTTGGAAGACGGTTGTGTTTTTTTTCGGAAAAAGTTTTTATTTTACACTATTTAGTTGTGAAAAGTACTGTAAGCAAACGACTTAATTTCGTTTACTTTAATTTTTATCCATAATTTTGGTTCATAAACGAAACCACTGAACCGATTTCTATAAAATTCCTATGAGATTAAACTAAAAGTATGAGCCATGCTAGACATGGCGCGAATACGCAACTTAAATTCAGTCTTATTTGATTGTTGCTGCGTGACGAGTTGGTAATGGTTGTCCTATATTAAACTTCAATGTTGTAAATTTTTAAGGAATTCCTTCGACTGCCTATGGTCTTCACAATCAGATTTACTGCAGACCATACTTTTAACCCATATAGGTAGGTGCAAAGTTCTCATAAATATACATGAATTAAGTCCAAACACAAAGTAGCTACTGTAAACCGTTAAAGAATTCCCTGAACTGGCCTTTGTTTTCATCATCAGAGCTCTCATGACAGCTACAACCTATTTAGGTGCAAAGTTCTCATCAATACAAATTAATCAAGCACAAACGCAAGGTAGCTGCTGTGAATCGTTGAGGAGTTCCCTCGACTGTCTCTCGGCTCCATCATCAGATCTACTGCAGACCTTCATTATAACAAATATGGATGCAAATTTGTCATTAATATACTTAAATGAATTGAGTCCAAACACAAGGAAACTACTTTAAATCGTTAAGCAGTCCCCTGAACTGATCTTTGTCTTCATCATCAGCTGCCTAATGACAGTCACAACCCATCTAGAAGTAAGGTTCTTATCAATACAAATTAATCAAGCACGAACATAAGGTAGCTTTTAAGAATCGTTGAGGAGTTCCTTCGCCTGTCTCCCGGCTCCATCATCAGATCTACTCCAGACCCTTATCAAGAATTGTAGTGCTTTAAAATACCTAATGAAAAAAACTTACAAATGCACTAGCCGTCCCTAGAATTTTTAAAAGCTCCCCTTGATTTCTCTGGTCTCCCACCATCAAACCCTGATGTCCTTATCTCGGGACCACCTTGGGAATGTCTTCTTTCCAACAAAAAATAATTATCAAAATCGGTTCATAAAAGACGAAGTTATCCGCGAACAACAAAAGAAAAAAAAAAAACATGTATATGGTCGAATTGAGTAACCTCCTCCTTATTGAAGTCGGTTAAAAACTGGTTGCAAACTCACCTGTAAGCCTTTACAGCAGTAGTTCGATGACCCATGTCAAATACGTTCCACCTAGCTTGGGGGCCATTAGTCAAATCTCTGTGTAAGCGTGTCTTTCTTGTAGAAAATAAATATTTAGAACAGCCCGTCTGTTCTGTATAAACCTCAATGTGAAAAATTATGTGCAGTGTTGTGTCTGTCATTAATTTGACAGCCTCCGTGGCGTAGCGGTAGCAGACGTGGCCGCTGCGCAAGGTGGCACGGGTTCGATCCCCGCACAGTGCAAATATTTGTATGCATGAATATGAATATTTGCACTGGTCTGGTCGTGCCATGGAAAGCACGTTAAGCCGTTGGTCCCGGCTGCCATACGAACATTTAGTGGCAGTCGTTAAAGGGTTGTTGGAGCCCTCAAAAAGTCCAACAATTGGTCAGCTGCAATGCTTCGATGTCGCCTTCGGGTTGTGGAGGTCAGACGGCAGTCGCTTCACGGAAAATGTCGAAGTTTAGCCATATCAGCAGTTAGACTGGTAAAAGCGGACCTCAGACTCCAAAGCTGCAAAGCTTCGGTTGCGACTGGGATTAACGCTGGGATGATGATGAGTGTCTGTCATTAAAGGAAACTAGGGAATGGCAGCTCTTTCAGAAAAGCTTTCAGAACAGCACTACAGATATAACCATCTGGTTATACATTTAATGCCAAACTTTTCTGCTGTAGACATCTGCCTACCGGTACAGAATAGCACTACCTACAAAACACCACCACCGAGCCACTTAAAAGGTTTCCGTATCAAGTTTAAAAATAGCAAAAAAGGATGTTCAACGTTGTAACCCTAAGTGGAAGTCGTTAGGCGCAACTTAATGGATTAACTCGAGTAATTATCAACCCTCTTGTAAGCCGTATACCGATCAGATCACCATCGATCAAGTAGCAAGTCAACAAGTAGTTGTCATTGATCAATTGTAGTAGATATTTTGTCTGTAAAATGTTCTTTCCATGAAATGTCTCCGTGGAAAATATATTTATGTTTTCGCTACCAGCCTTTACGGCTAGAATCATTTATTCAAATTAGGCTGGAAATCAGCACTTTTCGAGCGTCAAAATTACAAAAGACAGCCTTCAAAACGCCCGTTCTGCGTGTGTTTATTTGCCTCTCCTTCTCCTTGGTACCTATTCCATCCAAAGGTTGTCTGTAAACGATCACTTTTAGCGAAAACACCGCTCATTGTGTCACCCTTGGGGAAATCTTCATATTTATGTTCTCTGATTTATAAGGTGTATATAATAATGAGTAGTCAAAAATGTGTGGTTAAAAGTCAAATCACTAGTTAACTTTAAGGAACGTTTATGAATAGAGAGGAATATATTTAACGGGCTTAATTTCCAGACAAATACTTTTTTTTTTTTTCTTAAAAATTATAAACTATTGCTTGATCTGCAATCCCGCCTGATGGTAAGCAGTGATGTAATCGTTGATGATAAAGCACGCTAGTTTATTAAGAGTCTATTCACTCTAGCCTTGTAGACACTTAAATTGTAGTCAGACGGAAAGACTGCCGCGGGCAAATTGTTCCAGTCTTTGGCTGTACGCTGTATAAAAGACTAGGCGTAATGCATCGTCCCGATCGTAGACTTGCATTTTTCTTTCGTCATTATCGCTAATAGGTTATCACTTTACTATGGTCTTCCGATAAAGCATAAAAAAATATATGCCTGGTTATGATGATACTAATATCATGATAACCAGGCCAATGTTTTTTTTTAACTACAATCAGCGACAAAGGTTTAAGTAAGTCGGAGCATGTGAGGCTCTTAGATGAATCAATATTTTGACTTTGTAGAAGCAATTACCACAGAAAATGTTTGCCCTGAAGACTAACTCAAATCCTATTTACACTATGCAAGTTTCTCGCCTCTGGCATATAAGAAACGTAAATAAAAGAAAAGACTTGCATGGTCGACACTGTTTAAACGGTGCAACCGTTCTTGTTGGTACAAGATATGGTATCCAACAGTCAATTTCAGACTTAATATTTGCCTGGTAAATGTCAAGCGATTCGTCGTGTTCCAGCATAATGTCTGGTGAAGCCGTACGGAGGACGGGTCTGAGCAGTTGTGTTGCGATGTCTGTCGGGTAATATGCGCCAAATGTTGTTGTGAGTTTGGTTGTGGAGGGTCTTCAGATCAGTCTCCCTCTGGCGCAGGGTCGTGGAGTGTCTTCAGATCAATCTCCCTCTGGCGCAGCATCGTTAGTAGGTAGTGTTGTTGGGTTTAATATTGTATCACCTCGCTCAACTGCCGTCGTCCTTCGTATTCACTTAGTTTTTTTGAGTGAATGGGCTTAATAAACTAGCGCGCTTTACCATCAACGATTGCATCTCTGCTTACCATCAGGCCGGGATTACGGTGAAGCACTAGTTAGTTTATTAAAAAAAGTATGTGTTTACTAAGAAAACATAACTAAAGGCTGAATATTTCTATACGCAACATCTTTCTCTTATAACTTGTGCCAAATACCTCCACTTTGAAGAGTTAAGCTCTCCAGGGGGCAGGATTTGTGGTGAAAAAACTTTGTCCATTAAGACTTGGCCCTGGTCATCCGTTTGTGTACGTTTATTTAGTTGTTTCTCAGTTCTATACTTAACATACTACTTACTTATGCTGGTTTGGTCTTACGGGTGCTGTCAGAAAGACAATTGGTATGTTGAATGGGAAATTAAGTTTGGGAGGTTGAAGTGAGAGTGGGCTACTCAACTTGTTAGTGCTGCAAGAATCACGTAATATAGTTACTTCCGTGTGGTTGCGACTAAGGGCAGATTGAATCGATAGATTACGTTTATGCGTGGAATAAAATCGACTTTTATGACATGTGTGGAAGTATACAGTATGTTAACTAACAGAGGGCGTTCCCGTTAACCCGAAATAGTATAGCATACATACATGCTAAAAAAAATATTTCCATTCGAAAACAAAATGTTTTAAAATTTTTTCCAATATGAAAATATTCAATAAAAATTTTAAATTGACATGTAAAAGAAACACACTGTACACGCGAACATGAAAGATGGCAACGTCGCAATTTATTTATACATGACGACTACTGTTTTGATTTAAAACAGGAGGTTTCAAATTTATTTCCAATTAGAATTTTTTTTTATTCGTATTTTTTTATGCTTATTTTTCTATGCTGATAATTTTATTTTAATCTATTAATCCATACTAATATTATAAATGCGAAAGTAACTCTGTCTGTCTGTCTGTCTGTCTGTCTGTCGGTCTGTCTGTCTGTCGGTCTGTCTGTCTGTCTGTCTGTCTGTCTGTTACGCTTTCCCGCTTAAACCTCTCAACCGATTTTAATGAAATTTGGCACAGACAATCTTTAGACCCTGAGAAAGAACATAGGCTACCTTTTATCCCGGAAAAAATTGATGTTCCCGAGGGAAATCTAAAAAGCGCGATATAACCGAACTCCACGCGGGCGAAGCCGCGGGCGGAAAGCTAGTGATATATATTAACGAGTTTAAGGGAACGCCCTCTGTTATTTAACATACTGTATATAGTCGTGGTGGCCTAGTGGTTAAAACACCAGCCTATCGAGTATAAGTGTGCGGATTCGATTCCAGTCAGGTAAGTACCAATGTAAGACATTCTACGAATTCACATATCTTTTCTATTATATCTTTTCACGTTGCTGTGTAGAACTGTTTTACATTAGTCACCTGACATATCAGGTTTAGTTGAAAACCAGCGTCAGGCACTAGTTGTCTGGCATTTTTGCTGAACTGGGCCTTTTTGGCGCAGCCGGGAGGCACACATTCCTGCTAGTTTTCTACATTAATTTGCTTTATCGCATTTTTCTTTATTTTATTATTACTATTTTTTTACTTTTAATTTGTGTTTATCTGGTGTGATGTGTGTCTTTTAGTCTGTGCTAAATAAGTGTATTTTCTTTCTTTCTTTCTTCCCGCGACCTTCACCAGGTCATCGGTCCACCTTGTTGGAGGCCTCCCTACGCTGCGTCTTTCGGTATGTGGCCACCACTCTAGAACCCTCCTGCCCTATCAACCATCGGTTCTTACGAGCAATATGCCCCGCCCACTGCCACTTAATTTGAGCGACTCGAAGAGCTGTGTCGGTGACTTTGGATCGGATCTCCTCGTTTCTGATTCAATCGCGCACTTTACTCTAAACGCTATAAATAACTTCGTTCCAATAGTTAAATCATTATTCTTAACAGACTATTAAAACTCTATAACGAAGTAGGTTCTCATGTTCTCCGAAAACCGAGGCTAAAACTCCAGCAGGAATAATTAATTCATGTATATACTTTGGCGTATGAAAGTCACTAACAGGTTCACTTAAAGATAATTAATTGAGCCAGCAGTAACGTTTGTGTGTAAACTGAATATTTATTAAGTGTAACCGTTTTGGGCTTGACTCATTACCTCATTAGATCTGGGTTCTGGGGTACGCATAAAATGGGACGCTGTAGGACAATGGATTAAAATAAAAAATGGGGTACATTTTTTTATTGTTTAGCTAAAATTTAATGTGGTTTTTTGGGATATTATGAGTTGGAATCTTGCTGTGGAGTGAGTTTGTGAATATTAAGTTACGTCTTTTTTTTTTGCATTTGTGATTATAGGATTTTTAAACGCTGTTTTAAAATACGTATGTAGAAAATCATATTAGTTTCCTTGACGTAAGCGGAAATAAAATTAGGAGATAACTTCAAATGAATTAGTACGGACGACAGCAAGTAAAGCTACCCGAAACTTTCAAATATTCCCAATCAACCTTGAGCTTTCTTTTGGAAGACACAACTAGGATCAATTCAATTTTCGTTGCACATTTTAACATTCAAAAGTACTTTTTAAGTGCTTATTTGAACTCAGTCATTTGTTTTGACTTTGTTTCATCATCATCATCAACCTTTTTATCGTCCCACTGCTGGACACAGGTCTCCTCTCATAAAGAGAAGGATTGAGCGTAATCACCACGCTTGCTCAATGCGGGTTGGCGATTTCAGACTTATAAAGTCTAGGTGTCTTCAAGATGTTTTCCTTCACCTTCAGTCATTGGTGTCCAAGATATACTTAGAACTGTCTAAGATATACTTTGACTTTGTTTAGTAAACTGTAAAGTAACTTTTCCAAATAAAGTGCAAAATAGCCTCGATCGATCACTATACTTTCGAGTCAGCTATCCCAGACAATACCAACCGTTATTTCATTTTATTTCCTCTGGGTAAGCAAAGGTATTTTATCGAGTTCCAGCCACCCCGTAACGAATTCTCAACATACAATATATCTTCGCCGCACCACTAGATCGTAACATGATATAAGATGAATCGATCGGCGAAATCAAACGCAGAAATGGTTTAATGCAGTACTTAGTTTGTAGTATACACCTGGATACTGACATGCTACAAAAACTTAATACAGAGAGAGAGAGAACAGCGGTAGCTTAGTGGTATCGGCCGCAAATTGCAGTTATAGGTTGTAGATTCGAACCCCGTCATGCACTTTACTTTGTGTAAATTATTTCGTCACCACTGCTCTCAAAACGGTGAGGAAAACACCGCCAGGAAACTGGCGTGTTCTTGAACCAAAACTTCGGAAATATGTGACATCTACCAACCCGCACTGGGCCCGCGTGGTTAGATTACGGCCCACTCCCTCTCACCGAGAGGAGACCTGTGGCCCAGGAGTGAGAACATTACAGGCTGATTATTTAAGGACCTTCCCAATACGCTCCTTGTAGTGCTTTTCTTCAAAGGCATAATTGAGATCCATTACATTTATAGGTTGTGATCTGAATTGAGGACACAAGGCACAAAATAGTCTGCCATGGCCGCGGGTTGTTCAAAATCAAAAGTCATTTATTCAAATTACGCTGAGAATCAGCACTTTTCGAACGTCAATATTATATAAGACAGTCCCCCCAAAACGCCCGCCCTTCGCCACTTCCTAGTGTTTTCGCTGGGAAGTAGAAGTGGCGGAACAAACTCCCCAGCAGCGCAGCTATCTGTTCGAAAGAGATATCGTGGCTCCTGGTATACAGGCAAGTGAAGAAACACTGGTGGGTTTTAATCAGTAAAATTCTGATACGCCCTTCTGCTCCGCCCAGAGCGGGAGAGATTATTTAATGATTTCCCATCAACCAAAAACAAAAAGCTCAAAATACCGCACTACACTTAATATTGATAGTATACAGCAATTTTTTAAGACAAAATTAGTAGCCATACAATATCCAGAATAGAAAATGTCAGAAAAAGTCAGCTGTAAACACCAATATTTTCCCAACTCCTTGTTGACTTCTAGCTTTGGCAGTTTTATTTTTAGTTCATGCAAATATTCGCATCTGATCTATCAAGATTATCCCAGCATGTGTTCAATCTAATCGAGTAACATCACTTGATTTACCAATAATACGTGACCGAACTGTTGAAAAATTCGTTGTTAAAAAGTTCTGTTACCAGCGTCTGAAGACCTCTTTATAATTCAAGTATTTTGTAACATAAAGAATAATCAGTCAATAAGTTTATTTTAACTTTAATGGGAATTTAAATATTTATCAAATCAGATCATAGCGTCATGCCTGTGTTTCGCAAAAGGTTAGGCCCCAGAGGGGTGGAGGCAAAAGGGGATTAACAATGGCGATAATCCTAAATGCGGCATTCGATTTCATATATTTAGCTAAAACAGCACGGTATTGGTAAATCTATGTCCACGTATATTCAAATCTTAAAGCAGTTTCAAGCAACAAGTTTAAAAGCTAAAGTTACATCATTAAAACGTGACGGAAGAAAAAATCCCAAAGAAATATTTTAAGTGGTAACCCTAGCTGTGAACTCCGCAAGTTATCATTTAAAGCCTTGAGGGCCACCCTCGCCATGTAAGGGGAAGAAATTATTCTTAATTTGTGAGGATATTTTTAGAACATTTCAGCCAGATCATTGGGAGGTTCTATTTTCAGAGTGACCTATCTCAAGGTCAAAGGAAACTGTATGTTTTGTCTTGGTCGAAAAGGATTTTCTTTGTGACAAATGGTTATTTCCTATGGGGATTGTTTGTTAAAACCACATAAGAATTCTTTGGCCTTTGTCGATTACCTTGGTTCTGCTAGGGCTTGTACATTTTTTCTTTTCATGAGAAACTTTGTATGAATTACTATAGTAGAAGCTGTTTGATGGACACGTATTTTCTTCGGTGCCGTTTATTCGCTATACCGTAGAAAACCGTGCCGAATAAAAAGGTAAGATATTTTTGACAGATCTATCTTACAAAATCTTTCAAAAAAATCACAATGGCGAGATCATTGCAACGTATATAAATTATTAGCGGCCGCCAGCGACTTCGGTTGCGTGGAGTTAGTTATGCTCCGCTCCTATTGGTCGCGATGTTATATAGCCTAAACTCTTTCTGGATTAATGGGCTATCCAACGCAAAAAGAATTTTTCAATTCGGTCCAGTAGTTCCTGAGATTAGCGCGTTCAAACAAACTCTTCAGCTTTATACAACGTGTAACATAAAGGGTATATACATAAGAAAGGCATGGCATCTTTACATGATATCAAACGATATTTGAAGGGTTTTTTAATCCTATCTCTTTATGTTAGGAAGTTATGAGGAAAAACACCGCCTGTGTTGGCTACTATCATACTAGTCGCACAGAGATATTGATGACATTTATTGGATTTTGGCAAGTAACGTGACGGGTAACGAGTAGTTATTAACGTATGTAGTGTGCTGCCACGTTTGTTATGATTTTATTTTAAGAAACACACGAAACCGAAAATTTGGTATCAATTTTTTGAGTATTTTATTTTGAGTTGAAACCCTTCCGATGTCGTTTGATATCATCTAAAGATGCCATGCCCTTGGTATGTATATACCCTTTTTGTTACACGTTGTATATTAGTATAGAGTATAGATTAGACTGGTATGTTCTCTCATTTCTGATTCGATCTCGCAGCGAATCTACGAGCAAGGCCCCCTTATCTAGCTCGCATTGTGAGCGCCATAGTTGGTGCCAATATCTGTCTGGAGGAATCCATTTAACATAAGATCACGTCTGTGTTTCTAAAAGGGTTAGGCCTCCCTCTAACCATTTTTCCTATACAGGGAATTCATCTCTCCTGCCTAAAAATCTCTACAAACAACCAAACAACTTTAAACTGTAAAGATCATAAATAAACACTCAATCATAAGAACACGTAATAAAACATAAACTCAAATAATTAGTAAAGAAAATATGCCACACGGAATTAAGCGGAACTAACACTAATTAATTAAAGAACTTCCTAGTTAATAAACAAACACGAGGACTCAAAAACACGAGTCGCATACAGAGCAGGAAACCGACGAAACTTGGGAATCCACATCCGTAGTGCTGGCGGAAATATGGGGGCTATGAGATAAGCGAGACCGGTTGGAAGATAAGAGATTAAAAGAAAGACATAATGTTACTTCCGAATTATGATAAGATTATTCCAGGCATCTTTCAGCATAAAAAACAAAAACAGGTCCGGTCTGAACACGCGCGGCATAACAATTTGTGACTATATCGCACCAAGACCGCGAGTCTTTTGTAGAAATTTACGAATATGTCACTCCAAGACCGCGAGTCTTCTGTACACATTTATGAATATGTCGCTCAAAGATCGCGAGCCTTCCGTACACATTTATGAATATATCGCACCGAGACCGCGAGTCTTCTGTACACATTTATGAATATGTCGCTCAAATATCGCGAGTCTTCTGTACACATTTATGAATATGTCGCTCCAAGACCGCGAGTCTTCTGTACACATTTATGAATATGTCACTCCAAGACCGCGAGTCTTCTGTACACATTTATGAATATGTCGTTCAAAGATCGCGAGTCTTCTATACACATTTATGAATATGTCGCTGCAAGACCGCTAGTCTTATGTACACATTTATGAATATGTCGCTCCAAGACCGCGAGTTTTCTGTACACATTTATGAGTATGTTGGTCCGAGACCGCTAGTCTTATGTACACATTTATGAATATGTCGCTCCAAGACCGCGAGTCTTCTGAACACATTTATGAGTATGTTGGTCCGAGACCGCTAGTCTTATGTACACATTTATGAATATGTCGCTCCAAGACCGCAAGTAGAAAACTTGCGGTCTTTTGTAGAAATTTACGAATATGTCACTCCAAGACCGCGAGTCTTCTGTACACATTTATGAATATGTCGCTCAAAGATCGCGAGCCTTCCGTACACATTTATGAATATATCGCACCGAGACCGCGAGTCTTCTGTACACATTTATGAATATGTCGCTCAAAGATCGCGAGTCTTCTGTACACATTTATGAATATGTCGCTCCAAGACCGCGAGTCTTCTGTACACATTTATGAATATGTCACTCCAAGACCGCGAGTCTTCTGTACACATTTATGAATATGTCGTTCAAAGATCGCGAGTCTTCTATACACATTTATGAATATGTCGCTCAAAGATCGCGAGTCTTCTGTACACATTTATGAATATGTCGCTCCAAGACCGCGAGTCTTCTGAACACATTTATGAGTATGTTGGTCCGAGACCGCTAGTATTATGTACACATTTATGAATATGTCGCTCCAAGACCGCGAGTCTTCTGAACACATTTATGAGTATGTTGGTCCGAGACCGCTAGTCTTATGTACACATTTATAAATATGTCGCTCCAAGACCGCGAGTCTTCTGAACACATTTATGAGTATGTTGGTCCGAGACCGCTAGTCTTATGTACACATTTATGAATATGTCGCTCCAAGACCGCAAGTTTTCTGTACACATTTATGATTATGTTGGTCCGAGACCGCTAGCCTTCTTTACACATTTATAAATATGTCACATCGAGACGGCGAGTCTTCTATACAAATTCATAAATATGACACACCAAGACCGCGTGTGTTCTGTACATATTTATGAATATGTCGCACCGAGACCGCGAGTCTTCTGTACACATTTATGAATATGTCGCTCTAAGACCGCGAGTCTTCTGTACACATTTATGAATATGTCGCACCGAGACCGCGAGTCTTCTGTACACATTTATGAATATGTTGCACCAAGACGGCGAGTTGATAACTCCGTTCCTGAAAATAGAGTCTTGATAGACAGACAAGCGGAGAACAAACACAAGAGATCTTATGACATTCGTTTGAGGTATGGAGCCCCCAAAATAATGCCTTTAATTTCGTTTTCCTCAACGCGAGTTTATTTTAATCGGCTCCTACTAACTTCTTATTTTTTTCAAGAGTGTTAGTCATTGGAAAATCAACTTAACGTTCATGAAAATAAAGTCAATATTAGTTTATCTTGAAATAACATCAAATTCAAACATTTTACCTTAGAATCACAGATGCGCGAATATTAGATTTAGTGCAAACGGGTATAACTTTCTTAATTGAATTAAGTAATCCTGTGTATTAAGGTCAAACAAACAGTATGTTGGTATGACTAACTGGCTAGGAATGAATTAGGATGATCTATCTGGAGTTACCCGCCAAAACTCGTAAGTCCACTTCCGTAACGACCATTCAGATTTGCTGGTTAATTTATGATTTCATTCATTGAGTTACGTGTTTCATCATCATCAACCTTTTTATCGTCCCACTGTTGGGCACAGGTCTCCTCTCACACAGAGAAAGATTGAGCGTAATCACCACGCTTGCTCAATGTTGGCGATTTCAGACTTAAAGTCTGGACTTTAAGTCATCATCATCATCTCAGCGTTAATCCCAGTCGCATCCGAAGCTTCCTCAGCTTTGGAGTCTGGGGTCCGCTTTACCAGCCTTAACTGCTCATTTGGCTAAACTTAGATAATTTCCATGAAGCGATTGCCGTCTGACCTCCAAAACCCGAAGGCGATATCGTAGCGTTGCAGTTAGACCAATTGTTGAACTTTTGAGGGCTCCTACAACCCGTAACGGCTGCCACTAGATGTTCGTATGGCAACCGGGATCAACGGCTTAACGTGCTTTCCGAGGCACGACCAGACCTGTGCAAATATTCATATTCATGCATACAAATATTTTCACTGTGCGGGGATTGAACCCGCGCCTCCTTACGCAGCAGCCGCGTTCCCTACCGCTACGCCACGGAGGCTGTCAAATTCTGGACTTTAAGTATCCTCAAGATATTTTCCATGACCTTGTAATCAGTAATGTGTTTATTTATTTATAATTGTGATGACTTATTCAATTTAATGTTCTTTTTTCTTTTCATTTTATTTATATTGAATGATTACTGAACTGACATATTTTAAACTGATTATTTTTTTTGCACATATCTGTTTAAAGTATCTGTTATCAGTGGCTTAAAAATAACTCTGATTATGTCGGAGGAAAATTGGACAAATAGTCGGAATCGCGCATCGAGGGCTCCGTTCAAATCTAAAGGTATATAACTAAAAATTTACACTTTTTGCATTTTTTCTTTTATTTGTTCCTTAATGATGTTTCCTATCAAATTTCTAAATTCTGTATTCACAGGAAATACCCCGAAGGTTTTAATTCCTTCGCGAGTGTCGAAAATTAGAGGCAATAATGGCTGTATCTTTTGATTGCGTTGGCTTAGAAGTTTGATTTTTTCAGAGCTCCAAGGGACAGTAGACCTGAGTACATGTGGTATAATTCCAGCTTGCTACCTCCACTCATTCTTGAAACAAAGGGCTTGATAGACTGACAGAGGGACAGGCGGACTGACAACAAAGTACCTATATAAAGGTTTCTTTTTTTCCCTAATAAAAGGAACTTATAATAGTTTATTAAAAATATTATCATGATCCATGACCTTGACCCGGGCACATTGCCCGTAGAACCGATGCCTGATGGGGCCGACGGGTTCTCGAGTGGCAACCACGCATCGGGAGTCGCAGCGTGAGTAAGCCCCCGACAAGGTGGACCGACAACTTGGTGAAGGACGCAGGAAACAGCTTGATGCGGGAAGCACAAGACCCGTTATCGTGAAGATCCTTTATATATATGTCCAGCAGTGGACATCTATCGGGTGAAATAATGATTATGATGATTATGAACATGACCTCCTCCGTGACCTTCTGTATATTATGTAATCCCATTAAGAAAAATCACGATTTTGTTAAACCAACATTGTAATAAAAGGCATTAAGTCCGACCCGAACACCGAAATTATAATAATTCTAAATCCGTGTCGTTTTATGGTCTTTGTTCATTTTAGCCCTTTGTATAATATTTGAAGAAATATTCTTGACTTATTACGGACGACAGCAGGTCAAGCTACCCTAAACTGTCAAGAATTCCCAATCAATCACGAGCCTTAATACTTTAGCAATAAAGTTGAAAATCTAATAAAGAAATATGACACATTGCAGTAGCTTGACGCAATCAATTGCAAAAATAGCCTATAACGTATCCACTGCTTGAGCGTAGGCTTCTTTATGAGAGGAAGTGGGCCCAGTACGGCTTGCTGGCTTCTTTAGCTCAAAATGTTCTCCACAGACTGGAGCACAGGAGAAGAGAAGCCAGCCTGTCGGTGTTCTATAGAATGCATTTTGGGGAGTGTATGCGAGAATTGCTTTACTTAATTCCCCCATCTCCGTTTCATCATCAGACGACCCGTCGTACGGCGAGTATTACCACCACCTTTACGTTGTTAATACCACTAAGATCCGGACGAAGCATTTCCCCTCGTCCTTTAAACCGCGTACATCGAGGGATTGGAATAATTTGCCAGCGGCGGTGTATCCGTCTGACTACAATTTAAGTGTCTTCATGGCAAGGTGAATAGGCTCTTAAAAAACTAGCGCGATTTACCATTAACGATTGCATTACTGCTTATCATCAGGCGGGATTGCGGTCAAGCATTAGTTCATAATTGTATAAAAAATGATATATACAATATGTAAAGAAAACCCCGTCCGACCCAAAAGGATAATAGAGGTTAGGCATACACTTGAACAAATAAAATATGAAATTTGACATAATCATCATAGTATCAATACTAATGAATTTTGAAATATTCTTTTTTTTTCCGCACATTAATTCCAACTTTCCCAACATTAGGTATTTTTTTAAAAAGTGGCCACCATTTTAGACAGTATTATTATGTTTGATGCGACCACGTGCCGCCTGCCCTGCCCCTCTTCGCCCGCGTATGTATGCCTACCGTGTTGCCTACTGATGCATGTATTAAGTTACCTCGCTTTTTCGAAATACTATTTATTTTTAGTGGTAGTTTTTTTAAGTTTAGCCCGGATTTGTGGGCATTAGTAGAATCAGTTATCGATACCTACCAATACCTTCACGGATCGGACAGGGTTTTCTTTACATATTGTTTATCAAGAAAAAGGTAGCCAATTATGTTTCGCTTCGACCAGATCGCGGTGATGTCAACAATGTAAGGGTGGATATTCGCCGTACGACGGGTCGTTCGAGATGGAACGGAGATGGGGGAATTAAGTCATGCAATTGTTGATAAAACTGCAAGATGCATAAACTGATGTAGTATAAGTATGTATAAACTGATATAATATAAGTCAAATATTGACATATCCAGAAGTGCATGCCCAATGACGACGTGATTAAAAATTATAGCGACCTAATAATCTGCCTAAAAGGCATCCACTGTAAAGCAGCTGGATTAAAGGCTTCCTGTCTGTAAAAGATAGCAGCCATAAACCACCACAAGAGTCCAGAGCGGGTTTGTAGATGTGTCCTGTCTTCGAATTTTCAGTTCTAGAACTTGTCTATTTTCTCACGAAGTTTTGCTATATCGTTTTCCGAGAATCCACAACGAGATGATCCGGCAGAGAACCACCGTTGCCGTCATATCTCATAGAATAAGGAAACTGCAGTAGCAATGGGCCGGCCATATTAGCCGTAGGACCGATGACAGTTGGAGTAGTCGTGTTCTAGAATGGAGACTGCGAATTGGTAAACGTACGCCCTCAGGTTAGGTGGAGGATGATTGGTAGTTACAGGCAAGTGAAGGAACACGGGTGGGTGGGTGTTAGTCAGTAAAAGTCTGACACGGCCTTCCACTCCGCACAGAGCGGGAGATGTCATTTGATGATTTCCCACCCCAAACAAAAAAGGAGGGCTGATAGTAACTGGATGAGAGTTGCCGAGAATCGAGTTGAATGGCGTGAAAGTAGAGAGGCCTATGTCCAGCAGTGGACTGCTACATGCTGATGATGATGACCACTAGGCTACCCCAGGCCTCAGATAGGTTTGTGTAAATCCTACTAATATTATGAATGCGAATGTAGATAGTGAGTTTAGATAGGAGTTTGTTACTCTTTAACAAAAAATTACGGAACAGATATGGACGAAATTTGGCACATAGATATTTAATGTGTGTTACGTAGTTTTTAACCAGGAATATCTTATAAGATGCTTTTTATCCCGATATTCCCACGAGATCGATACTTACGCCGGTGAAACCGCAGGCCACGGCTAGTCAAATATATTGTGAACAATATGATAACATCTCCAAGCCCGAATATGAACAACCCTACCAAAGTACCCCACATACGACAGACAAAATACACGCAAAACTTCCGCTCCGCTTCATAAATTGTGTTACTCGAACAAACTGACGCAATTTCCTCAAATTTGTTCATATAATTACTTGTACACGTGGTACCTAGAAAGGGATGTTGATAACTGAACAGACTTGTAACACGTCATGGCACGAAGCGCGGTAAATGGCAACGTTTCATTTCGTGCGAATTCATTTCGGCAATCGACCAATGAGGGCGCGAGTACGGTGTTGTAAATGTGTTGATGGCCTTGAATGTTTCTTTGAGGCAAAATTAATTTTAATTAACTTTGGAAATTAGGCCATCTTGGGGATATCTTCTTTGAGTAACTACTTCTTGGTATTAGTTTAGAAAATTAATCTTGTTTGATTCCGCCGCCGCCGTATAAAGTCTTGGCTCTTGAAATCCTAGCTTGATTAAAAATCTTACAGATAGTATGTAGATATGCAAGTCTCTCGGTGTTCTATAAGATGCATTTTGGAGAATTTGCGAGGGAATTGCATTACTTAATTCCCACATCTCTGTTGCATTATCGGACGAACCGTCGTATATATAGCCTATAACGTATCCACTGCTTGAGCGTAGGCTTCTTGATGAGAGGAAGTGGGCCCAGTACGGCTTGCTGGCTTCTTTAGCTCAAAATGTTCTCCACAGACTGGAGCACAGGAGAAGAGAAGCCAGTCTGTCGGTGTTCTATAGAATGCATTTTGGGGAGTATATGCGAGAATTGCTTGACTTAATTCCCCCACCTCCGTTTCATCATCGGACGACCCGTCATACGGCGAGTTTCCACCCTTACGTTGTTGACACCACTAAGATCCGATCATCGAAGGACTGGAACAATTTTCCAGCGGTGGTCTTTTCGTCTGACTACAATTTAAGTGTCTTCAAGGTTCACCATCAACAATTGCATCACTGCTTACCATCAGGCGGGATTGCGGTCCAGCCCAATTTATAATATTTTAAAAAAAGGGTCAACATGATAAAAACTCAAATTGTATCCATAATAATGATGCTAATGTCAAGGGTCTTACTAACGTCATCATTCAAAGGCTTCAATATTCCACTACGTGGTGCTTCTCCTGAGACCATGACCCACCTTTACGGCCTAGTAGAAATGGCTACAATTTAAGAGTTTCAGCTCATAGGTTACAACCCTTACAAGAGAATTAATTGGCGTAAATTATTTCATCACTCCTGCTCTCAAAACGGTAAAGCAAAACAGCGGAGGGAACCCGCCACACTTTTCCCACCCACTGCAACTCCTGAAAGCCAGAATCAACAGTGGAGACCGCCAGAGAAACGAAGCTCGAGCAATGAAGCTCGACGAGTCCCGGAGAAACGATTCAACTGTCTTGGGTCCCGCAACGAAATTAATCAGAAAAGAATAGCGGAGAAGTAAGAAAAAAGATATTTTTTCCACAGCGGAGGGAAGGCGGGCACAGCTTAAAACCAAACATTCGAAAACAGGACACATACCAGCCAGTAGTGGGAAGTTTGTAGATTTATTATGTGCATACCCTGTCTCCTATACAAGTGAGGAAAGCATGTCTGAGCTGGCCAAACAAAATTTTTACTCTTCAAAAGATATTTGTGCCTCTAAGATGTATTTTTTTTAAACACCTTGCTTCACGATAGGAATTACTCCTGTACCGTGGGTGCGTTTACAAACACTTAAAACACACGTAAACAAACAGCCATTAATCCATTGTCATTATTTCATTGTTAATTTCATACTTTCAATCACCTTCAGAAGAGATTCGCATTTTTACAATATCCTTCAGCTTATTCAACACTACCAAAGAATAATGAGATTTGTAGTCCTCCTAATAGTTTGAATGCGAAAGTTTGTGAGAATGGATGAATGTTTGTTAATCTTTCACGCAAAACTACTAAACGGAATTAGATACAATTTGGCACAAAGATCACCAAGTTATTCAATTGTTATACGTATTATAACCAGGAATAACACACAGCATTTTTATCCCGATAGTCCCGCGGGATCGAAACTTACGCAAGTGAAACCGCGGGCCATAAATTATTATTACCATCCTCTTCTTCTTCAGCCTATAGAGGTCCACTGCTGGACAAAGGCCTCCCCAAAGGCTTTCCTTGATAACCGGTCTTGAGCTGCCCGCATCGATCGGCTTCCCGCGACCTTTACCAGGTCATCAGTCCACCTTGTCGGGGGCCTACGTCTTCCGGTGCGTGCATCGGTCCTACGGGCAATGTGCCCCACCCACTGCCACTTAATTTTAGCGACTCGAAGAGCTATGTCGGTAACTTTGGTTCTTCTGCGGATCTCCTCATTACTGATTCGATCACGCAGAGAAACTTCAAGCATAGCTCTTTCCATCGGTCTTTGTTTGACTCTGTGCCTTCGTATGAGGCCCATTATGAGTGAACACGTTATTCAATTTGTTATTCAATTGTGATATTATTACCATAAATTATTCAAACCACCCTGAAACATTTTGCTAACAAATTACTGTGTACTAGACACACCTAACCCATTACTTTGATCGCCAAATGAACAAACCCATTTTGTCTTTAACGATACCAGTAATAAAATATTTGACTGCGCTTTAATCGTCTTCGCCCATAAATAAACACATAGACATCATTTTCTCCTCTTCTCTTGTCAATGTGACGATTATCTTGTTCATAAACTAAACTAAATTTTAGTTCACTACTAAAACTAAAATACTAACTAAAATTAACTAAAATTTTGTTTAGTAGGTACTCTTAAACGTTATCTTTTTCAATAAGGGATAAAACACAAATATTGACATAAATTGATGACTACGTTTTGTATTTAAGTTTAAAATATCTACAGTATGTTAAATAACAGAGGGCGTTCCCTTAAACTCGTTAATATATATCATTAATAAATTAAAATAAAATTATCAGCATAGAAAAATAAGCATAAAAAAACCCGAATAAAAAAAAAATCTAATTGGAAATAAATTTGAAACCTCCTGTTTTAAATCAAAATAGTAGTCGTCATGTATAAATAAATTGCGACGTTGCCATCTATCATGTTCGCGTGTACAGTGTGTTTCTTTTACATGTCAATTTAAATTTTTTATTGAATATTTTCTTATTGGAAAAATTTTAAAAACATTTTGTTTTCGAATGGAAATATTTTTTTTAGCATGTATGTATGCTATACTATTTCGGGTTAACGGGAACGCCCTCTGTTAGTTAACATACTGTAACGCCCTCTGTTAGTTAACATCTGTATAGTATCTTCATGTTTCTAGTATTTTCTTTTAAATATAAACCAATGCTTGACCGCAATCCCGCCTTTTTTTTGTTTGGGATGGGAAATCAAATGACCTCTCCCACTCTGGACGGAGCGGAAGGGCGTGTCAGACTTTTACTGACTAAAATCCACCCGTGTCACTTGCCTGTAGGCCAGGGCCACGGTTTTTGATAGCAGCCCGCCTGGTAAGCAGTGCAATAGCAATCGTTGATGGTAAAGCACGCTAGTTCATTAGGAACCTATTCACTCTAGCCTTAAAGATACATAAATTGTAGTCAGACGGAAACACCGCCGTTGGCAAATTGTTCCAGACCCTCGATGTACGCGGTATAAAAGACGAGGCGAAAAGCTTCGAAAATGATGGACAGAATTTAAGTATAGGTTGGGAACAAAGTTATCGGCACCATTATTTTGTAGAGTTACGTAAGCGATGACTAAATCTACGGTTCTTAGGAGAGCGGTCGCCGCCTTTAAACGGGCGCAGTGACGACCGTAATGAAACTGATGGCAGCGAGGTTAGTTTTTACGGTGTAACAAAATACCTTATGTACATGTCTCTATCTACCACACCAACTTATGTTCACAAGTGACGTTGCAGTGAACTCATTCTTTATACATTGTAGAATCAGCCTATAATGTTGGCACATAGAGAGGAGAGGCCCTCCCGAAGAGAGAGAGAGAGAGAGAGAGAGAGAGAGAGAGAGAGAGAGAGAACCGTGACGTCAAATATTTAACATGTCTTCAATTTTTTGGTTCTAGGTCATACCGGTTTCCTTCGCTTTTTCCATTACCGTTTTAAGAGCAAGACCTTAAATCCGGTAAACGGTAACGACTACCGTACTCTACCACAAACCTTCTGCCGACATTATTTAAGGCCATTAATAGATTATCTACCTTATTTCTTGTGTCTAGCTGCATCAAAATAAATGAATATAAGAAAACCTTCCGGAAAACAGTTCCAAATGTTTGACTTGAGCTATACTAAAGAATAAAATTGTACGTTTAGGATTTTTCTACTTCGATTCAAAGCAAATAGCGGTATAATACTGGGCTCCACAACTACGCGAACATACGCTACATCATCATCATCATCAGCCTCTACTCGTCCACTGCTGGACATAGGCCTCTTCCATGGCACGCCAACAAGCTCGATTCTGAGCAGTTCTACGCCAGTCACTACCAGCCACCTTTTTGATGTCGTCGCTCCTTCTCGCCCAAGGGCGTCCTACGCTACGTTTGCCGAGACGCGGTCTCCACTCGAGGTCTCGATAACATACGCTACGCCGCCAGCTAACACTAAGTTGTAAAACTGAAGCGTTTTATTACATGGAAACCAAATATATATACCTACATATATCTTCAATTGGACTGGTAAACCTCAGGGATTTCTGATACCTAGTAACATTACAAATAATGAATCTGGGGCCAACATGACCAGAGGTCGCACTAAATAGAGAGGGTTGGAAGAGGGTAGAGCACTAAGACGAATGGAGGCTAACGAAAAAAAGTTACATTAGTATCTAAACAGCTTTTGGTTGCCAAAATGCAAACAGGTGTAAGTTTAATGGAAGGTAAAAACAACTTTTATTCCTAAAAAATAAAGTTCAGTTTGCGCTACAACTTTAAACATTTTAAATCTTTTTCATATACATAAAATTGATATTTGCATACCATAAAATAACAACAACTTTAATAGACCTAACATGACTTAGTAGAGAAAATACAAAAAAGAAACGGAAAAAATATATTTGATAAAAAATCATAAGATACAAACACCAAACCTACTTGGACGTACGAGCCTCCATAAATTAAACAGAAAATGTTAATTACACAGTGGAATTCTTGTAATCCGAATAATTTTGCCTTTTCTTCGGAACATATGTGCAGGTAATTACGTTACGTTTTATACTGTTAGTCGCTATAATTATCCTACTGGAGGTCAAAGGCTTGTTTATATAAAAAAAGATACGTGCATTGACTACCATGCTTCTATAGGTTCGTTATACAACGATATTTTTTCTATATACGAAACCTGAATATAGTTTGTTCATAATAAGCAACTGAATCATGATTACATGTTATTTTTTTCCCAAATACATATAGAAATTGTTGCAGTGTGGTTACCGAGCGCGCCATGCAGCTTACGATAGGTCATAGTACTGCGCGCCCGCGCAACAGCCGACGCCAGAGGTCACCGCCGCGCTCGCTCGCCCTAGCGGAGCGTGGACCATATTTTTGTTGGGACAGCCAAATAAGATAACAAGCCCATAACTTTGTGGTTTTCATAATATCTTTTTGAAATTTTGCACTTAGATTCTTTACTTAAAAATACTGGACACGTGTTTCGGGTTTCGCTTAAACAAAAAAATAATGTTGTATAGTCAATAGGCATAGAAACAGTCGATCATAATACATACTTGATACACGTGTCCAGTGCGGTTTGGTAGATGTCGGTTGTCTTGGACTTTTCGGTATTATAAGACATGCCAGTTTCCTCACAAAATTTTACTAATACGCTTTGAGAGCTGTGATGATGAAATTATTGTCACAAAGAAAAGCACCTGCCTGGGTTCAAACTGGGGACATTTTCACAGAACAACCACTAATCATTGGCTTAAAATAATATGTAGTTTCAATAGAATTAGAGACCTACTTATATAAGTTATTGAAGTACTGGCTTGTGGATTACGATATCTAAGTATTTCTCGCATCTGTAGATCTCTCTTGTAGATTTTGATAACTTGTCCGACACCCTACTTGAGTAACATCCTACTTAATTTTAATATTTTTGAAGTAATCTAATTCATTGGTTTGAATAATCGAAAACTTTGCCAGTTAAAAAACGTAAATAACGCAATGAACTGTCAAAATGAAAGGCGTTTAGAGTCAAAACAATTCAAAACACATTTCAAGACCTGATTACAAAAAAGATTTATTCTTAATGAAAGGCAAACGAAGTGCTTCCTTCCTACATTCTCCATACGTACATAGGTAACTATGTATGTGTAGAGGATATACGTATATAAAATAGTTCCTATGTCGGTCAGGACGCAGTGTTGTCACGACAGGAAATGTCACTTGCGACTCATGTAATGAAAATGGGCAAGTTTCTCTTGAACACACGCTTTTTTCTTAAGATAAATAATTGGCAAATAACTAAAGTTTTAAACCTTTCGTTTATCTAAGAATACTATGATTATTTTGAGGGTCAGGTATCTGGATCCTTTGCAGCCCCCCTGGAAGTCTCCAACAACCACAACGCGTTATGACTTTGAAATCCCATGCCTAAGATGAAAACTTATACCTACAACGAATTACACCCCTTTCTATATTCTCCCCGGCGGCCTTAATCTCTATTAATAGTCTCGCCAAAATTAGTACTATAACACTTTGAAATACTATTTCCACAAGTAATTCGACTACCCGTGAATGGTAAAATACAGTAAATAGGGTCTGTTCTTCAGAATAATATCTATTACCACATATCCCTCTCGATCGTCTCCGTGGGCGAAATACAAGGAAAACCCACCCGGAAATATTACGGTAGTGCGATCTAAATATATTCTTCGGATTTAAGGATGTTGGTGCATGGCTGGTTTATTCACTGTTTTGTGCTCGTAAAATATTCTGATGGCAGGATGTTTTTATATAAATTTGATAAAGGAAAGTGGTTCGGTTTTGTTTTGAAGGGCGGATAATCTTTTGTGGGTAAGGCCATATTTATATCATTCAGCGTAATGTTAAACTTATAGCTATATGCTTAACATACTACTAAATAGTCTGTTAATAAAAAATATTGTTAAGAACCTGTTATGGTTGACTTTTTTACCTTTTAGACAGATAGAGAGTGAGAGAGAGTAGAAGCCAGGAGACAAAAAAAGACTTCATTACCTTACCTAGAGTATCCTTTGTCTGTGCATATGGTCGTGCACTAAATCATTCCCTTACCTAGGGTATCCTTCGTCTGCGCATATTTTCGTGCAATAAATCATTGCCTTACCTAGGGTGTCCTTTGTCTGCGCATATGTTCGTGCACTAAATCATTCCCTTACCTAAGGTGTCCTTTGTCTGCGCATATGTTCGTGCACTAAATCATTGCCTTATCTAGGGTATGCTTTGTCTGCGCATATGTTCGTGCACTAAATCATTCCCTTACCTAGGGTACCCTTTGACTGCGCATATTTTCGTGCACTAAATAATCGCCTTACCTAGGGTATCTTTTGTCACCCCTCACGCGCCGAAGGCCGATCTCCGCTGAGATTGGTCATCGAAATTTGACCTGGTAGCTTTTTTACTTTTTATAAGTTACGTTTGCATGATGAAAAACTTGAAACACTTTCAAAACCTTGCCATATTATATTTATGTTTCTTATTATTAGATACTTCAATTGATAAGTAGTAAGATCAACGTGACCAAAGTGATTGTACCTATTGCAATTAACATGTTTTTGATAATTCATAAACGAAATTATTATAGGTAAAAGGTCAAATAATGCCACCGTACAGAAAGTATTCTACGATAAATAAAGATTTTATCTGATGATAGAGCAGATTTATGATGATATTAAAAACTAATTTCGGTACGAGCTCCGCTTGACTGACATCGCAAAAATTATTAAATTTATCGATAGAGGTCTGTACCCAAAGAGTGAAACGGTAATCATGCTGCTAAGACTCCATTGTTCGTCTATCTGTCTGTCAGTCACCGGGTTGTATCTCATGAACCGTGTTAACTAGACCGTTGAAAGTTTCAAAAGATTTATTTCTGTTGCTGCATTAATAACTAGTACTATCTAAATAGTTCTTTTTTCTTTTTTTGTTTTTCGGTCGGTAATATTTTTTGCAGTGCAGTCGCAGTGCTGATATCTGTATTAAGGTTGTGACAAGAGTCGTGTCCAAAGATCAGAAGACCACGTGTCGGTCGTTCGATGGCGAGATGGGCAGACAACATTGTGCCACCAAGGGTCCTGTTCCAGCCTCATCCAGGTTATGACCTGGATGAGGCTGGAACAGGACCCTGGTGATTGACACATGTAAAGAGAGGCCTATATTCAGCAGTGGGAGAAGTCGGGGCCAATTTCTATAAAATTATTATGGACGTATATGACATCGAAGATGACGAAGGCTCAGAGTCACACAAAGGGCAATAGAAAAAGCTATGCTCGGAGTTTCCTTGCGTGATCAAATCAGAAATGAGGTGATTCGCAGAAGAACCAAAGTCACCGACATAGCTTTGCGAGTCCCTAAACTTAAGTGGCAGTGGGCAGGGCACATTGCTCGTAGAACTGATGGCCGAAGGGGCAGTAAGGTTCTGAAGTGGCGGCCACGTACTGGAAGACGCAGCGTAGGGAGGCCCCCAACAAGGTGGACCGATGACCTGGTTGGTGAACGTCGCGAGAAGCCGATGGATGCGAGCAGCACAGGACCGGTCATCGTAGAAAGCCATGGGGAAGGCCTTTGTCCAAAAGTGGACATCTATAGGCTGACTCTTCAGCCTATAGATGTCCACTTTTGAAGAAGAAGAAGATGACATCCTGGATTTACAGGTTACACACGTCTAAACTCATTTACATCAAGTCATCGATGCAGCTCGTGACGTAATTATTTACGTCATGACATTCGTGTTGACATGATCTTCCTATAATGCTCTATTGTTTGAGGGTTCAGTTACAAGCATTTGCTTATTTTAGGTATCAGCCTGAGTGCCTTAAAAAAAACGCAATGAATATTATATTTATGCACCAAGGTCCGTAATAGTCAAGGTCGTCGCAGACTGGATAGGTACTGTCAAAACTGGAAGGAAAGCTAGCATAAAAGATAATGCCGACTTCTTACGACAAACAAAGATTTACTTCAAACACCTCACCCCAAGAGGAGGCCCACAGTGGTGGGCCGGCACTTATCGAGGGTTGCGGAAGGAGTATTCGTTCTCGCAACCGCAGGCGTAGGTGTGAGCTGGAACACCGGTGTGGTTTTTAGTCAAACAGACATCCCTGAGGATTTCCTACACCAAGGGAAGAAAAAAAATAGGAAGCTGACCCAATGTAGTTGGAAAAAGCTACGTAAATCTATACTAATAAATAAAGCTGAAGAGTTTGTTTGTTTGAACGCGCTAATCTCAGGAACTACTGGTCCGATTTGAAAAATTCTTTTTGCGCTGGATAGCCTCGCTGGATAGTCTAGATGTGCTATATAATATCACGCTGCCACAAATAGGAGCGGAGCATATAAAAAAGTATTACGAAACCTGAGCAGGTAACCGCAAGGCGCAACTAGTGTTAACATAAATGTACTGAGTACGGGTTAAGTATTAAAAATCGCCAACAAATAAAATCAACAGAAAAAAGCTACCGTATTTTTTCGAAAACGATATTAATATTATTAACGATATAAGTTATATCGCGCTTTTTGTATTTCCCTTGGGAACATCATATTTTTCCGGGATAAAAGGTAGCCTATGTTCTTTCTAAGGGTCTAAACATTGTCTGTGCCAAATTTCATCAAAATCGGTTGAGAGGTTTAAGCGGGAAAGCGCTGTTACGCTTTCCCGCTTAAACCTCTCAACCGATTTTGATGACAGACAGACAGACAGAGTTACTTTCGCATTTATAATATTAGTATGGATAGTTAGTGACGATACTGCACAAAATACAGTGTGTATAACCGCTAAGACTTTTATTTTATTTTCTTTTTTAATAAAATACCAGCCACCTGTTGGTAAAACATTGGCTTTTTCTTTTCACCTTTTTTATTGAAAAGCTAAATAGAATAGTGATGTACTCGAGCTAAGTCGTCCCAAACTGGGATATTATACGAAAAATAACGCTACAATTTCAAATTGAATACGTGACTAATTTGATATTGGAGTTTTGAAATATTGAAAATATTTGGAGGAAGAAATGACTAACATAGAGTTTATAGAAGGAAAGTTCATAGATTTTACTGGTTATAATTAACAATAGTTGATAATAAATGCAAACCGTAGGTTATATTAATAATATTATAGGAAAAACAATATAAAACAAGCGAAATCGGGCTAGGCGCTCGACAAAGTGTTTGTTTCGTGTGGGAATCGAACCCGCGACACGCAGCGCAGCAGTCAATAGCTTGACCACTGCGCTAACCGTGCAGTTAACATAAAATTATTGATATTAATAAATAATAAAAATGAAACCAAATTGATGTACTACCAAATTTGCACCCAATTTTTAACTTTGGTGTATTCAATCACTGGTTACATTCGCCTTTTTTGCGTAAGCCTACAGACATTACTTGAGATTCAATGGCAAATTTGTTCGTTCATCAGTTATTTCCCGTTTGCAAAATCAAAGCTACAAATAAATAACACCAAGTTTAATTTTATTTCATACAACATTATTCGCTAAATATCCGACAATGCTCACACAATAAACATACAGACATAAAAAGCCGTGCGGATATAACCCGCATCCAATATACGCATTGGGCCATCTCTAAAGGCACCTGGCTGCGGATATTAAACGCCCATTGAGGACAGTCGAGGCAATTTATTTGCCACTTAACTCAGAACCATGCGACCACATTTCCGTGGTCGTACCACTGAATTTGTAGTAGGGTGGGGTAGGTGGTATTTGGTGACCACATGTGATCGTCAATCTTGTAGAATATTGTGGTCATAGGAAGTGATTTTGTAGCGTGGTTTGGTTATGATTCAAAAACGTTATAGTAACACGTTCAGAAATATAAACTTGATTACTTAAAAATGCCATAAAGACGACTCTAAATTATAATAGTACTTTCAAAAATATTGACGTCGTCAGTGTCCCCTTTCTGAAAATTATTATTAAAGTTACTGACGTCTGTTTTTATAGCTTTTTTTTAAACACTGCTTCACATTCTTCAGTATCGTGGGTGCTTTTACAAACATTTAAACGCATATACACAAACAACCAGTCCCAGAACAATTATTTGTAGGCCTTAAAAATATTTATTCCAACCGGCACTGTGCCAGCGTGCTGGATTATGGCCTAACACCTAACGCAAGGAGGCAACAGCCTCCGTGGCGTAGCGGTAGCGAAGGCGGCCGTTGCGCAAGGAGGCGCGGGTTCGATCCCCGCACAGTGCAAATATTTGTATGCATGAATAGGTATGAGTATTTGCAGTGGTCTGGTCGTGCCTCGGAAAGCACGTTAAGCCGTTGGTCCCGGTTGCCATACGAACATCTAGTGGCAGTCGTTACGGATTGTTGGAGCCCTGTTGTGGAGGTCAGACGGCAGTCGCTTCACGGAAAATATCGAAGTTTAGCCAAAATCAGCAGTTAGACTGGTAAAGCGGACCCCAGACTCCAAAGCTGAAAAGCTACGGATGCGACTGGGATTAACGCTGAGATGATGATGATGATGATCTAACGCAAGGAGGAAGCCTTTTTTTTCCGTGGTGGAAAATGCTCATGCATGTCTGCCGCCCTGGGGTGGGCGACGGCCGACGGGGTCTGTCAGACTTCTACTGACTATAAACCACCCCGTTGTCTCTTCTGGCACGAGCGCGTGTGGGGCCGCGGGAGTCTAAATTCTTCCACGGCCCTACACCCTCGTGCTGGTCCGGTCTGGCCGGGCCTCGTCTCCTGCACGGGGTAGTGGGGTGTTAAACTAACCCGTGCATCGCCTCAGAGGTGCGCGCCGACATTCGCGCGCGCCTCCGCCTTGTGGTCCATCAGCTAGGGGGCGGGAACTTCCCCATGTCCTTCGTCCCTGGAACCATTCATGGAAGCCGGAAGACATCAGGGATTTATTTATGGTTAATTAAAACGGTACAAAGCCCAACTACAATAATTAACATAAGTAGAAACAAAAAATTACATTAATTAACTTAAAAACTACTGCTAAAACTAACATAGCACGGTGGACTCTCTCGCACACTTCCTTTCACAGAAAACCAAACATATACGCATAAGCTTATTCCATTCATCCGCAAATACGTCACATTCAGGGTTGGCCATCAGAAGGGCATTCAGCACCTTTAGAGTACGACAGACCAGGGATTAAGCTCTGGCTACCATTTTTGCTGGCAGCTGCGCAAACAGATTGTGCCTGCGGTTTTGACGGTGACCGATGTATGTATTTGTCAGGCAGAAAAGTCCATGGAGCTCTTTATGAAGGCATATATTGGCTGTACCCGCGCTTCTATGCGCAAGCTGCGTGGGTCCCTGGTGCGCCAGGTGCAGTCTAGCCCTAATGCTATCCTGGCAATGATCACCGACTAGCTGGTCTGTCTTTATGCATATGTCCAGCATTGCTGTGGAGGTACAACTGGGTTGTGAAGGTGAGGTAGACAGCTCCGTTTTAAACACTGGTATTCACCTGCATCCAGTCAGACTGGAATCTGACCCTGACATGGTTGGGAAAGACGGGGCAGATGCTGGTGACCCATAAAGTAAAAATAAGCTTACTTTAAATTAATGTCCCGTATGTATTTTTATTGAAATTGAAAGCCTAATAATTAGAAAACGTCTTCTGTTAGTTAATTATGAATTCATAATAACAGAAAGACCCTTAGCTATTTTTTTTATGTCTCTCCTTAAACATTATGAGTTATACTATTGCCCAAACCAGATATTGTAAGTTCTTACAACGTAACTGCTAGCTGGTTCCTGCAATGGAAATTAAAAATAACTATCTTATTGATCTGATAATTAAATTGCATACTAATAACATAACTAACATTATCTCTTCAGTGCTAATATCATCATCATCATCAACACTTTTATCGTCCCACTGCTGGCCCGTCATATAGAGTAGGATTGAGCGTAATCACCACACTTGCTCAATGCGGGTTGGCGATTACAGACTTAAAGTCCAGGTTTCCTCCAGATGTTTTCCTTCACGTTTTAATCAGTCATTGGTGTCCAAGATATACTTAGACAATACATATAACTTAAAAAAGTCATAGTAAAGACCGGTCATCGTGAACAGCTTTGGGGGAAGCTTTTGTCCAGCAGTGGACCTCTTTAGGCTGAAGAAGATGTCCAACAATGGACAGGCAGAGATAGTCAGAGGGCTACGACACAACACCCTGTCTTCCCTCCGTATCCAGTCCGTCCCAGCCACCTTCTTAAGGTCAAACCCATCTAGCACTGTAGCCTGTGCCCTTGGGATAATTTACAACATGTTTCCATGCGGAAACCAGACACCAGTATCAACTCAAATCAAATCAAAGAATTTATTTCAAATAAACCAGTTACAGGCACTTTTGAATTGTCAGAAGGTCGGTCAGTCAATAAGATGAAGCTAGTCGCCCATTCCAAAGAGTAGGTACCTACCTATGGAGAAGATCGGGCAAGAAACTCCATGGACACTCTTTTAAATTTTCAAGCTATCGTTACAAATATTTGAATACATCATTCACGTTGAAATCAACCCTTTGAGAACGATGCAGAAATATATTGTACGCTGAGAGCCTCCATTATGGAAAACACACAAAAATCAATTCAGAAATTAAAATACGCCGTGGCAGCTAAGAGATGACCAGTCCCCTCTGACGGCGTCCGTTCACGAACATGACGTATGGAAGAGCATCATTCGGTTCAACCATATTGAAGGGAACCTAATGTCCCAACACACACGCCACCACCAGCGAGACATTTGAGTGAGCATGACATACTCTCAACAGTCAGAGCACTATTGTATAATCTATTGTATAACACAACCCTGTTTTCGATTCCCAATTGCCTAAAGCAATATCGTTATTCCGCGTCAAATTAATTCTCAGTAATATTCCCTAGTTTGTAGCCATAATCCCAACTGGTAACTCAATAACTTTGTAATATACGTGTATATTTAATAACAATATATAATTATCTTTCAGTCAATGACACAAAGGCCCTTTTAATTGATCCATGTTTGACAAAATAGTTTCAAATCCACCCTTTGTCTAAAGGAGGCGCTCGTGCCTAAATAACACGCAGTTAAGCTACGCTTACCGCGATCGGTCCATGGATAGGTGGCCCGAGAACATTTTGAGACTCTCCGCATTCGGATAACCCGTCGTACGGCGAGTATCCACCCTAATGTTGTTGACACCACCACAATCAGGACGAAGCGTTTCGCCTAGACTTTAATATCGAGGAACTGGAACAATTTGCCAGCGGCGGTGTTTCCGTCAGACTGCCATTTAATTGTCTTCAAGGCTAGAGTGAATCACCGGTGTGGGCGCGGTCGTTAAGGAAGCGATCAGCCCGATGCCTAACCGCGTCCCAGAGGATCATGGCTGTTCGGCTGATCCGGGGATACCGCACGGTCTCCGCTAAGGCGACGAGCCTCCTTGCCGGATTACCACCATGGGATCTGGAGGCCAAAGTCCTCGCCCACATGTGGGTGTGGCGAGAGGAGGCAAAACGCCGGGGCATAGCTCCTCTGCCGCGATAAATCGCGGTACGGCGGACAGAGCTCCGGCGGGATCTCATGGCGACAATTGCAACCCAGTGCTGGGCACGCCACAATAGCGCCAGTAAGTCCCCTCTTTGAGGAGCGGCTAGAGAAGCACCACGGCGCCCTCACCTTCCGCTTGACGCAGGTCATCACCGGGCACGGTTGTTTCGGGAGGTTCCTGTTCCGTATAAGGCGGGAGGAAACGCCAGGGTGTCACCATTGTGTGGATCGCCCTGAGGACACGGTAGAGCCATGTCCTCGTAGCGGCGATCGGCAACGATGTCTCGCGTCCGACCCTAGTCCAGGCCATGGTCCGGAGCGAGAGTGCATGGCAGGCCGTCACCTCCTTCTACGAAGCAGTGGTGCTGGCAAAGGAGGAGGCAGAGCGCGTGAGGCAACGGGAATCCCAGCGACCTCATGCCACTAGTCGCCGCAGGAGACGCCCTCGTCGGGAGATGACACTAAACTCCCAGCCACCGTAGGCGCGGGCCTGCGGGCGATGAGCAGTGGGCAGCTCGCCGCTCGGTAAGGACCAGGCCCAAGGCGACGGCGCGTCGTGTTTCACGCGCGCCTCAAAGAGATGTCAGCACATCGTGACGGGGTTTACAAAGACCGATGCCCCCTGGGTCAGGGTTCATCATCAACAACCTTTCTATCGTCCCACTATTGGGCACAGGTCTCCTCGCATACAGAGAAGGATTGAGCGTAATCACCACGCTTGCTCAATGCGGGTTGCGGGTTGCTTAAACAAGTGGCCCTGGCCGTCGCCCAGGCAAGAGGAAGAAACACGGAAGGGCGTGTCAGACTTTGTCATTTAATGATTTTCCATCCCAACAAAAAAAAAAGGCTAGAGTGAATAGGTTCTTAATAAACTAGCGCGTTTTACCATCAACGATTGCATCACTGCTTAACATTAGGCGGGATTGCGGTCACTAGTTTATAATTTAAAAAAAAATCCCCATAGGTACACAGACTCTCTTGAAGAGAGAGTAGTCTAACCTAACACAAAACTACATTTTACACGGGCCCCGTGTAGGTTGAGTAGATCCATGTCTCTGCATTTTGTTTCTAGGTATGCTCACGATGCATTCCTTCACCGTTTGGGGATTCAAAATTACAGCAACAATATATAATTCACTATATGAGGTCGACTTGATGTATATATAACACCCAACTGGTTAACTATTAGCCATTTAGTCAACCGCCTAGATTTGAAAATATCCGCTTTACTTCGCTCACTTGGCACTGTTGATCTCAGTTCTAACCTCAACCATACGGTCAAAGAGCCCCGGTTTAATTACTGCACCCAATCCGGTTTGCATGTGATTGGTTACAATTTCAACCTAAACTATAAGTTATTGAATATAATTCAGACCGCCATTTAAACGAACGCCAATTGTACACTGGGAATATTTCCTGTATTGTGGGTGCGTTTATTATCATATAAAAATTTACACACACACAAATAACCAGACTCGGAACAACTACTTGTAGGTCAGACAAATATCTGTAAAGTTCGGGAACCAAACCCGCAACACACAGCGCAGCAGTCAATAGCGGTCTGTCTGTCTGTCTGTCTGTTACGCTTTCCCGCTTAAACCTCTAAACCGATTTTGATAAAATTTGGCACAGACAATCTTTAGACCCTGAGAAAGAACATAGGCTACCTTTTATCCCGGAAAATTTGATATTCCTGAGGGAAATCTAAAAAGCGCGATATAACCGAACTCTACGCGGGCGAAGCCGCGGGCGGAAAGCTAGTATATGATAAAAGGTGATGAGTTTGATAATTCACAATTTATTTTAAAAATTTAAATAAATCATGATCAGTCTATAAAGTTCCCACAGTTGGGACACAGGCCTCCTCTCGGTGAGAGGGAGTGGGCCGTAATCTACCACGCTGGCCCAGTACGACCACTGCGCTAACATTATGCATACTCTATTTCTACCAAAATATCATTAGTGACAGCCATTATCACTCCAAGCTAAATTATTGTAAAGCCGAATGTCTAAACAATATATTATTAAAGGACTTTTCTACTGGAAAGTCTGGGGTGAATGGATACTTAATGAAAATACAGGGTGAAGTTCAGCGGGAGGTACAAGGATGAACCCTGAATACCAAATATGAATAATGTAGAAAAATAATGGGCTTTTGAATAGCTACGCTTATGTACGAACAGGCTATGGTTCGCGTGAAGTGTTCTATGTAAAATGAGAAAATGTTTTTCTATGGATTTGTTTCGGCGTTACTAGTTCGCCTGAATTTAAAATATTAATTTAATAATTAATTACGTTCTTATGATTATACGTGAAGTGAAAGACCAAAGATGGATGGACTGGGTGTATGATGCTAAGGTTAGAAAGGGAGTAATTGCCGATATGACGAACATTAAAGACATCATCATCATTTCAGCATTAATGTTTCTACATCAGTAATCCTATATTTCTTCACGACAGAACAACTGAACGAATATGGAAATTTGACACACAGATGATTTATAATCAGCACTAACTTTCCGTCCGCGGCTTCGCCCGCGTGCAGTTCGGTTATATCGCGCTTTTTAGATTTCCCTCGGGAACATCAAATTTTTCCTGGATAAAAGGTAGCCTATGTTCTTTCTCAGGGTCTAAAGATTGTCTGTGCCAAATTTCATCAAAATCGGTTGAGAGGTTTAAGCGGGAAAGCGTAACAGACAGACAGACAGACAGACAGAGTTACTTTCGCATTTATAATACTAGCTTTCCGCCCGCGGCTTCGCCCGCGTGGAGTTCGGTTATATCGCGCTATTTAGATTTCCCTCGGGAATATCAAATTTTTCCGGGATAAAAGGTAGCCTATGTTCTTTCTCAGGGTCTAAAGATTGTCTGTGCCAAATTTCATCAAAATCGGTTGAGAGGTTTAAGCGGGAAAGCGTAACAGACAGACAGACAGACAGACAGACAGACAGACAGAGTTACTTTCGCATTTATAATATTAGTATGGATAGTATGGATTAGTATGGAGTTATGTATACAGCATACATTACACAGGGGATAGTGTTTATCTTGTTATTCCCATAGGATCGAAATTTATATGGACGCAAACATTAGATCATTCGCTTGATTATTTGTAACAATTGTAACGCATTCACGCTAAAACATCTTAATGTAAATACAATTATTTAGGTGAGATTTGACACTTAGGTACCCCAGTACATCGATTAAGACATAGGACACTTCATCATCACCATCATTTCAGCCGAAAGACGTTCACTGTTGGACTTAGGCCTCCTACAAGGATCACCACGACGACCGGTCTTGTGCCTCCCGCATCCAGCGGATCCCGGAGACCTTCACCAGGTCGTCGGTCCACGGTCGTTCGGGCTATGTTACATTAAAGACATATGGAAGAAAAAAACATGTTGCCCTGACCCCAAATAAATTGGGATAAGAATGGAGAATAACGATGATTATGTGATTATGGGTCGTCAGATGCCCGAAACTCTAATAACAAGTCTTTCTAAGGGTATCATATTATCCAGTAAGTGGATTGTTAGATAGGCAATCGTTAAGGTTACTGGTTTTTAGCTGCATCCAGTCTCGCACACAGATTTTATTCCGTTTTTTTTTAATAATTACAAACTAGTGCTTGACTGCAATCTTGACTGCTGATAGTAAGCAGTGATGCAATCGTTGATGGTAAAGCGTGCAAGTTTATTAAGCCTATTCACTTAAAACGCTTAGTGAGTAGGAAGGAAGACGGCAGTTGAGCGAGGTGATGCAATGTTAAACCCAACAACACGACCAACTATGCTGCGCCAGAGGGAGATTAATCTGGAGATCGACATTATTCATTATTTTTTATTTTGTCATTATTCATTGACTTAGCAGACAGTCTCGGTAGTAGGCCACAACATCGGTTGCCGGCAGAAGTTACCACGCACCAGACAGAGTCTTGTCGCCAAGCGATTCGTCGTGTTCCGGCATGATGTCTGCCGTACGGAGAACGGGTCTGAAGAGTTGTGTTGCGATGTGTGTCGGGTACGATGCGCCAAATGTTGTTGTGTTTGTTCGTGGAGGTCTCCAGATCAATCTCCCTCTGGTGCAGCATTGTTGGTCGTATCGTTGGGTTTAACATTATATCACCGCGCTCAACTGCCATCTTCCTTCCTATGCAGTTAGTTTTTTACTGAATAGGCAATTGTGTAGTAATAATTAATTTTAATACAAATTATTTATAAATTGTAATAGTAATAATTGATGGTATCAAACATTGTAGTGTAACATTGATGCATGTTGGATTAGATGCGCGTGCGACAAAACACAAATCACAGACTGTTAGAAAATGCTGAATGTCAAACCGGAACCAGATGTATGTCATTTTTGAGGATGATATTCTCGTAGTTTTTATTTAACCTGTATTTTATTTTTTATATTTCTGTTTGTGTTTGTTGAAAGTGTACTCTCACCATTTACTTTTTATATCTTTTTATTATTACGTTTTTTTTTTTTATATTTACTGTATTACCGGTTCGGTGCTACTTTTAATTGTCTGTTGCATCGGGTGACGTCTGTACGTCGACGCCGGCTGTCGCTGAAACCCAGCGCTGGGCTCAATTTTTGCATAGAGTCGCAGCATAATGCTGAGCGACAGCCGTTTTGCGTGGATGTGACGCATGTTTCCCTTAATTATTTCTTATTATTTATGTTTTTGTTAACTCTTGTGTCATGTTTACTGCAAATAAACGTTTTTTCTTTTTCTTTCTTTCTTAAAAACTAGCGCACTTTACCAGCAACGATTGCATCACTGTCACCATCAGGCGAGATGCGGTCAAGCACTTGTTTATAATTAAGTAAAAAAAATAAACTAGCAACTGACCCAGAAATAGAAAGAATGACATTTATTCAGCACAGAATTAAAGCCATAAGTTGAATCTAGAATAAACATACCTCAGGTAGCAACAAAAAGAAAGTAAAAACTGTGATGTGAAAAATAGCAGCAAAGTGTGCCTCGCGGCTAGAACAGAAATAACAGACAACTAGTGCCTGACGCTGGTTTTCAACTGAACCTGATTTGAGGTGTGTTGGTTAAGGGCAGGGTTGATGACGAATTCACTATACTATATTTTGACATTATTATAATTTATTTCTCCTTCTTCTCCTTATAAATTCAATTGTCTCGGCCCAGAATTCGGCTATCTGTTTGGCACCATCATCAGAACTCATCAGTTCCTGTAACGTGCAGCTGACACGACACACAGGAAATGATATAAAGTGTCTTCCCGTTTGTGGAACATTTTTCTCTCTATTTTAATAATAAGATACATAATAAATGTTTAAATTTTAGGATACAAAACCATTTAAAAGTATAGATAATTGTAATCCACTGGAAAGAGGCCAAGTTACCGGTGATCTGGGATCCAGAGAGTAATCAGGCATAATTTTTTTTAAAGAGTAGTCTAATTTTCAGAATTATCTGAAACCATTTTCTCCCTTTTTCTCTTTTTCTATCGAACCAATCTGAACGTCTGACCCACCAATCCACAGATATTCGTCCCTGGTACCATGGAATACTATTTTATATAGTGCGAATTTTTCGCACGGGTCAGCTAGTTTTTAATATATTCTCTCAAACAGAGCACCTGTTCTAGAACTTCACCACCCTTGGCTGACTGGCAGAAAATACCTAATCCATACTAATATTATAAATGCGAAAGTAACTCTGTCTGTCTGTCTGTCTGTCTGTCTGTCTGTCTGTCTGTCTGTTACGCTTTCCTGCCTAAACCTCTCAACCGATTTTGATGAAATTTGGTACAGACAATCTTTGGACCCTGAGAAAAAACATAGGCTATCTGTTATCCCGGAAAAATTTGATATTCCCGAGGGAAATCTAAAAAGCGCGATATAACCGAACACCACGCGGGCGAAGACGCGGGCGGAAAGCACACAATCTTTAGACCCTGAGGAAGGACATAGGCTACCTTTTATCCCGGAAAAATTTGATGTTCCCGAGGGAAATCTAAAAAGCGCGATATAACCGAAATTTACGCGGGCGAAGCCGCGGGCGGAAAGCTAGTGAATAATATTTATAACAGTAATATTTCTTCACCTCAGAACTACTGACCAAATATGGTATATATTTACGTATATACCATCCATACTAATATTATAAATGCGAAAGTAACTCTGTCTGTCTGTCTGTCGGTCTGTCTGTCTGTCTGTCTGTTACGCTTTCCCGCTTAAGCCTCTCAACCGATTTTGATGAAATTTGGCATAGACAATCTTTAGACCCTGAGAAAGAACATAGGCTACCTTTTATCCCGAAAAAATTTGATGTTCCCGAGGGAAATCTAAAAAGCGCGATATAACCGAACTCCACGCGGGCGAAGCCGCAGGCAGAAAGCTAGTACATTATATAGGGGATATTGGTCCCAATTTCCTTGTTTATAAACTACATTAAAGTTCAATGCATCTTTTTATTTCTATTTCATTAAAAAAGGACAGAAGATTAAATGACTTCTTCTTCTTTTTCAAGGTGAGATCAACCTCAACTCTTGAGCAATGGCCTCTGTGGAATAGATACCACAAATTTGCTAATAACGCGTGTAACAAATTATAGTTAGAAATTCTTTGAAAATTTTATTTCACAATAATGGCGGATATCGCCAATGACAGTTGATAAAGACGGCCGCGTGAACCGTCTATGAGGGAGCTTTGAGGCAAAGTCATGATGTGGCCGCTATGCTGCGATATTTCAATGTTCTTTATGGATCATTTACTGAATGCACTTTTTACTACATAAATCACGCGCTTTTATTTAGTAAACAACACTAAAAATAATTTTAAAAGTCCTATAAAAAATGCGCGTGACACTCATCTTAGCTTTCCCGTCAAACCTGAGATTAAATGTCAGTTTAGACCTGTCAAATTAGTGCGCTCCTGACGTCAACTGAAGTATTTTTAGTCGCCATGTTTATAATCGCGTCGAAACTGTCTATGGAGTATCTTAATTTGACAGGATTAAACTAAAATGTTATCTTCTATCCCTTTCTTAACGAAATGGAAAGAAAAATATGCACTTAACTTAAAATTATTTTAGTTTGTGAACAAGAGAATCGATGCCATTGTTTATTTTGTTATTACCACAGGATCTAAACTTATATACAGTATGTTAAATAACAGAGGGCGTTCCCTTAAACTCGTTAATATATATCATTAATAGATTAAAATAAAATTATCAGCATAGAAAAATAAGCATAAAAAAATCCGAATAAAAAAAAATTCTAATTGGAAATAAATTTGAAACCTCCTGTTTTAAATCAAAATAGTAGTCGCCATGTATAAATAAATTGCGACGTTGCCATCTTTCGCGTTCGCGTGTACAGTGTGTTTCTTTTACATGTCAATTTAAAATTTTTATTGAATATTTTCATATTGGAAAAAATTTTAAAACATTTTGTTTTCGAATGGAAATATTTTTTTTAGCATGTATGACGTATGTATGCTATACTATTTCGGGTTAACGGGAACGCCCTCTGTTAGTTAACATACTGTATAGACACAAACATTCGATTTTACGCTTGATTATAAATTATTTGTAACGCTTTCACCCTAAAACGGCTTAATGTAAATACAATTATTTAGATGAGATTTGACACTTGGGTAGCCCATGACATCGATTTATCAAGACTTATACAAGAAAAGCAGTAGATCTGTTAAAATACGCGTTAAATTATTCCCTGCAATTTACTGAGCGAATGACTAATCACCATCGGCCACAAAATGGCTTATTCCTATAGAACCAACATATAGAGCCTCAAGCTAATATCGTATATCATTTTCAGTACCCTATCTCCAGCATAAGCATAAAGCCTTCCAAAAGCTTGATAACGTATCACAGCAACCTCTATAGCGTCTAATGTTTCAAGAATCCGCCTTCTGGATAAATAGCCTTGACGACCTTGTTTTCACTCCTACACAAACCCTGTTCTCCTTCTTATCTTACTTCTCATTTTCAATTATTTATGCTCTGCGCATAATAAGCATCTTCGTTTTTACAAAAATTGTCTTCTACGACGTCCTTCTCACCGCACTGGTTTTCTTAAGTCTTCATTTCTTGTCCAGGCGGTTTTCCTTTGGTGATCTTCCTCAGAATATTAGGACGTTGACCAGTCGGTACACATTCAAAGTTAAAGCTCGGGAATACTTACGCAAGAAATTGGCAGATTCATCCCACTGTAATTTATTCTTTTTCACTATCTATATTTTTTTTATCTCTCCCTACTTTTTATATTTTGTATGTATTTATTATATTTTTTTTTCTTTTTACTTTAATTTATTTGCACCTACCATGTTTTGTCTCTGCATCACCTTAAGGTAGACTGGTAGAAAATGCCTAAAGCATTAAGTCCGCCATTGTGCAATGTTTGCGCAAAAAGTTTTAATAAATAAGTAAACAAATAAATCTTTCAACGCATTGTATAACTCAACTGTCAATAATCCATACTAATATTATAAATGCGAAAGTATCTTTGTCTGTCTGTCTGCCCGGCTTTCACTTCAAAACTACTGGAGCGATTGTGATGAAATTTGGTACACAGATAGTCTAGAGCCTGAGAAAGGACATAGGCTATATAACATCCCGCTATGACCAATAGGAGCAGAGCAGTAACAAAAAATTTTGCGAAAACGGGAGCAAACGCCGAAGTACATATTGCTCTCATTATTTTAACAGGCGCTTATTTTATATCAACTGACCTTTTTTATTTTGTTTTCGGAATGGACATTCCCACGGAAACGGGAACCACATCGCGCTGTAAACTGAAGTCCATGCGGATGGAGTCGCAAGCAACAGCTAGTAAAAAATATTGTCTAGTTCTCTACCATCTAAGAGAGAGTGAGGCAGGTATAATAAAAGCAGGATGTGATATGATGTACTATGAGAATCAGCTGTTATTTCCAGTAAAAGTTTGAAGCGTACTGTTACGGCTACGCTATTACCCACTCGTAAATTCTGTGAGTTTTATATGAGTTTGATGCACCCAGTAAACAATAGGTTTTATTACTCTAAGAGATTAGTTTGAAGATTTATCTTCATCATTTTACATTACGGATTTTCATAGGTTGATTATTGAGAGGAACCGCCGCTGTGGTAAGGAAGGTTTCAAAGAAAAACAGCAGTTTTGTATCTATCTAAAAGGTAAATATATTTTCCTTGATACTTTCCTCGGAACCTGTTTTAAATGCAGCGATACCCAAAGGAGGGTGACGTTTTTAGAGTTAGATAAGAAATAATATTTATGTTTCCGGGTTTATGTTCTTTAACTTGTATAAATAAAACAAAGAACCAGACAGAAATCTGAAAGTTCAGGATTACCTTGAAACAAAGCATTTTCTTTTAGTTTTAAGTACCACTTAAAACCGTTTTGCTTAAAAAACTTTTCGCATAATTATTTCAGATGAACAAAACCGGTTTTCAATATATTTTTTTAGGCACTTACCTAATGTAAGTGAATATTATGGTATATAAGGCTCTGCTGTAGTCCATACAAAGAGATAATAAATGTAATAACATTAACGAATTACTGTCGGTCCTAAAATAACAATACCAACCTTTGACCTGTTTTACCATCCGTAGTTGTGTTCGTGGGTTTAAAATATTCGGATAGTAACTGGGGAGAAGGCAACATTATGATTGTTTGAACTTTGGGTTATGTAAATTTTTTGGTAATTATTCGCTATGGAAAAGGAAATTCAGCCATCATGAAGTCTGAGTCTAAAAATATGACACTTTCATAGGCTACCAAGAAATACAGCCATCGAAGCATCATGCAAAAATGCAAGGAAGTGTCATCATTTCTCTATATGCAAATATTCAAAGTTCTATTGACATCCCAGACACTTAGCAGACGAACCAAACATCCTATGTAAACAAATACCGATGCCCGAGTACCAAACGCGAAAGCGGTTAGACAAAAACGAGAAACACATACATACCTTGATCTCGCAACTGTTTCACGTAAGCCACTCACGAGAAACACACAAACACGGTGTAACACGTTGTTTCACGTCACTAACACGCGGGCGGGACTCAACGGACGTGCGTCCGGGGCGGCGGCGTGACGAGAACTGTAAGGCGGGCGGCAGTGTTGCCAGATGTAGACGGGAATTATATTATTGTCAACCTAAGTAGGCTTGCTAGGGGGTGGGTAAAAGTAGGCACGGTTCTGTAATACTGCAGTGGAAAAGGAAGCTTTGGGGGTATTTCTTTTTTGTGCATTATGTTTTCAGGCCTAATCTAAGCCTACCTTTGTGGCATTGACACCAAGATACTAAGTAGCATAACTTCAAAAAAATTGATATTATATTTAGTCCAAGATATCAAGACTACTAGGGTAAAATCAAAATCAAAACTCATTTAATCAAATTAGGCTGAGAATCAGCACTTTTTGAACGTCAATATTACAAAAGACAGTCCCCCAAAACGCCCACCCATCGGCACTTCCTAGTGCTTTCCCTGGGAAGAAGAAGTGGCGGAAGACACTCCCTAGCAGCACAGCTGTCTGTTCATTTAAAACAAAACAGATACATATTATATAATGGCAAAGAAAAAATCATGGGAATGAATAATGGACTATCTAAAAATCGCACCAGCAGCAGGTAGCATTGTTTTATTTCTGCTACGGGAAGGTGGGAGGTTACGTTTATATTGAGGCCTAACGTATTCAGTTATTTTTATATTGAGATAACATACAAAAAAAAAAATCTTACGATCACTATATTTGTATGCAGATGCCATTAATAGAATTGTTACTGAAGCAGTAAATCATACTTCATACTAATATTATAAATGGGAAAGTGAGTTTGTTTGTTTGTTTGTTTGTTTGTTCCGCTTTCACGCCGTAACTACAGAACCGATTGCTTTGAAATTTTGTAGACGTAAAGTTAGAAGTCAGGATTAAATAATAGGGTACTTTTTGTCCCGAAAAAAAATTGATATTCCCGAAGGAAATCTAAAAACGAAACATACTAATAATATAAATGGTACCTAAAGTGTCATACTAATATTATAAACGGGAAAGTGAGTTTGTTTGTTTGTTTGTTCCGCTTTCACGCCGTAACTACTGAACCGATTGCTTTGAAATTTTGTAGACGTAAAATTAGAAGTCCGGATTAAATAATAGGGTACTTTTTATCCCGGAAAAATTTTATATTCCCAAAGGAAATATAAAAAGCGCGATATAACCGAACTCCACGCTGGCGACGCCGCGGGCGGAAAGCTAGTTCCAATATAAAGTAATCTAACACCTTTTACCAGGACTTGTGATTTAGGCTTTTAGACAAAATACAAAAGCAACATGCTATAGATATTTCCACCTATCAAAAACAAACTTGCATTTGAGTAATAAAATCTCCCCTACATCGTAAGCTTTCGTCCTTTACTAGCAACACCGAGGGCGGGCGGCGTCGTGACGAAGAGCGGTATTCTCCGTGTATTAGTATTCGATTGGGAAAGTAGAGGTTTCTGTCTGATCGTTTCATAAGTATTATGTGCGGTAATTCAATAATGGACTGGATTAAATCATTTTCATGTATGGGTAGAGGAACATGGAAATTGATTCTCGATTAAATGGAATTTGATTCACTGAAATAGGGATGAGAATTTTCGCTCAAGGTTTTCTTATGCTTTGTTTGGAGTAGACGTGGTTTTAAATGTACATATCTAGTTATATTTTAAACTAGCTTTCCGCCCGCGGCTTCGCCCGCGTGGAGTTCGGTTATATCGCGCTTTTTAGATTTCCCTCGGGAACATCAATTTTTTCCGGGATAAAAGGTAGCCTATGTTCTTTCTCGGGGTCTAAAGATTGTCTGTGCCAAATTTCATCAAAATCGATGGAGAGGTTTAAGCGGGAAAGCGTAACAGACAGACAGACAGACAGACAGACAGACAGACAGACCGACAGACAGACAGACAGACAGACAGAGTTACTTTCGCATTTATAATATTAGTATGGATAGTACGGATGTATGTTTGGTATTTATTTATTAGACTTTGTCACATAATCGTTTTTTTCTGAGATGTCAAGACATTGACAGAAAACATTGTGATTATAATATATGATTACGTACTATACGATACGGTATGTCCTAGACTCGAAAATACGAAGGCATGCGATATTCACCAACTCGCACTGGGCCCAAATGGTGGATAATTTTTTTTTTATAAAAAAATTGTACGGAACCATTCTCGTACATGAGTCCGACTAAAACTAGGCCGGTTTTTTGAGGTTACCGATGTATTGGCAACCGCATTTTTTGAGCTTACCGATGTATTGGCAACAGTATTTTTTGATGTTACCAATGTATTGGCAACAGAATTTTTTGAGGTTACCGATGTATTGGCAACAGTATTTTTTGATGTTACCAATGTATTGGCAACAGCATTTTTTGAGGTTACCGATGTATTGGCAACCGCATTTTTTGAGGTCACCGGTGTATTGGCAACAGCATTTTTTGAGGTTTCCGATGTATTTGGCAACAGCATTTTTCTCTTATAAACGGAAGGGTAGAGATACATTTACAAACGATGATGATAAATGTTAAGTTTTGAAAAGTATTTTTTAAACCAATGTACAGATGACAGCCCATGGAGCTACTACAATCATTCAGATTTTTTGTATTACTTTTTCAAATTTATCTACAAAGCATTACCTAAAGCTCACGGTTGATTGGGTATTTTTAACAACTTCGGGTGAGTTGACCTGCTGTCGTCCAACAGGATATTTGTTCAAAAAGTACTGTTACACATCCAAATTAAAGTAAGTATAATTAAAGTAAGTATTCTCGGTGGTAGGCAACAACATCAGCCGCTGGCATAAGTTACCACCCACCAGACAAAGTCTTGCCGCCAAGCGATTCGTCGTGTTCCGGCATGATGTCTGGTGAAGCCGTACGGAGAACGGGTCTGAGCAGTTGTGTTGCGATGTGTGCCGGGTACGATGTGCCTAATGTTGTTGTGTCGGGAGTTTGGTCGTGAAGGCTCTCCAGATCATCCTCTGGCGCAGCATCGTTGGTCGTGTTGTTGGGTTAAACATTGCATCACCTCGCTCAACTGCCGTCTTCCTTCCTATTCACTCAGTTTTTTTGAGTGAATAGGCTTAATAAACTAGTGTGCTTTACCATCAACGATTGCATCACTGCTTACCATCAGGCGGGATTGCAGTCAAGCACTAGTTTATAACTATTAAAAAAAAAAAAAAAAAAGTTTTTAAAACTGGATGAGTTTGGTATTTCCAAACTAGTGTAACAAGAGAGACCAAAACAAACTTAAAGGACAGCAGTCTCTTGCAACTATTGAAACTACAAAAAAAAAATCAATAAGAAATCTCAAATAACGGGGCGGCAAAGTGAAAATAACTCTTTCCGCCATACCTGAATGAACTACGGATATGTTGACTCAATTCTACCGCCCCCCAAACTGCCGTGATGATATCACGCTAACACGCCACCCCGTAATAAATATTGATGAACTGCCACAGCTACAGCGCATGTTGTTACCAATGCCACTTTTACGGTGTGAATAATTATGCCGCGGAACTTGCTCTGATATTAGTCGAGTAAAGATTTTTAACGCTTATCTACAGACGAGAGCACATCAAGCTACTACAATCTGTCAAATGTCTTTATTACATTTTCAACTTTACTGTTAAAGCATTAAGGCAAGGTTGATTGGGAATATTTGACAGTTTCAGGTAGCTTTAACTGCTGCCGTCTGTAAGTTTATTACCACGCGGTGTTTAATAAAAGTGAGAGGAATTACTGTGAAATGGCTACAGTCTTAGCCAAAAAGTTTGTGAAGCAGCATAGTCTTTTATACCACGTACAACGAAGGACGGCAACAATTTGCCTGTGGCCGTCTTTCCGTCTGACTACAATTTAAGTGTCTTCAAGGTTAGAGTGAATAGGTTCTTAATAAACTAGCGCGCTTGACTATCAACAATTGAATCACTGGTTACCATAAGGCGGAATCCCGGTCAAACGCTAGTCTATAACGTCAAAAAAAATTGCTCTTGTCATTGGGAGTTCAGCGGAACTGCCAGTTGCGGCAGTTACGTTGACGAGGGTTCCAACCCAAACAAGTCCTTTACGTTGTGTTCATAATTTCGTCACCTCTGTTCTGAAACGGTGAAGGAATACGGCATTGTGAGGAGACTGGCATGTCCTAGAACAAAATATTCGAAGACATGTGAAATCTATCAACCACTTTGCACTGGTCTGGTCGGCCAGATCAGACTGGACTGTGTGTGTGTGTGTGCACTGATCTGGTCGTACCTCGGAACGCACGTTAAGCCGTTGGTCCCGGTTGTTATACGAACATCTAGTGGCAGTCGTTATGGGTTGTTTGAGCCCTCAAAAGTTCAACAATAGGTCTAACTACAATGCTTCGATATCGCCATCGGGTTGAGGAGGTCAGACGGCAGTCGCTTCACGGAAAATATGTAAGTTTAGCCAAAATCAGCAATTAGATTGGTAAAGCGGACCCCAGACTCAAAAGCTGAAAAAGCTTCGGATGCGACTGGGATTAACGTTGACATGATGATCATGTGACATCTTCCAACCCGCACTAGGCCGTAGACGTTGTGGTTTAAGGTCCAGTCACCCTCGTACAGAGAAGGTCTCTATACTAGTAGTGAGACCGTTATAGGCTAATAAATGCATGGCTCATACCATGGTGTAAAGATTATCCGTACGACGAAATTCGCAGTTCTTTGGCCTGATCAGAATGCAAGTTTATTTCTTTGTTGTTTTTTTCTGGTATACCATAAAGTCTATATAAAATAAATTATGTATTTTATGGTCCGTTGGAAAAGTACATAATGAAAATGTAAACAATCCCTGTCCAGATTAAATACTTGACACGAATTAAAAAACCGATCATTCAATCCAAAGGCACATTAAATGACTTTCACAATCACCCATTAAAAATAATTACTAAAACATTAATGTATAGTTCGGTTTTAACTTTATTTCTCACAACGTTCACAAACAATAGGGATGTACCCTGATAAAAAAAAAATTGATTCTATTTAATCCGTCATTCAGATTATAGAAAAACACGAGTTTTCAACGCACTGTGTCGTCTTCATTTTTTGTTTATATGAAAAAAGAAAAAAATCGTGTCTAGTATTTTTTGGAAATCTGACTGACGGACTAATTAGTTTTTTTTAGTCAAATACCCTATTATGCACAATTGTTGGTGAACCTATGGTTAAATATAATTATCAAAATGTATTTCATAAATCACCTACGAAAATTGTGGTTGTAAAATTATTTTACAAATAATTGTTAAAGAATAATTGTTTCATTTAAAATTAGAATAACAGGTGCCAATGACATTGGCTTACGTAGGTACATTTGCGCGTCTATTTGTTTACATTTCCATTACATACTTTCGAAACTGACTATATTAGTTCGAGCAGCCTTGACCATTTCTGAGAAGCTTACAGAAATAAGGATAACTACGATTATCAACCCCTCTTGCTAACAGCCTGACCAAAATAATCCGCTGCCGCATCCCTATCAATTCCATTAGTTAGGTAAATATATCAAATCAAATCTATTATCTCAGTTCATGTCATTGGTCGAGAGATTTTCGTTGATTTACCCAAATAAACCAAATCAAAAATTAAGATGTTATGACATCTCAGTTCGAGCACATTTCATTAGCCGCCAAGCGATTCGTCGTGTTGATGTCTGGTGAAGCCGTACGGAGGACGGGTCTGAGCAGTTGTGTTGCGATTTGTGCCGGGTACGATGCGCTAAATGTATTTGTGTCAGTAGTTTGGTCGCAGAGGGTCTCCAGATCAATCTCCGTCTAGCGCAGCATCGTTTGTCGTTTTGTTGGGTTTAACATTGCATCACCTTTTTTTTTTTTTCGGTGTGGAAATCCTCATAGGATGTCCGCCGCCCTAGGATGGGCGACGGGGTCTGTTAGACTTTTACTGACTAAAACCACCCCGGTGTCTCTTCTATCACGAGTGCGCGTGGGGCCGCGGGAGTCTAAATTCTTCCGCAGCCCCACACTCTCGTGCTGGCCCGGTCTGTCCGGGCCTCGTATCCTGTTATTCTCTAACATTGCATCACCTCGCTCAACTGCCGTCTTCCTTCCTAAGCACGAAGTTTTTTAAGTGAATAGGCTTAATAAATTAGCGCGCTTTACCATCGACGATTGCATCACTGCTTACCATTAAGCGGGATTGCGCTCAAGCACTAGTTTATTTTTATTAAAACAAAAGAAAAGGCTATCTTCATCTAACTTTTTACTATGAGATTTTAACAGAATCTATCGGCAAGCTCTGTTGTGAGGTGTTGACATTCTGTTGTGGAGGTAGAGGTAAGAAGCAGCGTGTAAAATTCAATCATCCTCCAAATAAAACGGAGGATCCTCCAAACAGACTGGTTGTCTGGCGGGCCACTTGCCCGCCGGTTGATGTCGCGAACTTGTATGCGTGCTAGTAGCACAGAAAACTTTGATTGCGAGATGCAGGATTCGCGTGAAGTCAGTATGACGCATTGTTCGTATATTGCGTTGTTGACAACGTTACACTGTTTAAGGGAGCTTAGCTCAGATTTGTGCCACCATGGCTTAATGGCAAACGTCCCAGAGGTACGCTTGAACACCAGTAATACACAATTCCCCGCTGTTTTCATGATTACAATGCAAAATCTTGCAACTGTAGCTATTTAGTTGAATACACAATCCGGACAACATAAGCCCCCCAAGGGAGTTTTCCAAAGTTAACTGACGGAAATGGGGCTGTCAAATTAATCTTAATTTGACAGGATTAAACTAAAATGTTATCTTCTATCCTTTTCTCAATCAATAAATTTTTGGTCACCATGTTTACAATCGCGTCTAAACCGTCTATGGAGTATCTACTCCATAGACGTTTTTTTTTTTTTGGTTTCATTCTTTCCGTTCATTTGAACGTAAAAGGCAAAGGCATAGTACGCCATACAGCCTAGTCTTCAGTATGTTTTTTCTTGAGTTGTATATCCTAACTTATCCTAATTTATCCTAACTTATGCTAGCTTAACTTAAACTAAACTATCTCCTTTCGTTTCCCGCGTGAGGCCGAGAAGGAGGAAGTTTGGTTGAGGTCAAGATGTGGCCACTATGCTACAATATTTCACTGTTCTTTATAAATTACTAGCTTTCCGCCCGCGGCTTCGCCCGCGTGGAGTTCGGTTATATCGCGCTTTTAGTTCCCTCGGGAACATCAATTTTTTCCGGGATAAAAGGTAGCCTATGTTCTTTCTCAGGGTCTAAAGATTGTCTGTGCCAAATTTCATCAAAATCGGTTGAGAGGTTTAAGCAGGAAAGCGTAACAGACAGACAGACAGACAGACAGACAGACAGAGTTACTTTCGCATTTATAATATTAGTATGGATTCACTGAATGCACTTTTTACTACATAAATCACGCGCTTTTATTTAGTAAATAACACTATAAATAATTTTAAAAGTCTAATGAAAAATGAGCGTGACACTCATCTTGACATTCCCGCCAAAACCTTCACTCCATAGATGGTTTAGACGCGATTGTAAACATGGTGACCAAAAACACGTCACTCTACGCCAGAAGCGGACTAATTTGACAGGTCTAAAGTAACATTTTATCTTCTGTCCTTTTTTAATGAAATCGAAAGAAAAAGAAGCACTGAACTTTAATTTAGTTTGTGAACAACGGATTCGGGGCCATTAAGTCCAGTGAACAAGTAGTCAAAACTAAGCGGTTCAAAAATACATACTTAAATATTGCCATTAAAGGTATTTTATTCTTGTGATTATACTATAGTAAACTAGCAGCCGCCAGCGACTTCGTTCGCGTGGAATTAATTATGCTCCGCTCCTATTGATCGCAGCGTGATGTTTTCTAGCCTAAAGCCTTCCTAGATTAATGGGCTATCCAACGCAAAAAGAATTTTTCAAATCGGACCAGTGGTTTCCGAGATTAGCTCTACTCTTCAGCTTTATATATTAGTATAGATTTTGCAAGATTTTATAAAATTTATAATTTGTTTTTCAACCTTTAGAAAAGTATGAATTAAATATTTAAAATGGAGTAGTCATTTCTCATAATTAATGATTTTTGGAAATAAAACTAAAAAAAAAATTAAAAAAAAAAAAAAAATATCGAAGTTTAGCCAAAATCAGCAGTTAGACTCGTAAACCGGACCCCAGACTCCAAAGCTGAAAAAAGCTACGGATGCGACTGGGATTAACGCTGAGATGATGACGATGAATTTAGCAATGAATGTGTATTTTAGAAATTTATGTAGGATACGAGTACAAAAAAACATCTTTGGAGAAAAATATTGTGAGGAGATAATACTTTAAATTAAATATAAATCTGAATTCTCGTGGTCATTGGTCATGCTTTCCCTTTATAAGACCATGAAACTCATCCGACATACGGTTTGTTAAATGATTAAATTGAAACCCATTCTATATTTACGCAATACTCCATGCTTACCCTGAACAAACAAAAACATTGCGCAATTCGTGATATTGCTTAATATTAGAGAATTAAGACCCGCCTTACAGAAGCATATAAGCTACGTACACACAGACTGTACGGAGGCGGGGGCTAGTCGACGGGTCGGCACACGTCCCGCGGGGACCGTAACGCATACGTCTAGATAGCTACCTAAGGTTGAGGGCAGACAGACAAAAGTTTTTAGGGTTCCGCACACAAAGGGTGAAAACGGGGCCCTATTACTAAAACTCCACTGTCTGTCTGTACGTCACCAGATATCTCATGAACCGTGATTGCTAGACAGTTTCAATTTTTACAGAAGATCTTTGTCTGTTGCCACTTTAACAAAAAGTAAGTTTTTTCTTCCAAAAATAATTAGCATTTTAAATGCAACTATTATTTAAAAAAAAAATGCCCCGCACTAGGAATTTCTCCTGTATCGTGGGTGCGTTAACAAACATATAAACTCACATACACAAACAACCAGACCCGGAATAACTACTTGTAGGTCATACAAATATTTGATCCATGCGGGAATCGAACCCGCGACACGCAGCGCAGGAATTAAACATTTAACCACTACGCAAACCATGACATCGTACACTACCCGTACGCTTAACTGTGATTTGATTTGTTTTCGGTACAACATGCTGATATGTATTTACTTAACAATGGGGTGCGTTTTCGGACGTTTAAATGATTTTTTTATGTTTCAAATAACAAAATATATCATTACAGGCTAGACCCGATGCGATATTATAGTATTTTTTTACTTTAAACAACTCCACTTTTTTACCATATCAAATTCTATAGATACATATATTCAACCAAAGCGCAACAGAATATGTCCAACATAACTTTTTATATATGTTTTTCCTACAGTTTTTACTTCTCAGCTTATGTTCTGCATGCACCAGAAACGGCCGTCTTTACCTGAAAACAAAGAAAGGAAACAAATTAGTTTTTCCCCGTCTACGGCAAAGCAAAAGGAGGGTTATGATTTTGACAGGCTATATATGTATGTATGTATGTATGTATGTATGTATGTATGTATGTATGTATGTATGTTCATCTGTTCCCTCGTAACTTCTAAACTACTTATCAGAATTCGACAATTGACATATCATTAGAAGCGTCTTAATTGTCCGCTGGTTATAGGCTATATGGATTTTCACAAAATTTAATGTGGCGCCCTCTAGCGGACAAAACATACAGAGTAAAAAAATAAAGTTAAGATAATTATGGCGTGTTTGGTATCATTTGAAAGCTCTTTACTTGTACATTTTGAATATATATATATTGCTAGCATTTGCTTGTGACTTTACCTGTATTCATGGGCTGGTTGGATATAATTCACATCTTTTCGTTCATAGTTTCTTTACTACTTATACCACTGCAGTACCATTAGAAAGGCCTTGATATTCTCTTAGTTATGAGCTATATAGCTTGTCACCAAATTTAGTATTGCGCCCTCTAGCGGACAAAAAGTTCTTTGTTATTATAAAATTAAAATAAATATACCGTATTTGGACGTGAAAGAGCTTCACAAGTACTTGTTGCTTGTACATAATTACAAGAATGCTTTATTGATGTTAAATATGAGCGATAAGGGTAAAACGCGGATCACGGGAACTGTGAATCGCTTTACGCAATGTAGAGCAGTGTGAACATTAATAAAATAAGTAATGTACTAATGAAAACTATATAAGCTGGGAGTAACTCCACGCGGTGAAGGCGGAAACAGTTTGATAACTGGCTAAAACCCCCATAAAAATGTCCTCTGCACTATATGCCTTCGGGCTTATGTTGTTATATGTGCTTGTAGATGTAATATGTCAAGTACCTAGTTTTTAGTTTATCAATATAACTTTTGTTAATGTTATGCGCCACAAATACACTTTAACACCAAAATAGTACAAATAATAAAAAGTAAAAAAACAAAGGCGTAGTCACACGTTACATATACCTACCGTAGCACCTTGACAACGTGTGACTACGCCTTTCCAAACATGAAAATTTATCTCTACATAGTGAATATTGCATACTTCAGAATAGTATTGTATGACATTATTGTCAATTTACAACGAAGGCATCTTGGTAGAGTCTACTGTGTCCATTTACTTGCAACAACATTAGCAATTTTGTTCGGTTCAGTATTCTGAAAATCTTGTTTTATACTTTTTCAGCGTCGTTTTTTGTCGTAGTTGGGTTTTGGTTTTTTTACTTTTTATTATGTATTGAAAGTTCATCAAAATAACTAACAAGTACATGTACTAAAAATAACTATAAAATAGCAATGGAGATGCTATGCTAGGTGTTTCTCTACGTGATCGAATCAGAAATGAGGAGATTCGTAGAAGAACGAAAGTCGCCGACATAACCCTGCGGATTAGCTCTTTGAAGTGGCAGTGGGCGAGGCACATAGCACGTAGAGCCGATGGCCGATCGGACAAAAACGCTCTTGAAAGGCGACCACGTACCGGCAAGTGCAGCGTCAGACATACAACGACTAGGTGGTCGGATGACCTGACCAAATCGCAAGGAAGCATTGGATGCAGGCCGTGTCCAACAGGTCTTTTTAGAAATCTTTGGGGAAGGCCTATGTTCAGCAGTAGACTTCCTGTGCCTGACACGATGATGATGATATATTAAAAATCATTCTTGACATTTGGGTTAACACTCTCATTGCGTAACAAATTATCTCAATAATTTTGAACAACATTGCTAATCTGCTTCACAAGTTCGAAAACTTTGTTTGCTTAACAAGGTAAATAATGCAATGAATGCTGATGAACTGTCAAAATAAAATCTACTATTTTTTTTTTTAATTATAAACCAGTGCTTAACTGCAATCCCGCCGACACAACAGTATTTCGTGTATCGTACCCGGCACACATTGCAACACAACTGCGCAGACCCGTCCTTCTTACGGCTTCACCAGACGTCATGCCGGAACACGACGAATCGCTTGGCGGCAAGACTTTGTCTGGTGGGTGGTAACTTCTGCCGGCAGCATGTTATGGCCTACCACCGACACAATTATCTGGCTGAGCCATTGCTTGTGTAACTACGCCTTCACAAATAGGTAGTGTAAGGACCATATTATTCCATCGCCTGTCTCCCACCAGGCTGTAATCTTATAATAGCTAAACAGTTTCGATTTTCACAGATGAATCATTTTTGTTACCGCTACAACAACAAATAGTAAGAACTGTTTTTTTTTATAGATTGTACGGAACCCTTCGAGCGCGAGTCTAGTTCGCACTTGGGCGGTTTTAATGTCAGACCACAGGCGTATAAAATCGAATGCCATTTTAATATATATTACTGAGATGAAATTACATCGTAATGTTAAAAGATGAAGTAGTTACCTGTTTTTACTGTGGAATGTAATTAAAAAGCAGTTAGATAGATCTTCATAAAACTTGATTCGTACTTCACATGAAATTGCAATTCCTTTGATGTTGCATCAGCGGCAATAATCTCATTGTTTTGATCACATGCTCGCTCTGCTAAACAATGTCATTAAGGAATAAGCGTAATTTATGCGTCCGAGCGAAATGTCACCTTCCAATTTTACCTTTTTTTTTGTCGACAACTCGCGAACGTCTCGAGGTTATTATCTGTTTTTATTTGACTGTACTACCTACAGTCAAATAAAAACAGATAATAACCAATAACTAGTTATAGCCCGATGCTACAAGTTGTGCAATAAAGATGTTTGTGCAATAAAGTTCAAAAGTGGTAATGCACTTTTGACCTTTACCTGTGAAAAGCAAACACATATTGTTATTGTAAAGATTTTCATTTTTTCTGGACCTAAAAAAGGCTTTTCTACTCAGAGTTTGTCAGTCAGAAAATGCCGGCTCAACATATTTTTTTTTTTTAATATGACGTGTAAAAGTGATCAGTGATCCTACTTGCATAGTAAACGATTTCATTTCATTGTCTGAGCTCCGGTAGCCCAGTGGCATCGACCGCGACTTACGAGTTGTAGGTTGTAGGTTTAAAGCGCGTCAGGCGCTTTACTATGTGTAAATAATTTCATCACCACTGCTCTTAAAACGGTGCTGGAGAACATCGTGAGGAAACTGGCAAGTCCTAGAGTTAAAACTTCGAAGACATGTGACATCTACCGTACTTGGCCAGCGTGGTGAATTATGGCCCGCTCTCTCTCACCGAGAGGAGGCCTGAGTCACAATAGTGACAGCATTATAGGCTGATTATGTATGTATATTATGTAGGTAGACATATACGTTACAGGTAGAAACCTCTAACTTTTCTTCTTCTTCAGCCTGTAGAGATGTACTTCTAGACAAAGGCCTCCGCCAAGGCTTCCCACAATGACCGATCTCATGCTGCCACATCCACCGGCTTCCCGCGTCCTTCACCAGGTCATCGGCCCACGCACCAAAGCATCCAAATAATCATTTTCCCAGCTTTTTTCCAAGGTAGTCAGCTTCCCGAACATAGTTGAGATAAACATGGTGACGAATGCCTATCTTATAAGACCCAATGTTAGCGACAAAGTCTCAGTTCCATAAGTCTTCACTGGCAGCACACACCTATGGAGCTGAGACGTGGTCGCTAACAATGAGCCTTATAATAAAGCTCAAAGTCACACAAATGACAATTAAGAGAGCTATGCTTGGGGTTACACTGCGTGATCAAATCAGAAAGAGGCGATCCGCAGAAGAACGAGAGTAACCGACATAGCCAAAAGAATTGCAACACTGAAGTGCTGGTGGGCCGGGCACATTGCCCGTAGAATCGATACCCGAGGGGGCCGACGGGTTCTCGAGGGACGATCACGCACTGAAAGACGCAGCGTGGGTAGGCCCCCGACAAGGTGGATCGACGAGGTAGCAGAAAACTGCTGGATGCGGGAGATCCACGACCCGTCGTCGTGGAGATCCTTGGGGAGGCCTTTCTTTCGGCTGAAATGATGATGATGATGAATGCCTATTTGACAACCCATTCCAATTATCAAGCAATACGATACCATTCAAAAGCACCTTTTAAAATCATCAAAATTTTCTCTCGACACGAATAACACAAACATAAGTTTATCTGGTAATGTTATTAACAACTTTACAGCGGTCCGAAGTTGGAAACACGAGATCTTGTCGCAGCGTGTTACGGAACTTGAAACCTTCAGAAACAAGTGAGGTCCGGGACTCGACTGCGGAACCTCTGAAAAGATACGACCGCTACTGTAATTAATGTTTTATTTCAAGGTCTGAATTTAGTTCAAGATAGGTTTATAATTTTATTACTTTGCAAAAGGATCATCATCATCATCTCAGCGTTAATCCCAGTCGCATCCCTAGCTTTTCAGCTTTGGAGTCTAGGGTCCGCTTTACCAGTCTAATTGCAAATTTTGGCTAAACTTCGATATTTTCCGTGAAGCGACTGCCGTCTAACCTCCCCAACCCGAAGGCGATATCTAAGCATTGCAGTTAAACCAATTGTTAGACTTTTGAGGGCTCCAACAACCCGTATCGACTGCCACTAGATGTTCATATGGCAACCGGGACCAACGGCTTAACGTGCTTTCCGAGGCACGACCAGACCAGTGCAAATATTCATGCATACAAATATTTGCACTGTGCGGGGATCGTTCGCTACCGCTACGCCACGGAGGCTGTCGACTACTACTTTGGAAAAGGATGTCGTGGCTAAAATAATAACAGACACACAGGTCAATTCATCAGGTAAAGCTACACTTTCCGAGGTTGGTCTGCGGATGGGTGACCATCTTTAAAAACCGAGACCGCTGCGTCCCTTTGGAAAGCAAGTTAAGCCATTGGTCCTGGCCGTCATTATTAAGTTTATATAAATAGAAGTAGTTATTATTTTTATGATCGCCGTATAAATTTTATAAATGTGAGTAGATTTGTTTTGGTGGTTTGGTGGGTTTAGTGGTTAGTTGAGATTAACATGGTGACGAATGCCTATCTTATATAAAGGCCCATTAATAGCGACCACATCTCAATTGCATAAGTCATCACACTTATGGAATTGAGACGTGGTCGGTGTCATCTTTGACAGTCGTTACGGGTCGTCTCACAATGGGCCTCATACGAAGGCTCACGGTCACACAAAGGGCGATGGATAGAGCTATGCACAGAGTTTCTCTGAGATCCGCAGAAGAACCAAAGTCACCGACATAGCTCTTCGAGTCGCTGAAATTAAGAGGCAGTGGGCGGGGCACATTGCTCGTAGAACCGATGGCCGATGGGCCAATAAGGTTCTGGAGTGGCGGCCACGTACCGGAAGACGCAGCGTAGGGAGGCCCCCAACAAGGTGGACCGATGACCTTGTGAAGGTCGCGGGAAGCCGATGGATGCGGCTGGCTAAACCCGTCTTCTCCTTCTTCTTCAGCTTATAGAGGACCACTGCTGGACAAAGGCCGCCCCCAAGGCTTTCCTTGCTTTGGGGGGGTTTGGCATAATCCCCACGCTTGGCAGGCAGGTTGGGGAACGCAGCAATTTGATATTGCACAGGAGAAGCACTGCTGTCTGCTTCCCTGGTGGTGGAGTTCCCTTAGTCGCCTCTTCCCACACCCACGGGAGGATACCACACGGGCGATTTCGGCGGGCTTTTCAGTACAGAACCCTAAAAAGGCAAACGCATCGCCATTAGTGTCGATAATTTAAATAATTTTTCCGAAGTCAGTCAATCAGATCTCGAACCGAAATTAATTTTTGATAGCACCATAAATCTGTTGATAACAAAAACTAATTTTATCATCTATGAAATCTAAATTAATCGTAGAAGGCTTTCTAAAAGTCCCATTGTTTGACCTTTTACCTATAATAATATAGTTTGTGAATTATCAATAACATGACAATCACTGTAAGTGTAGATAAATGGCTGTCACTCAACGAAAACGTTGACTTTGGACACATTAAACTAATTATGTGTCAATTCCAGTACCTATTTAATATAATTACCTTTTTGACGTAGCCATTCGCATTGTATAAATATAATATGACAAGGCTGAGAATGGTTCACGTTTTTGGAATTCAATCGTAACACAGTAGAAATAAAAAGGTCCTGTTTATGATAAATTAAAATCAAAATCAAAGTATTTATTGCACATAAACCATTCACAGGCACTTTTGCATTATCAAAGGGTCAGTCAGTAAGATCAAGCTACATAATTGCTATCTTCCTGGCGAAGATCGCGGGAAGCCGATGGATGCGGGCAGCACAAGACCGGTCATTGTAGAAAGCCTTGGGCGAGGCTAGTGCCTAGCAGTGGATCTCTACAGGTTGAAGAAGATGAAGAAGAAGTTGCCTACTCTAAAGCTGAGGTATTTATGAAAAAGAATGGGCAAGAAACTCTAAGGACACTCTAAACAAAGATTTGTTGAGGAACAATTAGGTTTATTAACACTAGGCGCTGGGATTCCCGCTCTCTCACGCGCTTCACCTCCTTGTTTGCCAGCATCTCTGCTTCGTAGAAGGAGGTGACGGCCTGCCATGCATTCTCGCTCCGGATCATGGCCTGGACCAGGATCGCATGCGAGAGATCGCCGTCCCATCAGCGAATGAGTCTAAATATAGTATATTATTAAAGCTCTTCAAGTAATATTGAAAAAGCTGAAATATTTATATTAAAAGTTTTCGAATAGGTTGAACCCAACATAGTTGAGTTTTAGAGTAAGGTGAATTTTTCTCGGTGGTAGACCATAACATCGGCTGCCGACAGAAGTTACCACCCACCAGACAAAGTCTTGCCGCCAAGCGATTCGTCGTGTTCCGGCATGATGTCTGGTGAAGACGTACGCAGGATGGGTCTGAGCAGACGTGTTGAGATGTGTGCCAGGTACGATGCGCCAAATGTTGTATCGGGATAATGCGTCACCACGCTCAACTGCCGTCTTCCTTCCCATTCACTCAGTTTTTTTAAGTGAATATGCTCTTATAAACTAGCGCGCTTTACCATCAACGATTGCATCACTGCTTACCATCAGGCGGGATTGCAGTCAAGCACTAGTTTGTAATTATTACAAAAAAAGTTGTGAACGAACGAGTTTCCTGGAATCACACTATCCCTCGATGGATTTCAATGAAAGAATAAAAAAAGAAAAAATATTTTGCTGAAGTGAATGAAATCGTAAACAAATAGTTTGTTAGTTGCAGATCCGTGAAGCATAGTTTCAACTGGTATTGGAAGCAGCTTTTGATATGCGGGCTGAGTTTTATGTTGTAGGTTTTGAATGGAGGTGAGGTATAATTGTATACCTACGTACTCACAAATTGAAGTACAGTATTGTATAAAGGCATGTGTTTTTAACTGTATAGACAGCTGCGCTACTGGGGAGTTTGTTCCGCTACTTCACCTTCGAAGTGATTCTAAGTGGCGAAGGGCGGGCGTTTTGGGGGACTGTGTTATGTAATATTGACGTTCAAAAAGTGCTGATTCTCAGCCTAATTTGAATAAATGACTTTGATTTTGATTTGATTTCATTTCAAGGGTAAACGAATAACGTTTTTTTAAATAGGTAAGAATTGAATACACAACTACGTCCTTTTTTTCTCGTTTGTAAGAATGTTATAATTACGTAGTTATATTTTATTTATTTATTTCTAGACTTGCCAAATGGTATTGTGTTGTTATAGAAGTCAACTAAGCTCTCCATGTGCTCATCAGCTTCAACGCATTTTTTTTTTATTATCATAAACTAGTGCTTGAACGCAATCCCGCCTGATGGTATGCAGTGATGCAATCGTTGATGGTAAAGCTAGATTATTAAGAGAGCCTTCATCATCAACCTTTTATCGTCCCACTGCTGGGCACAGGTCTCCTCTCATACAGAGAAGGATTGAGCGTAATCACCATGCTTGCTCAATGCGGGTTGGCGATTTCAGACTTATAAAGTCCAGGTTTCCTCAAGATGTTTTCCTTCACCTTCAGTCATTGGTGTCAAGATATACTTAGAAAGTACATATAACTTTAGAAAAGTTACATTGGTACTTGCCTGAACTGGAATTGAACCAGCACACTCATACTTGAGAGGCTGGTGTTTTTAACCACTAGGCCACCACGACTTTTTTCAAGAGAGCCTTGAATACACTTAAATTGATGCTGAGGGAGATTAATTGTTGATGAGTGTTGATTTATTTAACGCGGCGGTAAATATTGTTGCATAATGTATTGAAATGAAATGAAATATGTAGCTCTTTTATCCAACCTACATTTTAACATATACAACCTACTTATGTAAATGTTATTAATAGTCTTTATGTTCTTTAATCTATACTAATACATAAAGCTGAAGAGTTTGTTTATTTGTTTGAACGCGCTAATCTCAGGAACTCCCAGTCCGATTTAAAAAAATCTTTTTGCATTTGATAGCCCATTAATCCGAAGGAACGGAGCGTAACTACGTCCACGCGAACGAAGTCGCTGGCGGCCGCTAGTAAAATATAAATTGAATTTCATCCGATTTAAATACATTTTTAACAATTTTTTGACTTTGATTACTGATGATGCTGACATGATATTAAGATTAGATTTAGAACATTTTCTATTACGAAAATTGGTCAACTGAAAATTCCATGAAACTTGGGAATTTCTGGTTGGTCCAGCGTATACTAGGATTTTTTATGACATTTTAATTATTTAGACTTACATTTTTTTACATTCAATTAACAAGAAATAGTTCCTCATTTGGGTCTGTCATTTTAATTAGAAACAATAACTATGGATGATTTTTAAAATATATTCTTAGATGTTGTAAAATGTTTGTTATCATGAGCCGATGAACAGCATATCTTGTACACCTACTGGCATGACACAGCGCGTGGTTTTATATAAGATCTGTAAGATATTTACCTGTGTTAACAAATAAAATGATTTCATTTGATAAAAGTATGCTTTATGTACGCTCATTTACTCCATTAAAAAGGACACTACACTAAAAGACACACTTTATCGGTGTTAGGCAACAACATCAGCCGCCGGCATAAGTTACCACCCACCCGACAAAGTCTTGCCGCCAAGCGATTCGTCGTGTTCCGGCATGATGTCTGGTGAAGCCGTACGGAGGACGGGTCTGGGTAGTTGTGTTGCGATGTGTACCGGGTACGATGTGCCTAATGTTGTTGTGTCGGGGGTTTGGTCGTGGAGGGTCTCCAGATCATTCTCTGGCGCAGCATCGTTGGTCGTGTTGTTGAGTTAAACATTGCATCACCTCGCTCAACTGCCGTCTTCCTTCCTATTCACTCAGTTTTTTTGAGTGAATAGGCTTAATAAGCTAGTGCGTTTTACCATCAACGATTGCATCACTGCTTACCATCAGGCGGGATTGCAGTGAAGCACTAGTTTATAACTAATAAAAAAAAATAAAAAAAAAAACTTAAACGATCTTAAACACAAAATACTCCACGAAATCGATATAAACTTCAGTTCTCGACATGATTATGCCCTAGAGAGTTAAGTAAACTTACTTAACCACCTGGAACTCCATGTATCAAAAGCCGCTGGCTCGCCATGGCAAGCAGCCAAGGAAAATTGCCAAGTAAAACCTGTGTACATTCATACTGTTGTAATGCAGCCACTTGGCTGTAGTTTAATGCTTTTTTAATGTTTTAGCGATCGGAAACATAGGCTTTTGAGTTGCATTAAAATTTTGATCGTTTTACTAACTGCTTAGTTACAAAGTTTTGTAGCATTATACTGCATTGTATTTTAGGGCAATTCGAAATAGTAAAATTAAGTTTTATAGCACGTGGTTTTATAAATAATTCCATAAACGAAACGTTCAGTAATTACCGGTGCTGAACCGTAAAAACAATGATGGGTGACCTTCAACACACAGATAATAGGGTATTTGACTGAAAAAAAACTAATTAGTCCGTCAGTCAGATTATAGAAAAATATTGGATACCTACGTATATTTTGTTTTATCAAATCAATAAAAATTGACATTTTTTTTTTTTTTTTTTTAATAGTTATAAACTAGTGCTTGACTGCAATCCCGCCTGATGGTAAGCAGTGATGCAATCGTTGATGGTAAAGCACACTAGCTTATTAAGCCTATTCACTCAAAAAAACTGAGTGAATAGGAAGGAAGACGGCAGTTGAGCGAGGTGATGCAATGTTTAACCCAACAACACGACCAACGATGCTGCGCAAAAGGCAACAAAGATTAGGAGTGGTGGCTGGTGACGTCACTGGCCGCTAAAAAGTGTAGCGTGCAGTGACGTCACATGAGTTTTCAACGCGCTGTGTAGTCTTCATTTTTTGTTTATATAAAAAAAGAAAAATACATGTCTAGTACTTTTTAGAAATCTGACTAACGGACTAATTAGTTTTTTTTTAGTCCAATACACTATTTATAATAAATTATTATAAGTCATTTAAAAAAGTAATTTATAACCAATTTCAATATAACGACACGGTTGGTGTAGTGGCTGAGCGATCGACTGATGCGTGTCGCGGCGGGTTCGATTCCCGCACGGAACAAATATTTGTATGGCCTACAGGCAGTTGTTCCGGGTCTGGCAGTTTGTGTATGTGAGTTTAAATGTTTGTAAATGCACCCTCGATACAAGATTAACTACTCTTAGCGTGAGGAAACACGTTTAAAATAAAAATCAAAATTAAATCATAACCAGGATTACATAATCAGCCTATATTATTCCCAATGCTTTCTTTCTACCGCGCGGGCCCAGCGCGGGATGCTAGAGGTCACATGTCTTCAAAATTTTTAACTCTAAGGCAAGCGAGAGGAAACGCCAGGGAGTCGCCATTGTGTGGATCGCTCTGAAGACACGGTGGAGCATACGGTAGAGGTCTGCCCGGCTTGGATAGAGTACCGCTGTGTCCTCGTGTCAGCGATCGGCGGCGACCGAAAAAATGGGCATGCCAGTTTCCTCAAGATGATATCCTTCGCCGTTTTGAGAGCAGTGGTGATGAAATAATTTACACAAAGTAAAGTGCATTATGGGGTTCGAACCTACGACCCTACAACTTGTAATTCGCGGCCGATGCCACTAAGGTACCACTGCTCTCTCCTCACACTCCTCTCTAACTAGGATTAAGATAAAACATAAGAGGTACCTACACATAGTAGACTCATCATCATCATCATCTCAGCGTTAATCCCAGTCGCATCCGAAGCTTTTTTTTCAGCTTTAGAGTCTGGGGTCCGCTTTACCAGTCTAACTGCTGGTTTTGGCTAAACTTCGATATTTTCCGTGAAGCGACTACCGTCTGACCTCCACAACCCGAAGGCGATATCGAAGCATTGCAGTTAGACCAATTGTTGGACTTTTGAAGGCTCCAACAACCCGTAACGGCTGCCACTAGATGTTCGTACGGCAACCGGGACCAACGCTTAACGTGCTTTCCGAGGCACGATTCATGCATACAAATATTTGCACTGCGCGGAGATCGAACCCGCGCCTCCTTGCGCAGCGGCCGAGTTTGCTACCGCTACGCCACAGAGGCTGTCTAACAATACAATAACTAACCAATAACATAGTAGACTCTGTGATACTATTTATCCCGATATTTCCACGACATGATAAGCCGGTGGATTATAGTTAATCATTACTTTATTAACGGCGAGAGTTCAAACCAAAATCCACCCAGCCGCTCTATTATCACGTAATCCAAAAGTAAAAAAAAACTATTACGAGGGCCTGAAATCGATAACGGCATTCTTTCGGAGCACTCCAATGTTCGGGAATCCGGAATGAGAAGGAAAAAAGAAACATCCAAACTTGTTTGTAAAGTTCGAAGACCAGCCACTTTTGTGGGAATTAAATTTCTTATTGATTCGACGAAGCTGGGAGGTAGTCGGAAGAGTTTCTGCGGTCGTATTGTGTTTCCATTCTTGTGAAGAGGTATTCGCAAACATTTATTTTGAAAACCGAGCTAAATATTTCATCTCACAGGTTTCGTCACGATTTTTCCTTCTATTCTTTATAACATCGCGGCAGGCCCAGACGGAGATGGCGAGATGAGCTGGACTCCTTTAGTAAAGATGATAGGCCATAACATCGGCTGCCGGCAGAAGTTACCACTCACCAGACAAAGTCTTACTGCCATGCGATTCGTAGTGTTCCGATGATATCTGGTGAAGCCGTACGGAGGACGGGTCTGAGCAGTTGTGTTACGATGCACCAAATGTTGTTGAGTCAGGAGTTTGGTCGTGGAGGATCTCCAGATCAATCTCCCTCTGATGCAGCGTCGTTGGTCGTGTTGTTGGGTTTAACATTGCATCACCTCGATCAAATACCATCTTCCTTCCTATTCACTACGTTTTTATAGTCTTAATGACTAAATAACTACTAAATAGGCTAAATAAACTAGCGCGCTTTACCATCAGCCGGGATTTAAGTCAAGCACTAGTTTATAATTATTAAAAAATATAAATATAAATTGGTCCTTGGCTCTGGACAGAGAGAGGTAGAAGGAACTAAAGAGGGCGTATGATAATAATCCTTACTTAATATTATAAATCGGAAAGTGAGTTTCTTTGTTCCGCTTTCACGCCCTAACTACTGAACCGATTGCTTTAAAATTTTGCAGTCTTAAAGTTAAAAGTTCGGATTAAATAATAGGGCACTTTTTATTCCGGAAAAATGTTATATTCCCGAGTGAAATCTAAAAAGCGCGATATAACCGAATTCCACGCGGTCAAAGCCGCGGGCGGGTTCCTAGTAGCTAATAAAACAAATATATTTTTTACAAGATTTTATGCAAAGCAATCCCTCCCGCAAGAGCACGATTCGGTCCTAACATTAAAACAACACCACTCTTTATCCTCTTTGTTTGAAAAGGACCATTGAAATAGACTGTCCAAAGGCAGACGTGCCAAGGTCACTAACGTATCTCTAGATCCCTTCAGGAAAATAACCTCACACTTTAGTGAAAACTACCCCTTCTCACAAAATTGGCACGTTACTGAAACTTGCTGAATTTGACAGCAACCTAAATTTCTGCCTCCGAATTTACATTGGTACCCAATAATTTTGTCCAGAACAGTGACCGTAGATAAAAGGGTGAATTTGAAAGGAGGATTATACTTGTTTTACGGTTCTTGAAGGTCAAGGCGAGTCTACAGTTAAATTTAACTGTCCCATAAATAGCATTTCGGTCTAATTGGACTGTTTCTCAGAGAAAGAAAAGGTAAGCTTTGATTATTTCTAGAATCCTGTCATTGCAGTATAAGTACATATGTGACACTCACGTGTCTTGTTATTGAATATTTTATGTTATAAGGGTTATTATAACATTGGGCACGCCACAATAGCGGCGGTAAGTCCCCTCTTTGAGGAGTGGCGCCACGGCGCCCTCACCTTCCGCCTGACGCAGGTCCTCACCGGACACGGCTGTTTCGGGAGGTTCCTGTTCCGTATAAGGCGGGAGGAAACGCCAGGGTGTCACCATTGTGTGGATCGCACTGAGGACACGGTGGGGCATACGGTGGAGATCTGCCCGGCTTGGGTAGAGCACCGCCGTGTCCTCGTAGCGGCGATCGGCGGCGATCTCTCGCGTCCGACCCTGGTCCAGGCCATGGTCCGGAGCGAGAGTGCATGGCAGGCCGTCACCTCCTTCTGTGAAGCAGTGATACTGGCAAAGGAGGCGGAGCGCGTGTGGCAACGGGAATCCCAGCAACCTCACCCCACTAGCCGCCGCAGGAGACGCCCTGGTTGGGAGCTGACACTAAACTCCCAGCCACCGTAGGCGCGGGCCTGCGGGCGGTGAGCAGTGGGCAGCCCGCCGCTCGGTAAGGACCAGGCCCGAGTTGACGGCGCGTCGTGTTTCACGCGCGTCTCAAAGAGATGTCAGCACGTCGTGACGGGGTCCACGAAGACCGATGCCTCCTGGGTCAGGGTTGTGGGTTGGTTAAATAAGAAACCGTGGCCCTGGCCGTCGCACAGGCAAGTGAAGAAACACGGGTGGGTTTTAGTCAGTAAAAGTCTGATACGCTCTTCCACTCTGCCCAGAGCGGGAGAAGTCATTTGATGATTTGCCACCCCAACAAAAAAAGGGTTATAACATAAAATATCCAATACTAGCCGTCAAGCACTAGATTTTATAAACTAATGCTTGACTGCGAACCCGATGGGAAGCAGTGTTGCAATCGTTGGCGGTAAAGTTCACCAGTTTATTATGAGCCTATTCACTATACCTAGCCTTTTGCCTTGCCTTAGCCTTGGTATGGGAAATCATCAAATAACTCCCTCTCACTAAAATGATTTTTTAGTCACCGTCCAAATTTTTTCTAGGCATTAGGTATCATTCAATAATTCCATTTTTGAAAAGCAAAAAATCGATACGTAAAATTTACATATTAAATCATTTTCTCAAAAGAATTATCCGCTCTGCGTGGTCACTGATTTAAAACGATTGTGTTCAATGAACTTTGGCGGAGCGTGGGGCGGGCTTTCCGATGGCACGGCGCGATGTCAACAAACATCAACTTTTTTATATTTTTTGATAATTTTTTTTTTAGATTTTCGCCAAAAATTAATATATCGAAATTTGGACGGTTCTTAAAAACTCAGTGTCTTCAAGGCTATAGTAATAGTAATATACAGCCATTACTATTACTATAGCCTTAAAGACACTTAACTTGTAATCAGATGGTGGTTTTGAACGGTGGTAGGCCATAACATCGGCTGCCGGCAGAAGTTACCACCCACCAGACAAAGTCTTGCCGCCAAGCGATTCGTCGTGTTCCGGCATGATATCTGGTAAAGCCGTAAGGAGGACGGGTCTGAGCAGTTGTGTTGCGATGTGTGCCGGGTACGATGCGCCAAATGTTGTTGTGTCGGGAGTTTGGTCGTGGAAGGTCTCCACATCAATCTCGTCGGTCGTGTCGTTGGTGTTGTTAGCGCAATGTTAACATTGCGCTACCTCGCTCATCTGCCGTCTTCCTTCCTATTCACTAAGTTTTTTTAAGTGAATAGGCTTAATAAACTAGCGCGCTTTACCATCAACGATTGCATCACTGCTTACCATCAGGCGGGATAGACCGCCGTAAGCATATTGTACTCAGTACTTCGATGTACGCGTTATAAAAGACGAGGCCAAACGCTTCGTCCAGATCGTAGTGGTGTCAACAATGTGAGAATGGATACTCGCCGCACGAGAGGTGGTCTCATTAGGACATCGTAAACCAGATCAAATTTATTTTACGACTAGCTTTCCGCCCGCGGCTTCGCCCGCGTGAAGTTCGGTTATATCGCGCTTTTTAGATTTCCCTCGGGAACATCAAATTTTTCCGGGATAAAAGGTAGCCTATGTTCTTTCTTAGGGTCTAAAGATTGTCTGTGCCAAATTTCAACAAAATCGGTTGAGAGGTTTAAGCGGGAAAGCGTAACAGACAGACAGACAGACAGATAGACAGATAGACAGACAGACAGACATGAATATCCATTAAGCTTACTGGGCATCGAGTATTAAATAAATGATTAGCATATAACCTCTCGTATTTACCTCATTCAAAGTAATTGGTTTATTTAATCGGTTATTTGAAATGCTTTGATGTTGGTGTGACTCTGTGAATAAAGTCTTAAAGTTAATATTATTTGAAAAATGTAAAATACATTGAATATTTTACAAATCTCTGGTGTTTTTTTTTATATAAGTTACTAGCTTTCCGCCCGCGGCTTCGCCCGCGTGGAGTTCGGTTATATCGCGCTTTTTAGATTTCCCTCGGGAATATCAAATTTTTCCGGGATAAAAAGTAGCCTATGTTCTTTCTCAGGGTCTAAAGATTGTCTGTGCCAAATTTCATTAAAATCGGTTGAGAGGTTTAAGCGGGAAAGCGTAACAGACAGACAGACAGACAGACAGACAGACAGACAGACCGACAGACAGACAGACAGAGTTACTTTCGCATTTATAATATTAGTATGGATAAACCAGCGCTTGACCGCAATCCCGCCTGATGGTAAGCAGTGATGCGATCATTGATGGTAAAGCGCGCTAGTTTATTAAGAGCCTATTCACTCTAGCCTTGAAGACACTCAAATTGTAATGTGACGGAAACACCGTCGCCGGCAAATTGGTATTGCTCCCGTACGTTTCCGTTACTTCAATTTAATTTCACTCAAATGTACTCATAATTTCAAATACAAAGTAATTTTACGCGTCTGTCATTTGGAATGACACTGTAAGCAGGATAGTATGTTACACTTTTTTTTTTTTTTATACGAAACCTGAACTAAGTTTGTTCAGAATAAGCAAATGAATTGTCCGTATATTCCAATAATGTTTACACCATATTAATTATACAGGGTGTATCTGACATCGTAACGCAAACTTCGCGGATAGGCTACACCGCATGCCACTAATAAAATTATGATAGTCATTTATGTCGTTAATGAACGGTTACAGAATTCACAGTGGTAGACCACAAGACCACTACACAAGATATCAAGATATGCCTTGTTATGTTATTGGTTTGGTTTCCGCACTCAGTCCCTCCAGCGGACCATTGTGCGTCGACCATGGCGGCCTTTGGCGGTTATTCCAACCAGCCCACCTCCCTCCAGAAGCCCATCAGGTCTCCTAGCCTGTTGAGAATATCTGTGTAAGATCTTGGTGTTCCTATGGTTTCGTTTCTGATTTGGGTAACGCCTGTACACTCGAAGAGTACATGCGCAACTGTCTCGTCAGCCTCTATGCAGGCTCTGCACAGAGGGCTGTCTGTTATGCCTATTGTGTGGAGATGCTTATTCAGCGAGCAGTGGCCCGTGATGATCCCCGTCATCAATCGTAGGTTCCTCCTATCCAGGCGCAGCAATCTTTTGGTTAGCCTGTCATCCAGGGATGGCATGGCCTCCCTGGACTGCCTGCAGCCCGGTGACGAGGACCACCAGATCTCCGCTTGTTCGTAAGTATGCTTTTGTAGCCATTTGCGTATTTGAATAAAGGGGATAGGCACAATGGGCTCCGGTCCGCTGACCTCCATCACACACACACATCACACTACACACATTCACAGTGGTTAAAAAAATGTGTCGGCTCGGCATTTGAACGTTGCAAGCGTGCCGCCGTGCGGGTTTGTGGGTATGACGTTGATCCCTGATGTGAACTCTATCAAATCAGCTGATAAGACAGTTTTTCCAGTTTTGTTTTCATTGCGCTTTTTTGTGTAATTAGCGAATTAATGAATTTTTACTTTAAAATCTTATTGGGTTATAAAAGTATAGCAATTATGAACGGTCTAAAGTGAAAAAAACTTCATATAATTTTTTTTTAATCATGAAAAAGCCGACGAAAAATTCCATTACTGGGGGGTTCAGAATCATGTACTGGATCCATGGTACTCGTTTGTGCGTCGATGTCAGATACACCCTTTAATTGTTGCATTGTAGTTACCGAGCGCGCAACACAGCTGACGATAGATCATAGTACTAGGCTCATAGCAGAACAGGGGTCCCCGCGTCGCGCCGCTGTAGGCGTGGGTTGTCCAGGCCTCCAGCGGTGCGTTGACCATATTTCTGTTGGGACAACCAGGTAAGATAACAAGCTCATAACTTTGTGGTTTTTCATGATATCTTTTTGGAATTTTGTACATAGATTCTTAAAAATGGACACGTGTTTCGGATTTCGCATTTATGTACAAGAAATAACGTTGCATATCGTCATATTTAACAGACTTCTGCTTACAGTTAAAGGTACCGATTATTAAATATTATCTATGCTAATATAAAGCTGAAGAGTTTGTTTGTTTATTTGTTTGTGCGCGCTAATCTCAGGAACTACTGGTTCGCTTTGAAAAATTCTTTTTGCATTGGATAGCCCATTAATCCAGGAAGGCTTTAGGCTACGTAACATCACGCTGCGACCAATAGGAGCGGAGCATAACTAACTCTACGCGAACGAAGTCGCTGGCGGCCGCTAGTTTTATATAACCATTAAAGACTATGATGTCCCACTTCAGGGCAAAGTCCTCATACTCTCTATCAACTTCCATCCATTGAAATATTTTCATCAGCCGATCGATTCTTTAAAAATGACACCACGAAAAGTATGGTTTGAAATGAGCTTGGAGTTTACTGAAAATAGTGAATCCCTTACATTTGATAGACCGCTCTGGGCGGAGCGGTAGGGCGTGTCAGACTTTTACTGACTAAGACCCACCGTGTTCTTCGTGGACCCCGTCACGAAGTGCTGACATCTCTTTAAGACGCGCGTGAAATACAACGCGCCGTCGACCCGGGCCTCGTCCTCACCGGGCAGGGGACACAAGCCCGCCCCTACGGTGGCAAGGAGTCCGATGTTGTTTCCCGACTAGAGCGTCTCATGCGGCGGCTAGATCCGTACCACTACCTTTACATAAAAACAGTTGTTTTACTAATATAATAGGTATTTGCTGTTATTTCAACTGTCAAGCTATCACGGATTGTTTGGAATAGAATCTATATTTCTAAACGAATGTTGGTACACGGCACTGCCGAACGAAATGTCAATTATCTGTAATTGTCAATGTCATTGAGGGATGACTCGACCTGAAAATTCGGTTCGGTCGAGGCCGTGTGCGTATTTTATTACTCTGAATAATTCTTTTATAAGTGTTAATATTTCTTTATTTAGTTAATAGTTCTTCTTTTTCTACATTTGGGCTGGTGCTGCTAAGTGTCACCTGGGCATTCTGGATTCGGTGGAGAGGCGTGCGTAGAAGCTGATTGGTGACCCTGATTTAACTCGAGATGGTCTCCAAAGCCTAGAGCATAGGCGTAGAGTAGCCAGCCGTTCGGTGTTCTATAGGATGCATTTTGGGGAGTGTGCGAGGGAATTGCATGATTTAATTCCCCCGTCTCCGTTCCACAATCGGACGACCCGTCGTACGGCTAGTTTCCACCCTTACGTTGTTAACACCACTGCGATCCGGACGAAGCGTTTCGCCTCCTCCTTTATACCGCGTACATCGCGGGACTGGAACAATTTGCCAGCGGCGGTGTTTCCGTCGGACTACAATTTGAGTGTCTTCAAAGCTAGAGTGAATAGGCTCTTAATAAACTAGTGCGCTTTACCATCAACGATTGCGTCACTGCTTACTATCAGGCGGGATTGCGGTCAATCGCTAGTTTATAATTTATAAAAAAAAACAGTGCACCGGGCGTTTGGGAAAATATCAAGTTGATAGCTAGATTATCCAGCGGAATCTCGAAAATAAATCGGGAGTTTCGAAGACAGAAAACGCACGCTAGAGGGACGCAGCGTCATTCGGTTAATTTAAATATCATAAGTATTTAATTGTATTTATTAGTATACATTAAGTAAAGAAAACCCTGTCCGACCCATAAGGATAATAAAGGTTAGGTAAACACTTGACCAAATATAATATTAAATTTTACATAATCATCATAGTAACAATACTTATGAATTTTGAAATAATCCTTTTTTCCCGGGAATTAATTCCAATTTCCCCGAAATTTGGTAATTTTTAAAAAAGTGACAACACCGGTATTATTATAAGCGAATAGCGACGCGACCACGTCACAGGTGCTGCGTGCCCTGCCCCCCGCCGCCCGCGGAATGGGGTTTCTTACGGCACATGTATTAAGTTATCTCTTTTTACGAAATAACATTTATTTTTTTATGGGGACTTTTTTTTAAGCTTAGCCTGTCTTTGTGGGCATTAGTAGAATCAGTTATCGATATCTAACAATACCTTCACGGATCGGACAGGGTTTTCTTTACATATTGTATAGTACACGGCAATACAACATAGAACTCATTACACAACACTTAACATCGCTCCTGGAATTGGAATAAGCAGCGACTGGTAATTCCAATTTTATTATCTAAAAATCTTGTAGGCTGCTGACATATTTTATTTACAGTCTTGTGAGGCATTGGGGCGTTGCAAGACTCCTACGGTAGCTTACAGCAGATTATTATTATACAAGGATCATTAAATAGGTAGATCATAGACAGACAGTGGAGGTAATTAGTAATAAAATAGTAATTGGATCCCGTTTTTAGCCATTTGGTACGGAACCCTAAAATTTGCCGCCTTTTTTCTATCGCCTTACGTAACATAATCCTCTAGATATCTGCAAACTTATAATGGCTTAGAGTGAATCACAAAGTAGAAAATGTTGAAACTTTTTTTAACTTAGCTTTTATTTTCGCTTGATAATCTTAAGCGGAAAGTTTTAAATCTGATAAATACAAAAATCAATACAGATTTTAGTTTAATAAATACCGATGGGTGAGTTGCATTAATTTCTACTTACTCTAAAATTAGGAGTTGATAAGATATGGTGCATATGAGAAATATTTTGAGTTTTGTCATATATATTATAAATTTATATAGGTATACCTATTGCATGTGGTGACCTATTTGCATTTACAACATACATAAGAAGAGTATAGTTATTTGATGAAGTTTTGTAACGGCACACAATAACTAAAGTCTATTCAAACGAATATTTCAAATTTTAGTTTATCTATACTAATATACGTATGTTAACTAACAGAGGGCGTTCCCGTTAACCCGAAATAGTATAGCATACATACATGCTAAAAAAAATTATTTCCATTCGAAAACAAAATGTTTTAAAATTTTTTTAATATGAAAATATTCAATAAAAATTTTAAATTAACATGTAAAGGAAACACACTACACGCGAACATGAAAGACGGCAACGTCGCAATTTATTTATGAATGACGAGCCGCGTATGCGGCTGCGATCTAAGATCTAATTGATTGATGTGTGTTGGGCAATGCAACGTTAGGTAGATACTATTCCGCGCTACTATTTTGATTTAAAACAGGAGGTTTCAAATTTATTTTCAATTATAATTTCTTTTTATTCGGATTATTTTATGCTTATTTTTCTATGCTGATATTTTTATTTTAATCTATTAATGATATACAACGTGTAACATAAAGGGTATATACATAACAAAGGCATGGCATCTTTACATGATATCAAACGATATTGGAAGGGTTTTTTAATCCTATCTCTTTATGTTAGGAAGTTATGAGGAAAAACACCGCCTGTGATAGGGTACTATCATACTAGTTGCACAGAGATATTGAAGACATTTATCGGATTTTGGCAAGTAACGTGACGGGTAACGAGTAGTTATTAACGTATGTAGTGTGCTGCCACGTTTCTTATGATTTGATTTTAAGAAACACACTAAACCGAGAATTTGGTACCAATTTTTTGAGTATTTTATTTTGAGTTGAAACCCTTCCGATATCGTTTGATATCATCTAAAGATGCCATGCCCTTGGTATGTATATACCCTTTTTGTTACACGTTGTATATTAACGAGTTTAAGGGAACGCCCTCTGTTATTTAACATACTGTATAAAGCTGAAGAGTTTGTTTGTTTGTATGTTTGTTTGTTTGTTCGCGCTAATCTCGGGAACTACTGGTCCGATTTGAAAAATTCTTTTTGCGTTGGATAGCCCATTAATCCAGGAAGGCTTTAGGCTATATAACATTAAATAAATAAAATAAATATACATATACGAACAAATCACACAGATTGAGCTAGCCCCGAAGTAAGTTCGAGACTTGTGTTATGGGATACTAACTCAACCTAGACCCAGGCCAATCAGGAAAAGATCGTTTTCCATAATGACCTGGCCGGGGATCGAACCCGGGGCCTCCACGTCGCAGGCAGGCGTGTTGAACGCTTCGCCACGGAGGACGAAACTTTATAAACTAGTGCTTGACCGCGATTCCGCCTGGTGGTAAGCAGTGAAGCAATCGTGTATGGTACAGCTCGCTAGTTTATTAAGAGCCTATTCGCTCTGGCCTTGAAGACACTTAAGAGGGAACTCTAGTGGTGCTTTCTCTATACAAAAGTATTCCGCTGTTTTCTTCGTGGATAATGCTTTTAGAGGAATTCTTTTTTTCTTACAATTTTACACCGTGATTATACGTGCCCCTCATTTGATTTTTTCCGAAACTTAATCAATAAAAGAAATATGATACTTCAAAATCGAAAAATAACCCATTTTTACCGTGATGTTTAGATGAATATAGACAATGGTGATAAGTTTTTGAAAAAAAAATGGAAGCATAAGTAAACTTTTCCTCTAAGTTTTGATATAAAAATAATTGGGATCTGTCGTGTTTTGAAAAAGAAAACAGCGGAATACAAAACGTCTTTTGGTCAACGTTTTTGTAGGTAAAATCAGCCTGAGCTGCAACTGTCCTTTTCGCACTTTACCGGGAGAGGTTGGAAGCAGCGCGACGGCAATAGTTTCTTCAAATACCTATTTTCCAAATTCCTCGGCACTAGAGTCCCCTCTTAATTTGTAGTTAGACGTAAAGACCGCCGCCGCAAGAAATTTGTTCCAATCCTTCAAAGTATACTGTATTAAAGAGAAACGAACAAATATCCAATTACTTTAAAATAAAGTGATTTCAGAGTGACTAATGACTAATGAAAAAGTTATAAAATGTAGCGTAATGTTTGAAGTTATAGCAAAGTCTGTGTCGACCTTTCATTCGGCAAACCAAGCGTCACCATGAAATTTTGAACAGTTTCTCTTATTTTAAAACAAAATTGCACAAAGTAACCTGCAAACATTGTAGTATACACAATGTAAAGAAAACCCTGTCCGATCCGTGAAGGTATTGTTAGGTATCGATAACTGATTCTACTAATGCCCACAAAGACAGGCTAAACTTAAAAAAAAATCCCCCTAAAATAATAAATATTATTTCGCAAAAAGAGGTGACTTAATACATGTGCGGTACGCAACCCCTTCCGCGGGCGGCGGGGGGCAGGGCACGCGGCACCTGTGACGTGGTCGCGTCGCTATTCGCTTATAATAATACCGGTGTTGTCACTTTTTTAAAAATTACCAAATTTCGGGGAAATTGTAATTAATTCCCGGGAAAAAAGGATTATTTCAAAATTCATTAGTATTGTTTCTATGATGATTATGTAATATTTTACATTATATTTGGTCAAGTGTTTACCTAACCTTTATTATCCTTATGAGTCGGACAAGGTTTTCTTTACATATTGTATATGTAGCTACATATTTTTGGCACAGTCTTAAATGAACTTTATTGTATAGGAATTAAAGTTATTTTTCTGATAACTCATACTTATTTGTTTACATTTCTGGAATATAAATCGTGAATTTATGAAGCAGTATTTTTTTTTTTTATTTTTACGTTTACGATATTATTCACATAACTATGATGTAGTAGATGGTGACGGAAACCATGACGGTTCTAATCATAGGCAAAAAGTCTCTTTTACTAACTAAAATCCCAGCTAAACTTGACTCAAGAACCAAAACAAAACCGCCGAAAAAAGAAACTGTTACCGAAACTTTGAATCTAAAATAACACTTCACTCGATAAGATCTAATGGAAGGTCCAAAACGTTTCGTTCGAGGGACTGCAATAGACGTTTATTGAAATTATAGCGCTATCGTCGATGCGATCTCCAGTCCTTTTGAAAGGGATGAAATTTAATGAGCGCACAAAGACGGTACAATTTATGACCTCATTCATTTTATATTCATAATTCTTTCTTTTTTGCTGAAGGTTAGTCGCGAAGAAGAGAGTTTTGATCGTATGAATATATAGGTATTTCACTGCAGTTTCAGTCGCAAACCCCGTGAGAATCTCGGGATAAAAAGTATCCTTAGTGTTAATACTGGATAACCAAAAAACTATCTGTGTGCCAAGTTTCATCAAAATCCGTTCAATAGTTTTGGCCTGAAATCAAATATCCATACCAACTTTTGTGTTTATAATATTAAGTGGGGTGTCATTTAAAACCGTTTAATCCAAATGACAATTAGTCTATAGAAACATCAGACCTTAAAAAGATTAATAACAAACAATACAGTTTAAATGTCAAAGTAATTATGAAAGTTAAAACAAAGGACGTCGCAGGAGACAATAGAGAAGTTATCGCAGTCGGATCCCCTGTTTGTTATTACGTTTTATTTTCTGTGTGATCTACTATAAATTTGTCACTATGATCACAAGAATACTACACACAGCCGGATCCCCTGTTGTTTGTTATTACGTTTTATTTTCTGTGTGATCTACTATAAATTTGTCACTATGATCACAAGAATACTACACACAGTCGGATCCCCTGTTGTTTGTTATTACGTTTTATTTTCTGTGTGATCTACTATAAATTTGTCACTATGATCACAAGAATACTACACACAGTCGGATCCCCTGTTGTTTGTTATTACGTTTTATTTTCTGTGTGATCTACTATAAATTTGTCACTATGATCACAAGAATACTACACACAGTCGGATCCCCTGTTGTTTGTTATTACGTTTTATTTTCTGTGTGATCTACTATAAATTTGTCATTATGATCACAAGAATACTACACACAGTCGGATCCCCTGTTGTTTGTTATTACGTTTTATTTTCTGTGTGATCTACTATAAATTTGTCACTATGATCACAAGAATGCTACACACAGTCGGATCCCCTGTTGTTTGTTATTACGTTTTATTTTCTGTGTGATCTACTATAAATTTGTCACTATGATCACAAGAATACTACACACAGTCGGATCCCCTGTTGTTTGTTATTACGTTTTATTTTCTGTGTGATCTACTATAAATTTGTCACTATGATCACAAGAATACTACACACAGTCGGATCCCCTGTTGTTTGTTATTACGTTTTATTTTCTGTGTGATCTACTATAAATTTGTCACTATGATCACAAGAATACTACACACAGCCGGATCCCCTGTTGTTTGTTATTACGTTTTATTTTCTGTGTGATCTACTATAAATTTGTCACTATGATCACAAGAATACTACACACAGTCGGATCCCCTGTTGTTTGTTATTACGTTTTATTTTCTGTGTGATCTACTATAAATTTGTCACTATGATCACAAGAATGCTACACACAGTCGGATCCCCTGTTGTTTGTTATTACGTTTTATTTTCTGTGTGATCTACTATAAATTTGTCACTATGATCACAAGAATACTACACACAGTCGGATCCCCTGTTGTTTGTTATTACGTTTTATTTTCTGTGTGATCTACTATAAATTTGTCACTATGATCACAAGAATACTACACACAGTCGGATCCCCTGTTGTTTGTTATTACGTTTTATTTTCTGTGTGATCTACTATAAATTTGTCACTATGATCACAAGAATACTACACACAGTCGGATCCCCTGTTGTTTGTTATTACGTTTTATTTTCTGTGTGATCTACTATAAATTTGTCACTATGATCACAAGAATACTACACACAGTCGGATCCCCTGTTGTTTGTTATTACGTTTTATTTTCTGTGTGATCTACTATAAATTTGTCACTATGATCACAAGAATACTACACACAGTCGGATCCCCTGTTGTTTGTTATTACGTTTTATTTTCTGTGTGATTTACTATAAATTTGTCACTATGATCACAAGAATGCTACAGTATAGCAAAACAAAGCTAGATAACTTTATGATGCTAAGTTTCATTTATGCAGGCTATGCTCGGAAAAATAGTAAAGAAACTTTTGCATAAAACTGGTTACGATGACTCGGAAAAACTAATATTGACCTGACACCAAGTCAAACTAAGCTCAATGAGATAAACACAGACCCCACCAGACACACATACATGGACGCACGAGCCGGTAGTTCCGTGAAAATAAATAAATACATTATACGAATTATGGCTGAGTAGTGAAACTGTACGTGTTACAGTGAATATACATTAAAAGTGAAATACAGTAGAAATGAAATGAAATCGAAATGAAATCGTTTATTATGCAAGTAGGATCACTGATCACTTTTACACGTCATATTTTTTTAAAGTAGATGGAGCCGGCATCTCCTAAATGACTAAAAGACGTCTTTTTTCAAGTCCAGGCATAAAAAATGATAATGTTTACAATAATTTACGTGATTTAGCAAAAAAAAAGTGATTAAAATGTCACAATTGTAGCATAATTACGCATATTGCTTAATGACACTGCTTAGCAGAGCGAGCAGTTCAGTCTTCTAAATAAGCTAGTAGTCAATTAATGGCATGGATGAAATTCAGAAACTGAAATTTAACACTTCATACTTACTCAATTTTCCAGTATTATCCATTACAATTCAAATTACTGTCGGAGTTAATTCAACGCTCAGCGTTTTAAACTATTTGAAACACTGTAATATCACGCCGTTCGCTATAAATTGCGTGCCGTCCCGTTTACAGTAGACATGGCATCTTTATGACTTAATCCAGGGCTTCCCAAACTTATTAGTGCTGTGACTCCCTTGGGCCTTTGCTATTTTTTTACGACGCCCCTCAACGCAGTCCTCCAAAATACTAACGAGTATTTGTAGGTACTCCTCTACAGGCAATCAGGAAAACATGAATTTGCAAATTAATTTTTTAATTTAATGGGAACATAAAAAAAAAAGAATAATAATAAAAAGAGATATTCATAAATTGGCTGGCTCCTAATGAGATGGATGTGCTTGCTTTTCTGAGCATAGTTTTTGAAAACGGGGCTCCAGTTTGGAAATTGCCACTCTCATTTCTTTCTCTATGTCTATTTTTGACCTGTACTTGTTCTTTATTACTGCAACTGCAGAAAAACCTGTTTCACACAAGTATGAAGTGGCAAATGGTAACAAAACCTTTAAAGCTGCAGTTCTGATGGCATGATATTCTTGAGATACTGAGCTCCTAAATTCAAATAGTTTATCTGTGGCATATTGAAGCTTTAGGTTGGAATCACAGGACAATTCTATTAATTGTTCTTCTTCCTCTGTTGAAAGTGTCGATGGTGTGAGTGACTGGAAAGGATTTCTGACCCAATCATATTGCTGCAAATCATCGGGAAAATATTTTTGAAAGTGTTCGCTTAATGAAAGTAAGTGCTGTGTAAATATTGTTTTTAAAGAAGGGTCAAGGATTTTTATCGATTTTTCTTGTAGAATACTTTCTAAAGCAGGGAAACAGTCAATTACTTGATCTTCTAATTTTCTTTTCCATAAGAGCAACTTCTTCTGAAACCCAGTAATTTTATCTGCCAATTGCAAGATATGGGTATTGTTTCCCTGCAAAGACTTATTAAGATCATTTAATTTGTTAAATATGTCACAGAGATATGCCAATTTTATAATAAAATCTGTATTATTAAAATTTTGCGCATCTTCATGTGATTCTCTCTGCAAATACGTGTAAAACTCATTTCGTAATTCATACACACGTGCGAGAACGTTACCTCTGGACAACCAACGAGAGTTGCAGTAATAAATTAAATTAGTATGCTCGGCACCCAATTCTTCACAAAGTTGATGGAAAAGTCTTGATTTCACCGGTCGAGTTTTAATGTAGTTCACCACTTTAATAATGCAATAAAACACATTACTTAATTCAGGTGTAATGTTCTTTGCTGCTAAGGCCACCCTATTTATGACACAATTTATCCATTTTACTTTTTTAGCCTTGGTTTTGATAAGAGCTTGTAATCCTCCATACTGCCCAGACATCGCTCGGGCGCCATCGGTGCACACACCCACACAGTTTATCCAGCTAATATTATTTTCAGTCATATACGAGTCCAAAATGTGAAATAAATCAGTAGCTTTACCACCTTCACATATTTTTTTGCAAAACAACAAATCCTCACACAGATTATTTTCTTGTATGTACCGTACGATCAATTGAGCATCGTCATTACTATCTGTCGCCTCATCCAATTGAATGGCAAATAAACCTGAAAGTTTCCCAACAATTTGCTCATTGATATCTTCGGCCATGTCGTGAATACAGCGACTAATCGTATTGTTTGAAAGAGGTATATTTTTTTATATTTCTTTAGCTGCCGATTCACCAATCATCACTGATACCATATCAACCGCGGCGGGCAAAATCAGTTCCTCAGCAATGGTGTGCGGTTTCTTACATTTTGCAATACGGTGAGCTACCATGTAGGAAGCGAGCAATGCTTTTGCAGGAACTGTTGCTCTTGAAACCAAAGACATGGACTGATGTTTCAATTCTCGCAGTTCACTCGCGCTCACTCAACTCAGTCGCATCGACGTATCGACACGCGACGCCCCTGGGATAAAGACGCGACGCCCCAGGGCGTCGCGACTCACAGTTAGGGAAGCCCTGACTTAATCAATACAAGTAATATTGAGTTGACAACGTCAGTTGTTTTGCTGGTAAATTGTTCAGCGAATGAGCGTGATAACACCTGTTTATGTTAAGAATTTCATTGACATGTTTTAAGATTTTCTGCTTCTCGCAAACTCAAGATATTTATGTCGCAAGGTTTCGCGAAGATGTAGACACGTCATCTTTACTTTCGTCAATATGATTAGGCCTAAAGAGGGAAGCTATACTTATCCACCCGTGGGTGTCGTAACAGGCTACTAAGGAAACTCTCACTTTATGGAAGCGGGCAGCAGCACTTCTCCTGTGGAATAACAAATTACTGCGATCCCAACCCGCCTGCTAAGCGTGGGGATTTTGGCAATGCCTCCCAATGGAATGAAAGCCTTGGGGAAGGCCTTTGCCCAGCGTTGAGCCTCTATAGGCTGAGAGGAAGAAATAGGGAAGCAGGGTCTCAGATTAGGTTAGGTGTAGGTACACGGCACGAATTCGTTCCAGCAGAATATACGCTGTACCGTAATATTTATCCAAATCGCACCGCACCGTAGGAAAAACGTATCCACCAAACCATGCCCCACATACTGCGAATGAACCGTAGTTTTTTACGACAGGAAAAATGTGTTTCTACAAAGGGCCCGAAGGCGATAACATCAGTCTATTGTGAAGTCCATCTTTCATTAGATAAGTAGTTCTCTGTAAATTCATTACTTAGCCGAAAAACTCATAGCAATGTTAACTCTGCCATAGACCATGTCGTGAAAGAGGCGACGTTCTGGGCTAGTAAAATAGAACACTCTGCCATACAATTAAGAAGGTGAATTACATAAGTCTTAGACGATTCACATTTAAAAGAATGCGAAGATATTTTGAGTTGCGACCACGCATTGGAAGACGCAGCGTGGTTAGGCTTCCGACAAGGTGGACTGACGACCTGGTGAAGGTCGCGGGAAATCGCTGGATGCGTAAGGCGCAGGACCGGTCGTCGTGGAGATCCTTGGAGGAGGCCTATGTCCAGCAGTGGACGCCTTTCGGCTGAAATGATGATGATATTTTGAAGTGATTTTTTTTTTAGCGATGTTGAGCACGCGTGTTGGATGGGGAAAAAACATTGAAATAGCGTGAGCGTACGAGCACAAGACCTCAACATAAATATATCCAGACTGCTAGGGATGCTCAACCCAGTCTATCAAGCAGAGTGTGTGGGCATAACTCTGGCGGCCCTAGCCATAAAAGCCAGAAGAGTTGCGGACACGCGTGTCCGCATACTCACTGACAGTGCTGCCGTCCTCCAATCCCTAAAGCAGGGATGCATCACATCAAGTCTAATACTTGAGTGCCACGATGCATTGGAACGGATAACCGTACCAGACCGCAACACTGTGACACTACAGTGGATAAAGGGTCACAGCGGTTCACTGGGTAATGACGCAGCTGATGAGCTGGCTAGAAGGGCATCCAGTGCGTTGGTCACCGGACCGGAGCCCATTGTGCCTATCCCCTTTATTCAAATACGCAGATGGCTACAAAAGCATACCTACGAACAAGTGGAGATTTGGTGGTCCTCGTCACCAGGCTGCACGCAGTCCAGGGAGGCTATGCCATCCCTGGATGACAAGCTAACCAAAAGGTTGCTGCGCCTGGATAGGAGGAACCTACGATTGATGACGGGGATCATTACGGGCCACTGCTCGCTGAATAAGCTTCTCCACACCATACGCATAACGGACAGCCCTCTGTGCAGAGCCTGCATAGAGGGTGACGAGACAGCATGTACTCTTCGAGTGTACAGGCGTTACCCATATTAGGAACGAAACCATAGGAGCACCAAGATCTTACACAGATGTTCTCAACAGGCTAGGAGACGTGATGGGCTTCTGGAGGGAGGTGGGCTGGTTGGAATAACCGCCAAAGGCCGCCATGATCCACGCACAATGGTCCGCTGGAGGGACTGAGTGCGGAAACCAATAACATAGAACATAGCGTGAGCGTGACCGATTCGACACTGTGATTGTTTTTTTAGTTTTTGTGTATTTAATGTTTTTTAATGATTTCACTTTTGCCGATCAGTCCCACGACTGCTAATTTTTTTTTTTAAATAGTATTAAGACCACGGCTGCGTGCCGCGGGGTAATTGCGTAACACATTATCAGTTGCAATGGGTTTCATTTTGATAGTTCAACAACATTCATTGCGTTAGTTACGTTGTTGAACAGACACATTTTCGAACATAGGGAGCAATGGAACAGCAATAAGCTTCCAAATGATTCCAACTGGTAAATAAAATAAATAAATATATACGGACAAATCACACAGATTGAGCTAACCTTAAAGTAAGTTCGAGACTTGTGTTATGGGATACCAACTCAACGATACTATATTTATAATAGATACATAATAGATAAACATCCAAGACCCAGGCCAATCAGAAAAGATCGTTTTCCATCATGACCAGCCCCCTAATCGGCGAACACATTTTTGTCAAATGATGGCGACTAGTTGGGATCGTTTGGATCGAACGGACCAATGGGCGGTCCGAACGATCCCAACTGATCCCAACTAGTCGCAATCATTTGGCAAAAATATGTTCGCCGATTAGGGGGCAGGCCGGGGATCGAACCCGGGGGCTCCATGTCGCAGGCAGGCGTGTTGACCGCTGCGCCGTGGAGGACGACAAACTGATAGTAACAGTGCGTACGCAATTAGGGTGCAGATGTTATCGATCACAATAATCTCCAGACACCCAAATCTAGATCGCTAGAATCCAATTTTAACACCGTTACGAGACCAGACAATACGGCGAAACAATGGCTAGTAAAGTATCTTGATACTGAATCGAGCGTGCGCCAATCGTTTAACGTGCCAACTCGGTCAACCGAACTATATACGACAGGTAAACACGAGTTGTTTCTTTATTCACAATTGATGGAGATGAAATGATTTGCTAAGTAGGTTTTATTAATTTGTTAGATGATGTGGACGATGGATGGATGCTCTGAGTCTGCGTCAAACGAAGAGTTGAATTAGTATCAACAGGTATTGTAACTAACAAGTTTGTGGGTGGATATCTAAATTCTAAATAATATACAACATAATTTTTTGTTCACACGAATCCGGAAACACATGTCCAGTATTTTAAGTAAAGAATCTATGAACAAAACCTCAAAAAGATATCATGAAAAACCATAAAGTTGTGAGCTTGTCCTACTTAGCTGTCCCAACAAAAATATGGTACGCACTCCGCTCGGGCGGCCGACCGGTGTGTTGACCTCTGGCGTCAGCTGTGCGCAGTACTATGATCTATCGTAAGCTGCGTGGGGCGCTCGGTAACCAGACTGCAACAATTTCTAAATGTTTTTGGGGAAAAATATACTTAACATGGTGTTAACATGATTGGAATTGATTATGTTGCTTATTTTGAACAACTATATTCAGGTTTTGCACAAACATAAAAGAACGTTGTATAAATAATATCTAAATAATAACAGTAGCAAGGGTCGATCGATCATTACATATCGAGACTTCAGAAATAACGCTAAGCTGATGGTCCGCACTGTAAATTGGGTTGTCAAAAAAATAGTATAGTTCTACCCAGTTACTGGTTGTAGAGAAAGGAAGATAGGCAGGCTCTCCACATAAAAATCAATTCAGTTGAATCCAGTTCACTGGAAGCCAACCTTGACGACCTTAGAGTTTTTAATTAAAAAAAAAAAAAACATCGGCTAATGCGAACAACATTAGTTCATTTCAGCTGCCAGTATTCTAATACAACGGTACCTACTTATTAAGGATCTATCGCCACGTGTTCAAAATTGGAACTAACGCCGCCATCTTGATTTTCCAATATAAAGTTTGTGACAATTTCATATATGTCAATGTCATTCAGACGCTAAAGATGTAGCATTCTATGTATTGTATATTTGAATTAAGAATTTGTAATAATTTTTAAGTTATTAAACAGCAAAGTGAATGTCATACTCAATCAAAGTTGAAATTCAATTGCAACCAAAACTTATTAAGACTTTCGTGTTACAAATGGTCATTCACAAAATCAACTTCTATTGCATTGGACAAAAGTAGATAATTGATTAACTGGCGATGGAATGTTCTATATTAATAACAGTGCTATATTATGATATAAAATTTTCAAGACATAAACAATACTTATTGTAGAAAATATTTATGGTAGAGTCAGAAGACTTCTATCTACTATAATGAATGTAATCATCCATGATTTTTATAAAGCTTGCGGAAAGTTTAGCCAGAGATGATGAGACAAACATCACTCCTTTAGTAAAGATTGATACTTGACAGCTCTGGACGGACAGTAGGGAAGCCTTTGCACAAGAGCGGAAAAAACACGTTACACTATTGCAACAACCTTGCCACTATCATTTAGGTATCAAACCTCTACAAACACTCCACGAAAGTTTCAGCGTTTGACATACCTACCAACAATATTTCTGAAGTATCCACCATTTCCTATCATGTGTCTTTAGTCATTTCCAAAGGTCATGTCAAGAAGTTCCGACTTTTCCTCAAATATCATTGTAAGAGGAAATAAAGAAAAAAAAAAACATTTCACTGACTCGTTTGTCCGCCTTTTCTTGGTTCTTATTTATATTAATGACGTACCTCACAAAGATAATCATGATAAAGTGTTGTTTGCAGATGACACTTCACTTTTATTCAACTTTAATCGTCAGTAGCAGCATACTGATGATGCAAATAACGCAATCCCTAAAGTGGCTACAGGATCAATATTAATAACCAGCGGTCGGTCGCGACTTCGTACGCGTGGAGTTAGTTAATTGAACATTTTATTTTAACCTCAAAAGATTCGATTTCTATTGATAATTTTGTTCACAATTAAAAACTATTAATTTATTTGGATAAGGATTAATATATGTTTTTTTTTTTTATATGCCCGGTCCTATTAGTCGCAGCGTGATGTTATATAGCCTAAAACCTTCCTGGATTAATGGGCTATCCAACACATATAATAATTTTTCAAATAGGACAATTAGTTCCTGAGATTAGCGCGTTCAAACAAACAAACCCTTCAGCTTTATAGCTTCTAAACGAGAAAAAAACCAAATGCATTTATTTTCCTCCTTTAGGTTGTTCCTTCACGGTTAGCAAGTAAAAGCTAGGTAATGTGTTGATAAATTGAATTGACTTTTGAAGAGGCATACTTTGAATATTAAAGACAGCATTGTATTCTTGGGCATAACATTGACAGCAAGGGTTCATTGGTGTCCACAAAAAGACTGTCTTAAAATTGCCAAAAATACTAACTTCGACAAAATAAGTTGTTACAAGAATTCCTAATTTACCTCGTAGGCATAGAGACAGGCTTTAGCTATTTTTGTAGTGTAATGTTGTACAATATTCTATTGTGGGCGAAAGCCTCTGATGTTTAGAATATCTTTGTTTGTAGAAGCGAGCTGTTTGATCCATTTATAAATTAAGTTCGAGACACTCTCCTCAAAGACAAAAAAGAGATTAATGTGATAACTGTCCCTTCTCAGTATAATTGTAAATATATACATATACAACATGTAATGTAATTAACACACCCTCAATCACCCTAATTAGAATATATTAAATTAGTTATACAATTTCTTGGAGAACGAACACCTTAAAGTTCTTGGAATAAGGTTTATTTTTCTTTATTTTGTATTAAATGATTAAATTTGTATAAGTACAAATACAAGTAAAACTGCGATTTCGTCTGTACAAGCAACAGGGTTAATATGGCAACAATTTCCGTAGTTTTAATTATTTTTGGGATATAAAATTACCTATATTAAAAATGATATAAACCGATTCAGTGAACGATTCTGAACAAACTGTTTAGGAAGTGCGTTAAAAAATGTACTGTATGTTGTATATGAGTACCTATGTATATGTATTTTCAATTATTAAAGGATAAGGGAAGGTTAAGGGACACTGTATTTTGTTAATGTAATATATTTATTTCTGTATAATTTATTTGTATATAATTTTATATCAATGACATATTACAGATGTTACAATATAACACAAATTTGTTGTAAGTACCTACAACAAGACTCAATAAGAGACAGCTCGTTCAGGTGCCAATGTATACTTTATAAGTAACTAGCTTTCCGCCCGCGGCTTCGCCCGCGTGGAGGTCGGTTATATCGCGCTTTTTAGATTTCCCTCGGGAACATCAAATTTTTCCGGGATAAAAGGTAGCCTATGTTCTTTCTCAGAGTCTAAAGATTGTCTGTGCCAAATTTCATCAAAATCGGTTGAGAGGTTTAAGCGGGAAAGCGTAACAGACAGACAGACAGACAGACAGAGTTACTTTCGCATTTATAATATTAGTATGGATGGATTCACATTTGGAAATTTAGTATAGTATATATACTAAACTTCCAAATCACGTTCAAGATCTAAGCGTTAATAAATTCAAATCATTCCTTAAACGTACGTTGTCCCAGAAAGCTATATATACCGTTAAGGATTATATGGAGGACAAAAAGGCCTGGGTTTGAGCTGCAAACATATTTTAAATATTTTTTTTTTATCTCAGTTTCTCTTCATTTTTTTCTCCGCTGAATTACGGACGCTATATGTATGTGTGTTATCGCTATGTGAAAGTTCACCATTTGCTTAAGAAACCAAGAGTCTATAATAATTATAAAGTTAGCTGTTGTCCGAAGAATTGCAACACTTAAGTGGCAGTGGGCCGAGCACATTGCACGTAGGATCGATGCCTGATGGGGCCATGGGTTCTCGAGTGGCGACCACGTACCAGAAGACGCAGCGTGGGTAGGCACCCGAAAAGGTGGACCGACGACCTGGCGAAGGTCGCGGGAAACCGCTGGAGCTGGAGTTAAGGAGCTGGGGTAGATCAAACGTTCATTGTTCCCATCCATACGCAAAATACACACATTGTTGTGGGGTTGTGGAGACTTCCACATATTACCCAATTATGCGAAGCTATAATTTTATTCACGGTCAGTTAAAACATACCCCTTATAACATAAATACAACATCCCATAATTGTAATTAAAACACTCAATAACAAAACCTAATTCCCCAAAGCTCCTGTGCAGATTAAAATTAGGAAATTCATTTATCTCCATTCTGTTTTCAGGCATCGAAACAGTCGACCCTTTCAGGAAAGGTTTCATGATAGGAAGACCGTGATACCTTGGTGTTGCCACAGCAGAAAAAATTGTAGAAGCGACACTCATGTAGGTAATAAACGGCCTAAACAGGGATATAATTGGGTTGTATCCTAAAAAATAATTTAATGTCCATCAGATAGATTTCTACAAATATTAAACACGTATTTTTTATTTTGTTCTTTTATTCAAAATCTTAGGAAAATATATTGATTTGAAATGTCGCATGACGTCACGCCGTGGTACAAAATATACCACAGCGTGACGTAATTAGCCCCCACTCCGTAAATTTAATACGGTATATCTCATTAGTTTTTGGTAATTTCGGCAAAATAAAAAACACGGGTTTGATTTTTTTTATTATCTATAAGACGGATTAATTATGTTTTTGATTTTCATACCTTGAATACATTATGATACTCATAATCCTTCCGGAAAAAGTTCACCTAATGTTTCCTTCATTAGATGAACTTGGTTCCAAATGTTGAAAGAGAAGAAGGAGATCTTAGCCCATCAGTGGGTTAGAATATAATTTGACGATGTTGTAAATTTGGTATTTTTTTTTTATAATTATAAAGTTGTGCTTGACCGCAATCCCGCTTGATGCTAAACAGTGATGCAATCGTTGATGGTGAAGAGCGCTATGTTATTAAGAGCCTACTCACTCAAAAAAACTGAGTGAAAATGTAGGAAGACGGCAGTTGAGTGAGGTGATGCATGTTAAAACCAACAACACGACCAACGATGCTGCGCCAGAGGAAGATTGATCTGGAGACTTGTGACTTATTAAGAACCTATTCACTCTAGCCTTGAAGACACTTAAATTGTAGTCCGACGGAAAAACTGCCGCTGGCAAATTGTTCCAGTTCCTCGATATACACGGTACAAAAGAAGAAGCGAAACGCTTCGTTCGGATCGTTGTGGTGTCAACAACGAAAGACACTATTATAATTCACAAACTTTTGTCTTTACACAATTAGTGGGATACATATGTACAGATGCAGCATTTTTTACAATGGATTATAAACTTACCTTTAAAGTGCACAACTTATTTTTAGGGTTCGGTACCTAAAAGGTAAAACGGAACCCTATTCATGAGACTTCACCGCCCGTCTGTCCATCCGTCTGTCACCAGGCTGTATCTCATGAACCATAATAGTTAGACAGTTGAAATTTATAGAGATTATGTATTTCTGTTGCCGCTGTAACAACAAACACTAAAAATAAAAATATTTAAGGGGGGCTCATACAACAAACGTGATTTTTTTTGCCGTTTTTAAAGATAATAGTATGGAACCCTTCGTGCGCGAACCCGACTCGCATTTTGTCGGTTTTTAAATAAATACCTCCAAACTGAGTTTCTCTTCGATGTCCTTATTCTATGGTCATTCCAAATGAATGAATTATCCACTAAAACCCAGTATTTTTCAGGAACCCTGTTCATACTATATGAAGGGATTTCCCACAATTAGAAGGTATTGCTAATTCACTTGACGGTGAGTATTTAAGATACCTATTTCATTAATTGGATTTTGTAGTTCAATTAACTATTCTTATATATTATTTAGTGACATTCAACCGGATGACAGAGTGTTAATAAATTGCCTCTGTAAGTCTACTGGAATATCAATGAAGTTGCATAATTATCTAATTGTTTCCATATCAAGTATAACTTTCAGAAAGAAAGAATGGAAATGTAGGTATTTATTGTGACTCATAGAGAAAGATTATAATTAGAGATCGGAAATTTCAGCGCTTATACATAAACTTAAACTTATACAATTTGTCGACGAAAGAATAACGTGGATACGCCTTTTAATAAACAATTGTGTAAAATATTTTAGTTTTTGTATATTTAGGTACTCAATCTAATTATAACACTAAACTAAAGAAAAGAAACCGAATTATACAAAAAAAGTAAGAAAAAGAAAAATAAATCATAAAGTCTTAAACGAAGTCAAAAGGCTTCTTTCTCAGTATGATGTTTGGACATTTAAAAAATAAATGAGAACGCAGCCCTTGTAATTTGATAGATTCCGCAGTTATTTCACGGGAAATCAAAGTAAAAAAGTAAATAGATAATAATAATATATTTTTAATCAAGAAAAGTAGTCGAAGAGGAGATGTCGTGGTGGCCTAGTGGTTAAAACACCAGTATCTCAAGTATGAGTGTGCGGGTTTGATTCCAGGTCAGGTAAGTACCAATTTAACTTATCTAAATTATGTGTACTTTCTAAGTATATCTTGGATACCAAGGACTGATTAAAAGATGAAAGTAAACATCTTGAGGAAACCTGGACTATAAGTCTGAAATCGCCAAACCGCATTGAGCAATCGTGGTGATTACGCTCAATCCTTCTCTGTATGGGAGAAGACCTATTCCCAAGTAGGACGATAAAAAGGTGATGATGATTTTTTATCATAAATTTTCGAAAAACCTCTGAAATGTGAGCAATTTGTACATTTTTTCGGTGTAGCGGCCAGAAAAGCTTTAAAATGCTGCCTTATTTATGTATATTGATAAGGTATGCAGGAATTTATGAATGGTGTAGCTACTGACAAAAAATGCCCTTGAGAAATAATATAATATGATGATATAGAGAAGACGTTCATAAATAGTTTTAATTATTGAAATATGAACTCAGAAAATATGAACAGCCATCTCTAGCATAAAGTAAATACCTTTGAAATGGTGCATTAGTTTATTTAATTAATCAGGATCTCGCATTTTAATTTGCATTGAGTAAAATATTTCTGTATTCAAGTAGGTAACTCAACGACACGAAGAGTTATTGAATAATTTTATTGAAACACTTTTATTAATAACATCAATCTGTCGTTCTTTTGAAAAGAATTCAATCGTGAAATATTCAAGTAATTGAGTATCTACAGTGAAAATGTTCTCAAATTATTTCAGAGTAAATAAAAAACGTAGTTTGGTAGAAAAATATTTCATTTGTTTAAATGAAATATTTTTCTACCAAACTACGTTTTAACATTTTAATTAATATTACAAAGAGAAAAGATTTGATTTTTGTTTCTTTGTTAATTACTTTCCACGGCAAAGTAATTTATCGAATATGAATAAAATTTGGTACATTGTTTCTAATTAGTTTCTTTTCATTTCAGATAAAATATACAAAATTATTTGTTTTTAGAATTTTAATTAGAATCCATGTACAAAATTTCAAAAGATATCATGAAAAATCACAAAGTTATGAGCTTGTTATGTTAGCTAGTTGTCCCAAAAAAAGCTATGGTCAACGCACCGCTCGCCCGCTCTGGGCTGAGTGGGAGATGTCACTTGATGATTTCCCAACCAAAAAAAAAAAGCCCTACAATCTATCAAAGGGTAGTTATATTTTCAACGTTATTGCTAATATATTAATTTTCAAGGTTAACTGAAAATTTAGCAGTTTTTAAACGTCTATAGGTACTATAAGGAATGCTGTACCAAATATGGCTTTCATACCAAAATAGCTGATTAGTTAGGTACTAGCACGGGGTACTACAGCATATTTCTGTAAGCCAATAAGCGTTGAAACAATTAACATTAGAAATTAATAGTCTAGCAAAAACAAAGGCCCCGTCGTCAGATTTATTTATTCAGCACTCATTAATTTAAAGACGCTAAAAATAAAAGCAGTCGAATCTAAGATTGCGTCGCTATAATTGACAAGACAAATCGTGCGACAAACGTCACGCGACTGCAAATCGTAGTTCATACATGCAACACAAAATAGGTACAAAAGGTTGGCTTCGTACAACGAGCGTAAACAAACACGGCACCGCGCACCGACGCGGTAGGCGGTGAAGCGGATCTCATGTCGCATAATTGCCCCCCTAACTAAACTCCTACTAACCTAAATCCACAGTTGCCTAACGCATATACACCGGCCGACCGCGCGGTCGAGCGGTACACGCGGATGCCACCGCCCGGCCCCTCCGCGCTGCCATCCGCGCCGTGGAGCGGCGCCTTACACACGGGGCGCCGAATAATCGCGCGGATAATCGTGGGCGCAGGTTGAAGATAGGAGATTCTTGCCAGTGTCTGAACAAACTGGTCAAAACCGTGTTAAATCCATCTGCGCAGACAGGCGCGTAAACCGCCTTACCGCGCGGAGCACCGCTACGAAATCCGCTTTACCGTCGCTGCCATCCATGGCGGTACGCAGTACGCAGACGCTTACTTAGTGTGCATTCATACGAGAGGCACGTGTACACTAAGGATGCAACTGAAGCCACGTCTCAACGACGTGCCGCTGATGCAAAGTGTATTTCAGTACCTACGGTACTTATACTATATGTTTGCAGCGTATTTTAATGCACGATGAAATGCACGAATAAATTAATTATGACAATATTTGGAACGTGGAAGTTGGGCACGTTTTAATACATATAAAATATTAGTATAATCCTGTCAAATAAAGACACTCCATACACATTTTAGACGGGATTTAAAATATAGGGACTAAACATAAGTCAATTTACGAAATGGAAAGAAAAATATGCACTAAACTTAAATCTATTTAAGTTTGTTAACATTAGAATCGAATCGAATTTAGACGTATGTACCTTCAATTTTAAATGGACGTCATTTAACCGCAAAGTCGCAAAACAGAAGTTAAAAAAGGCATAGAAAATGACAGGCGATTATTAACAATTAGGCTAGTGGTCCGGATGGTATACCAGCGATTGTTCTTAAAGCATGTGCGCCCGAGTTGTCTCCTGTATTGACGCGCTTGTATCGCCTTTCATTTAGGACTGGTATAGTGCCCAAGTCCTGGAAGCTTGCTAACGTGCAGCCTGTGCCCAAGAAGGGTAGTCGTGCCGATCCTGCCAACTATCGGCCGATTTCGATCACCTCCATACTTTGCAAAATTATGGAGCGTGTATTGAACTCGCGCCTCTTGGCATACCTGGAAGGTAACGATCTCCTCAGTGACCGTCAGTACGGGTTTCGCCGCAATCGGTCAACTGGGGACCTACTAGTGTATGCCACTCACTTGTGGGGCGAAGCCCTCGAGAAGAATGGGGAAGCGATTGCTGTCTCCCTTGATGTCTCGAAGGCCTTCGACCGGGTTTGGCACGCTGGCCTTTTGAGTAAGCTTCCAGCGTACGGCATTTCCCCTAGCCTGACTGGCTGGGTAAAAGACTTCCTGACTGAACGGTCCCTCCGAGTTGTTGTCGACGGATGCTCTTCTGAGCCCATGTCAACTAATGCCGGTGTTCCTCAGGGGTCTGTTCTCTCTGCAACTCTGTTTCTGCTGCATATTAACGATCTGCTGATGCCCGGTATCTATGGGTATGCAGATGACAGCACAGTTGTAGAGAGATACCTGCCGGATGCTCGGGCTAGTAGGGAATCAATCCGGTCCGAAAGAGAGGCCATGGTTGAGCGAACGAGTGTTGCACTGCAGGCAGTCTCTGAATGGGGCAATGCCAATCTTGTAGCATTCAATGCCGCCAAAACACAGGCGTGTCTTTTCACCGCCAAAAGGAGCCCGTTCACCTTGGCCCCTACTTTTCGGAATGTGTCCTTGGAGTGTTCCGACCGCCTTCAGCTTTTGGGAGTTGAGATTTCCTCGAACCTTAACTTTAGGCGGTTCATTGAGTCCAAGGCCAGGGTGGCTGCCAGGAAACTTGGCGTTATCGCAAAGGTCCGGCAGTACTTCACACCTGGGCAGCTTCTAATGTTATACAAAGCACAGGTCCGTTCGTGTGTGGAGTACTGCAGCCACATTTGGGCTGGTGCTGCCAAGTGTCACCTGGCCACTTTGGATTCAGTGGAGAGACGTGCAAAGAGGCTGATTGGTGACCCTGATCTAACTCGAGTTGGTCTCCAAAGCCTAGAGCACAGGCGTAGAGTAGCCAGCCTTTCGGTGTTCTATAGGATGCATTTCGGGGAGTGTGCGAGGGAATTGCAAGATTTAATTCCCCCATCTCCGTTCCACCAGCGGACGACCCGTCGTACGGCTGGTTTCCACCCTTACGTTGTTAACACCACTACGATCCGGACGAAGCGCTTCGCCTCCTCCTTTATACCGCGTACATCGAGGGACTGGAACAATTTGCCCGCGGCGGTGTTTCCGTCGGACTACAATTTGAGTGTCTTCAAGGCTAGAGTGAATAGGCTCTTAATAAACTAGTGCGCTTTACCATCAACGATTGCGTCACTGCTTACCATCAGGCAGGATTGCGGTCAAGCGCTGGTTTACAATTTGTAAAAAAAAAAAAAAAAAGTCCTTTAATAATTTTTAGTGTGACGGTAACATCATGAACGTCCATAAAACACATGGAATATTATAAGGTTATTGTATATACATTCACTTTTCTATTTTATCGACACGCCGAGACCTGAACGTGGGTCATTCACGGTAACACCGCCACGTTAGGAATTATTAAAACGAACAATCTCCTTCATTGTTCGTTTTAATAATTCCTGATAGTCATTAAGCAAATCAAGTTTGAATTCAGGATTCAAACTCATCTCTCTCATATCTCTTATAATTTAACCAGCTTTCGATTGATAAATTTCCATCTGACTTTTTTTCTGTTCCGATGCTGTCAAACAATATTTTTCATTCGGAAACGTTTATTTGATTAGATTGTCTACAGCGCAATAGATTAAAAATGTCACTACACAGGATAATGGATTACTACATCTTCTTTAACAGTAATAATAAGGGCTACAGTCGTATTATGCCATGCCTACACAAGTGTCATCTCTTTCCTTGAAAGGAACTCCTATTTTTTAAGATTAATTTTGCTGGACATACTCCTGTGTACCTTCTGTAACCTGTATATTTTGTGTCTCGTTCGAACTTCCTTGTGACTACAAATAGTACTGTCCAGTCCTTAAATTTATAATAGGCGTAAATTAGGACACGATTGTTGAATGGCCGGAGGGTAGGCCCTACCGTCGTCAATGTGTCTAACAATGGAACGTGGGATTGGAGGGTAGGTAGAGTTAATATACGTGGTTATTTGTGAGATTATAATCAAAATTGTTGTTTGGTACTGTAATATTCTGCTGGAATTTCCCGATGGGATGCGGACAAGTAGGTATATTGGTATTTGTTCAGAGACAATTTACTAGCAATAAAATTGATTTGTTTGACGCTAACTTTGGCTTGGTATGGAGAAATTTCCAACGGCCTAAAAAAAAAAACAAACTAACTTTCAAAAACACAACTTTGTTTTTCACTTTTGAATTGTACCTACCCCATAAAATTCATAAAACACCATTTTCTATGTTTGTTAATATCAGTGGCAGGAGTTAATCCATTATGTAAACTAAGTGAAAAATCATATTAAGCCTTATTGGGGATGACATTCACTTAGCGCGTTTTTTTTATATTCCCGTTTGTTTTTATCGCATTTAAATTAAATAATATTCTTTTTCTCCAAATAACTGTTTGCTTTAAAAATAATTGTTTTAATAATTCTATGCTATACCAAATCTTACGTTGACGTCGGTTATCGCTGAAAACCAGCGCTGGGATTCGTATCTTGCATTATTTTGCAACATTATTCTGAGAAGTAGAGTGATTTTGTGTGGATGTCACGCATATTTCTCCGGGATCAATTATTTTTTGTTTTGTTCTTTACTGAGTCATGTTTAAATGTATTTCCTTTCTTGCTATAAAACCCATTGCTGCCCAAGCATCGTGTATTTTAGGTTATGATATCATTTAAAAAAGCCGTGGCTTGGTGTGATCCCCTTTCCGTTACATTTCCGTTGTATAAGTACCTTCAAAGACACAGCGCAAGTTAATAAATAAAAAAACTTTTTTACAAAAAAGCAACCGACTTTCAAAAACCACTACAAAGTGAAAAATAACTAATTTCGGAAGTCGATGTCTTTAGTTTTGTATATTCGTTTTTTGACACCGACTTCCGAAATTAGTTATTTTTCACTTTGTAGTGGTTTTTGAAAGTCGGTTGTTTTTTTGTAAATAAGTTTTTATTTTACACTTTTTAGTTGTTAAAAGTACTATGTATTCAGTTGCATCTGGTCAGACTGGAAGCTGACGCAAATATAGTTCGGAAACGACGTAATTTTGTTTACTTTAATTTTTACCCGTAAGTATTCCCTCAACTGCCTATGGTCTTCATCATCAAATTTACTGCAGACCATTATTTTGACTCAATGGGTGCAAAGGTCTCATCAATATAAATGAATGCAGTCCAACCACAAAGTAGCTACTGTAAACCGTTGAGGAGTTCCTTTGTCTTCATCATCAGATCTCTTATGACAATCACAACCCATCTAGGTGTAAAGTTCTTATCAATACAAATTATTCGAGCCCAAACACAAGGTAGCTGCTGTGAATTGTTGAGGAGTTCCTTCGACTGTCTCCCGGCTCCATCATCAGATCTACTTCAGACCTTTATTAAATTGTAGTGCTATCAAAAATTTAATGAAAATGCTAAGATATGCACTAATCCCCCCTGCAATTTTTGAAATTTCCCCTTGTTTTCTCTGGTCTTCCACCATCAAACCCTGATATCCTTACCATGGGACCACCCTGGGAACGTCTTCTTTCCAACAGAAAAAGAATTATTAAAATCGGTTCATAAACGACAAAGTTATGCGCGAACAAACATAGAAAAAAAAAAAGCATATATACGGTCGAATTGAGTAACCTCCTCCTTTTTGAAGTCGGTTAAAAAGCAATGAACTCATTTATATCAATCAACAAGTAATAAACGCGCCATTCGATTCGCAATTGAGTTGTGGTCGCGTTGTTCGACTTCCTTCTTTTGTCGCCTTTAGATCAGTCCTACAACAAAGGCTCATATAATTAGATCTTGGCAAAGCATGACATCATAGAACAGCAATACCTAACAGAACCGCTATTTCTGTTGGATATTATATACAACTAGCTTTCCGCCCGCGACTTCGCCCGCGTGTAGTTCGCTTATATCGAGTTTCCAGGAGAACTCTTCAAAAACCCGGAATCAAAACTATCCTATGTTATTTCTCAAGGTCAACTCTATCTTTGTACCAAATTTCAATAAAATCAGGTCAGTGGTTTAGACGTGAAAGCGTAACAGACAGACAGAGTTACTTTCGCATTTATAATATTGGTAGGGATATGTAACAAAAACCCTGTTCGTCCTTGTACCTACGTTTTAAAAATATCATCATCATCATCATCATTTCAGCCGAAAAAAGTCCACTGCTGTACATTAGCCTCCCCGAAGGATCTCCACGACGACCGGTCCTGCGCCTCCCGCATCCAGCGGTTTCCCGCGACTTTCACCAGGTCGTCGGTCCACCTTGTCTGGTGCCTACCCAAGCTGCGTCTTCCGGTGTGTGGTCGCCACTCGAGAACTCGTCGGCGCCATCGGGCATCAGTCCTACGGCCAATGTGCCCGGTCCACTGCCACTTTAGTATTACAATACTTCGGGCTATGTCGGTTACTCTCGTTCTTCTGCGGATCTCCTCACTCCTGATTCGATCACGCAGTGAACCCCAAATTCTCGAATATCATTGGATATAATAATTATGATATCCTTTTTTTGATAATAGCCTATTTTGACAGCGATGACTTTCATTGCGCCCTTTACGTAATTGAGTAGACGAACTTTTCAAAGTCGTGAAGTCGTCACAATTTCCTTTAAAATCTGTCACATTGTTACTGAAAGTAACTTTTTAGTCTTTTTATATATATATATATATATTATTAACTAGCGCTTGAGCGCAATCCTGCCTGATGGTAAGCAGTGACGCAATCGTTGATGGTAAAGCGCACTAGTTTCTTAAGAGCCTATTCACTCTAGCCTTAAAGACACTCAAATTGTAGTCCGACGGAAACACCGCCGCTGGCAAATTGTTCCAGTCCCTCGATGTACGCGGTATAAAGGAGGAGGCGAAACGCTTCGTCCGGATCGTAGTGGTGTTAACAACGTCTCCATTCTGATTTACATAATCAGCCGAGAATGTTCCCACTCCCGGTACATAAGCCTATTTTTGGTGAGAGGGAGTGGGCCGTAATCTACCACGTGGTCCAGTGCGGGTTGGTAGATGGCACACGTCTTTGACGTTTTTGCCTCTAGGACATGCCGGTTTCCTCACGACGTTTTTCTTTGCCGTTTTTGAGAGCAGTGGTGATGAAATATTTACACAAAGTAAACCGCCTGACGGGGTTCGAGTCTACGGCCTACAATTTGTAAGTCGCGCCCGATACCACTATTCCACCACTGCTTCTCCATTCTGATTTATCAACATATATTATTTCTCCAAGGGTCTGAAACCGTTTTCTCCCTTTTTCTCTCTTTCTATCGAACCAATCTGAACGGCCGACCCACCAATCGACAGATATTCGTCCCTGGTACCATGGAATGCTATTTTCAAATTATTCCGCTTCACTGTTTATTTATAAAAACGACTTAAAAATTCTAATTAGTATAGTGCGAATTTTTCGCACGGGTCAGCTAGTTTTGCTGAAATAATAATTTCAATAATAAATATGAGAGCCTCCGTGGCGTAGCGGTAGTGAACGCGGCCGCTGCGCAAGGAGGCGCGGTTTCGATCTCCGCGCAGTGAAAATATACATGAATATGAATATTTGCACGGCTCTGATCTTGCCTCGGAAAACACGTTAAGCCGTTGGTCCCGGTTGCCATACGAACATCTAATGGCAGTCGTTACGGTTTGTTGGAGCCATCAAAAATCCAACAATTGGTCTAACTGTAATGCGTCGATATCGCCTTTGGGTTGTGGAGGTCAGACGGCAGTCGCTTCATGGAAAATATTTGAAGTTTAGCCGAAATCAGCAGTTATACTGGTACAGCGGATCCCAGACTCCAAAGCTGAAACATCTTCGAATGCGACTGGGATTAACGCTTAGATGATGATGATGACGACAATGATAAAAGTAGAATTAAAGAAAACTAAGCGCAACGATATTCAGTCTATAATGTATACATGGTTAGGTCACAGGCCTCTACTCTTTGAGAGGGTATGGATTGTAATCTGCCACAAGGGCCCAGGGCGAGTTGGTATTTATGTCTTAAAAATTTGAATCTAGGACATGGCGGTTTTCTCACGATACTTTCGTTCACCATTTAGAGAACAGCGGTACCTAATAAAATTATTTACGTACTCAAAGTAAAGGCGCCAGTGCGGTTTTGAACCCACGACCCAAATCTCGTGAGTCGGGGCGTTACCTCAGGCCAGCTCAAAAAATAGAACCCTAGAGAATCATTTGATTACCTACATCTACTGCACAATATTTTTTTTTTTTATATGTAAATTACAAACTAGCGCCTGACTGCAATCCCGCCTGAAGGTTGTAATCGTTGATGGTAAAGCACGCTAGTTTATTAAGCCTACTCACTCAAAAGAACTGAGTAAATAGGAAGGAAGACGGCAGTTGAGCGCGGTGATGCAATGTTAAACCAAACAACACGACCAACGATGCTGCGCCAGAGGGATATTGATCTGGAGGCCCTCCACAACCAAACTCCCGACACAACAACATTTCGTGCATCGTACCCGGCACGTACATCGTAACACAACTGCTCAGACCCGTCCTCCGTACGGCTTCACCAGACATCATGCCGGAACACGATGAATCGCTTGGCGGCATGACTTTGTCTGGTGGGTGGTAACTTACGCCGCCGGCTGATCTTGTGGCGTACCACCGAGAAATTATATTGGTACAAGGTGCCTTGGAACCCGTGATATTTCAAGCAAAAAAAAAAGAATGCCCCAGAGATAGATCATCATCATCAACCTTTTATCGTCCCACTGCTGGGCACAGGTCTCCTCTCATACAGAGAAGGATAGATAATTTCAGAAAAATAAATTTTATATGTTATTTTTTTTTATTGGCTTCTGTAGTTGACATTGAGTACCTAAACCGGGGACTACCCTGTGGTTGTCTTAAATGAATTTAAAGCCTCCAAACCAGGGGCAATTTTCTTCGATTAATCCCATTCCTTGTATATATTTACAGGTAACGAAACCATCCATCATCATCATCAACCGTGTTTTATCGTCCCACTGCTGGGCACAGGTCTCCTCTCATACAGAGAAGGATTGAGAGTAATCACCACGCTGCTCAATGCGGATTGGCGATTTCAGACAAGTCCAGGTTTCTTCAAGATGTTTTCCGTTACCTTGTAATCAGTCATTGGTGTCCAAGATATACATACTTAGAAAGTATATATAACGAAACCATAGCGCGATTTAATTCGATCCCAATGCCCAAACTATCCAGCTAACATGTAGCATTACGTTTGTGGAGGAGCGTTGGAATCGATCAAATATGTATGTATGGTTAATGTTTTTATATTGAATCACGTAAAGCTGATCGAAAAGCATTACACACACTAATGTTAACCAGAAAACGTAAACTATTAGATGTTATTATAGTGATGTTGCAGCGAACTGGTTCAATGAACCCTTTGGTAAATTGACCAGCCTTCTAATTAAACCGCAGCCAACAAACGGCCTGAATGATAGATATTCAATAAATTTTAGGTCAAGGCTAGGACATGTCTGCCCGACAAACTGTTGGCAGAAATGGCACAGAATTGGTGCTTTGAGATAGCGAAGCGAGGTCACTGCAGACCACGTAGACAAAGCTGAATAGGTTCCGTCAAAACTTTTTCGTCTCGTCTTTTGTACAGAGTACATCGAGGGACTGGAATAATTTGCCTGTAGTGGTCTTCCAGTAAGATTCAATTTCTCTTCGAGGCCTCTAGCCTTGAAGACACTGAAATTGTAATCTCAATAGGCTCTTAATTAACTATACGTGCACTTTACCATCAACGAATGCATCACTGCTTACCATCAGGCGGGATCGCAGTCAAGCACTAGTTTATAAAGTGAAAAAAAAAATGGAAAGAGGACGCACAAACTACACACAAACACACACTTCTTCTTCTTCCAGTGCCTCTTCAATCCTGAAGGTTGGCCGTCAGCTTCTTGTACTCGGTCTTGTCAACCGCGAGTCGGAACAGTTTTTCGACTGAAGTAATGCCGGTCCACTCCCTGATGTTACGCAGCCACGACTTTCTCTTTCGTCCAGCGCGCCTTTTTCCTTCTACCTTGCCCATCATAATGAGTAGGAGTAGCGCATATCTACCGTGTCGGAGCACGTGACCGAGATAATCTATTTTGCGTTTCTTTATGGTGGGCAACAACTTTCGAGGCATTTGAACGCGCTGAAGGACGGTGTCATTTCTGACCTTTTGGGTCCAGCTTATACGTAGCATACGACGGTAACACCACATTTCAAAAGCCCGCAAGAGTCGCGTGGTGTCCTCTTTCAGAGTCCATGCTTCGCAGCCGTACATGACGACAGGCCATACGTAGCACATCAGTAACCTGACTCGGAGCTTTATGTGGAGTTTACGACAGCACAGAACTTTCTTCATTTTGTTGAAAGATGCTCGGGCAAGTTCTATCCGGGTCTTAACTTCTTGGTCGGACTCCCATGCTTCATTTACCCAAGCACCGAGATACTTGTACTGTCGTACACGCTCAAGTTGTTTGCCTGCCACTGATATGCTTGGGCGTAAGTCTGGGTTTCTAGAAAACACCATAAAAACACACACACACACGCACTAAATTTAACAAGGTAAATTAAATTTAAGTTCAGTGCATTTTTTTATTCCTATTTCATTAACAATGGACAGAAGATAATATGTTAGTTTAGGCCTGTCAAATTAGTCCCTTCGTAAATTGACGTATTACGGTCGCCATGTTTATAATCGCGTCTAAACTGTCTATGGAGTATCTTAATTTGACAGGATTATACTATAATGTTATCTTCTATCCTTTGAAAGAAAAAGATGCGTTGAACTTAAATTAGTTTAATTTGTGAACAACAGAATTAGCGCCAGTGTTGTCTAGCATTAACATTGCACTTCACAAAAACCTCCATTTAATTGGGTTGTATCATTGATAAAATATTAAACAGATACGATATATTCTAACAAACTGACCAAAAAAAAAATGTGCCGAACACAGCAGCAGCACACATGCATATTTTTATTCGGCATACATTGGTACAGTGTGAGTAGATGGGGCGCAATCTAAAGCATAGAGAAGAAAAAGATGGCTAGTGTTTGTCGTTTGCGCTGTTAGTGTTTGTCGTTTGTTTTTACGAGTGTATCGAGAGTGACTAAGGCGAGATACAGGACTTTCCTTCCCTTTGTACGCTTCATTTTCAGTGCGCTAATGACATATCTACCTTAGTTTAATATTTTATCAATGGGTTGTATCCTAAAAATAATTTAATGCCCATCAGATAGATTTATAAAAAATATTGAAGACGTAGGTATTTTTTACTTTTTCTTTCGTTCAAATACTTAGGAAGATATATTGACAGCCTCCGTGGCGTAGCGGTAGCGGACGCGGCCGCTGCGCAAGGTGGCGCGGGTTCGATCCCCGCACAGTACAAATATTTGTATGCATGAATATGAATATTTGCACTGGTCTGGTCGTGCCTCGGAAAGCACGTTAAGCCGTTGGTCCCGGTTGCCATACGAACATCTAGTGGCCGTCGTTACGGCTTGTTGGAGCCCTCAAAAGTCCAACAATTGGTGTAACTGCAATGCTTCGATGTCGCCTTCGGGTTGTGGAGGTCATACGGCAGTCGCTTCACGGAAAATGTCGAAGTTTAGCCATATCAGCAGTTGAACTGGTAAAGCGGGCCTCAGACTCCAAAGCTGAAACAGGCTTCGGATACGACTGGGATTAACGCTGGGATGATGATGACTTAGGAAGATATATTGATTTGAAATGTCGCATGACGTCACGCCGTGGTACAAAATATACCACGGCGTAACGTAATTAGCCCCCAATCCGTAACTTTAATACGCCATATCTCAGTAGTTTTTGGTAATTTCGACAAAATAAAAAATACGGGTCTTAATTTATTTTTATTATCTATAAGACGGACTTATTATTTTTGTTGATTTTAATACCTTGGGTACATCCCTATTAACACCACGACTCTAATCTGGAACCGCAGAGTGTTATCGAACAAGCCTAATTCTGGTCGTTCAGAGCACAATCGCTTATTAATATCCCCAATAGTGCGCATTGTGCCAAAAGGTTGGATTTATCGCAGTTGTTGTTGCCTCGCGAAACGCTGTGCAGACCGCATGTATGGATGAGGGAAAATGTGGATATGAAATGTTTAGTATAAAGGGTGCCCAAAAGTTTTTGGGCACGGTTGTCGTCGCAATAATGTTACAGAAAGTTTGAGTTAACGCATAAATCATTTTATGGGGTTGCGTTGTGGATGGATTTATTCCTAACTTCGGTTCATGGTGTGAATTTTATCCTACTAATACTATAAATGCGAAGTTGGTGATTAAAGATGGATGTTTGTTACATTTCTTGCAAAAACTACTGAACATTTTTGGAGGAAATTTGCCACAAAGATGGTTTTTACCCAGGAATAATACATAAGGTACACGGATTTAAACTTAGGCGGGTTAAACCGAGGGCCGCAGCTAGTACTACATACGTTAAACCCGTCTATACCAAAGACAGACGAAGGCTTTAAAAACTGTTCCTCTTCACTTTCTTTGTCAATGAAAATAAAAGTTGCTCATTTGATTTACGTAGTAGTGGGGCAAACGCTGTGACGTTATTTTGTAATGGCGGCACGTAGACGTGAGTTGTTTTGGAAAGTTGGGATTGTCGAAGGGTGACTTCGCAATGAGACGCGGACCAGGGCACTTCTCCAGGGTGAAACTATCGGTTTGCCTATTTAAATTCCGTCGTCCTCCGTGGCGCAGCGGTCAACACGCCTGCCTGCGACGTGGAGGCCCCGGGTTCGATCCCCGGCCAGGTCATAATGGAAAAACGATCTTTTCCTGATTGGCCTGGGTCTTGGATGTTTATCTATTGTATCTATTATAAATATAGTATCGTTGAGTTAGTATCCCATAACACAAGTCTCGAACTTACTTTGGGGCTAGCTCAATCTGTGTGATTTGTCGGTATATATATAAATTGTTATTGCCAATATTGGCGGGTATATTTACACTTCGTGCTTTAATTCAAAACTTATCTATGCAATGGAGCCCTTACCACCACACCAAGATAGTGAAGACGCTATCGCTTCGCCGTCGCTGACGTCGTCATACCTATGTAAATAAAAATGAAAAAGCCATGCAAACCATGCTGGACGACCTAGGAGGAGAGACAAAGGAGACGGGACTAAAAATTAACACCGGAAGACCCAGGAAATGAGATGCAAGGCGACGAGCTCTTTGCCGTTGCTCATCGGCACAGAGGCTGCAGAAAGGGTTCACAAATACACTTACCTCGGTAGTTTTGTGTCCGAAACTGTAAAAACCAAAAAGGGGCGATATCGCTTCGAGGGTCGCCAAGGCAAGAGCAACCTTCGCACAGCTCCGTCCGGTGTGGCAATCGCGGAAACTGACCAGAAAAGCTAAGCTCAAAATATTCCGGTCCAACGTAAAAACCGTATTGCTATTCGGGTGTGAAACGTGGAAGGTCACAAAAGACATCTCGCATAAATTCCAAGTCGTTGTCAACCACTGTCTTCGCCGTATTCTCGGTATATACTGGCCCAAGAAATTCTCAAATGTAGATCTGTAGGGGCACTACGGTGAAACTGCGAACGACCAGCAGATCAAACGCCGAAAATAGAGCTGGATCGATCAGACGCTCCGAAGGGATCCTGAACAGATACCATGGCAAGCCCTAGACTGGAATCCTCAAGGAAAGCATAAACGTGGCTGCCCAAAGCATACCTGGCGGACGGTCATCACAGAAGCGAAGAATATAGGGAAAACCTGGAGCGAAATAAAATGCGAATATCAAGACCGAAAGGGATGGCAGCGCACTGTGGACGTCCTCGGCCCCATCTAGGGGACGCAGAAACTTATGTCATGGCAGTCAAGTAAAATAAATATAAAATTTCATAAAATAAATATAAAATAAAATTTTCCTAAAATAAATATACAATAAAAGTTTCCTAATATTAATATAAAATTAGAACTGAGTGTACAAATAGTAAAATCAAAGCACAAAATTTTTGCAGTACAAATCGCAATTAAGACGAACATTTTCTGAACCACATTTAAATTTCCACCAGATACGTTTAAAATAAATTATACAGTCCTACTGACTCCATAATACTTGTATTGATTAAGACATTAAGATGCCGTGTAGCGCACAGGACGACACGCAATTTGCTGATAATCGCGTGATGGGATTTAGATTTAAATAATTTTAATTTCGTATTGCTAAAGGCTATAAATAAGTATTGTAATAATGGAGTCTGGTAATCAAGTTTTTAAAGGTCGACGTATCTGTTACGAGGAGAAACTGATAAATGTAAAAGTGAGTCTGTTTGTTTGTTCCGCTTTCACGCAGAAATTACTGAACGGATTTATATGAAATTTGGCACACAGTTTATAACCTGGAATACTTTTTATCCCGACGTTTTCACAGGATCGAAAATTACGCGGGTGATACCGCTGGGCGCAGCTAGTAAAATAATAATAACACTGGCGGTAAAATCGATACAGCTATCACCTACCTATCATCAATATTTCAGCCGAAAAACGTCCACTGTTGTGGTACACATAGGTCAGTGTCACGACCGGTTCTGTGCTTCCTGCATCCACCTTGGAGGCCTTCCATCACTACCTCGCCCGATACGCGGTTGCCATTCCAGAACTCTTCGGCCCCATCGGCGAGCAATGTGGGTTAAAGTGTTTTTTTCATTTATTTTATTATTTTTTTTTTATTAATAAAGTTGCCCCACACTAAGAGAATAACTTCTATATTGTAGGTGCGTTTACAAACATTTAAAGTCACATACACAAACAGCCAGATCTGGAACAACTACCTGTAGGGCCTACAGGTAGTTGTTCCAGATCTGGCTGTTTGTATGGCCTACAGTGTAGGCCATACAAATATTTGTTCCGTGAAGGGATCAAACCCCTGACACGCTGCGCAGCAGTCGATCGCTCAGCCACTGGACCGATCCTGTGGTCAAAATAAAGGCACTATCGGTTTAGAGTGCAACTGTGACGTAGAATGACTACTGAAGTAACTGGTAATATCTACGTTTAGTTGACTAAGTTACGTGGTGTTTTTCTTATTTTGTTTGCCTTTAGTGAACTACCTAAACCGCTGAAGTATATGTTCTACCGCAACTTCGTCGCTGTGAGATTTCTTTTTTTTTTTTGCATAAAATGTATATAATGACATTCGGCAATACTGTAGGTTCCCATTACTGAAACGAGTTCGGGTCAATAGTACCAAAGATCGTGATCGAAAGTGGTATCAAACTCCCAACAAACTTACAAAATTTACCTGTTTATCATATTGCCCGCTGACCCGTGCCCATTGCGTTGAGCGGCAAACATGTTTACTTGTGATGAAGACCAATTTTCATTTTCAGGTTTATACAAGGTGTAACATAAAGGGTATATACATACCAAGGGCATGGCATCTTTATATGATACCAAACGATATGGGAAGGGTTTCAACTCAAAATAAAATACTCTAAAAATTTATACCAAATTTTCGGCTTCGTGATTTTTTTAAATTCAAATCATAACAAACGTGGCACCATACTACATACGTTAATAACTACTCATTACACGTCCCGTTTCTTACCAAAATCACGATAAATATCTTCAATAATTCAGTGCGCCTAGTATGGTAGTAGCCTATCACAGGCGGCGTTTTGTCTGATAACTTCCTAATACAAAGTGATAGGATTAAAACAACCTTCCAATATCGTTTCATATCATGTAAAGATGCCATGCTCTTGGTATGTATATACCCTTTACGTTACACGTTGTATACAACGTTATTTTTGTTTATGCGTACCCGAAACACTATCGATCTCTATCAATCTATGTACAAAATTTCAAAAAGATATAATGGAAAACCACAAAGTTATGAGCTTGCGCAAAAATATGGTCAAAGCTCCGATTGGGCGGGCGAGTGCGCCCGAAAGTACTATGATCTATCGTAACCGCTCGGTAACCACTGTGCAACAATTTCTAAATATATTTGGGAAAAAATATAACATGGTGTAAAAACTATTGGAATCGATTCAGTTTCTTATTCTGAACAAACTATATTCAGGTTCCCATAAACAAAAAAATAACGTTGTATAGCTTATGACATTTAGAAATGACGTGGCTTTCTATCGATAAAAGATTTATTAAAATGGGTTCAGGAGATCCAAAGATTACCCTCACAACCTTACAAACTTTACCTCCTTATAATACTAATAATAGATTACTATAGAAAAACAATGTTTGCTCATAAATAGATCACATGAAAACACTTAAATGGCGCCAACAACCCACGATAGCCACTCAAAATATTTGGCACAAGAAGCGAAAACACAATCACTTTTCTTATCCTGTACTCTTGAATCTAAGTGTACTTACAAACGAAACGGACCACTCACGTACTACTCACATTATGTTAGAGGAATAAGGAAAAACAATTACCCATATAATTTACGGGATATTGTATAAACATTTATATGAATAATGGTTTTAGTAAGTTTCGGGATTCCGATATATTTAATTGTTCGAGAAAACTGTGATTTGTTGCGTTAACTAGTATTTATTTAATTACTTATCGAGGAAAACGGAAGTTTTGCGCGTGGATAAGAAAGTTTTTGGGGGTGGTGGGTTATTAATGGAATTAAGTGAATAATAGTCCAAGAACGGAAGTTTTACGACATTAAAGATATATATTGTTTGTTTGCAAGCAGAATTCATCGGGATAATTGCGTAACACACCATCAGTAGCAATAGGGACGTATCCAAGGTATGAAAATCAAAAAAATAATTAGTCCGTCTTATAGATAATAAAAAAAATTAAGACCCGTATTCTTTTATTTTGTCGAAATTACCAAAAACTGCCTAATTAGGAACCCGCTGAGCTATGTAGCTCAGCGGATTAGTTTTATGAAGTGACAGTGGGATGGGCACATAGCTCATAGAGCCGATGGCCGATAGGGCAGAAAGGCTCTTGAATGGCGACCACGTACCGGCAAGAGCAGCGCCGGAAGCCCATCGACTAGGTAGTCGGATGGTTTGACCAAAGTTGCAGGTAAGCGCTGGTGGCAGGCCGCGTCCAACCGTTCTTTTTGAAAATCCTTGGGGGAGGCCTATGTCCAGCAGTGGACTTCATGTCGCTGAGATGATGATGATGATATGTATACGGAACTTTAATTCGCCCTGAATATTCGTTGAAAAAAATGTTCAAATATGAGTTTTCCAATAGCACAAAATTTGTTACCATCAGAGATTTGCCTATTCTATTACGTTGTCTATGTTGGATAAGCCTATTTTTTTATTATTGGCCCTTTTTGGAACCTGCAAGCCGACTCCTGACCACGGAGCAATTGGTAAAACATTTCAAATATATTTTCGGTGTCCTCTTAACACGAGGTACCTACTCAGCTGTCAATATTTCGTTTATCCGTTAATATCTTCAAAGGATTAATAAATCCAATTATTAATATTAATATCCTTAAACAGATTCCATGAGTATTAAGACAAACCGCATGCATAATAAAATATAAACACAAATCAGTAAATTTAGGATAAATTCTCTCTTCTCATATCGTAACAAGAAATTAATTAATAAATAAATTTATGCCCAATTTTGAACCCTAACCTTTGCTAATAAGGGTCATGACATTCCCGAACTGATGAGCTGATTACATACTCCACCCCTTCGTCTACAAATTAATTGTGTCTAATGGAACACACGCTTGAATTCACGTTCCTCGTCTCACACGTTTAGAAATGGCCTATATTTCTAAAGAGTTAAGGTTGAAAATTGACTGTGATTAATTCCAGGATGCGCAGATATATCGTGATATGTTTGCGGTAGATTGGTGCTGTGTTTGAATTAGTTTAGTACTTGTACGAATGAGAGAACTAGTGTCGAGGTGAAAGCTATTACGATGTGTGGCTATTAACAGGAGTGGAAACTTAGTTGGGCGCTAAATTTGTAGATACGGATTGAGAAAACAGGGAAACTTGTTCGAAGAAACTAACTAATTTACTTTGAGTAGTTTAGGTTAGGAGAGGTTGGTAATCAAAAGGGAATAGACAGGAAGTTATTTTTTTATGTTCTTAGTAGTTTTTAAGTGGTTTTATGGTGGAGATGTGTTAAGGAAAGTTTTCGATATAATATCTAAATTGGTAATGGGCAAGCTAAAGGCTCAGAGCACCAAGAAACAGACTTATTTGGCAATCACTGTCAATTTGAATTGTGTTAAAAGGGTACATGTAATAGCTTAGTATTAACTGGAAAATAAATATATGTAACGGCGCGTGATTGTTAATTTTGAATATTGTATTTCGTGTTGTGTCAGTATCAATTGTTCGTAAATTACTCTATTTACTTGAAGTCGATTAATCGATGGGTATTCGGATAAATTATGATTTTTATTAAGAGCGGGTAACACCGACTAGTTGCGTTTGCCAACGCGAGCGACCGTTAGCGCGGAATCCTCTGCTCAAGCTTCGGTCGAGCGTGTTAGTCATTCTCAAACCCAGTGGCTCTTATCTGTTTTAATCTGAGATTATCATTGTAATCCCTTAATATTAAATTGATCTAAGTATCCTAACAATTAAAATAATAAGAATCGAACATCACACTATAGTTATTTTTCAACGTTTTCCCGAAATGCCGCCCACGATGGATGCTCATGCGGATGAGAACATACCTCAACTATCCAGAACTTCGGCCTCGTCTCCTGACATCCCCACATAAGTTATAACGTGAACCTATTTGAAACCGTTTCCGCCCGGCCAATGAGGCCAAGTCGAAGCCTGTTTTAAAAATGTTTTATAATAATAATAATTACTTTATTGAGCAAAAAACGTACATAGTTAAAGTTTGCAGGTACATGCCTTAAAGAAACTAACAATAGAAACAAGAAGAGAGAATAGAATAAAGGTAATTTTCTATGTAACAAAACAATAAATCCTGCCTCCTAAACTAGGGAATACCTGTATCTTAGGAGACAGTAATTCGATCCGATTGAGTTGAACTGTACAATACATATTGGGCCCTAGGATTCGATTATCGATGTTAGTTTAAATCCTATCTTAACAAATAAATATATATATATATATATCATAGAAATAAAAAGGTAAAGTAAGGTTAGTAAAGTTATTACATGTTTAATTACAAAAATAGGTATAAACATTCAATCCCAGTGTATTTGAGTCTGGAGTAGAGAAAGTTTGTGTGTTCGTAAGTGTAATGTAAGTTTTGTTGGATAGTGTATGTGTTATGTGTTGATTGTTATATATAGTGTTTCGAGTTCCAAATTGAATAATGTTTTGTTATTCGGTAATTGTTAAGCGATGTATTCCAATAGGGATTCAGTGTTATTGTAGTCCTGCTGAATGAGCCAGTCCTTAATTTTAGTTTTCAAGTCGAATTTATTTAGGTTTATAATATTTAGTTTTTGTTGTACCTACAATTTTGTATACATGAGAACTTAACACGTAGTATTGATGTTTTGCAAAAGAGGTTTTGTGTTGTACACTCGGGGCAACATATGTACGCTTGCTAGGGTCAGGTGGGAGTAGACCGCCATGGACTCTGAGAACAGATCGCAAAACAAACAGCTGACGTACCGTCAGAACTTTGCAGTCAGAATAGAGCTTTGCTGTGGGGTATCTAAAAGGTTTTCCGATCATCACCTTTAGCACAGCTCTTTGGGCTCTCTCGGCTCTCAGAATAAAAGTCTTCGCTGCTCCACCCCACACGGTTATACAGTATCCGAGGACTGACTGGCACAAAGTAAGGTAAACCATCTTGAGAATGTTATAATCAGCCGATTCCCGCAGACATTTAAAGATGTGAATCAGACGAATAGTTCGGGTGGTTAGAACATCAAGCTGCTTGTCCCATCTCAGCCCCTCATCTATATGCACCCCCAGATATTTCACTTTATTAGTTCTAGCAATGGCAGAACAAGCGCACGATATCAGCCGATTTTGGCATGAGTGTGCTGTAATAGAATAACTGTTTGGGGGTAAGCAGTCACGTCGAATTGCAAAGGGCATGTAATGGGTTTTGATCAGGTTTAACGTCAACAAGACGTTTTTCGTCGTTTTTCGTCGTAGTTTATATTACGCGGGCTCTTCTGTTTTGGAGTCATCTGAAGCCCATTAGACAACTCTTCTTCAACGAGCTGCTTAATGACAACGTGCATCATTTTGTGAATGTTAAAATGTCTAGTTTTACGTGTGGAAGTTTAGACAGTTTTCAACTTACACCATTGAGATTTTCGTTTGAACGCAGCATCATATAGACAAAGTCAAGGCAAGTTATGATAAACTTGGCTATAGCGACGACAGTGACGAGACATTTGTCACATTGGTTGAACATGACTGACTGTTTTATATGTAGGTATAATACGGGTTTGAATCTTGAGTAATTGAAATTGCATATATTATTTTTCCCCACATCGTGATGGGGTCCACGAAGACCGATGCCTCCTGGGTCAGGGTTGCGGGTTGGTTAAACAAGAAACCGTGGCTCTGGCGCACAGGCAAGTGTAGAAACACGGGTGGGTTTTAGTCAGTTAAAGTCAGACGCGCCCTTCCGCTCCGCCCAAAGCGGTAGAGGTCCTTTGATGACTTCCCATCCAGAACAAAAAAAGGCGGGCTTTTTGTGCATGACAGTACATAACAAGTCCGTATTACACGCATATAAAGGCCTCATCAGCCTAAGAGGGCGCTGATTCTCTTCGATTGCTCTAATTGGAGACGTTTTTAATGCAAAAAAGAGTTATCAGAAGACCCAGGTTGCAGAATTGAGTCTGAAACCGCTACTACAGCAAGAAAAAAGATAATGAAAATGATGAAGACATAGAAAAAGAAAAGTCTTGGTAAAAAGAAAGTTCTCTACCACAGCCTCGCTTTCGGACCGGATTGCTTCTTTACTAGCTTGAATACCCGGCAGGTGTCTCTCCATAACTGTGCTGTCATCTGCATAACTATAGATACCAGGCATCAGCAGATCGTTGATATACAGGAGGAACAGAGTTGCAGAGAGAATAGACCCCTGAGAAACACCGGCATTAGTCGACATGGGCTCCGATGAGCATCCATCGATATCAACTCGATATTTCCCTGACTAATTAGATTTCCACGCTGATTTCAGATAGATATCAATAAATATTCGCCCCCGCATATAACACAATGCCAAACTAAACCTGTCTATCAAGTTTGGTATAAGAATTCAAAATTAGGCTCCTTGTAACATAGAACTTGGGGACAGAGAGAAGACAATAGTTTGGCAAGGCCCAGGTATAATTTAGTAGTTATCCAACAAAGTTAAAGGTGTGGAAATTGGCAGAAACTTGCGTTAATTATTGACAACATTGGACAATCCAAACAATACCTGAGTTACTGACTACATATATTTATTGAATTTGGGGTTTAACTAAATACTTTAATTAGTAATGTTAGAAGGAGATAGCTAGAAGAATGACAAACTACCAAACAGACTACCAAACTTATAAACAACATTATTTCATGTTTATGCGAAACCCGAAACACGTGTCCAGTATTATTAAGTAAAGAATCTTGGCTGTCCCAATAAAAATATGGTCCACGCTCCGCTGACCTCTGACGTCAGCTGTTGCGCGGGCGCGCAGTACTATGATCTATCGTAATCTGCGTGGCGCGCTCGGTAACCACATTTCAACAATTTCTAAATACATTTGGGAAAAATATAACATGGTGTAAAAATGTTTAGAATTAATTCAGTTGCTTATTAAGAACAAACTATATTCAGGTTTCGCATAAACAAAAAATAACGTTGTATAAATAGGTTTAGATATATCTATATGTAATAGACAATATGTTAAGAAAACTCTGTCCGACCCGTAAGGATAGTAAAGGTTAGGTAAACACTTGACCAAATAAAGTATTAAATTTTACATAATCATCATAGTAACAATACTAGTGAATTTTGAAATTATCTTTTTTTCCCGCGAATTAATTCAACTTCCCCAAAATTTGGTAATTTTTAAAAAGTGACAACATTATTTTTGACGGTATAATTCTGAGCGAATAGCGATGCGACTGCGTGCCGCGTGCCCTGCCCCTCTTCGCCCGCGCCTGTATGGCCTACCGCACATGTTTTAAGTTACCTCTTTTTGCGAAATAATATTTATTTTTTTAGAGGATTTTTTTTTAAGTTTAGCCCGGCTTTGTAGGCATTAGTAGAATCAGTTATCGATACCTAACAATACCTTCATGGATCGGACAGGGTTTTCTTTACATATTGTATAATAAAAGTATGGTAAAATAACTTATTTTTTCCAACACAATGGCGTTTAGTTTACGCTATAACTTCAAAAATTTTTACAATTTTCGATAGTTTTAGTCATTTTAAAATCTACTTAATTTACATTACAATAAAGTTGATATTTATTTAACTTGAAATATCATCAATTTGAAACAACAGTTTGAATAGACTTTATTTAAGCGTATCTATGTATCTTTGTTTGAGGAATTATTTTCCCTCGAAGCATCCTAACGCTTGGATGGATTTGAATAAATGAAGTGTCTTTTGATTTGTCTGGCTCTCTCGATAGTTGTAAGCTAGATTGCGTAATAAATTCAAAATGGTGGATTCTAGACAACAACAAGGCAGGTAGACAAAAAGAAAAATATTTTACGGTGACCTTATATGAGGTATCAAAGTAAAGGGATTGCAAAAATATAACATAATGAAAGGTCGAATAAAAATAACATTAAGAAAATACATGCGAACAACGCGTCATACTGACGTCACACGAATCCTGCATCTCGCAATCAGAGTTTTCTGTGCAACTAGCTTGTGGCACAATATGATAGAGGCACATTTAAGAGTAGCTATGTTGGACTGTGACAGGTTTAGTTCATTGGTTAACGTTGAAGAAAGTTTAAATTTGAAGTAAGTTACTTTAATAATTATTTAAATTATTGTATTATTTTTGTACACACAATAAAATACATAGGTACCTATATGACAAAATTAAAAGCTGCTTTTTTCCTAAGTAATTTCTTACAGTAGACCTGCGAAAGGGGAAGTAAAATAGAAATGTAGACAATAGTGTGTAAGAACAAGAGAATATTATGAATGTTTTAAATCTAAAACTAAAAAAAAACATGTCTACACATATACTCCTAATATGTATATAGAGTATATAATTCTTCTTCTTCTTTGGCCTATAGAGGTCTACTGCTGGACAAAGGGCCCCCAAGGCTTTCCACAAAGACCGGCCTTGTGCTCTCCGCATCGATCGGCTTCCCGCGACCTTTACCAGGTCCTTCAACTTATTGGGGACCTTCCTACGCTGCGTCTTCCGGTACGTAGCCGCCACTCCAGAACCTTACTGCCCCATCGGCCATCGGTTCTACGAGCAATGTGCCCCGCCCACTGCCATTTCATTTTAGCGACTCGAAGAGCTATGTCGGTACTTTGGTTTTTCTACGGATCTCCTCTTTTCTGATTCGATCGCGCAGAGAAACTCATAGCTCTTTCCATCGCCCTTTGTGTGATCTTGAGCCTTCGTATGCGATTGTGAGCTACCATGTTTCAGTTCCGTATGTCATCCGTTCAGTATATAATTATCCAGAGATCCACCTTTAAACCTACAAATAAAGTGTATCATGGACTATAGTATAGAAAATCTACTGTAGTGATCATTTACCTCGAGGCCTTGTTTATGTTAATGCAACAGATAATAGACATCCATTATACTGAGTAATGACTAAGTTTAAACTCTATGTAAACCGAATGCCAGATGCGTTCCATTATATAGTAATATATAATAATAATGCACTCGTGCAGTTACGTTTCGTGCCCACCGTTTAGCTATTGAACGGTTATTGCAAATGATTAGAAAGGATTAGGAGCTGATGCGGAGCCCGGGCTCCAACGCGAAAGTCGTGGATGCAACCGGGATAAACGCTGAGATGATGATGATGATGGATTAGGAGCTGATCCAGGGCAGTACAACTATTTATTCATTATTTATTTAATTATATATGCTTTAATTAAGCACCAAAAAATTACATTACACAAAACCAAAAAAAAAACATACAATACTACAATGGCCTTATTGCAAATGCAATCTTTTGCAGGCAACCTTGGAATGGACAGATTTTCCTGCACCCTAATTGCGTAAAATACTATTACTATCAATTGGAGTCGTTTTGTAATCCATTGCTCCTTAAGTTACAAAAAAATATTTGCTTTACAACTCAAATAACGCAATGGATGTTGTTGAACTGTCAAAACTGCCAATTGCTGTTGATAGTGCGTTACGAAATTACCCTGCCGGTTTTAAAATGGGACTGTCGTTGAAGCAAATATTATAGATATATACAATACACTAAAATAGATACACACATACTACTATATCCAAAATTATACCTACATACATACTAATATATATATATATATATATATATATACCACCACTGGGGGGTTCAGAATCATGTACTAGATCCATGGTACTCGTTTGTGCGTCGATGTCAGATACATCCTTTATAAGCAACGTTAAATAAAAGAAGACAATAAATTAAACATCATGTACTTCAACACATTCTCAGTCTACCCATAAAAAATCATATAAATATATCCATTAGTTTAGTCACAGGAGATATTTTTCAATGTTCACAATTTTCTCCAAGATGTACATGTTGATAAGGAAGAGCTTACAGGTTCATGACCGCTGCATCCAGTGGTAGGTACAAACTTTAATAATAATGGCGCTAAAAAAGCAAGTCGATACAGGACCGAGCTGTCACCGATCCGAGGTCAGTGAACCAATAGTTTTAAAGGATGTTCTATTCCGTTTACAATTTTATGCGATTTAGTTTGCATTTTTTTATGATTGGGTTTTTTCTATGGTTTAGGATTATTCCTATGAATCAGCATTGTTCGTGTTTTCATTTATTGTCGTATTATAAGCACCATTCTGTATATGATTGCAGTATAGACAACAAGATCACAACGATAAGTAGTATTTCTTCACGAGTTTTTTGAACACCTGTAAGGACTGAGCACATTTTATTTTAACTGGCAATGCATGCTGTAGGCCATACAAATATTTATTCCGTGCGAGAATCGTACCCGGGACTCGTAGTTTAGCCGATCGCTCAGCTACTGCACCAAATCTTTTATTTTCTTGGTTCCTGTTTATAAGAATTGTCATTAATTCCTGTTATTGGTTTTAAACTGTTTTTATAAAGGAAAACCGTATTTAGAAAAAAATGTTTTCCTTTTTTTTCTTTTCTTGTTTACTTTGTATATCTACGAGACCAATTTGAAACCAATTTCGGTAAACGAAGCTCCGCGGCGCCTATCGCAAGGCAATCACATTCTGTCGCCATGGCAACCGAAGAGGTGCCCTTTGTTCAGAGATCTTTCATCTAATAATACTTCAACATTATATTTCTTAGTTGGGCGAAGCATCTATGTTATTTTGGTAAATTACTTTGATACAAAGCTTATTAATATGTTGGTTCTGGCTGTCGTTTATAGATTTTAACAGCCCAACGATTAATCAATATAGTTAATTTCTGCTTGACCGCAATCCCACCTGATGGTAAGCAGTGATGCTATCGTTAATGGTAAAACGCGCTAGTTTATTAAGGGCCTCTTCACTCAAAAAAACTAAGTAAATAGGAAGGAAGACGGCAGTTGAGCGAGGTGATTCAATGTTAAACCCAGATAAAAAAAAATTACTGCACAGAAATTTGACGGCTAAAAGCAGTACCTACTTAATTATGTATTTTAAATAGTGTTTTTGTATAAATATATTTATATGGGTCTTGATGCCTGAAAGAAATGGATAAATAAATAAAAGAAGAAAAGTTTAGTTGACGTATTTATTCTAAATGTCTGTAGCAAGAGGTTCATACACTAGTTGTGTCGCTTATAACAACAATAAAAATTCAATAACAAGCGAAGCGTACACATGCAGATAAGATTAATATTTGAGGGTTGCGCATGCAAAGCGGTTCGAAGCATAGTGTGCGCTCAACCGAATTCGAAGTGAATGTTCACAATTGAAATAGCATCGGTAAAAGCACGAATGCGTTTGAACATCGAACGGATGGCGTCATCAAAATGTGTTCGTGATGCGGTGCTATTGTGTAAAAAGTTTAAAAACCCACGATCGAGTTTACGTCAATGAAAACTGTGTTTGGACGCTGACAACTAATAGTTACGATAAGAGAGTGAGTACTGCAGTCACATGTAGGCTGGTGCTGCAAGATGCCAACAAAATGACAACTTTGGATTCGTTGGAGAGGCGTGCGAAGAGGCTAATTGGCGATCCAGATTTGGTTCCCCCATCTCCGTTCGAACATGGGACTACCCGTCGTAAGGCGAGTATCCACTCTCATGTTGTTGATACCACTACAACAAAGGGTTTTGCCTCGGCTTTTATAGCGCGTACATCGAGGGACTGGAACATTTTTGCAATGTTTCCGTCTGACTCCAATTTAAGTGTCTTCAAGGCTAGAGTGAATAGGCTTTCATAAACTAGCCCGCTTTACCATCAATGGTTGCATTACTGCTTACCATCAGGCGGGATTGCGGTCAAGCACTAGTTTATAATTATAAAAAACGCGACTGACGTCCTCCGTGGCGCAGCGGTCAACACGCCTGCCTGCGACGCGGAGGCCCCGGTTTCAATCCCCGACCAGGTCATGATGGAAACGATCTTTTCTTGATTGGCCTGGATTTTGGATGTTTATCTATATATGTATCTATTATAAATATAGTATCGTTGAGTTAGTATCCCATAACACAAGCCTCGAACATACCTTGGGGCTAGCTCAATCTGTGTGATTTGTCAAAAAAGAAAAAATGTTTTGGCGTATCACAGTTTTCTTTGCCAGTTTTTAATGTTCGAAACATTATTAATTAAATATAGTATCCTTTGGTTGTTTCTGTCACGTAGCCAATTTTGGTATACCTAAAGTCTCGTAGAAATTGGAGGGGCAATCCCAGTGATTTAAAGAAATTTTACAATCTGAATATGAAGGGAAATTACAGTGTGGCTACCATGAGTTTTCATTACGAAGACTTGATCATCGATATCGACGGCGTTTGACTCACCGACTCGCCCGCTTCAAGGTTGTAAAAACTCTCATCCAATGAGAGCGCCAAACGCGACGCGGTCGATGCGTATGATCGAATCTCGTAATGAAAACCCACGGTACCTACACTGTAATTACATTTTTGATATTTGTTTGTCACCGAGATGGAACTGTGTCTAGATTTTGAATGTTTTATATTACGAGACTTGTCGTTCGGTTGAAAAACTCCAAACATTCAAGTTACTACACAAAACCTTAGGATTCTGTTTACAAAGTGACCGAAAGTAAGAAACAAACAAGAAAGTAGGTATTGTGAACCTGAAATTTAAACTTTCAGAGGTTTCCCTTTGTGTTGAAACTTTAAAGTTTGAGATCCGAATCAAATCTACGGAACGGCTCACGGAAATCGTAAAACCAGTTTTAAACAAGGGTCGCGTGAATAAATAAGGAACTCGAAGGATGTACAACACTTCTCCAGCGGAAACCAGAGCATCTACCTATAGCAGAGCGAAAATCAAATGGGTTGTCACAAATACGTTTTATTCAAAACTAGCTTTCCGCCCGCGGCTTCGCCCGCGTGGAGTTTGGTTATATCGCGCTTTTTACATTTCCCTCGGGAACATCAAAGTTTTCCAGGATAAAATGTACCCTATTATTTAATCTGGACTTGTAACTTTACGTCTGCAAAATTTCAAAGCAATCGGTTCAGTAGTTACGGCATGAAAGCGGAATAAACAAACAAACAAACTCAGTTTCCCATTTATAATACATATTAGTAGGGATATATTTTCTTGCATTGAACATGCATCATTGAACATGTTTTTGACAAAACATAGAAGTTGCAAGAGGCACCAAAAAGGCCTCAAAGAGCTGTAGAATCTGAAAGATCTAATGAAGGTCAATCTCTATCTCATCATCATCATCATCTCAGCGTTAATCCCAGTCGCATCCGTAGCTTTTCAGCTTTGGAGTCTGGGGTCCGCTTTTACCAGTCTAACTGCTGATTTTGGCTAAACTTCGATATTTTCCGTGAAGCGGCTGCCGTCTGACCTCCACAACCCGCAGGCGATATCGAAGCATTGCAGTTAGACCAATTGTTAGACTTTTAAGGCGCTGTGTTCAGTAAAAATAGGCTTCTTAAAACAATTTTTTAGCCAAATGTATACATTTCAGAGCAGCCAAAAATTTATATGTTAATCTTGATTATATGTAGCAGGAAACCATTGTTTTCAAAACACGTTTTGAATTAATTTTCTCGATAGAAAAAAATCCTAAAGTAACCCCTAAAATTGAATTTATAACAGTTGTAACTGTATTATTAATCATCAAATCTTGATAAAATTGAGAAGAGCGATGTAAAATATAATAGTAAATGAAACCATTGTTTTTGTTTATCGATTTAACTAAGATATTCTAAAATAAATAATGTATTTAATGATAAATAACGTGAACGAAACGTCGCTCCATCGCGGCGTCCATTGCCTTCTCTTTCACTTCTATGCTTAGCGACAGTGACCGCTGAGGCGTGGTGCTTGTCGGACCTATGTCACTTTTTGCTTTACCCCGCACAGAAAATAATTATATTTACGTGTCTGTTTGTTGATGAATAATCATATTTCGTTTTTGCCCGGGTTCAAACCCCAGGTTTACATTATATGCTTTTTGTAGATTTTAATTGAAATAAATGCTTTTTAATTTACTGTTGTATTTTTGCCGATATTTTATTTGATTTTTTTCTGTAATTATTCTTTTTACTTTTTCGCGGCACATTTTTCTTCACCTGTATGTGTTCGGGTTCAAACCCCAGCCTTACGTTGTATGCTTTTTGTTGGATTTCTTATTTGCAATTGTTTTTTTTTTTTTTTAATTATTATTAATTTATCCGATTTTCTGTATTTTTTGTAGTAATTGTTCCATCTTTTTAAATATATTCTTTTTGTAACAATTATAATGCAAACTAATATTTAAAATCAATTCGTTATAATTTTCTTTCTACAAATTTCTAGAAATTAATAATAAATAATAATAACAAACCTTTATTTAACCATGAATTTCTTAGTTCATAATATAATTTAAAAAAAGAAAAACAATAAAAATAACAGTTAATTTGATAATAGTTCAAAACAGTAAATTTAGATTTCATTTTGTTGCATTATTCATGGCCCCTTTCAGTATAGGCCTCCTCTAAGTGCCTCCATCTATTTCACTCGTACAAACCCGATTTCGATAAGAGTTGCAGTTTTGAAGAAGAAATCTTTTATTTTTTTAAATATCCGAAAATGCATTTTTTTAACAGTTACTCTAAACAGCTGTTTATAAATAGTAATTTCTAGAAATGATATATTTCTAACAGTTTCATGAAAAAAGGACATAACACAAAAAATTTAAGCAGAACGGACAAAGCGCATTATAAAAATAAAAAAGAAAACAAAAAAAATAATAAAAAATGAAAATATGTATAAAGTACACATTTTCGAAAATCGCAAGGTAAAGTCGGATTCGATCCTGGTGCTCGTCTAATGCGAACCGGGACTGTGACGAACAGAGCCAACCGTACCTCGGGGTTGGGTTGTGAAATTACCCTTCTAAATGTAGATGGAATAGAAAAGAAAAACAATAAAAATAACAGTTGATTTGATAATAGTTCAAAACAGTAAATTTAGATTTCATTTTGTTGCATTATTCATGGCCCCTTTCAGTATAGGCCTCCTCCAAGTGCCTCCATCTATTTCACTCGTACAAACCCGATTTCGATAAGAGTTGCAGTTTTGAAGAAGAAATCTTTTATTTTTTTAAATATCCGAAAATGCATTTTTTTTTAACAGTTACTCTAAACAGCTGTTTATAAATAGTAATTTCTAGAAATGATATATTTCTAACAGTTTCATGAAAAAAGGACATAACACAAAAAATTTAAGCAGAACGGACAAAGCGCATTATAAAAATAAAAAAGAAAACAAAAAAAAATAATAAAAAACGAAAATATGTATAAAGTACACATTTTCGAAAATCGCAAGGTAAAGTCGGATTCGATCCTGGTGCTCGTCTAATGCGAACCGGGACTGTGACGAACAGAGCCAACCGTACCTCGGGGTTGAGTTGTGAAATTACCCTTCTAAATGTAGATGGAATAGAAAAGAAAAACAATAAAAATAACAGTTGATTTGATAATAGTTCAAAACAGTAAATTTAGATTTCATTTTGTTGCATTATTCATGGCCCCTTTCAGTATAGGCCTCCTCCAAGTGCCTCCATCTATTTCAATCTTTTTGTGTTGTGTTATTCTAAGCACTCGTACAAACCCGACTTCGATAAGAGTTGCAGTTTTGAAGAAAAAATCTTTTATTTTTTTAAATATCCGAAAATGCATTTTTTTTAACAGTTACTCTAAACAGCTGTTTATAAATAGTAATTTCTAGAAATGATATATTTCTGACAGTTTCATGAAAAAAGGACATAACACAAAAAATTTAAGCAGAACGGACAAAGCGCATTATAAAAATAAAAAAGAAAACAAAAGTAATAATAAAAAATGAAAATATGTATAAAATATACATTTTCGAAAATCGCAAGGTAAAGTGAACGGATGTGGGATTCGAACCTGCTGCTCGTCTAATGCGAACCGGGACTGTGACGAACAGAGCCAACCGTACCTCGCGGTTGGGTTGTGAAATTACGGTTCTAAATGTAGATGGAATAGAGAATGGTTGGTATAGATTTAATAGAACGTGCGTATTTCTCGATGCACGACGCCTCACCTCACGCATCGATGTACTCGCGCGGAGCGCCCCGCGCCCCGCAGTGGGCGGGGCTAGTCGTGTCCCACTTCGTCTGCTTCACCCCCTCAAATACCTAAAAGTTTGCTATTCACAGCGTCTTAAGGGCTCCAACAACCCGTAACGACTGCCACTAGATGTTCGTATGGCAACCGGGACCAACGGCTTAACATGCTTTTCGAGGCACGACCAGACCAGTGCAAATATTCATATTCATGCATACAAATATTTGCACTGTGCGGGAATCGAACCCGCGCCTCCTTGCGAAACGGCCGCGTTCGCTACCGCTACGCTTACGTCTTTGTAAAATCAGCAGAGGTCCACGCTTGAGGGTTGCCAAATAGCTATAGCATCCGGCTGGAATGACCACACATATGATTGAGTCTCGCGTCCAGAAGGGACGCGTCCTCAAGCCTTCCAACCGGGAACAAGCTATAAGATGGAATGTTAGGTAATCACAGGCAGCCAGGAAACAGAGGATCACCACACTACAACACCTCACTACACACGTCACAAACAATCTTAGTTCATAATATATTTGATATAGTTTTTTTTACCGCGCACCATTATTGATTCGTTTCGAAATGGTGTTTTTCTTGTTGCGCGATAGGTGGCGTCAGCGATGAGTAGGTTTTGAGGCGATTGGTGTTGTCAAAGTATGAAGGAAAAGGATGGGACTAGGGAAAGAATCTCAAAGCCTATCCAGCTATGGATCTGAGTATTCTGGCTATTAAACTTGGGTAAAGAAATCAACAATTTTTTTTTTTTTGTAATAACATTACCACAGACTAGGAGTTTTTCAAGTATCGTGGGTGCGTTTACAAACATATAAATTCACATATAAAAACACCCAGACCCGGAGCAATTACTTGTAGGTCATACAAATATTTGTACCAAGCAGTCAATAGCTTGACCACTGCATTAACCGTGCAGTCACTAAAATAACTCATGTAGAAATACCAAACGGACTGAAATCAATTGCCACTTGTCTAAACCCTCTAGATTAGGCAAGAATATAATTGATACCAGAGTTATGGCATCAATCTTGTTTAGGCAGCTCTGCATGAAACACAACAAATAAAACCTCAAAAAGCAATCAACGCTACGTTCTCTAGCGAACAAACCCGACAGAATCTCATTCGCCTTTAACGTACAAAGGCTTAGTATCAATCATTCATCGCTGACCATCCGTGGTGAGCCCGAATCTATCAATATACACGTCACATATCTTCGACGCAGCGTTCACGCAATCTGCACAGAATTGCGAATTAATTACCGTTTATATGTGTACGTTTGTCGGTCGTGTGCAAATATAACCAGCAGTGTAATACACAATTAGTCACAACAGGGTTTCAAATCAAATCAAAGCATTTATTTCAAATAAACCAGTTACAGGCACTTTTGAATTGTCAGAAGGTCGGTCAGTCAATAAGATGAAGCTAGTCGCCCATTCCAAAGAGTAGGTACCTATGGAGAAGAACGGGCAAGAAACTCCATTTCAACAATTTAAGAATATTAATTGCTATTATTAATGTTGGATAGACAATGGATTAACAATATATGTATTACTCAGCCTATAATGTTTCCAGTGCTGGGACACAGGCCTCCTCTCGGTGAGAGGGAATGGACCTTAATCTACCACGCTGGCCCATTGCGGATTGGTAGATGTCACATGTCCCAGATACTTCTTTTTTTTTGGCTCTAGGACATTCCGGTTTCCTCGCGATGTTCCGGTTTCTTGCACCGTTTTGAGAGCAGTGGTGATGCAATAGTTCACACAAAGTGCCTAATGGGGTTCGAACCTATGACCTACAACTTGTAAGCTGCGGCCGACACCACTAGGCCACCACTTAGCATTATGCTTCAAAATTATTTAATTTGATAGTAAGAGTGTGTTACGCAATTAGGGTTATTGTGTAATCTGCATAATGATAACCTACCTATCATTAATCCATACTAATATTATAAATGCGAAAGTAACTCTGTCTGTCTGTCTGTCGGTCTGTCTGTCTGTCTGTCTGTCTGTCTATCTGTCTGTTACGCTTTCCCGCTTAAACCGCTCAACCGATTTTGATGAAATTTGGCACAGACAATCTTTAGACCCTGAGAAGGAACATAGGCTACCTTTTATCCCGGAAAAATGTGATGTTCCCGAGGGAAATCTAAAAAGCGCGATATAACCGAACTCCACGCGGGCGAAGCCGCGGGCGGAAAGCTAGTGTATTGATAATTATGTTTAATAACACAGCAGACCACAGATACAACAGACCAGCTTTGACGCGGGATATATTACAATGCACAATATAAAACAAGTGCATTCTCGTTGTCATTTTCCGAAGGGGCGGCAATCTGGAGGATCGGAAAATGACACGGAAATATCTCATCTCCAACTTCCACATTCTGGATTGACAAAAACTGGTAGAATACTCTTTATTATGTTTTTTTTTTATTATTATAAACTAGTGCCTCACCGCAATCCCGCCTGATGGTAAGCAGTGATGCAATCGTTGATGGTAAAGCGCGCTAGTTTATTAAGCCTATTCACTTATAAAAACTTAGTGCATAGGAAGGAATACGGCAGTTAGACGAGGTGTTGCAACGTTAAATCCAACAACACGACCACGATGCTGCGCCAGAGGGAGACTGATCTGGACAACCCTCCCCGACCAAACTCCCGACACAACAACATTTGGCGCATCATACCCGACACACATCGCAACACAACTGCTCAGACTCGTCCTCCGTATGGCTTCACCAGACATCATGCCGGAACACGAACGTTTCGCTTGGCGGCAAGACTTTGTCTAGTAGGTGGTAACTTCTGCTGGCAGCCGATGTTATGGCCTACCACCGAGATACTATACAGATTAAAGAAGATGAATATAAATATTTCACAAAGGGGGACACAGTGGGCGGTTTTATTGGCTATGAGCTATAATACTATAGGGTATATAGAATACTAAGGGGAAGAAGAGAGAAATAATGTAGGTAGTCTACAGTGTACTATTTACATAGACACTGGGTTTATCCATTGAGAATTTCTTAGCAAGACAAACTAACTCCATTTTCACTCGAAAAAGGGTCCCATTTCTAGTTTTCTACCTACGTGAATAACTACTCGTATATATGAACTGTTATTCAAATGGTATGCCGCTCAAATAGTCGCGAATGGCGTGTACGAGTGGTCGACCATGTTCAAACCGACATACACTTAATGTAAATTGGGAATAACTTACTGAGTCCCACATAACTCGTATATGAATAGGGTTTCATTAGCATTTTATTACTGTTATTTTATTTTCCGTAAACCTACATGGGCACATATGCAAAGCCGGCAAAAACTCCTGCGTTAATTTATTTGGCTTTTGCAATGTTTCCAAATTACTTACGGCTGGATCAGCAGTCACGATACCCATCTGCTGACTTGTTACGTAACAAACTATCAGTAGCAATGGCTTTCATTTTGACAGTTCTGTTGAACTGTCAAAATTTTGACAGTTCAACAGCATTCATTGCGTTCTTTACGATGTTGAGCCAACACTTTTTCGAACAAATAGAACTATGGATTAGCAATTTTATTCAAATTGAGAGACTCGTCATCATCTCAGCGTTAATCCCGGTCGGATCCGAAGCTTTTTCAGCTTTGGAGTCTGGGGTCCGCTTTACCAGTCTAACTGCTGATTTTGTCTAAACTTCCACAACCCGAAGGCGATATCGAAGCATTGCAGTTAGACAATAACCCGTAACGACTGCCACTAGATGTTCGTATGGCAAACGGGATCAACGGTTTAACGTGCTTTCTGAGGCATGACCAGACCTGTGCAAATATTCATATTCATGCATATAATTATTTGCACTGCGCGGGGATCGAACCCGCGTCTCCTTGCGCAGAGGCCGCTGTGTGAACTATACACCCTGTTCCTCACACCCCATTAGTCTATCAGCTAGGCCTCTATCCGCTTATCCGAACATATTCATTTTGGAGAGTGTGCGAGAAAATTGCACTACTTAATTCCCCCATCTTTGTTCCATCATCGGACGACCCTTCGCACAGCGAGTCCACCCTTACGTTGTTGACACCGCTATGATTCGGACGAAGCATTTCGCCTCATTTTTTAAACCGCATACATCGCGGGACTGGAATAAATTTCCAGCGGCGATGTTTTCTTGAAGTGGCTTCAAGGCTAGAGTGAATGGGCTCTTAATAAACTAGCGCGCTTTACCATCAACGTTTGATCACTGTTTACCATCAGGCGGGATGGGGGGTTGGGTTTTGTCTATAAGCAAAGTATTTGCATTTCAGTTGTAAGCTTCCTAACAATCACTCTGGTCGTAGGTACAAACTTGGACTAATAATATTCATCTCATAAGAGAAATGAATAAGTACCTTTTCGCATCTGTTTACGGTCTGACTTCAAAGGTGAATAACTTTTAGGATTTACTTTCGAGCTCCGATCTACTCCGATTTGTGATACGAAGACACGAGATAGTTGCATTTTCGATTACGATTTCTGAAAGCTAGACAGAATTGACTCAAAATCCTAACTCATGGATAGATTTTGAATAATCCATACTAATATTATAAATGCGAAAGTAACTCTGTCTGTCTGTCTGTCGGTCTGTCTGTCTGTCTGTCTGTCTGTCTGTCTGTCTGTCTGTTACGCTTTCCCGCTTAAACCTGTCAACCGATTTTGATGAAATTTGGCACAGACAATCTTTAGACCCTGAGAAAGAACATAGGCTAACTTTTATCCCGGAAAAATTTGATATTCCCGAGGGAAATCTAAAAAGCGCGATATAACCGAACTCCACGCGGGCGAAGCCGCGGGCGGAAAGCTAGTAATGAATAAGTTGTAAGGTATCTTTATTGCTTAGTTTAAGAAAACAATCCCGTAGCAGAAAAGTAAAAAAAAAATAAGTCGCAATACTAGCGAATATTATTTACCCGTATAAAAAAAAAAATGTGGTGGCCTAGTTAAAACACCAGCCTTTCAAGTATGAGTGTGCGGGTTCGATTCCAGGTCAGGCAAGTACTAATGTCACTTTTCTAAGCTATATGTACTTTCTAAGTATATCGACACCAATGACTGATTAAAAGGTGAAGGAAACATCTTGTCGTGGCGGTGCGCGGTGATCGGCAGCGATCACTCGCGTCCGGCCCTGGTCCAAGAGTGCATGGCAAGCTGTCACCTCCTTCTGCGAAGCAGAATTGCAGGCAAAAGAGGAGGCGTAGCGCGCAAGGGAGCGGGAACCTCAGCGCCCTCATGCCTCTAGCCGCAGCAGGAGTTGCTCTGGTCGGGAGACAACATCGAACTCCCGGCTGCCGTAGGCGCGAGCTTGCAGGCGGCGAGCAGTGGGTAGCTCGCCGCCCTTATCTATATAAAACCGTTGTGCTGAGATCTTAATTTTGTCATATCGTTTTATATTTATTGTGTGTGCATAATAAATGAAATGATAGTTCCATAGCTATATACCAAAGAAAAATAAACTAACTTCTAATGCTTCTAATGTAAAGAAAAAAAAAAAATAATAAGAAAAATAAACCTCCGACCACAACATCGGAGAGAATCGTGTCTTGGGGCAGGAGTGTGGTTTTAGCCGGTAAGAGTCCGGCACTGCCCAGACTGGCTAACTAGTGAGGCAGTCGGGGCGTCCATGAGGATTTCCCACTTCTGCCAAAAAAACAAACTAAATAAAAGTAAGAAAAGCCTATTTTAATAAGCATGTCTTTCTATTACGATGTAATAAAAACAAAGAACAAAAGGTTCACTAAAAACAATTTCATCATACAATTACACAGACAATGGTAAATGTTTTCGTTAAATCTTAAAGTGACACCGTAAAATTAATTTCGACGCCATTTTATTTGCATAAATACCGAGACGGGGTTACAAAACAATAAGCTGGTGTCGGCTGATGGTTTAATATTAATTAATAATATAGGCACAGACGACAGCAGATGCAGCTACTACACTCTGTCAAATTTCTTTATTAGAAAATCAACTTTATCGCCAAAGTATCAAGGCTCAAGGTTGATTGGGAACATTTGTCCGTACATTAACTGAAGGCTTAAGAAAGTTTAACTTAATCATTGTGAGGAAACAACTTTGAACGTCCGCGGCCACATATTAGTGACGTCACAAGTTATAAAATCTTTGTAATTGAGACAATTTGCCGATCCTTTTGAACTAAAGCTAAAGTAACTATTTTAGGGATAGTATTTCTGCGAATTCATAGTCCACAGACTGCCAGAATACGGGTCTCAATCAAACTCAATCTCCAACCGCCATTTTGCAATCACAACAGATACTGCTCTCCGACCATTTGAAAACAAAACATCGGAACATCAAAAACGTTCACACAGTAGGCACAGCCAGACCAATTACCGTACGTGTAGCCTTACCCTTAATCAAGTGAATGCATCTCACTGAGGCACGCGGTATGCGTTCGTCATTTCCCGCCGAAATGGAATCAATATGGCGGACGTTTAAGCCGCGTTGACACCCATGTCACAAGAGGAACGAACTACAACTACGAAAAATCTAAGTTAGAGCTTCAAAATCAATTAGATTAATGACTGGAATATGTGAACACATTTCAGACTAAACTCCAGCCTTTTTATTGAGATTCTTGATTGAAGTTCACTTATCATAATTGTACAATTTTTTTCCGCCATAATGAATTGTTCATACGTGTATGTATGTATGAGAAGAACGGTATTTTCAATTAAAGCAAATCCAATTCGGTTGAAATCGGATAAAGATTGTAGGTTATAAATGTACAAAGTAACAAACATATGTACAAGGTACCTACTCGTATCTTATGAGATTCATAACGCTTTTGGGCTCCGCAATAGTCGGGTAAAAAGGGTTTGGATGTTACCGTCATGTTGAATTCAGACGAGCCTTATGACGACATTGTCGGGTTTAGGAATGGTGTGGCATTGTTGTTGAAGACGATTCGTGATTTTGGTGAAAACAGCTATCTGAGTCCACTTTACAAGGACAGTTTTTATTATTATGCAATGTTTTCTAGTGTTATTTCAATTCGGGGTCAACTCGGGTTACGACTTTTTTAATAACTAGGTATAAACTAGTGCTTGACCGCAATCCCGCCTGATGGTAAGCAGTGATGCCATCGTTGATGGTAAAGAGCGCTAGTTTAGTAAGCCTATTCACTCGAAAAATTGAGTGAATAGGAAGGAAGACGGCAGTTGAGAGAGGTGATGCAATGTTAAACCCAACAACACGATCAACGATGCTGCGCCAGAGAGAGATTGATCTGGAGACCCACCACAACCAAACCTCCCAACACAACATTTCGTGCATCGTACCCGGCAGACATCGCAACACAATTACTGCTCAGACCCGTTCTCCATACGGCTTCGCCAGACATCATGCCGACAATTATTATTATTCCTTTATTTTATTATATACAATTATAAATTACATTTTTAAATATTTCTACATAAAAATATATAAAAAACATTTAAAAATATAAAAAAAAAATTGTAGCCCACCGGTATCGGGACAGGGTCCAAGCTACCGGCGGTCAGGGCTCCAGAGAGAGGAACTTCCTGACGATGCGAGCCGTGTCCAGCAGTACCGCCTTCTGAATCAAGCCCTTGATCCAGCTGCCTAACGAGAGCCTCCTGAGGTGTTGGTCGAGGCTCTTGGCTATTAAGCTATTGGCTGTCACCACTATCGTACAATGATTGCGGAATCCACTTCACACATGTCGACAACCTCGTGAGCCAAGTCAAGATACTTGATTTGTTTATCTTTCTCAGCTTTCACGAGGTTCTCATCATGCGGGATGGTTATGTCAACAATCATTCTGATCGATCCACCAGCACTTTATCAGGCTTATTGGCAACAATAGTCCTGTTTGTGATGATGGATCGATCCCAGTACAATGTGATATGGTCATTTTCGAGAACTGGGTCGGGCATATACCTGTAGTAGGGCACCTCCGAATCCACAAGGTTGTATTTAAGAGCAAGTTGCTGGTGAATTATTCTGGCTACAAGGTTGTGTCTATGCAAGTACTCTCCGTTAGCTAGACGAGAACATCCGGAGATAATATGCCTTATTGATTCCCCCGGCCGGTGACATGCCCGACAGATATCAACTGTGCCGTCTTTCACAATAAATCTCCGGTAATTGTTCGTCATCATAACTTATTATTATTATTATGCTGTTTTTCTTAGCGTTATTTATTTTCGAGCTGTTATGAAAATACAGAGTGGTGCTGAAAATACGACAATAAATGAAAACACAGACCATGCTGGTTCATAGAAATAATCCTGAACCATAGAAAAAAACCTAGCATCAAAAATAAAAAAATGAAAATTACAAACAAACTAAATCGCATAAAATTGCAAACGGAATAGAACATCCTTTAAAATATTGGTTCAATGACCTCCGATCAGCGGGCCGCAGCGCGTTCCTGTATCGACTTGCTTTTTCGTAGGGTTGTAACGGAGCTTCGCCTCCGCCTCCGTTACTGCGGAAGTTCCGCAAGAAATCGTATCTTCGCTTCCGCCTCCGCCTCCGCACAATTTTATGCGGAGTTATAACGGAGGTTTATTTACGTATTTATAAAATAAATAACGCGCAAGCTGCGACGCTCGACAACCGTCCGGCCGCGTTTGAGCGCGAAATGGTCAAGAATCAACTAGTGCGAGGCGGGAATGCGGCAAACACAATTTGTTTCTCCTTTTACCAAGTATACTACTATTAATGTACGTATTTAAAATAAACATTTTGTTTTAATTAACCCTAAATTTCATTTTTTTCTATATGTACTTTCACCTCCGCCTCCGCCTCCGTTAACCTCCGCATCCGCGGAGGTGAGACTCGTCGCCTCCGCATCCGCCTCCGCCTCCGCTAACAAGCCTCCGTTACAACCCTACTTTTTCGCGCCATTATCATTAAAGTTTAGTACCGCTGAATGCGGCGGTCATCAACCTGTAAGCGCTTCCTCATCAACATGTACATCATGTAGAAAATGTGAAAAATTAAAAATTATTTCCTGTGACTAAACTAATGGATATATTTTTATATATTTTTTGTGGGTGGACTGATAATGTGTTGAGGTACACGATGTTTAATTTATTGTCGTATTGTCAGCACCACTCTGTAGATAAAGATGGCCTATAAAATAAAACATTTAGTAATGTTTATCGCTTCATTTTTTTTAAGTGAAAACTTCTTTAAATCCGTTGAGGAGATTGTTGGATGGGGAATAAGCATTGAATTCACGTGAGGTTGACCGAACTGACACAGTGATCGCGCCAGCAAGATATATTGTGTATGTATAGTGTATACAATGGTATAGATTGTGTCACCGCTATAACTTTTTTGTTGACATAATAATGATTTCAGTTTTCACTTCGAACTATCAATCAATCCCACCATAGGATTTTTTTTTTTACTTTCAAAAGTTTTAAAATCATCTTGACTTAAAACCTATAATTAATAGCCTTATTCATAATCATAAGCATTGCTCAAAGTTACATATTGGTTAGAAACTGTTTAACCATACATTTTCAACCATTCAGTGGTGTGGTTTGAACGTTACTGAACTTGAATAATTGTTTATGAATGAATAAATCAAAAGCCATTTACTTATTCAAATTAGGCTTAACTTCAGTAACGTCCAAACCGGACGTCTTTTTGAATGTCAAAATTACATAAGACAGTCTCCGCAAATGCCTGCGCTTCCTAATTAATAAGACCTTTAATCTAAAGAGAAAAACAGTAAGCACATTACAAGCTTTTTGCAACAAACAACATTATTGCAATGGTAAAATCCTTTTTAAACCTGCGTCTCAATTCACCTCTGTATCCGTATTTAGCTCCTAATGCGGATGTATTCACCTCGTTTTTTCCTATAATAAAAATAGTCCAAAGCAGGACTGGGTTGCTACTTCGAAATAAAGTAAAATAGACATTAGGATTCTCTATCTCTAATCAAAGAGTCCCAACAGAACTATATTACTGTACATATTTCCTGAACTGTAATATACAACGTGTAACAAAAAGGGTATATACCTAACAAGGGCATGGCATCTTTACATAATATCAATCGATATTGGAAGGGTTTTTTAATCCTATTTCTTTATTTTAGGAAGTTATGAGGAAAAACACCGCTTGTATAGGCTACTACCATACTAGGCGCACAGAATTATTGAAGACATTTATCGGATTTTGCCAAGTAATGTGACGTGTAACGAGTAGTTATTAACGTATGTAGTGTAGTGCCACGCTCGTTATGATTTCATTTTAAGAAACACACGAAACCGAAAATTTGTATCAATTTTTTGAGTATTTTATTTTGATTGGAAACCCTTCCCATATCGTTTGATATCATCTAAAGATGCAATGCCCTTGGTATGTATATACCCTTTATGTTACAAGTTGTATAGATAGGTAGTTGAAATTTTCTCTGAGTGTGTATTTATATTTCTGCAATAAAAAGAAGTAACGAAAATTATAAAGAGGGTCAACTCACTAGGCCATTTTCAGGATACCCTATCCAAAGAGTAAACACATGAACGTTTTAAGTACCAAGACTACAGAATCTGTCTGTATGTCATCAAGCCATATCTCTGGAACCGTGATAGCTAGACAGTTTAAATGTTTACAAATGACGTATATCTACAATAACTAAAAACAGTTTCTTTATTGATAATGTTACGGAGCCCTTTGTACAGCATAGCTCTTTATAACACACTTTTCAAGACACATTTACAGATTAAAAAACACACTTTTTATATTGTTTGTTGAATAGTGTGTCATAAAAAGTGTATTTTACAGATTACACAATATATTTACAGATGAGACACAATTTACAGATTAGGTACATAACCAAGTTACATTGCTCCGTTCAAAGCCGAAACACGTCACTTCCAAAACCTAACACGAATTCTCTAAAACCCCGCCACAGTCGACATCAAAACATCGACGTAGTAATTACAGTTCAAAACTGACGCCCCCTGGAAGTTACAAACGAAGAGCTGCATTTATAAAGCTTTGCTTTTGACGAACTCACGAAGAACAAATGTGGGTACTAACTTGTTAATGGAAAGCTGCAGGAAATTGCTACACTATATTTGGTACAAACGTAGTTAGAAGACTCAACATAACATCAAAACCATTTTCAGGTGTTTCGGTGTAGCATAGAGGTGTTTAGAAATAGGTGTTTGTGTTCAGGCGGTTTGGTACACCAATTACAACTGAATAAAATACTCCTTAATACATAGTAAGGAGCATTTTATTCTGTTGTAATAGGGTATTTGACTAAAAAAAAAACTAATTAGTCCGTCAGTCAGATTTCCAAAAAATGCTAGACACGTATTTCTTTTTCATATAAACAAAAAATGAAGACAACACAGTGCGTTGAAAACTCGTGTGACGTCACTGCACTCTACACTTTTTAGCGACCAGTGACGTCACCATCCACCACTCCTGATCATTGATGCCTTTTATATTTGTCAATTTTTATTGATTTGATAAAACAAAATATACGTATTATTTTTCTATAACCTGAATGACGGACTACATAGATTATTTTTTTTTTACCCAGGAAACATCCCTATTATGGTGTACATACACCATAGAGATAAATTACGAAAGACAAATATAAAGATTTTACAAAGGGCGCAACAATGGGCAGTCTTTCTCTTATCTATAAGAGGGATCTTTTCCAGACAACTAATTATTTTTACTGTTCATCAATTTATAAATTAAGTCCGAGATTTGTCAGAGGGACTCTGTCGAAATGAAAGTATCTACCTAATAATGCCTTCTCGGTATATTTACGAAAATCTTTTTTATATCCCTAAAAATATACAATTGTATAAAAATACAGAAACACAAATTTATCGTAGCTTCAAATAGATAATAGCGGTTCTTTCAGATATGATTCTATGATAAGCTACGTTCAAGATCAAAGCTTTCATAAATTCAAATCATTCAATAAACGAGAGTTGTGCCCAAAGGCCTTTCATAACGTACTAAGTCGACATTAACAAATTTTATTTATACAAAGACATTTGCTTACCTCGTAAATTATTTTATAATTTTAATTATTAGAATTCTTATATAAAATGTGATATGTAATTAGCTTTTTCTCATTTTTGTTAGTATTCTCATGGTCTGGCAGTTTGGGTAATTTATGTAATCTACCCAAATGTTCTTTATTCGGTATCAATTAGTCTTTATTAAATTAAAGTCTTGACGCCGAGCGATTCGTCGTGTTATTGTCGTTCAAAGTCTGGTGAAGCCGTACGGAGGACGGGTCTGAGCAGTTGTGTTGCGATATGTGCCGTTGTTGTGTCGGGAGATTAGTCGTGGAGGGTCTCCAGATCAATCTCCCTCTGGGTTTAAGGCACTGCATATTGCATAACCTCGCTCAGATGTTTTGAGTGAATAGGGTCTTAATAAACTAGCGCGCTTAACCATCAACGACTGCATTACTGCTAACCATCACGCGGGAGTGTTATCTACCACTAGTTTATAACTATAAAAAAAAAAAAAAAAAAATTGTCCAACAGCTTATCTCAAAACATGAGGTAGTTTACGTTTAGTAGAGCTTAGTTTTACTTTGAGTTTCGGACTGGACAGGGCTTATCAATCTGTCAGGAATTTTCAAAAAATCATCTCAGAGAGACTGACCATATTATACCTACATTATGTATAGACATCTCATCAAAAGAGATTGCGACCTCTTGAGTTTGTTTCGGCCTTTTGTCTAGCCAGATAGAAAACGGTTTTAAAATATGATAAACATGTAAAAGTATTTGTACAAACCTACTATTTAGAAAATGAAATGTTTATTATCAATTTAAAGGAGTTATAGTGGAGTTACTTGTCGATTTTTTTGTATGGGAGCGACCAATCGGAAACGTACTTCTGCACGGTTCCAATTGGTCGGGTGGCAAAATGTCACACAAATGTCACTGGTTAGATAACGTTTGACATTTTACAAGTGTCCAGGTTTAAGTGACTTATAAGATTTTGATTTTGAATAAAATAGAGATATTTATGATGTTTTGACGGGAAAGCTAAGATGAGTGTCACGCGCATTAATCATTGAACTTTTAAAATTATTTATAGTGTCGATGTCGTTTACTAAATAAAAGTGCATGATTTATGTAGTAAAAAGTGCATTCAGTAAATAATTCATAAAGAACATTGAAATATCGCAGCACTGTGGCCACATTATGACTCGCCACTCAAACCTCCCTCATAGACGGTTCACGCAGCCGTCTTTTTCAACTGTCATTGGCGATAGCCGCCATTATTGTGAAATAAAATCAATGAATTTCTATAATTTGTTACACGTGTTATTGGCAAAATTGTGGTATCTATTCCACAGAGGCCATTCAAGATCATATCAAGAGGCCGATCGGATCAAGAGTTAAGATATTTATATTAATTAGGTATGTAATATAGCCACTCCGTATCTTTATTTTCCCTTTTTATATTCATGTTTGTTTCTATCACAGAGATTATATTGTTTTTATTTGAGTATGTAGTAGATACCAGTACAGCGTCCTATTAATTGTTGGCTGCATCAAATGCTGTCATTATGTCGGCGTCGGCTGTTGCTGCTACCGGCGCTGAGGCTCGGTCTTGCATAGGGTTGCAGCATAATGCTGAGCGATAACCGTTTTGCGTATAGTGACGCATGTTGCCCCAAATCATTACTATTTTTGTTTTATTTTTTTTTTGCGTCATATTTACCGCAAATGAACGTATTTTCTGTCTTTCCTCATATCATAAATATATATTAATGGCACTATTACTAGGAACATAATCAACTGACGTCGATTGATGGAGTGGTTGAGTGATGAGCTATTTATGATGCTACAGCAATATCAGCCTATAATGTTTCCACTGCGGGAAACAGTCCTCATTTCTTCGAGATGGAGTGGGCCGTAATCTATCATACAGATGTCCCATGGCTTTGAGTTTTAGGCTCTAGAACATGACGGTCACCTCAAGACGTTTTCGTTCACCGTTTTGATAGCAGTGGTGATGAAATCATTTACACGAACACACCTACCTGGGATGAAACCCACGGACTACAATACGGTAAGTCTGAGGCGCGAGGTCTACCATTGGGCTTTACTGCTCAACCCAATGCTAGCGAGTATTATTTACTTCCCTTCAACGGAAATCCCGAAAAAACTGTGTTCCAATATTCTAATGACATCCTGTTGGAGGTTGGTTCCTGTAGAACGCTACTGGACGTTAGGTGTATAATCTGTCACATAGTGACTATACAGGATAAAATTTTATCCAGTGCGCAAACTTTGTCAACTTATAGCTAAATAAGTTTTATAGATAAAAATATGATTACTTTGGTATGTTTTAGAACAAAAAAAAAAAAAGTTATTGATTATTATGAAATCGATGTTAAGGTCACCGCACGCGGTCCCATTCATTGTCGGCGGAGTGGGGACGGCGGGAACATCACAGGACACCCGCGCGCCCGCGCTGCCCGCATGTTCACTACGCGGCCATATGCTAATACTACGATATTGATATGAATAATTGGTGTCATTAATTCGCTGATTTTAGGGCGGACAAAAACTTGATTTTTTATTTTACACTAATAATGCAGATTTGTTCTGTTATTGATTCTGAGCCACTCATTTGTTTTTGCGCACTCGAAAAAAAGTTTCCCTGTATTTGTCATATTCAAATATGAGTATACATAGTTCGGAATATAAAAGTCTGAGATGAACCGATGTGTTTCAGTGATATAATTACCTATACTGGCATTAGGAACTGCGTGTGGACTCGGCCCGAAGCATTTTCCATCACATCCATCACACCCTTTCGACATCAAACCGTGTCCCGTCAATCCTTCGTATAACAAACGTCTTTTTCGTCACTTTAAATGCAAGCTTACGGAAACCATAAACTGACCAAAGAAAAAAAAAAAAATACCTGTAATGCAAATGTTCGTTTCTCAAATCAAATGAAATAGTTTACAATACAAAGTGAGTTCATGCTGTGATCTGCCTGCTTTTGTGAGGCATACAAATATAATGTCAGCGCAAAGCAAATATCAGCACATTGGTTTTTTTTTTATAATTATAAACTAGTGTTTGACCGCAATCCCGCCTGATAGTAACCAGTGATGGAATCGTTGATGGTAAAGCGCACAGAACAGATAAATTATCTGTTCTGCAGTAAAGCGCGCTAATTTATTAAGCCCATTCTCTTAAAAAAACCTAGTGTATAGGAAGGAAGACGGCAGTTGAGCGAGGTGACGCACTGTTTAACCCAAGAACACGACCAACGATGCTGTGCCAGAGGGAGATTGATCTGGAGACCCTCCACGACTAAACTCCCGACACAACAACGTTTGACGCATCGTACCCGGCACACGTCGCAACACAATTGTTCAGACGCGTCCTCTGTACGGCTTCAACAGACATCATGCCGGAACAAGACGAATCGCTTGGCGACAAGGCTTTGTCTGGTGCGTGATAACTTCATTAATTAAATTATATCAGGGGTTATTTTATCAACTTGAATATAGGTAAGAGACATTTAAATGTCAAAATTGCGTGGTTCATACGTAGTTAGTACCTAGCTCATCATTACTTAACGCTAAACAACGTTTATAAATAAACCCCTCAATCACGAGAAATGACAAAAGAATGAGTTTTTGCTGAATATTCGCATGGATCCAAAAGAAACTAAACCGAATATATTCATCATTAAAGTTGAAAATCCTCCACCGGAATCAAGTCCCATTTACAAAGCTGTTCACATTAACGTTTGACTAATTAGAGCGGTGACGTCACAACCATATGTGAGCCCAAAACCAAGTCGGAGAACAGTGGCAGCGCACTGATTACTGGGAGGATGTTAAGAGGGAACTCAAGTACCGAGGAATTTGGAAAATAGGTATTTGAAGAAACTATTGCCGTCGCGCTGCTTCCAACCTCTTCCAGTAAAGTGCGAAAAGAACAGTGCAGGTCAGGCTGATTTTACCTACAAAAACGTTGACCAAAAGAAGTTTCGTATTCCGCTGTTTTCTTTTTCACACGACAGATCTTAATTATTTTTATATCAAAATTTAGATTAAAAGTTTAGTATAAGTAGTTTTTGACAAAATGGAAAATAATGGAAGCATAGGCTTACATTATTTTCTTTTTTGTCAAAAACTTATCACGTTTGTCCAATAGTCATCTGAACATCACGGTAAAAATGGGTTATTTTTCGCGATTTTGATGTATTATATTTCTTTTATTAATTAAGTTTCGGAAAAAAATCAAATGATAGGGGCACGTATAATCACGGAGTAAAATTGTAGAAAAAAAAAATTCCTCTAAAAGCATTATCCACGAAGAAAACAGCGGAATACGTTTGTATAGAGGAAGGACCACTAGAGTTCCCTCTTAAACCTTCTTTGTCATGAGTGGGTGTTTGAATGCTCAGTTGCATGTCTTCCGTTTTCAAGAGTTTTTTTTATTATATTTAAGACTAACATCGTGTAAATAATAATGGTTTAGTATGCATTACAAGATATATTTTTTAAGTATATCTTGAACACCAATGACAGATTAAAAGGTGAAGGAAAACATCTTGAGGAAACCTGAATTTTAAATCTAAAATCGACAACCCGCATTGAGCAAGCATGGTGGTTACGCTCAGTCCTTCTCTGTATGAGAGGATACCTGTGCCCAGCAGTAGGACGATAAAAAGGTTGATGATGATGCATTGCTAAGATCATGTTAATATAAATGCCAAATATTCGTAAGTATGGATGGACGAATGTTTCAATCTTTCACGTAAAAACTACTCAATGGATTTGGATGAAAGATGTTTCATAAATGTATGGAGCCTGGGTCAGCACACATTGTACACTTAATGCTAGGTATAGTTACGCTATAGTTAACTGTTTTTAATATTAATTTCCTATATTTTGGCTTAGTTTTTATACAGATTCTATTTAATTCGGCCAAGGAGTGCGACACAACTACTAATAAATATGGTGGTCAGCCATAAGCGAAATAAGATTTTGACAGTGACATTTGATTGACGTGTCGTGTATCTAAGGCTATCGTATCTACATTATCTACTATATGACTGCGAAAAAAAACAAAACATGAATTCCGAACATACGGCCAATTAAAGAAACACAATCGGCTCAAATCAACACTCGACACGAACACAACGGGAAAATAGAACTGTCAAAGTCGCCAATCAAACGTCATAAAAAGTGTCATGGCTACCTTAATAAAGGGTTATCTCCCTAAAAAACCTTTCAAATAATTAATTAGATATACTTGTATTTTTATTCAAATTTATTTAGTTGTATATGCTATACAGCGTACATAGTTGTGGCCCAAAATGAAACATCTCCTTTGGCACATAGCTTTCTTATAAGGCCCATTGTTAGCGACCATGTCTCAGTTCCATAAGTGATCACTGGCAACACACACTGGTCGAAGACTCTTGTCTTGTGATACTGCGGTATTTAGGACGAGAAGATTCTACGTAGCTTCCCGAAAGCAGCTCAGCCGAGTTGGATTCGTCGATTGACCTCTTCCTCGAAGTTGGACCTTCCCAACTGGATAGTTCACAGATAGTGGGCATCGGAAGACGCAGCATAGGTAGGCCGCCGATAAGGTGGACCGACGACCTGGTAAAGGTCGCGAGAAGCCTCTGGATGCAAGAGATCCTTGGGGGAGGACTATGTCAAGCAGTGGACGTCTTTTGACTGAAATGATGATGATTGACACATAGATAGTTTAAACCAGGAATACATAGCTCTTCATATCCCGATGTATATACTGAATCGTCGAATCGAAATGAAATCAATAAAACTTATGCGGATGAAAACCGCAGGATGCAGCTAGTATACAACAACTTTTGATATGAACTTTTAATATTTTTAATAGAATAGAATAAAACTGTTTTAGTAACAAAAACTCAACAACTGTCAACTATGATGGTAAATACAGACATTTAACAAAACAATACAAAAAATAACAATTGATCACCGCCATGACATCCCATGAGACAATGACTCACTCACAGTCTTCGTGACTCGTAACCATGTTTAAGACACTGTTGGAGCTTCCCCATTTGCACCAGGGAAGCGCATTGTTTTGCACGCATTGTTACATAAAAGTAATCTATAGGCGCATCTGCATCCATCGCAAAAAAAGAAATCTTCAGTCCGATTTTGACTTTTATTGCGATGGTGGCATGACATAATGCACCTGCAGTAAATAGTTGGTATTGTAACCACTTTTTTGCTTTTAATGCCATCTTTATGCCTACGGAATAGAAGTAATAATCGGTTGAACGGATTGTAAAAAAAAGGTTTTTTCAAATTTCGAATCTTATTGTGAATGTAGTATAAAAAAAGACAGTAAATCTACTACCTATTTCTGTTTTTTTTTTTTACTGTAACTTGGCGAATTACTTACGTACAGGCGACAGCACATCAAACTACTACAATCTGTCAGATTTCCTTATTAGATTTTCGACTTTATCTCTAAAGCATTAAGGTTCAGGGTTGATCGGGAATATCTGACAGTTTGGGGTAGCTTGACCTGCTGTCGTCCGTACTATAACTTCGTGTACCTACCCTAAAGTTTAGAAACTAGTTCATTGCCGTGAGTTGAATCGAGCTTGATACGCTTTACTATGTTTAGCAATCTCTTGTTCACTGTATTGATGTTAAGATTTTCATGAATATATTTGTTACTCCCGTAGTATGGTATTCCTAACATGGCTCTCAATGTTTCGCTTTGGAATCTTTCTAGGATCTCAATATTGTTCTTATTAGTAGTCCCCCAGCTGAAGGGTTTCAATATGATGAACAAATTATTTCTCTGACATCACGGTCGTAAATAAAAAAAAAAAAAAAAACTAAAAAAAATAAAGAAAAAAAAAATAAAGTAAATAAGTAAAAACAAACCTTCGCCACCAGGTCTAATTACAATAATTTTGGAGACAAAGACACTAAAATTATATTTATTTCTGGTTGGAGACAAAACGTAGCACCGCTGCTGGACCGTACGACCACAGGAGGATGACAGCGGCGAGCGGGGTCCGGGGGACGGGGGATTGGTTTCGCCGGAGACCGCCTGCAGCGCGGTACTCGCCAAAAAATCCACGCACTAAGGTCCGTATTCCAGAAGGAAACTCAAGCATTGATCTCTGTTTAAGCACTACTTAAAACTAGTTTCAACCAATCAAATGGCTTGAAACGAGACTTAAGTAGAGCTTGAGTTTTGAGTGACGTTCTGTAATACGGAGCTAAGCGTGCGTTCTAATTAATGTCCTAATATAATTACAAGTACCTATTATCCACTACTACTTACTTAGTACTTATTATCCTATTATCCCTAGACCTGTGTCCAGCAGCGGGACGATAAAAAGGTTGATGGTGACCTATTTCTATGTATAGTCCGCTATTTAATTTATACCGTCGAGAATCCCCAACAATAAAACATTAGACATTTTACGTTCCGATAATGCTATCTTTGGTATTAGTAAATACAACAACAAAGCGCAAAGGTCATTCAATAAAACTATCGTACCTAATCTTCGCTAATTTATTGTGTTGTTGATTTTAGAAGCGTTTATTACGCACAATTGGCACTAAAATGCGATTTTAGTGTCATATTTCGTGGTTTTCAATTTTTATTAAGTACTAGCTTTCCGCCCGCGGCTTCGCCCGAGTGGAGTTCGGTTATATCGCGCTTTTTAGATTTCCCTCGGGAATATCATTTTTTTTGCGGGATAAAAGGTAGCCTATGTTCTTTCTCAGGGTCTGAAGATTGTCTGTGCCAAATTTCATCAAAATCGGTTGAGAGGTTTAAGCGGGAAAGCGTAACAGACAGACAGACAGACCGACAGACAGACAGACAGAGTTACTTTCGCATTTATAATATTAGTATGGATAGTATGGATTAAACTGGAGCTATATGTATTTTAAAAATGTGTTCTAACAACTTTTCAGAATTAGGTGATTAGTGGATAAAAAGTAATGTTTACGGTTATTTTACTACGAATATTAATATAAATAGCCGCTTATATTACAAGGCTATAATAGCTGCTTAAAGCCTTGTAAGTTTAAATAAATACAAGTATGTATAAACACATGATTTCTTACCTTTGGCAAACATTGGAACCCTTATAGATTCGTCATGTCCGTCTGTCCGTCCATATGTCACTGCCATTTTTTTCCGAAACTATAAGAGCTGTAGGTACCTACTATTGAAACTTGATAGGTAAGTGTATTCTGTGAACAGCATTAAGATTTTGACGCAAAAAAAATATTGGGGGCTCCCCATACTTAGAACTGAAACTTAAAAATTGTTTTTTCATCAAACACATACGTGTGGGGTATCTATGGATAGGTCTTCAAAAATGATATCGAGGTTTCTGTTTTTTTTTTCTAATCCGAATAGTTTGCGTGACAGACGCTTCCAAAGTGGAAAAAAGGTCCAGGCCCTTGACTTCTAAAATAAGAAAATGAAAAATCTAAAAAAAACATATGATGTATGTACTTACATTACTATAAAAAACTACCAACGAAAATTGTTTTGAACGAGATCTATTAAATAGTTTTTTTTTTAATACCTCGTAAATCGTAAACCGCTTATTACCGCGTAATCTTTCATACAAATAACTTAAATCCTTTAATTTCATAAATCAATGGTACCGAACCCTTTGTGCGTGAGTCCGACACGCACTTGGCCGGTTTTTATTTTTAACCTACAATGTAATTTAACGCAGCCAGTATTGCAAACTTAAGTACTTACCTAATAATTATTATCAGATAGAATACATAATGTTGTAGAAATCACAAATTGGTCGCCATGTTTATAATCCCGTCTAAACTGTTTATCTTAATTTGAGAGGATTAAACTAATACGTTATTTTCTGTCCTTTTCATAAAGATATAGAAAGAATAATATGAGTTTGTGAACCAAGAAGAAGGCGCCTTTGTTTTACTTTTATTGAAATGAATGCTGGCTTGAAAGACACGAAGTATAGCTATAGTTACATTCTCTTCTATGAATAAAACCATAGAGCAATTGCTCCATGATTCATGAATAAAACATTCACAATACATATATCACATTCTTTTTTTAAAACCAGTTTCTAGGTCAGGGCCAATGTTCTGACGACATCAGCTATAGGTGAAAGTACTATTCGGATAGAAGAGCTCAAATTCGCCAACTCCCTCATCGGTTCCATGGTGTAACGGTTAGCACTCAGGACTCTGAATCCTGCGATCCGAGTTCAAATCTCGGTGGAACCTGAACTTTTTGTTTTCTACAGATTAGTGTTTTGTTTACTTTTTTTAAATTTTTTGAATGTTTATATGTAATAGTAATTTTAATTCACTTACTTAATTCTTTTTCCCAACTTTAGCCAATATTTAGTGCAGCAGCCAAGTGACAGTGAATTTTAGAACTATTTCAATAAAATGCGATTTATAGAAATATCACACTAACAGGTTTCAGAGAATTCGTGTTAGGTTTTTGTCGTGTTTCGCTTTGATCAGAGAAATGTAACTTGGTTTTGTAATCTGTAAATTGGGTTGTAATCTATAGGTATTGTGTAATCTGTAAAATACACATTCAACTTACATTATAAAAAGTATGTTTTGTAATCTGTAAATGTATCTCGAAAAGTGTGTCATAAAAAGGAATGTTGTACAAAGGGTACCGTATCATTACCAAAAAAGAAACTGTTTTTAGTTTTTTGACCAAGATACAGGCTGCGCCTAGTTTGGGACCCGCTGCTAACTCGAACTAAATGAATAGCTGTTCCTGCTGTTTTAACTGCATGCCATTTCTTGTAATTTTATCCAAGTGTAAGCCTAATAAATAATTGTTTTTTATGTCTTTGGTTTTTTTTTATAAGTATAAACTAGTAATTCACAGAAATCCCACCTAATGGTAAGCAGTTATGTAATCGCTGATGGTAAAGCGCGCTAGTTTATTAGGCCTATTCACTCAAAAAAACTGAGTGGATAGGAAGGAAGACGACAGTTGAGCGAGGTGGTGCAATGTTAGGCCCAACAACACGACCAACGATGATGAGTCAGAGGGAGACTGATCTGGAGAATCCACGACCAAGATGCGACACAACAACATTTAGCGCATCGTACCCGGACACATCGCAATACAACTGCTCAGACCCGTCCTCCGTACGGCTATTATACTATTTATCTGTATTATATGTAAGTACTACTACTTATAATATTTATAAATCCTACTTTATCCTACCAATATTATAAATGTGAAAGTTTGGGTGGATGTTTGTCACTCTTTCGCGCAAAAACTACAAAACGCGTTTTGATGAAATTTGGAACACAGATGTTATTCACAAACAGAATTAACATAAAGATACTTTTTACCCCGATATTTCCACGGAATCTAACCATATGCGGCTGAAACTGCCCGGGGAGCAGAGAGTAAATTATATAAAAAAAACAGTGTCTTTAAAACTGAAAAACATTTGACTCTTCAACTCCATATGACTTAGCTCCGATGACCGATAACCTGGTGAAGGTCGCGGGAAACCGATGTATACGGGCAGCGCAAGACCGATTATTGTAGAAAGCCTTGAAGGAGGCCTTTGTCCAGCAGTGTACCTCTATAGACTGAAAAGAAGAAGATGATAACTTAGCTGAATTATACCACTACGTCTTAAAGTAGGCAGTGGTTTAATTCAACTTCCATTGACGAATTAAAGAGTAAACAAATCAAGTAAAAAACTGTTATTATCTGTGGAACAAAATGGCGTCTGAGAATTCTAGTACAAAAAACAGTCAATAATTCTAAATTTATCCTAGGTATAAAAAATTGGTGGAATTTGAAACGTTGAAAATTTAATCGTAGTCTAATTTCGGGGACAAACAATTATAAAATTCGCCAAAAAGAAGTTTACTATTTTTTTTATTCAGCTGAAGTCAGTCTATTTTTTTTTTAATTTATTTCTGGCTTGGTTACTGGACCTTTAAGCCAAGTCATTATTTTGAGTACACTCTTATTTACAAGAAGTCAGTCTATGAACGATCATAGAATTGGAAGAATTACCCCTCTAATCTCCATCTTATACATACATAGGCTTCACTAAGAGAAGCTTCAGTAAGTATTCCTGAAAGGAAGAGCTTCATTCATTACTTCAGCCATTGGCAAGCGTGCAAGTAACTCATTCATGATGTGACCATCATCTGTTCTCAAAAGCAACCGTCCCATTTTACCTTAGAGGAAACGTCTTTGTAAGCCATGTTCCATTCGTTCATAAGGTCTAATGGTCTTTGAATGGGTAGGTACTTAGGAATATTGGTTCTATAATTAAAGTGGTTTATTTATAAGCGTTGCTTAAAGGACATGGCTGAACTGAAGTATAGAAGAGACCCCGCTATGAAAACGCATGTATAGACATGATTCTTAGCAATATATAATGCTGAATAGCGGAAAATTAGTATCTTGTAATCAAAAAGGTTTAGGAGCTTTTCATATCTGCACAATACTGAAAATAATATCGCGTAATTCCTGCTGCAAAGATAGAAAAACTTCAAACAATAACATTGCTATGAACTTTTATCTAGGCGTTCTAAGTGTCTACGACGATTTTCCCGCGGCTTCGCCCGCGTGGAGTTCGGTTATATCGCGTTTTTTAGATTTCCCTCGGGAACATCAAATTTTTCCGGGATAAAAGGTAGCCTATGTTCTTTCTCAGGGTCTAAAGATTGTCTGTGCCAAATTTCCTCAAAATCGGTTGAGAGGTTTAAGCGGGAAAGCGTAACAGACAGACAGACAGAGTTACTTTCGCATTTATAATATTAGTTTGGATTGTGTTTTTCACCGGTGGTACTTGAAGTACCAGTATATGTACAAAGATATGATTGCAAGAAAAGAACTTGATGCAACGGATTTAAGATACTCCCTGATCTTGTCATGTCACACCATAATAATGCATAACAACAATTGAAAAACTTTTTTATATTACTAGTTCACAAAAGTTTTAAGAACAATTTAAGCATTAAACAATTCATGAATGAATATACAATATGTTAAGAAAACCCTGTCCGACCCGTAAGGATAATAAAGGTTAGGTAAACACATGACCAAATAAAATATGAAAATCATCATAGTAACAATACTAGTGAATTTTGAAATAATCTTTTTTCCCCGCGAATTGATTCCAACTTCCAAAAAATTTGGTAAGTTTTAAAAAGTGACAACATTATTTTAGGCGGTATAATTCTGAGCGAATAGCGATGCGGCCGCCTGCCGCGTGCCCTGCCCCTCTTCGCCCGCGCCTGTATGGCCTACAGCGCTTGTTTTAAGTTACCTCTTTTTGCGAAATAATATTTATTTTTTTAGGGGGATTTTTTTTTTTAACTTTAGCCCGGCTTTGTAGGCATTATTAGAATCAGTTATTGATACCTAACAATACCTTCTGGGATCGGACAGGGTTTTCATAACATATTGTATAAATATTACGTATTCATGTAAAATTCCTAATCGTTTAACTGAGCCGGGGCAGCCGTTTAGTCATTTCTTTCAGTAATAATTAGCGAAAGTTCAATCATACATTTTAAACGTCAGTTAAAAAAGTTTAAACTAAGGAAAGGCATTTTATTTGCTGTTTTTTCTGCTGCTTAAGTTAAAATCGAGTATTGGGAATCGTAGTCGTGGTGGCCTAGTGGTTAAAACACCAGCCTCTCAAGTATGAGTGCGCGGGTTCGATTCCAGGTCAGGCAAGTACCAATGTAACTTTTCTAAAGTTATATGTACTTTCTAAGTATATCTTGGACACCAATGACTGAAGGTGAAGGAAAACATCTTGAGGAAACCTGGACTTTAAGTCTGAAATCGCCAACCCGCATTGAGCAAGCGTGGTAATTACGCTCAATCCTTCTCTGTATGAGAGGAGACCTGTGCCCAGCAGTGGGACGATAAAAAGGTTGATAATAATTGGTGATGATGATGATTGGGAATCGCGGTTAAAACTTAAACAGTGCTTTGGCAGCCATTACTTTTTTGGATGCTCCAATCGGTGCACTCCACATAGCTGTGACACATTAATCTGCTACGCCGCTATTGGTCATAATATTGTTCCCCAACCCCACTCTCCTCGAATAATGTAATTTAACTTCGAATACACATGCCGAACTGGACAGCCTCCGTGGCGTAGTGGTAGCGGACGCGGCCGCTGCGCAAGGTGGCGCGGGTTCGATCCCCGCACAGTGCAAGTATTTGTATGCATGAATATGAATATTTGCACTGGTCTGGTCGTGCCTCGGAAAGCACGTTAAGCCGTTGGTCCCGGTTGCCATACGAACATCTAGTGGCAGTCGTTACGGGTTGTTGGAGCCCTCAAAAGTCCAACAATTGGTCTAACTGCAATGCTTCGATGTCGCCTTCGGGTTGTGGAGGTCAGACGGCAGTCGCTTCACGGAAAATGTCGAAGTTTAGCCATATCAGCAGTTGGACTGGTAAAGCGGACCCCAGACTCCAAAGCTGAAAAGGCTTCGGATGCGACTGGGATTAACGCTGGGATGATGATGATGACACATGCCGAACTGGCTTCATCATAATCGCATCATTTTTTATTTCACCACTTACCCAAGTAAATTCGTCAAAACTAACAACCAGGCCACACAATTCGCATCCTAATCAAGTACCGGCGCATCAATCCGGTACACCGAGTATACACTCTCTGATATTAAGGCGATTAGTAACGACGATGACCTTGCGCATCTGGGCGGGGCTAGGCAGAAACCCCCGCGCACCCCGCATCATATTTACGTGCACGTTCCCTACTCGCTTGCTTCGAGCGCGGACGTCTCGCAACAAACGTAGAATGCCATACCATGTCTATAAAGTATACTATTCTGTCTAAAAAGTACCTAATATAGAAAGAATTACGTGGTATCAAAACTCATGCCCTAAAGTGAAACATATTAGGTAATTACTTTTATTATGTTGTTTTCGATACTGCGTTGCAGGGATTTTTTTATTTAAAAAAGGGAAAACAAATATTAATTTATAAAAATGATTAATGCAAAATGGGAACCGGTTTATTCTTTTTTATTTATAGTTATTATATAGCATTTAGCGTTTTTGGTATAATTCCCATTGATACTTACCAGGACTTAAAAAAAAATCCCGGAAACTCCAACATCTAAATAAAACTCACAGGTCAGACTAAAATAGGTGCATATTATTTAGAATACATATTGTTTAAAAAATTTTGCTGACCAAATTTTAGGTAATGAACACCTGAGACTAATGAACTTAAAGAATGAAAAAAAGAAATTATTTTAATTTACCTACTAGAAAAAAAATTGGGGAAATTTAATCAAGTTTCATATGGATTAAATTACAAGTATCAATTATATATATTTTTAGGGAAGGAAAATATTATTGTTTTGTACTTAGCAAAAATTTGACGATTTTTTTTTTTGAGATGTTCTTAATTTTTATTGGAGGAATGAACAGGTGTGGCCTTAGAAATAGGGCATACAATTAGCGTAATTTTTGTTTTACCGGTAAAAAAACGGTAATTGAAATATTTTTACCGGTAAACCGGTAAAAACGGTAAATTTATATTTTTTTTTCCAAAATATTAATTATGTGATTGGGTAGTCTGAAAGCAGAAAATAAATAAGTACACAAGGTACAATGGTAGTGAACATGTTACATATTGCTTAAAATGAGCATATAAACACAATTTTTAAAACCATGACCTTTTCTTTGGCGCAGTCAAGCGTAAATGTAGCACCTTTAGATTAATTTAGACAATTTTCATTTTCAAAACGCAGCCAGCCAACGAATGCTGGTAAATCTACATCAAGCCCGTTTAGAACCCGGAAATAACCTCAATGTAGCTTGCTAAACCTCAATGCGATCTTCAGTGTCAAGTAGGTATACTGGCTTGCACCAGTTCTTTTTAGCCAAGGCAAGGAAAGCGGAGTGATTCCCTTGTCAACCGCGACCACATCTCGATGCATTCCCACGTCGGTTTTTAGGAAATATTCCCTGAGACTGCATATCTCGCGATCGTGGAGGGTCTTACCATTTAAAAAGCTTCAACTTTCTCTTTTTCGCGGGGTATAAACTAATACAGCCTCATAACCGATGTCAGTGGGTGATGCAATTGAATTGTAGTCAGCACCGAACGGACCCTCCTATCCAGGGTGTCGACTTCGGTCCGAGTCCATTTTAGTATGCTGAAAGAGTACATAAAATCGGGATGATCCAACCGTTGAAGGCTCGTACCTTATTTCCGCTTAATAGAAGACTATTTATTACTTTTTTCAGTGACGCGAAGATGAATATGAGATGCAAAACGTTTCTCCAGCGATTGCTTCATACCAGTAACATTGATACGTTGGGTATCAATGTTACTGGTATAAAGCATTCGACATACCCAATATTTATAGGTTTCAGATGCAGAGAGCGCTCTAAGGTTTACGGAACGTCAGTTGGGTTCCCATGGATGCCGCAATCTCTCCTCGCTTTACATGCATGACCACACATTTATCCACACAAAATTCCATCCTGATAACGCTACTGAAAGTTTCAGTAATTTTCATTAGCTCCTTCAGTTGAAATTTGTGGGGAGCAATGAATTTTAAGTCACTCATGTAAAGGAAGTGCGATATAACCTGACCACCTCTCCTCAGCCGATAGTTTAGACGTGTATTCTCCAGCAGTGTACTTAAAGGATTCAAGGCTAAGCAAAATCAAAGTTGACTCAAAGTATCGCCCTGGAATAGACCTGGCTCGGATCGCTATTCCTATGAATATCTCGATATCCAAGATAGCGAAGGACCGTCCTCCATTAGCCATACACGTCATCAAGATGGTGTGCAGAGTTGCATCAACTTTATAGAACTCCATCACCCGCATGAGCCTTGTATGTGGCACCAAGTCATAATAGGCCTTATTATATAATAATAATTATTATTATTCATTTATTTCTCCTCACAATGTTTTGTTTATAGCTAAAACCGTACAATTACTCAGTCTAGTATTTGTTACATATGTGAGGAGCTGGTGTCCGTGAAAGGCAATATAAAAAAAAAAAAACTATTCAACATGTCGATAGATCCTTTTGGGAACGACGAACTTGTTGGGTAATGGCCATGTTATTAAGGAGTAGCTCCTTAGTACCGCGGGAGCCGCTCCTACATCCATTTTGAGAGGCAGACATGATGAGTTGCTGTCAATATGTTTGTTAATTTTAACTTTAAAATTGGATGTAAGAACTTTAAAGATGGTCGGTAAACAAGTGATCGGCCAATAATTTTTGGGTTCCGCAGTGCTACCTGATTTACGGAGCAGGTGGGTTACTCTAGTTGTTAGGAACTGAGTTAGCGAACCAGACTCAAGCGAGCGTGCAACATTGAAAACCATTTGATCCAAAAAAGCGACAGGCACCAAACAGATACTGCGCCAGAATGAACACATGGCATCGTCATCCAGTAGGTAAGTGTCAGCCACCTTGGTCTGGTCGATAAACCCACCATTCATTGTTTTAGAAAGTGCGATTCTGGGTGTACCTTACATTTTCTGCTTCAGGAAGTCGATGTGCTCCCTGACAGGTTAGGTTGGTTAGGTAGGTTGGTATTTGTACCTGAAAATACCCGCCTTACAAAGCGTATCACTCTAGGACGAGTATCACATTCCCTGAAGCAGATTAGTTTACCGATAAGTGTTCTGGCCCCACCAATACGGTATTCAATCCTGCACTGCCAAGCTAGTAAGACTGGTTACGTTCGTCTAGCTCTGGAGTCATTGGAAAATTTGACATGAGTTCGATAGTCGTTGTACAGTACAGTTATACAAACTAATGAATGACACGAATCGTCACAAATGCTTACGTCAAAGCTACTTTTAAGTGTCAAACATTACATATAATGGAAAGTTTGACGTATGCGTGAATAAATGAACAACTTTGCCCAAAACATAAAACCGGTAAATTACCGGTTTTATATTTTTTTTACCGGTAATTTTATAGTTACGAAAAAAGACGAAAGGAGAAAAGGCGGTAAAAATGAAAACCGGTAAACCGATATTGCATGCCCTACTTAGAAATAACATTAACCCGAAGGAATCTAGAAGCGCGATATAACCGAATCATACTAATATTATAAATGGGAAAGTGAGTTTGTTTGTTCTGCTTTCACACTGTAACTACTGAACCGATTGCTTTGAAATTTTGTAGACGTAAAGTTAGAAATCCGGATTAAATGATAGGGTACTTCTTATCCCGAAAAAATTTGGTGTTCCCGAAGGAAATCTGAAAAGCACGATATAATCGAACACCACGCGGGCGAAGCCGCGGGCGGAAAGCTAGTATCAAAATAAAGCATCATATAAAATCACGTAAAGCGTCCCAGCGCGGCAATAAATGCAAACATTCAATAATTATACACAAAATCACTAAAAATACTTCGTTGCACTCGAAGTACTTAGTGTTACAGCTTGCGCTTCCCGCCCATCTATGAAGCTATACTTAGTTTCATAATTATTTTATATTGATCGTAGTTGCGTAATTATTTATGTTAATTTAAATTTATTATGATTACTTTAAATTACTTGGGAGGATTTTGAAACCTTAGTTTATTCTAAAATCACACTTGGAAGTACACTTCCGGTCTTTCGGCCATTATTTTATTAATTTTAGAATTATTGATGCAACTTCCGATTACCGCCAACTTTTATTATAAATTCCTCTCGAGCATTAGTCTTCCCGCCCATCGGATATTTATTTATTGAATCAAGCATTGTTCAAATAAATAAATATAAACAACTTTCGATATTTTAGGTTAATCCAAATATCTGTACACAATTATTGACAATTACTAGCGTTACTATTAACTTTTTCTTAATTTTATTCAATACCTGATAATTTCTGTTTCCGTTGTCTATTAGTTTTGTGACTATTCGTTAGTGTTTTGACTCAATGGTGTATAAAAGCTACTGATGTCTGTGCTGTTGATCATTAATTAAACAGACTTGTACTGGATCATACTACGTCGTTATTATTTTCTACGCTTCTGAAGCATGTCTTTACATTAGTATCCAAGGGTGCACGGAGCAAAAAGTGACACAGCCTCCTCTCACGAGCGCTGGCGCGAGACTGCCGGCCGACCCGCGCCCGCGTCCCGCATAGAGCCCCTCTGAACCTCGCAAGGCGGAAACTCGTACGGACACTCATTTTTATTACTTTTCTTATTAAATATTTCATCAATTTTAAAATAGAACTATGATTCTATAGCTCTTACAGATACACGTTACTGCGAGTAAGAATATTTAAAAAAGTCTAAGCGCTTTAAGAGAAATATCGATTTAAAAGTTAAAAAACGCCGTGTAGAAATATTTTTCTTTTGACGTAAATATAGGCCGTATAGAAAATAATAAACACTAAATATGTTGTGCTTGAATCTATGATTATAATATATTTTTTTCAAAATTTTTGATCAAGGCATTCTGGAGGAATAAACTTTGAAAGATGAGCGTTTTTGGCCGCTCGAGGGTATCTATCCCCTTAAACACGCACATTATATTCACCCTACATGTATTCACCTCAACTGTTCTATATGTTTATTCTAGTAAGTAGGGTTCTTTTAACTTACTTATTGTATAATATTATGAATTATAATATTATTTTTTAAATTATGAATAGTTAGTTATTATTATTTATGTATACTTATACACATACCAATCTGACGTTACCAGAACTGACTCAACTAGCAACTTGTTTTGAGTGTAGATCACCAAGATACGGGCTGTGTTTGGGACCCGCTGTTAAATCAGTCTAAATTTTCTGTTGCTTAGAACTAAGTGTGAATTTGTATAAATGATGTCGAATTGAATTGAATCTGAATAAATAAACCGGTAAAAGATCAATCTTTTCCTTTCTTAAAATATTTGATACTTACTGGGAGGTGCTCAAAAATGATAAATAGATGCTTCATAAAAATATCTTGAAGCTGCAAGTACCTCGATCATCGTAAGGTTGTCATGAATATGTAAAAACGTTTATCTTTTGTTTTCAAAGTAATGTCGATAGGATATTTTGGTTGATAGATATTGCCACAGGGAAGCTGTTGGTAAATATTTGTGAAATTTTGTCATAGAAATTGCATTAACAAATATAAGGTGGTCCGCCATCAGCCAGTTCCGATTTTGGCCACAGGCCACAATAACTTTGATACGTTTAAAACACAGTAATTAATCAGGCATTAATATGGCATATTTGCGAGAGATCATATAAAATCAGTAGGATAATTCGTAACACATTATCGGTAGCATTTTTAAATTAGGGTTGTAACGGAGGCTTGTTAGCGGAGGCGGAGGCGGATGCGGAGGCGACGAGTCTCATCTCCGCGGATGCGGAGGTTAACGGAGGCGGAGGCGAAGGTGAAAGTACATATAGAAAAAATTGAAATTTATTTTTATTTAAAACAATTTTTTATTTTAAATACGTACATTAATAGTAGTAAACTTGGTAAAAAAAAATATTACCTTCTTGTAATGAAAATTAAGGAGAAACAAATTGTGTCTGCCGCATTCCCGCCTCGCACTAGTTGATTCTTGACCATTTCGCGCTCAAACGCGGCCGGACGGCTGTCGAGCGTCGCAGCTTGCGCATTATTTATTTTATAAAAAAATATTATTTAAAAACAAAAAACCCGCCTGCATAAAACTCTAACGAACTGAATAGGTAGAAACAAGTTGAACAATCGCAGTTGGGGGACTGTTCTATGGAATACTTGTTTATCTAGCTAAGAAGTCCCCCAACTGCGATTGTTCAACTTGTTTCTACCTATTCAGTTCGTTAGAGTTTTATGCAGGCGGGTTTTTTGTTTTTAAATAATATTTTTTATTTCTATCTTTTTAGTTTTAACAAATTATTTTTCTAATGTTGGAAAACTTAAAAAAATTGTTTAATTTCTTTTTTCATCGTTCCATTTAATATTAAAAGTGCACGTTATATACATATTTTCTAAGGAGAATTTTAAATCCTTCATTTTAAAACCAATTCGATAAGTTTGGTTAATAAAAATTACCTCATAATTATGGCGTCAAACATCCGCCATTTTCTTTTTTTTTTAATGTCATCGTCTAAGACAAATCTAACGATGTCTCAAATGTGAAAATCCGTTAGCCGGTTCTGGAGATACAAAATAATAAAGAATATTACATACATTCATATGTACAAGATACGCGCTTTGTAAACTGACTGACTTTTGTGCTGAAATTTCTAAGTGTACATTAATTACGTAGTTACGGACGACAGCAGGTCAAGCTACCTCAAACGGTCAGATATTTCCAATCAACATAGAGCCTTAATGCTATAAAGTAGAAAATCTAATAAGGAAATCTGACAGATTGTAGTAGCTTGATGTGATGTCGTCTGTACATAGGTTTGGTACTGTTTCAATATAGGTTTCTGGATTTATCATTGTTTTTTTTAAATGCCTTATCATTGAATTTTCATCTTGTTTTAGTCTTTTCAGTTGATTTTTAATTGTAGTTATCCATGCAAGTGGTTTTTTTTTGTTTATTTATTTATTAATAAATTTATGTCTTTTTAGTTAAGAAATATTACGTAACCAGATTAATTCCTTAAATGAGTTTATGTCATGTGGTTGATTTAGCAATTTGTTAGGGTTAAGAAAACTGATATCAAGTCCGGAAAGAGTACTCACTCTACTCAAAGCAATGTAAGCTTGACCTTTTGCAAATAAGTTTCTACTTAAATCTACAACTGCTGGGTCTAAAGTTGTGACCTGTAGTTTATGCACCGTCACTGCCCAGCATAAAATTAAGGGAAACATTCGTCGCTCAATCTTGCCTTTACCGCATAAAGCATCAAAGTCTGTAGCACGAGGCTGGATCCAGACTCCAATACCAGGTAGGTTCCCTGTTATACTTGTGTCATCGAGCTCCACAAATACCGCTTGTGGTAGTTTTCCTGGCTCCAACTGCTTTCTGCGTAGTGCTGGCCAATCTATTCGTCGGATAATACCCATAGCACCGTTAACCAGCCCATGGTTAGCACTGATGTTCCGTCTTAGCATGGCTCGAGAGCTTATACCTAACTTGAGGTGATTTGGTATACTACCTGATTTATTGGGATCTTCAGGTATGTATTCCTCTCGTGGTTTTTGACCACATGTTTTAGGTTCAAATGAGATGTCTATAGCACTAACATTGTATACTTTTGTGAGCTTTTCTAACTTTTCTGTCATGGTCTTCTTCGTCTTCAATCTTTTTCGTCTTTTTTTTTTATTAGTTATAAACTAGCGCTAGTTTATTAAGAGCCTATTCACTCTAGCCTTGAAGACGCTCAAATTGTAATGTGACGGAAACACCGTCGCTGGCAAATTGTTCCAGTCCCTCGATGTACGCGGTATAAAAGAGGAGGCGAAACGCTTCGTCCGGATCGTAGTGGTGTTAACAACGTAAGGGTGGAAACTTGCCGTACGACGGGTCGTCCGATGGTGGAACGGAGAGGGGGGAATTAAATCTTGCAATTCCCTCGCACACTCCCCAAAATGCATCCTATAAGAGACCGAAAGGCTGCCTACTCTACGCCTGTGCTCTAGGCTTTGGAGACCGTCTCGAGTTAAGTCAGGGTTACCAATCAGCTTCTTCGCCCGCCTCTCCACTGAATCCAAAGTGGCCAGGTGACACTTAGCAGCACCAGCCCAAATGTGGCTGCAGTACTCCACACGAACCGACCTGTGCTTTGTACAACATTAAAAGCTGCCCTGGTGTGAAGTACCGCCGGACCCTTGCGATAACGCCAAGTTCCTTGGCAGCCACCTTGGCTTTGGACTCAATGAACCGCCCAAAGTTTAGGGTGGAGGGAATCTCAACTCCCAAAAGTTGAAGGCGGCGGAACACTCCAAGGATACATTTCGAAAAGTAGGAGCCATGGTGAACGGGCTCCTTTTGGGGGTGAAAAGACACCGGTTATGGCGGTATTGAATGCTACAAGTTTGGCATTGCCCCTTTAAGCTTAGCTGATTTCTTTAAGAATCAATAAACTGCCACTGTGTTGGCAAAAATACATTGATTACATGGGTTATTACTTCAATTAATACAAAAGATTTTTTTTCCTATTAAACGGCAATTTTATATTTAAAGACTTTTTTATATAAAATATATTTAGAATCAATATTTTTATTATAATCAGTGATTAAAATCCTTAATTTTGATACCCAACTCTATATGCTTGGCAGAAAAAAACATGTAATTCTTTTTTTTGTTCTATTTAATATTCAGTTATATACATATTTAGAATCAGTGTTTAAAATCCTTCATTTTGATATCCCACTCGATATGCTTGGTAGAAATTTATTTCTTCATATCTCACAATATGGCGTCATACATCCGCCATTTTAGATTTTTTAAAATGTCACCTATCTAGTAGCAGTTGGGCAATTAAGTCAAATCTAACGATACCTCAAGTGTGAAAATCCGTTCAGCGGTTCTAGAGATACTAGGTAATAAAGAATAATACATACAAGATAGGAGCTAAAAACATAACCCTCCTGGCAGTCGGGTAAATACGTAAATAAACCTCCGTTATAACTCCACAAAAATTGTGCGGAGGCGGAGGCGGAAGCGAAGATACGATTTCTTGCGGAACTTCCGCAGTAACGGAAGCGGAGGCGAAGCTCCGTTACAACCCTAGTTTAAATCATGCATTGCGTTATTTACGTTGTTCAGCAAACACATTTTTGGAACATTTGGAGCAATGGATTAGTAACATTATTCAAAATGAATCAAAGTGAAAATGATAGAATGTTACGCAATTAGGATGCTGGTGTAACAGAAAGATATAGTCATAATAAGAGGTGCCTACTCGACCCATTGCTCTCAAAACAGCGAAGGGAACCCTCGGGAGGGAAGGGAGCATGTTCTAGAATCAGAAATTCGAAGACATATTACTTCTACCAACCCGCACTGGACCCACAGGTAGATTACTTCCTCTAACACTGTACTTGAATCAAAATTATGGGACGGTTGATAATTTTTTCACGATCACGATGATATTCCAAAAGGAAAAAGTTGTACAATTTGTTTGCCAGTACCGAATCTTTAAATATGACTACACGCTGTATATCATAAAGAACCTTTTATGACTTACTTGAATTGCATATTGTACAAAGCACAGGTCCGCTCGTGTGTGGAGTACTGCAGCCACATTTGGGCTGGTGCTGCGAAATGTCACCTGGCTACTTTGGATTGAGCGGAGAGCCGTGCGAAGAGGCTAATTGGCAACCCAGACTTAACTCGAAACGGTCTCCAAAGCCTGAAGCACAGGCGTAGAGTAGCCAGCCTTTCAGTCTCCTATAGGATGCATTCTGGTGAGTGTGCAAGGGAATTGCATGATTTAATTCCCTCATCTCCGTTCCACCATCGGACGAACCATCGTACGGCGAGTTTCCCACCCTTACGTTGTTAACACCACTACGATCCGGACGAAGCATTTCGCTTCCTCTTTTATACCGTGTACATCGAGGGACTGGAACAATTTGCCAGCGACGGTGTTCCCGTCAAACTACAAGCTAGAATGCATAGGCTCTTAATAAACCAGCGCGATTTTTAATCAACGATTGCATCACTTCTTACCATCAGGGGTCAAGCGCTAGTTTATAATTTATTTTTAAAAAACTATTTGCTTACTATATGAAGAAAAGTTCTTTTTGCCATTCATAGGAAGTCAGTCTCACATTCACGCCGTGATTGTCATAAATCTTTCGTCTCTAAAGCCCACTGTCCGAGAATGTGAATATATGGTAACTTGAGTTGAGTGTAGTTTGCAATGTTAGTGTCGAGTAGGAAGGGTAGGCGTGCTTAAATTTGACGGATAGTCGCAGACACGGATACAGACGGATATTGGCGTTGTAAAACTATTGTGTTTATCTATACTAATATATAAAGCTGAAGAGTGTTAACGAGGACCGGCGCCCCACCCTAAGCTCAAATGGACAATACACGAACATTGGAACGTCCTGATTTGTTTATTTAATAAATACCACTTCTGATCGCTAACAAAAATTTGTTTGTTTGAACGCGCTAATCTCAGGAACTACTGTTACGATTTGAAAAAATATTTTTGTGTTGGATAGCCCATTAATCCATGAAGGCTTTAATCTAAATAACATCACGCTGCGATCAATAGGAGCGGAGCATATAAAAAACAAACATATAGAAACCTACGCGGGAAAAACCGCGCAGCGCAGCTAGTCTTGTTTTGCAAACATCTAAATATATTGACGAAAATTCGTTGTGACGGAGAAAATATAATATATTTCACTCGCGTTTGCTGGAAACGCCACTGCTACTTAAAAGGATGTCAAGGTCTATAAATAGGTAGGTAGTTACGAAATTAAATTAATGTGGTACCGGGCTTACAGTAGTACCAACCCCTATCCTCCCGTGGCTGTCGTAAGAGGCGATTAAGGGAACTCTCACAAGAGAAGCGGGCAGCAGCCCCCCCGCCCCCTCCAAATGCAATGAAAGCTTTGGGAGAGGCCTTCGTCCAGCAGTGGACCTTTAAAGGCTGACGAAGATAATCTTCGCCTGATATATTGGAAAGTTACCAATGGGGTCCTAGTATAGTTAAAGTTGTGAGCCGATTGATTCTGTATGAAGCTCTTAGTGAAAAGTACAGTAAAGTGGACTTAGAGTGAGCTATCAATAGTGTCAATCAACTAGCATTAGGTGGAATGACGCCTGGAATTCCACGCCCACTTCAACCTAAGTAAGAATTCACGATGAGAAAATTACAGAACTTTATTTCTTACTGACTACTCACTGCAGGACTTTATTTCTTTCTCACAGCGAAGTAAAATTAAAAGAACTAATAGAGATTTCAATTTTACTTCGGGCAAAGCGTTTCGCTTGGCAGTGTTTCCGTCTGACTACTATTTAAGTCTCTTGAAGCTAGAGTGAGTAGGCTCTTAATTAACTAGCTCGCTATACCATCAACGATGGCATCACTGGGTACCAGCAGACGGGATTGCGGTCAAGCAATTATTATAAAAAAGAAACTGTAAAATGGCCCTGAGAATCTTGTTAACAAACTAAACTAAATTAGAATCTTAGTCTTGACATTTCAGAAAAGGACAGAAGATAATATGTTAGTTTAGATCTGTCAAATTAGTCCGCGCCTAACGTAAATTGATGTATTTGTCGTCGCAATGTTTATAATCGCGTGGAAACTGTCGATAGAATATCTTAATTTGACAGGATTCAACTAATATGTTATTTTCTATGGTTTTCTTAACGAAATAAAAAGAAAATGATGCACTTAATTTAATAGTAGATTAGTAGCCGAGGGCTGTAAGGTATCAATTGCAGCCCTAGATATTTGCAATTGATAATTACTCTGCTGAATTGAGCTAACTACTCTGCTTTACATCTTGATTATGAGGTAAGTTGAAAAAACCGGCATTACAAGAATAAAACATTTTATTTTTACAAGTTTTCAAATATCTCTCTTTAGAATTTTCAGGCAAAATATTGTTAATTGCTGCTTCGGCTTCCGTTTTCATGAAGATATGAGCCTTACAGAACTCATGTTGTTTTTGCTAATTAGCACATAATTATAAAATTAAAACATAAGCAAAAAATATTAAATGTAAAAGTTTTCTATTCCCGCCTTTTTTTCATCTTTTTTGTAATAATTTTTTCAAGAACGAAATTGAGTCTTGCCGTTCGATATTATTATATAAAATTGATGACTGGGTACCTGGGTACCCATACGAAGACAAGGCTGAATAGCGAAGCGACCTCTTTTGTCATTGGGCTGAATGCATGAGATGTCTATTGCCAGTATGACGGTTAGATGTACGCGAACTTTTTAAAAGAGTGAAGATTTTTTTAAAATTACTTACCGGCCTAGGGCTTTTCTAGCTACATTAATACCCTAGGGAGTTAATTGGTCACTTACAAGCCCAATCTGGGGGTAATAAGGACCTACTTACCGAATATGAGAGATGTAAAATCAGTTTAGTTTGTGAACAAGAGAATCAGCGCAAATATGCGTTTCAAACTTTATTATCATTTGCACATTTACCTTCAAATAATCCATATTAATATTATAAATGCGAAAGTAACTCTGTCTGTCTGTCTGTTACGCTTTTCCGCTTAAACCTCTACACCGATTTTGATGAAATTTGGCACAAACAATCTTTGAGAAAGATGGCTAGATTTATTGAAAAAAAAAAATGATATTCCCGAGGGATATCTAAAAAGCGCGATATAACCGAATTCCATGCAGGCGAAGCCGCGGGCGGAAAGCTAGTTTTTTATATAGTTTCTAAATTATACGAAAAATAAAGTCACCCTACATATAATACAAGTTGTGATATCTGCCGCACTCAATGTCGTTTCAGAAGTTTGTGATTTATATGCTCGGCCCCCTACGGCCATAGCGACATGTTAAGGTAAAAGAGGCTCTTCGAAAGTCGGCACCTTAATGGAAAACTGACTGAAGTTCACAAAGTACCTCTGTTATGTGAGGATAATTCATCATGACTTTGACTTGGATGTTAAATTTTGTATATGTTTCTTTGTGTTTTCAATGAGTAGAACTTGGGAGAAGGCTTTGAGAGACGAGAAGTGACAGATGAAAGAAATTATGTAGTTATTTACTATTAAATAAAGAGAGAATGAAAAATTGTTTACTTCGCAGAAATAATTCCGCACGTTAACAATTTCAGCAGATTAGAATATCCTAGAAAAAATAATTTTACAAATTCAACATTTTGCGAATCCTATTTTTTTTATAAAATTATAAACTAGTGCTTTGGTACTTATCTTGGTAAAGCCGGCTAGTTTTTTAAGAACCTATTTTACTCCAGCCTTGAAAACACTTAAATTGTAGTCAGACCGAAACACCGGCGCTAGCAAATTGTTCCAGTCCCTCGATGTCATCATCATCATCTCAGCGTTAATCCCAGTCGCTTCCGCAGCTTTTCAGCTTTGGAGTCTGGGGTCCGCTTTACCAGTCTAACTCCTGATTTTGGCTAAACTTCAACATTTTCCTTGAAGCGACTGCCGTCTGACCTCCACAACCCGAAGGCGATATCTTGTTAGATTTTTGAGGGCTCAAACACAGACCAGTGCAAATATTCATATTCATGCATACAAATATTTGCACTGTGCGGGGATCGAACCTGCGCCTCCTGCGACACGGCCGCGTCCGCTACCGCTACGCCATGGAGGCTGTCCGTTCCAGTCCCTCGATGAATGCGGTATAAAAGACTAGGCGAAACAGTTCGTTCGGATTACTGTGATGTCACCAACGTAAGGTATCTAACCTTACGTCGTACGACGGGTCGTCCGATGATGGAACGGAGATGGGGGAATTAAGTCATGCAATTCCCGCGCAAACTCTCTAAAATGCATCCTATATGTAGAATACTGACAGGCTAGCTACTCTTCGCCTGTGCTCCAGGCTTTGGAGACCGTTTTGAGCTGAAACGCGTCTTCACACGCCTCTCCACCGAATCTTAAGTTGCCAGGTGGCATTTTGCAGCACCAGTCCAAATGTGGCTGCAGCATTCCAAGCGATTCGTCGTAACATGATGTCTGGTGAAGCCGTACGGAGGACGGGTCTGAGCAGTTGTGTTGCGATGTGTGCCGGGTACGATGCACCAAATGTTGTTGTGTCGGGAGTTTGGTCGTGGAGGGTCCCCAGATCAATCTCCTTCTGGCGCACCATCGTTGGTCATGCTGTTGGGTTTAACATTGTATCACCTCGCTCAACTGCTGTCTTCCTTCCTATTCACTAAGTTTTTTTAAATGAATAGGCTTAATAAACTAGCGCGCTTTACCATCAACGATTGCATCACTGCTTACCATCAGGCGGGATTGCAGTCAAGCACTAGTTTATAATTATTAAAAAAGAAAAAAAAAAGATGTCCTCATTAAGAGATTTCTTGAAATTGTCAGATTTAAAATGTAATATCGTAAGTTTGAACATCAGGGCCTGTAGCCAATGTAATATCGCTTCATAGCGAAGCGAAATCGAATACCAAACCAACCAATGGCGGGAACGATTGACCACGTGATTTATCGCGTCGCGTGATCATTCGTTCCCGCGATTGGTTGGTTTGATATTCGATTTCGCTTCGCTATGAAGCGATGTTACATTGGCTACAGGCCCAGGAACACTTAGAGTATTAGTGACTCTATATCAGTATCACATATTCATTGTTTTGTGCAAAATGTCAAGTTTTGTGCGGAATAATCGTCATTGGCGCAAACTTTTGTTACTTCTTTAATTTAAAGAAATCTGCAGCTGAGGCCTGGCTTGTAGAAGCTTATGGTGAAGCTGCTTAAGAGAGAGAAGTTGTTGTGAGTGAAACTGTGAAGACAAAGAACGTAGTGGAAGACCGAAATCGTACGAAGACACGGAATTGGAAGCATTGTTGGAGGAAGATAGAAGGAAGAGGACAAACGCGTCCATTACTACTGCAGATATGACAAAATTATTCTCCTACGTGATAATGACCGTCCGCATGTTCAAACAACGGCGGGAACTGCCGGCAGTAGTTATCACCCACCAGACAAAGTCTTGCCGCCAAGCGATTCGTCGTGCTCCGGCATGATGTCTGGTGAAGCCGTACGGCGGGCGGGTCTGAGCAGTTGTGTTGCGATGTGTGGCGGGTACGATGCGTCAAATGTTGTTGTGTCGAGAGTTTGGTCGTGGAGGGTCTCCACATCAATCACCCTCTGGCGCAGCATCGTTGGTCGTGTTGTTTCAACTGCCGTCTTCCTTCCTATTCACTAAGTCTTTTTTATATGAATGGGATTAATAAACTAGCGCGCTTTACCATCAACGATTGCATCACTGCTTATCATCAGGCGGGATTGCAGTCAAACGCTAGTTTATAATTATTAAAAAAAAAACTTATTTTTACATCATTCTCCTGCCCTTATCCCAATTTATTTGGGGTCGGCGCAACATGTCTTTTTCTTCCATGCATCCCTATCAGAAGCCATCTCCGCAGTCACTTCCTTCTTAGTCATATCATCCTTCACACATTCCATCCATCGTTTCTTTGGTCTTCCCCTACTCTTATAGCCATCAACATTCATAATTAAGACTCTCCTCACGACATTCTCCTCAGTTCTCCGTAACACATGCCCGTACCAGGACAACCGATTTCCACACAACTTTTCAGCTACCGGTGCCACTTTCAGACTTCCTCTTATGTACTCATTTCTTATTCTATCCATTCGTGTAACACCACACATCCCTCTTAGCATTTTCATCTCGGCTGCATGCAATTGCCTTTCATTCATCCCTTTCGTAGCCCAACATTCTGATCCATACAAGACAGCAGGTCGGATCATGGTTTTATATATTTTCCCCTTAAGTTTAAGGGGAATGCGGGAGTCGCAGATTGTTCCCGTGACCTGCCGCCATTTCATCCATCCAGTGTTAATTCTGTGCTTAACCGTCCGATCTATTTCGCCATCGCTTTGTACGAGTGAACCGAGATACCGAAAGTCGGAGCAAATTGGTAGGAGTGCGCCATCAAGCGCTATGGCTCCAGAAGTGGAGAGACCGCCGAAATCGCAGAACATATATTCGGTTTTGGTTCTGCTGATTTTCAAGCCAACATTCTCCAGCTTCTGTTGCCATTTCTCCAATCTGCTCTGGATCTCAGGTCCATCTTCACCGACGAGAACAATGTCATCGGCGAACAGCATGCACCAGGGTGCCTCCTCCTGGATGTCCGACGTAAGAGCGTCCATAATCAACAGAAAGAGGTACGGACTTAAAGCCGATCCCTGGTGCAAGCCTACCGCCACACTGAACTCGTCGGTATTGCCAGCAGCCGACCGGACGTAGGTACGAGATCGACTGTACATAGCACGAATTAATTCTACATACTTCCCAGGCAAACCTTTCTCTTTCAGGGCCCACCACAGCACATCACGAGGTACCCTATCATACGCTTTCTCCAGATCAATGAACACCATGTGCAAGTTCTTGTGTGCACGTCTGTACTTCTCGCACATTTGGCGGAGTGCAAAAGTGGCGTCCATTGTTCCTCGACCTGGCATAAACCCAAACTGGTTTGGGGTAATCTCACTCTCCTCTCGCAATCTTTTCTCAATCACTTTCTCCCATACCTTCATACTATGTGACATGAGCTTTATCCCTCGATAGCTATTACAGTCCTGTACATCACCTTTATTCTTAAAGATGGGCACTAGTGAACTATTGCACCATTCTTGTGGGATCTCTCCTTCATGCAACAACTTATTGAAGAATAAAGTCAGCCACATACATCCATCTCCTTTTAAACACTTCCATACTTCTACTGGTATATCATCTGGGCCCATAGCTTTTCCATTTTTCATACCTTGAACTGCTATTCTTACTTCATCCATGCTAATTTCTCTTACTAAACCCATGTTCTCTTGTACCTCTTTGAGCACGCTACTCCATTTATTCTCTTCGTTCATTAGCTTTTCAAAATAAACCTTCCATCGCTCTTTTATTTCGTCATCCCTGGACAGAACCTTACCAGCATCGTCTTTCATACATTTGATATTACTTATATCTCTCGTCCTCCTTTCTCTTGCTTTTGTAATCCGGTAGAGCTCCTTCTGGCCTCTAGGGCTGTCCAGTGAGTCATACAACTTCTCCTGCGCCTTAGCCCTCGAAACTGCTACCGCCTTTTTGCCTTCCTCTTCCATTCATTATAAATCTTCTTCTTGTCTTCTTTTAAACTATCATTCCTGTTTTCTACACCTTGCCATTCTTTAAAAGCTATTTTCTTTTCTTTGAGTATCTTTTGCACATCTTCATTCCACCACCATGTATCCTTTTCTATCACACCTTTCCCTTTGGATTCTCTAAACACATCTTTAGCTACTCTCCTTATATAGTCCGCCATCTCTTTCCAACATTCATTCACAGATTTTCCTTCCATATCCCCCATTTCAATCATCTTATCTACCACTTGGCTTTTAAACACACTAGCATATTCCTCTTTTTCTATCATACGCCATCTAGTTTTGGGCGAGGGCCGTTCCTTGTTCTTTCTGGATGAGACACTGACTTTTACGTCCATTATCAATAGTCTATGTTGTGAGACTAAGTCTTCACCTGGTAGCACTTTACAGTTTTTGACACTTTTAAGACTGTTTCGTCTTACTAAAAAGTAATCGATTTGTGTCGCGTGGCGGCCGCTTTTATAGCTTATGAGATGCTCATTTTGTTTTTGAACCACGTATTTGTTATTGCCAGGTTAAAGGCCGTAGCAGCTTGCAGTAGTGTCTCACCATCAGTGTTACGGTCTCCGTATCCCCAACCGCCATGCACTATTTCATACCCATCCTTCTGCTTTCCCACATGCCCGTTAAAGTCACCCCCAACATACACTTCTTCACTATCTTGCACATCCATCATCACACAATCGAAGTCCTTCCAGAACTTCTCTTTTATACTTTCCTCACACCCTGACTGGGGTGCGTACACACTAACTATATTAACAACCATACTTTCCACAATCACTTTAACAGCTATCACTCTATCACTCACTCTTTTAACGTCCACTACACATTCTTTCAAATTACTATCTAAAACTATACCCACACCATTTCGCTTACCATCGCTTCCACAGTAATAGAACTTATATCCTTCTCCTATCTCTCTTGCTTTCGCACCTTTCCACTTCGTCTCTTGCAGACACGCAATGTTCACCCGTCGCCTTTTTAAAACATCTGCTAGTTCCCTTCCTCTTCCAGTCATTGTACCTACATTCCAGCTCGCACATCTCAATTTTACTTCTCTCACATTCCGAGCTTGCCTCTTACGTCGCACCCGCCCGTTCTGGTGCGACAACCCTTGTCCATTTCCCACAGAAGCCGGGTGCTGCCCCTGCGCGTCGCCTGTGGGGTACGCCCTAGCTCTATCGCGCATTCTATTATTTCCCTTCATGTTGCTTGGGGTTTTGGCAAAGTTTTACAGTCGGCCGCCAGCCTGACACCAACCCTCCTTGGGAATGCTCTTGTTGGTGGTTTACCCGCCACCGCGCGGAAGTTAAATGGACATCCCGCCATTTGTCGGTCGTCAGAGCCTCGTTAGTGAGCAGCAGGGTGCACCGCGTGCAGGTGAGGTTGACGTTTGGGGAGTCTGGTTGTTGTGCGCTCCCCCTTACACCCCCTTACAAAAAAAAAACTTATTTTTACACCTATTGCAAATTCAACATAGTAGCCCCAAAGGACGAAATTGACCAGATACCATATAAGTCTGTCTTCCCACACAAGACAAATGGAAGTGTAGTTTTTCTTTCTCAGACACACGGTTTCAGTGACCCAGACAGTGTGACAGATTGACTATTAATTTGTCACAGTAAATTCCAATTTCGTGCCCTAGCTTAGATTTTTTTGTCCAATTTGTGTGTCCTTGGGAATACGTACGGCTTCGAGAGTTGTTTATTTGTTCTGGTTTTTATAAGATCAATGAGATATTAGTTTAAGCTGTACTACATCTGCAACTTAATTGACTAACATACTATTATTATCGATTTGAATAATTTTGAAACTGATTGTTAAACCATTCTGGTCACGTTCCGCGATTGTTGACCGCTCGGTGATAGGCCATAAGATTGTCTTCCGGCATAAGTTACCACCCATCAGACAACCAAAGTCTTGCCGCCAAGCGATTCGTCGTGCTCCGGCATGATGTCTGATGAAGCCGTACGGAGGACGGGTCTGAGCAATGGTGTTGCGATGTGTGCCGGGTAGGATGCGCCAAATATTATTGCGTCGTGAGTTTGGTCGTGGAGGGTCTCCAGATCAATCTGCCTTTGGCGCAGTATCGTTAGTCGTGTTGTTGGGTTTAACATTGCATTACTTCGCTCAATTGCCTTCCTACTCACTCAGTTTTTTTGAGTAAATAGGCTCTTAGTATACAAGCGCGCTTTACCATTAACCATTGCATCACTGCTTACCATCAAGCGGGATTGTGTTCAAGCACTAGTTTATAATTATATTTTTTTCCGAAAAATCTGTCTGCTTATCAGGGGAATTCCCATAATGAATTTTGAACTGTCAAAATGAAATCCATTGCTAGGTACTGGTTGTGTATTACGCAATAGCTCTACAGGTCACCAGTAATTACGTAACACACTAACAGTAGCAATGGAACAGCCTCCGTGGCGTAGCGGTAGCGGACGCGGCCGCTGCGCAAGGTGGCGCGGGTTCGATCCCCGCACAGTGCAAGTATTTGTATGCATGAATATGAATATTTGCACTCGTCTGGTCGTGCCTCGGAAAGCACGTTAAGCCGTTGGTCCCGGTTGCCATACGAACATCTAGTGGCAGTCGTTACGGGTTGTTGGAGCCCTCAAAAATCCAACAATTGGTCTAACTGCAATGCTTCGATGTCGCCTTCGGGTTGTGGAGGTCAGACGGCAGTCGCTTCACGGAAAATGTCGAAGTTTAGCCATATCAGCAGTTGGACTGGTAAAGCGGACCCCAGACTCCAAAGCTGAAAAGGCTTCGGATGCGACTGGGATTAATGCTGGGGTGATGATGACTATCAGTAGCAATGGGTTTCATTTTGACAGTACAACATCATTCATTGCGTTGTCTACGTGGTTGGGCAAATACATTTTTAGAACATATGGAGCAATGAATTGGCAATAAGCTTCAACATTATTACAATCGATTGTTATAGTCTGTTCTGTAGTTAGGGTGCTGGTCCATAGGGTGAAAGGTTGTGTCAATCCCAAATGACAAGAAAGTAGATCAGGAATACGATTACAAGGATTGCCTTTTAAGGATTAAATAAAACATACCAGACATTTACTGATAATTCATTGATGTTATACAGTATGTTAACTAACAGAGGGCGTTCCCGTTAACCCGAAATAGTATAGCATACATACATGCTAAAAAAATATTTCCATTCGAAAACAAAATGTTTTAAAAAAATTTCCAATTAGAAAATATTCAATAAAAATTTTAAATTGACATGTAAAAGAAACACACTGTACACGCGAACATGAAAGACGGCAACGTCGCAATTTATTTATACATGACGACTACTATTTTGATTTAAAACAGGAGGTTTGAAATTTATTTCCAATTAGATTTTTTTTTATTCGGATTTTTTTATGCTTATTTTTCTATGCTGATATTTTTATTTTAATCTATTAATGATATATATTAACGAGTTTAAGGGAACGCCCTCTGTTATTTAACATACTGTATAGTATCGAAAATATATTCACGAAATTTAACGACGGAAAGGTCAATGGGTAGATACTTACAATTGTGTTTTATGAACGCTGTGAAGATTTACCTGCAAATAAAAGAATGAATTATTATTGTTCAAAATATAAAATGGAAGAAATGAAACGAAATACAAAGAGGAATTTCATTAATTTTAAACGCGGAAGACATTCAAAGAAATAAGTATTTCGGTCTTGCCGGTTACAATAAAAACCTACCAAGTTCGTGAGTTGAACTCACCACAATCGCATAGACGCAGCGTTCCGTACCCTAAGCAAAAAACATTTATAATAATACATCATCAATCTTTTATCATCCCACTGCTGGGCACAAGTCTCCTCTCATACAGAGAAGGATCGAGCGTAATCACCACGCTTGCTCAATGCGGGTTGGCGATTTCAGACCTAAAGTCCAGGTTTCCAGAAGATGCTTTCCTTCACCTTTTAATCAGTCATTGGTGTCCAAGTTATACTTAGTACTTACTTAAAAGATTATACTTGGTTAAAGTAATGATGTTGTGATATGCATAATTATGATAGTAATCGGACTGACATATACCTACATGTGTATAAAAGTCCAAAAGAAAAAACCAGAATAATAAAAAAAAAAGATTATACTTAGTAGTTACTTCATAATAATAATCACCCTGTAATGTCCCACTGTTGGGAACCTCTCGATGAGAAGAAGTGGGCCAACAATAAAATACCGTTTTTTGTATGGACCCGTAACTCAATTTTATTATATCTCTTTCTAGCGGCTACCCGCGTCTTCGTTCGCGTGGAGTTAGTTATTTGAACATTTTATTTTAACCCCAAAAGAGTTATTTTAAAATTGTAATGTGTTTTTTTTATATGCTCCGCTCCCATTGGTCGCAGCGTGTATTATATAGCCGAAAGCGTCCCTTGATTATTGGGCTAAGCGACGCAAAAATAATTTTTTGAATCGGACCAGGGGCTCTAGCCAATGTAACATCGCTTCGTAGCGAAGCGAAATCGAATATCAAATCAACCAATAACGCAAACGATTGACCACGCGAAGCGATAAATCACGTGGTCGATCGTTCCCGCCATTGGTTGGTTTGGTATTCGATTTCGCTTCGCTACGAAGCGATGTTACATTGGCTACAGGCACAGGAGTTCGTGAGATTAGCGCGTTCAAACAAACAAGCAAACTGTTCGGCTTTATATACAAGGTCACTCAGAAAGTATTGCGACAAAAAGTTTTTATAGTATATGAAACACTGTCCAGTTATAATTTATTTAAAAAATATGATCATTTATAACTAATAACAGGCACGTTCCAAATTCAAAACTTCCCTCCACATTTTTTGCGAGCTAATTAAAATTATCGTGTCTCTTTGAAAAATGGATTTACGTCGAGACCATTTCGCGCTATGATTTTTTACAATTTCAAATGTCGCGTGAAACCACATGAATCGTAAGATACTGGACTTCAAATGGCATTCATGGATGAAGGCCCTTCTAAGGCAACCGTGTATAGGTGGTATAATGAATTTGAGCGCGGTCGTCTTACTTTAGGGGATGAAGAAAGAAGTGGTCGCCCTTTGACGGCTGTTACAGAAGAAAACGAATACTAATGGGACTATTGAGTCCAGTTAATGTCCTTTGGAGTACGGAACCCCAAAAAAGAGATACCGAGCATTCATCGAAATAAAATTTCTTTTCATATTTTGTAAAGCTGTTGTTTTGAGAAGAGCAAGATTAAATTAACATTCAATTTTATGAAATCATAATACATTTTAAGAAATCATGTACAATGTAAGAGTGTTTGTACAGACGACAGCACAACAAGCTACTAGTATCTGTCAAATGTATTTATTTGATTTTCAGCTTTATACGTAAAGTATTAAGGCTCAAGGTTGTCGTTTTTTAAAATATCTTTGCCTCTCACTAGGAATTACTCCTGTGCCATGGATGCGTTTACCCCAGAATAGATAAAAGACATGATTTCGTGGCGTTTACAAACATTTAAACTCATATACACTAACAGCCAGACCCGGAACAACTATCTGTAGACCATACGAATATCCATGGGGAAAATGAACCCACAACACGTAGCACGGTTGACATCTTTTAAAGGGAGTTGTGACGTCCACTTGTCACAAGGGTAAGCATTTGGTGTAATAAAACCACTGTAGTCACAAGTACTATTAATGATAGTCGTGCTACACGTCCAGTTGGCTTGATGGCCTGCTTGCTAATGACACCCACCTCGCGCCGCGCGCCCTGATTTATACCATTGGTTTATTTAATTATACATTAATCGTCACAGGAGTTTCAGCTCCAAATAATATGAAAGCATAATTTATTAATTCATAGCTAAAACCACTTCAAAGTAAACATATGTATAAAATCTTGCAACTAAAAGACATATTTCATACTTTATTCCTCAATCTGAAGGTCCATTAAAGGCTCAGAGGGGAGCCCAAACCACCAAGTTTGGTAGACCTCTAAAATGTTTAAAATTACAAGAGAAAAGGGGTCTTTTTATTTTGCCGGGTTATAATGAAGACAGCTTGAGGAAGTAGTGTGAAACATTCTCAATGTGAGGGTAATAATGTGATTAGTTTGAGTATGTAAAAGTTTCGACGAACGACGTTATTCATTTTTTTATAAATAGCAATACGACTTTTGCCAGCGGCGGTGTTTCCGTCTGACTACAATTTAAGTCTTCAAGCTTAGAGTGAATAGGCTCTTAATAAACTAGCGCGCTTTACCATCAAAGATTCCATCACTGCTCACCATCAGGTGGGATTGCGGTGAAGCACTAGTTTATAATATGTAAAAAAAAAGACTTTTGAAGGGTAAACGATACTCTGACTGGACGTTTAAAACCAAATTTGATTTGAGACAACTTTTTTTTTTTTTTCAAATTTGATTTGAGACAACTTTTTTTTTTTTTTTTTTTTTTTTTGGCTTCGCACGGTTTGTGCATTTAGCCAATGTCACGTAATTATGAATTATTAAGTATTCATGGCGAAAAACACGGCCGCGTGACCCGTCTTACGAGTGAGGTTTGGGAAAAAGTCTTGATGTGGCCACTATGCTGCGATATTTCACTGTTCTTAATGAATTATTCACTGAATGCACTTTTTACTACATAAATCACGCGCTTTTATTTAGTAAACAACACTATGAATAATTTTAAAAGTCCAATGAAAAATGAGCGTGACACTCATCTTGACATTCCCGCCAAAACCCCCAATTTAAATCTTGAGACAACTTTACTCTCATGGGAGTAGATTAATATACATATACAGGATGTATCTGACATCGGAACGCAACTTCGCGAAAAGGCTAGACCGCATGCCACTAATATAATTATGATAGTCATTTATGTCGTTAATGAACGGTTACAGAATACACAGTGTTTAAAAAAAAGTGTCGGCTCGGCATTTGAACGTTGCAAGCGTGCCGCCGTGCGAGTTTGTAGGTATGACGTTGATCCCTGATGTGAACTCTATTAAATCAGCTGATAAGATCGTTTTTCGGGTTTTGTTTTCATAGCGCTTTTTTATGTAATTAGCGAATAATTTAATTTTGACTTTAAAATCTTATTGAGTTATAAAAGTATAGCAATTGTGAATGGTCTGAAGTGAAAAAAAACTACATTTATTTTTTTTAATCATGGAAAAGCCGACGAAAAATTCCACCGCTGGGGGGTTCAGAATCATGTACTGGATCCATGGTACTCGTTTGTGCGTCGATGTCAGATACACCCTTTATGTATTCTCAGAGTGGATACATGTTTTCATGCTCTAAATTTCACTTCGATTTCGATTTTAATAAAATATTTTGTTTAGTAATTAAGATTTCGAAAACTAAAGTGTTCAACGTTTAATTCGAAATATTCGTACAATGTATACTTTGTGGGTAGACAAATGCAACTCGATTTTCGATTGGTACATGAGCTAAATATCAAATACCAAAACATACCAGTTTCCATTTGAAACGGATAAGCTTAGAGGGTCAGCTTTAATTAAATTTTGCCGGAAATTACCAAGTGAACACCGAAACATACGCGGATTTGCAACACGACTGTCAGTCGGAAAATTTATCAATTTACACACAGCAGCCTCGCGACTTCGTTGGCGTGACAATTCGTGTTCCCCCAACCCAATCGACCGCATAACATCGCCTGCCCTCCCAATTACATTTTCTCTAAGCGTTCTCTGTGGATTTTTTCGTCACTCACAAAGGTCCTAGCGTGATGTTAAACAGCCTGTAGTCATCCACAAGAATTGGACTATCAAATGCAAAAGGATTTTTAAATGAAAACCTCTTTAGTATCGTTGTAATTTAAAAGTGGATCAAAACGAAAAAGAGACACATAAATTCATCAGATTTAACTTGGGAGAAAATGAGATAAGTAGCATTATACAATTTGTGAAGAAAACCTTGTCCCACCCATAAGAATAATAAAGGTTAGGTAAACACATGACCAAATAAAATATGAAATTTTACAAAATCATCATAGTAACAATACTAATGAATTATGAAATAATGTTTTTTTCCGCGAATTAATTCCAACTTCCCCAAAAATTAGTATTTTTTTTAAAGTGGCAACATTACGGTATTAATATGAGCGATGCGACAGCATGCCGCGTGCCCTGCCCCCCTTCACCGGCGCATGTATTGCCTACCGCACATATATTAAGTTACCTCCTTTTGTGAAATAATATTATTTTTTTATTAGGGTATTTTTTTTAAGTTGAGGCTGCCTTGTAGGCATTAGTAGATTCAGTTATCGATACCTAACAATACCTTCACGGATCGGACAGGATTTTCTTTACATATTGTATAGTGTTTCGTCTTTTGTATGTTTTATATATTTACCGAAAATGTAAGCACTGAGTGTTAAATCTATGTTATAGGTATATACGAATAAAAGGAGATGTTTCATTTCGGGCCACCACTATGTACGCTATATAGATAAAAGGGAAAAAAATAGAAGATTTTCATAAAAATACAAGTAAATTAATTTGAATAAAAATACAAGTATATCTAATTAATTATTACCTTTATTAAGGTAGGCATGACAGTGGTTATGACGTTTGATTGGCGACTTTGACAGTTCTATTTTCCCGTTGTGTTCGTGTCGAGAGTTGATTTGAGTTGATTGTGTTTATTTAATGGGCCGTATGTTGGGAATTCATGTTTTGTTTTTTTCGCAGTCATATAGTAGATAATGTAGATACGATAGCCTTAGATACATGACACGTCAATCAAATGTCACTATCAAAATCTTATTTCGCTTATTGCTGACCACCATATTTGTTAGTAGTTGTGTTACACCCCTGGGCCGAGTTAAATTGAATCTGTATAAAAACTAAGCCAAGATATAGAAAATTAACACTAAAAACAGTTAAGTATAGCGTAACTATACATAGCATTAAGTGTACAATGTGCTGGCCTAGGCTCCATACATTTCTGAAACATCTCCGTTAAAATAATTATTTAATATCTTTTCACTATTACCTACTTTTATCCCATTCCCGAAATTTTACATTATTCCAGATAAATAAAATGATTAAAACTATAGCTGATAGGTGTGACAACCCCATACTGGAGCATACGCCTACATGCCACTGTGGCGTAGTAATGAATGGTTTGTGTAGTTTTTTGGTAGATAAAGTACTAACACTATAGTTGAGCCAAATTCGATAAAGAATAGAGGTAAACAAACCGTTGCTAGGCAACGAGTAGTTTACGCCTAAAAGACAGATGTTAACAACCTTTTCTACATACATGATTTTCATAAAAGTAATAATACTACTTCCTACTATCAAAACAGTTTATTTATGTTTAGATATTTATGATTTGCATAGAACGCTTAACCTATTTGAATGAAATATGACATACATGTAAGCTAATTTCCTAATAAGTTACATATATTTATAGTTTCTAAGTCGTGTGGTGATATAACTAAATAGACTACACGGATGGAACCGAATAAAAGATTTTGAATTGATTTGATCATCTTCAAACCAAATTTTTTCAAGGTTTCACTACTACTACATGTGAATTGCACACATGTTTTATTTTTTATTAAACCGACGGTAAGTTCAAGTATTTATATATGCAAACAAACATTCTCTTCAGCTATGATTTGTATAGACAAAAAGGAGGGATAGTTGTAGGGAAAAAGAGTTGCTTATTACAAACTTTACTTATACGAACTTTACTTAACTTTATTTACTTACTCGGTGGTAGGCCATAACATCGGCTGCCGGCAGAAGTTACCACCCACCAGACAAAGTCTTGCCGCCAAGCGATTCGTCGTGCTCCGGCATGATGTCTGGTGAAGCCGTACGGAGGACGGATCTGAGCAATTGTGTTGCGATGTTTGGCGGGTACGATGCGCCAAATGTTATTGTGTCGGGAGTTTGGTCGTGGAGAGTCTCCAGATCAATCTCCCTCTAGCGCTGCATCGTTTGGTCGTGTTGGTCTCGGGTTTAACATTGCATCACCTCGCTCAACTGCCGTCATCCTTTCTATTCCTAAGTTTATTAAGTGAGTAGGCTTAATAAACTAGCGCTTTGCGCGACTGCATCACTGCTTACCATCAGGCGGGATCGCAGTCAAGCACTAGTTTATAATTATTAAATTAAATTAAACTTAACTTTAGAGTACTTCTATATAAAATTTTGCAGACGTCAATTGATACCGTTTTCTTTCGATCTAGAAATCAGCCCTAAATAAATCAAAAAACTTTGTCAAACTATCGAAGATAATCATAAACAACGCCTATCTCAAAAGTACATCACTATAAAGATACCAAACTGTGATTTAAGGATCTAAACGACTGTAGCCATCTAAGCAAGAATTGAATCTAGCCACTCAACCGAGAGGCGTCGAGACGGACCCAACCCATACAATATTCAGTGTCCATTGACGTTAATATATAAAAATAACAACATGTCTTCCCACTGGGAGGTCGAGATTCAGGCAAAATGAGTTTCTGTATAGGGTAAGTATAGAATTAAAGTATACATAACATTGTTTACCTTCTCGTTTAAGAGTCTGCCATTGTCCTTTATCACTATGATGTCATTTCGCCAAAGATCGTGAAATATTGCTTTTCTTTATGCTCAGATGTCCCCATTCAATTTTAGTAGATTCATAATAAAATTGCTGATGCAATATTTTTCTTTATAAATCAGTTTTGTGATTAAAGACGGACTTTTCTGTCAGCATATTTTCTACAAAAGAAATATTTATATTGAGAAATTGTCCTACCATCAATCTATTTAAGAATTTAGCAGCAATTTTTCTAATACCACCCAAACGAATCTCAAGTTTATGGTACCCAATACCAAGGAATGGGCTACCATGTTTCTCTCCAACGGTAGATTCATGGTCGAAACTACCAATAAGTCGTGACCAAAATAAATCCGAATTTGGGCAAAAAAAAATCGCACCAAATCTCAACCTGTCTTTCTTAAACTGCCTCAGCCGTTGAATAATATAACGGGAGCAACAGTATGGGCGATTTATTTCCATTTTCCTTTAGTTGTCGAAGAGTTACTCGGTTTTGGCTTGAAGTATTGGATGTACGTGTTATTTCAGGGACGGTTCTTTGTTTGAACGCGACCAAACTGTTGCTCGTGTTATTAAGTTTCCGTGGACAGTTACATAACAAGACCCGCCGTGCTCCAGAAAGCCTGTTAAGCTGTTGGTTGCTGTTCAGCCCGTCTGGCATTCAAGGATCTTCAACAGTCGTCAAGGGTCGTCCGAAGGTCAAAAGTCCAACCATCCTTATAGATCGTATTACCTACTAAATAGATTGTGGAGGCTCCGTGTTAAATTCCGCTGCTGGTTAGACAGGAATCTGGGCCCAAAATAATTGGGAAAAGATTAGGCGGATGATCATGGTTAGGGCTCAAAAAGTTGCTTTTAATATTTTATTTAGACGAAATAACAAACTTCTTCTGTCACAGCTATTCGAACCACAAACAGTGTCATCATGGGAGTCTTCTAAACGCTATTCCATGTTCAAGAGTCCAGAAACCCAAAAATTCTCATCAGTTTCCGAACTGATTCTTCAATCATCTGTTAACTTCATTCGATTCAAAAACTGTTTAACGTCAATTCTATTCTTCGAACAAGTTATATGGCGAAGCAAGAATCGTCCCTTAATCAAATAGATGATCGCTATTCTTCTGACAGCTGTCAGGGGCAAGGCCAATTTATCGAAATAAGTCATATTTGATACGAAAACGTATGGCGCGTCGCTCACATGACCGGGACGAACAAGCGGCAACAGTAGTGCGCTCACATACTAGGGTCGCGGAACAAGCGAGGTGATAGCGGTGCAGAGTCGAAGCGGGGACGCGGCGCGGGCGCTGTGCTCGGCTGCGACGCGACTCCACCACGGCCATCCGTATGAAGCTTTATTTCAGGCTTAGGCGTATTTATAAAGTTTATATGTATGAAGCAAGCATAGCCGCCTGTGCCTCGACTCCACATACAGACAAAGCCTTAACCGTGCCGCGACGTGACGCCACCGCGACCAAGCCTCGACATACCACTAAGCGATTTGCCTATCGGAAGATTGTGAATACCTGAACAGTACTTTGAATGATTCCCTGAAAATTATACATCAAAAACGGTGAACGTTTGCCTGGTCTCGGAAAGTTATATTTTATTCAGTCCAATCTTTCTTTTATTAATTCTAATAAACGTCAATCACTGTCATATTACAGGTAAAATAATACTTTATGTACCGAATATGTTATTAAATAGGAAAGAAAGAAAAAAGAGACATGTTACATACTCGTAATTGACTTGTACTAATTTGGACCAATTTTGGCCAATTTGGATCGATATAAGAATAGAAAAGAAATTTCTATTACTTATTTCTTTATATACCTATTTTCGGTTTTCATTATGAATTCTAGTTTGCTCATGGATCTATTTACACGTATTTATTCGTGTACACTCCTTTCGTCGAGAGATGATAAATATTATAATACGACTCCGACTAGCAAGTGTCGCTTAATTATCGCTGACTGTATGGTGGTCGTAGCATATTTCGCGCTTTATTCGTTTTCGTGGTAGCCAGCGATTTGATTAGCGTGGAGTTGGTTATGCTCCGCTTCTGTTGGTCGCAGTGTGATTTTATAGCCTAAAGCTTTCCTGGATTAATGGACTATCCAACGCAAAAAGATTTTTTCAAATCGGACCAGTAGTTCCTGATTACCTGATTAGCGTGTTCAAACAAACAAACAGACAAACTCTTCAGCTTTATATATTAGTTTAGATATGTTAGTGAAATTTATCGACTCTCAACGACCCGACTAATTATAGTTGCATTTGAAAAACTCAAAACGGTGAAGGCAATCATCGTGAGGAAATCGGCATGTCCTAGAGGCAAAAACTTAGAAGACATGTGACATCTACAGACCCTCACTGTAGATTACCGCCCACGCCCGCGTGCCCCAATACTGGGAACATTATGAGCTGAATATGTATGTACCTACCTATGTATGTACAACAGAAAATCATCATCATTCATCATTTCAGCCGAAAGACGTCCACAGCTGGAGATAGGCCTGCCCCAAGCTTTTCCACGACGATCGTTTTTTTTTTAATCATTATAAACTAGTGCTTGACTGCAATCCCGCCTGATGGTAAGCAGTAATGCAATCATTGATGAATAACGCGCTAGTTTATTAAACCTATTCACTTAAAAAACTTAGTGATAACGAGCGAAGACGGCAGTTGAGCGAGGTGATGCAATATTAAATCCAACAGCACGACTAACGATGCTGCGCCAGAGGGAGACTGATCTGGAGACCCTCCACGACCAAACTCCCGACACAATAACCTTTGGTGCATCGTACCCGGCACACATCGCAACACAATCGCTCAGACTCGTCCTCAGTACGGCTTCACCAGACATCATACCGGAACACGACGAATCGCTTGGCGGCAAGACTTTGTTTGATGGGTTTAACTTCTACCGGCGGCCGATATTATGGCCTACCGCCGAGAAAACTGTGTCCTGCGCCTCCCGCATCCAGCGGTTTCCGCGACCTTCACCAGGTCGTTGGTCCACCTTGTCGGGGGCCTACCCACGCTGCGTCTTCCGGTGGTCACCAGTCGAGAAACCGTCGGCCCCATCGGGCATTGCTCTTACGGGCAATGTGCCCAGCCCACTGCCACTTTAGTGTTGCAATTCTTCGGGCTATGTCGGTTACTCCCATTCTTCTGCGGATCTCATCAACAGAAAATGTGTTTTAGATATAATCTATGAAGTAAACTTCAACCGAGATCACGATTCGGGATCACGGTTTCGTTCATTTCAGTGTGTATAGTAATATAATGGATTTAGTTAATAGATTAGTGTTATAATGTTAATCACTATTTATTTCATCACTTATAACTACTCACTCTTTGATAAACCTATTTAAAAGAACCAGAAGCTATTTTAACCAGTAGATATTTTAACTTTAATTAATACAACCACTAATTGCAGTTCTGAAATATGCCAGTGTTAAATCAGGCGCACAACACATTAAAAGTTAGGACCAAACATTGATGAAGGGAGCCTCGTAAAGTTTTATAACAAAACTTTTATTCAAAGGCATGAATATTTCCATGTTTAAAACATTTCACGAACAACAATGTCACATCAACTGCCGCGATTTATGAGGAGCGTTTAAAATTTGTACTTCAAAAGATTTTGACATGAATTTGTGACGAAAAAGTGGAGTTTATTGTGTTTTAATGATTCCTGTCTGGGTCACCATGACACATTATTGTCCCCTTGAAAATAAATGGCATTTTTAGTTAGTTTCAAGGACTTTGACGTGAGATTTATGGCTACTGGGCTCATTAATGGGACAATCGGTAATGTTTTTGTCTTATGTTGTTTTATTAGCGTTTCCGTAACTCCTAAATACTTATATATTCGTGGCCTAGATATTTTGTCACGAGAGTAATTAATTAAAGAGCAGGCCAAAATCAACTTTTTAAATTAATTGATTATTAGCAAATATTAGTAGTCCTTTATTTATTCCGTTCTCCTGCACCCCCCCATTGTCGGGTTCAGCTTCCAGTCTAACTGCTTTCAGCAGCAAAGTAATTTTTTACTTGAAGCAACTATTTAGGCTCACAGCCCAGCCACAGAGTGAAATACTATCGTATTCTTGCCCGCTCCGCCCAGAGGGAGAGGTCATTTGATGCTTCGCCATACAGAACAAAAAAAAAAAAGAAAAATGGGCACCTATCTGTGTATTGACCGCGGTAAGCATAGGCTAACCTGATCAATTGACCTGTCCGACTGTTGTTACATTCCTTATCATTGATAGTCCTCTATCATCTTATTTAATGGATCTTAACAGCAAATATGGTGTCAAATGTTTTTTATTCCGGCATGATGTCTGATGAAGCCTTCCGGAGGACGGGTCTAAACTCTGCGAAGGAGCGGACTCACCCAAAGTAGCAGACGTGTCTTCATGTTTAGCTTTTGGAGTTAAACCTTTCAAATTCATGTATGCTGCACGATGTTCAATTTTATCCATTTTAAAAATTGCTCTGACTTGACTTACGGTATCACATGTAAACAGTAAGTTATCCTTCTTCTTCTTCAGCCTATAGATGTCCACTGCTGGACAAAGGCCTCCCCCAAGGCTTTCCACGCTGACCGGTCTTTTGCTGCTCGCATCCATCGGCTTCCCGCGACCTTCACCAGGTCATCGGTCCACCTTGTTGGGGGCCTCCCTACGCTGCGTCTTCCAGTACGTGGCCGCCACTCCAGAACCTTACTGCCCCATCGGCCATTGGTTCTACGAGCAATGTGCCCAATCAGAAATGAGGAGATCCGCAGAAGAACCAAAGTCACCGACATAGCTCTGCGAGTCGCTAAACTTAAGTGACAGTGGGCAAGTTATTCTTACTAATATTATAAATGGGAAAGTGAGTTTGTTTGTTTGTTCCGCTTTCACGCCGTAACTACTGAATCAATTGCTTTGAAATTTTGCAGACGTAAAATTAGAAGTCCGGATTAAATAATAGGGTACTTTTTATCCCAGAAAATTGATATTCCTGAGGGAAATCTAAAAAGCGCGATATAACCGAACTTCACGCAGGCAAAGCCGAGTGCGGAAAGCTAGTTGTGAATAAACTAAACTGTGCATACTTGTTGCTAAATAATGTAACTACAAAATGATGGTATTATAAGTATACCTCAGAAGGAAGGGCCTCGGTTCGAAGAAAACATCAGCAATACCCAATACTCCGCTCTATTTTATTATTACCACAATTAATCAACTTATAATTTAACTATGACTATCCAATTATATTACACTAGCAGCCGCCAGCGACTTCGTTCGCGTGCAATTAATTATGCTTCGCTCCTATTGGTCGCAGCGTGATGTTATATAGCCTAAAGCCTTCCTGGATTAATGGGCTATCCAACACAAAAAGAATTTTTGAAATCGGACCAGTAGTTTCCGAGATTAGCGCGAACAAACAAACAAACTCTGCAGCTTTATATATTAGTATAGATAAATTATTTTGACAATGTAAGACAACCGAACCGTTCGCTCGTCGCCGACCAAGTGTTTCCCTTTTTTCTGTCTCCTCCCTTATTCTACCCCCCAGTTGACTATTACCGCCGTGAAATCAGTTATGACTCCCGCCATTCTAGGCTGAACCAATCAGATACAAGCATTCGTTTTGCTGTCAAAAACCGGCCAATGACTGACTTTAGAGCAGAAACAGCCAACTAACACATATTTATTCTAAAAATTAAATACAAAACAATCAGAACCTTACATTATTTATAAAAAAACCAATGACTTCAACCATGTTAGGCTAAGAACTTTTCAGATGACCCAGGTATTTTTTCTCCTTTGACCAGGCATAGGGTCACCTGTGTTCAATTCCTCCAATGATATGAACCTATGAATTTATGTAACAGTTAGTACAATATCGGAAATTGGATGCAGAAGCGCTTACAACTTCCACTAACAATTTTGTCGGGACCATATTGGACACAGGTGTGATAACTGTAAAGGGATAGCTAATATTCTATAACGTTTTGAAGAGGCTGCATTTGGAACTGGAAAATTATAATATGTTGGCTTTTCTTGGTCTTTGTACGAACTTATTCTTATAAAGTCTGCTCCTGGGTACATCTCAAATGGGTTCATGGTAAATGACTTTTTTTTAAAGTAATTATTAACTAGTGCTTGCCCGCAATCCCGCCTGATGATAAGCAGTGATGCTATCGTTGATGGATAACGCACTAATTTATTAAACCTATTCACTTAAAAAACTTAGTGTTAGCGAGCGAAGACGGCAGTTGAGCGAGGTGATGCAATGTTAAAACCAACAACACGATCATCAATGCTGCGCCGAAGGGAGATTAATCTGGAGACCCTCAACGACCAAACTCCGGACACAACAACATTAGGCGCATCAACACAAATGCTCAGACCCGTCCTCCATACGGCTTCACCAGACATCATGCCGGAACATCACGAATCGCTTGGCGGCAAGACTTTGTCTAGTGGGTGGTAACTTTTGCCGACAGCCGCTGTTATGGCCTACCATCGAGAAAATTTTTATTTATTTTATTATGTATATATACAAAATAAAATATATAAAGAAATGACAAGGTGCTGCTTATTTCTTAAGAAATTTCTTCCAGCAGACCTGTGAAAGGAGAAGTAAAACAGAAATGTACACAATAGTGTGTAAGAACAAGGAGAAAAAAATATGAATGTGATAAGTATAAAAGTAATAATATTAAATAAACCTAAACGTATAATACAAAAATAGTTACATCACTCACTCTCACTCATCATCAGACCCTACTCATCCACTGCTGGACATAGGCCTCCTTTATGGTACGCCAACAAGCTCGATCCTGAGCAGTTCTCCGCCAGCCACTACCAGCCACCTTTTTGATGTCGTCGCTCCATCTCGCCCAAGGGCGTCCCACGCTACGTTTGCCGAGACGCGGTCTCCACTCGAGGACTCGTTTACCCCAACGGTTGTCGGTCCTGCGGCATATGTGACCAGCCCATTGCCACTTCAGCTTGCTACTCCTCTCAGCTATGTCGGTGACTCTGGTCCTCTGTCGGATCACCTCATTTCTGATGCGGTCCTTCAGAGAGACGCCCAACAGAGCCCGCTCCATACTAACAAATACTTACATAAGTAAACTTAAATGAACTGAACTTTCATCAAAATAAATAAATAATAAATAAATAAATATATACAGACAAATCACACAGATTGAGCTAGCCCCAAAGTAAGTTCGAGACTTGTGTTATGGGATACTAACTCAACGATACTATATTTTATAATAGATACATATATAGATAAACATCCAAGACCCAGGACAATTAGGAAAAGATCGTTTCCCATCATGACCTGGCCGGGGATCGAACCCGGGGCCTCCACGTCGCAGGCAGGCGGGTTGACCGCTGCGCCACGGAGACCGACAATTAAAACTTTCTTTTTAAAAACGTAGAATCTTAAAACATTGAAAACAGCTGTATTATAGTATCAAGGACTCACAAAGGATGATCGTCGAAAGACTGGCACAATTTGCTTGCGATGACTTTTCCGCCTGACTACAATTTAAGTGTCTTTATTTTTTATTTATTTTTTAAGTGTCTTTAGTCTGTAGTTTTTTATCAATATATATTAGTGCTTGACTGCAATACCGCCTGATGGTAAGCAGTGATACAATCGTTGATGTTAAAGCGCGCTAGTTTATTAAGAGCCCATTCACTTTAGCCTTGAAGACATTTCAATTGTAGTCAGACGGAAACGCCGTCGCTGGCAAATTATTCCAGTCCCTCGCGGTATGAAATTCGAGACGAAACGAAGTATTTCGCCTAGAATTTTTTCCGGAAAATTTTGTCCGGATCGTAGTGGTGTCAACAACTCCCTGTACGACGGGTCGTCTGATGATGGAACGGACATGGGGGAAGAGAGACGGAGATGGGGACTAAGCCATGCAATTCCCGTGCACATTCTCCAAAATCTGTCCTATAGGTATTAGGTACTTTATTTATAAATAGTTATTCAATATCATTTAATCTTAATTATTGAGTTTAATTGTAATATATATATTTATATATAATGGAAGTGTTTAAAAGGAGATGGATGTATGTGGCTGACTTTATTCTTCAATAAGTTGTTGCATGAAGGAGAGATCCCACAAGAATGGTGCAATAGTTCACTAGTGCCCATCTTTAAGAATAAAGGTGATGTACAGGACTGTAACAACTATCGAGGGATAAAGCTCATGTCACATAGTATGAAGGTATGGGAGAAAGTGATTGAGAAAAGATTGCGAGAGGAGAGTGAGATTACCCCAAACCAGTTTGGGTTTATGCCAGGTCGAGGAACAATGGACGCCACTTTTGCCCTCCGCCAAGTGTGCGAGAAATACAGACGTGCACACAAGAACTTGCACATGGTGTTCATTGATCTGGAGAAAGCGTATGATAGGGTACCTCGTGATGTGCTGTGGTGGGCCCTGAAAGAGAAAGGTTTGCCTGGGAAGTATGTAGAGTTAATTCGTGCTATGTACAGTCGATCTCGTACCTACGTCCGGTCGGCTGCTGGCAATACCGACGAGTTCAGTGTGGCGGTAGGCTTGCACCAGGGATCGGCTTTAAGTCCGTACCTCTTCCTGTTGATTATGGACGCTCTTACGTCGGACATCCAGGAGGAGGCACCCTGGTGCATGCTGTTCGCCGATGACATTGTTCTCGTCGGTGAAGATGGACCTGAGATCCAGAGCAGATTGGAGAAATGGCAACAGAAGCTGGAGAATGTTGGCTTGAAAATCAGCAGAACCAAAACCGAATATATGTTCTGCGATTTCGGCGGTCTCTCCACTTCTGGAGCCATAGCGCTTGATGGCGCACTCCTACCAATCTGCTCCGACTTTCGGTATCTCGGTTCACTCGTGCAAAGCGATGGCGAAATAGATCGGACGGTTAAGCACAGAATTAACACTGGGTGGATGAAATGGCGGCAGGTCACGGGAACAATCTGCGACTCCCGCATTCCCCTTAAACTTAAGGGGAAAATATATAAAACCATGATCCGACCTGCTGTCTTGTATGGATCAGAATGTTGGGCTACGAAAGGGATGAATGAAAGGCAATTGCATGCAGCCGAGATGAGAATGCTAAGAGGGATGTGTGGTGTTACACGAATGGATAGAATAAGAAATGAGTACATAAGAGGAAGTCTGAAAGTGGCACCGGTAGCTGAAAAGTTGTGTGGAAATCGGTTGTCATGGTACGGGCATGTGTTACGGAGAACTGAGGAGAATGTCGTGAGGAGAGTCTTAATTATGAATGTTGATGGCTATAAGAGTAGGGAAAGACCAAAGAAACGATGGATGGAATGTGTGAAGGATGATATGGCTAAGAAGGGGGTGACTGCCGAGATGGTTTCTGATAGGGATGCATGGAAGAAAAAGACATGTTGCGCCGACCCCAAATAAATTGGGATAAGGGCAGGAGAATGATGAATTGTAATATTAATATAGTGAAAAAAAAAAGAATTGTTAATAATTCGTGTAAAATAAGTGATGTATTTACACCTTACCACTATTATTGTAAATATGTCGTTGGTGTGCCATAATAAAAAAATAAATACATAGGTCACCAAGAGGCTGGCTACTTATCGCCTGTGCTCCAGGCTTTGGACACCGTTTTGAACCAAATCTGGGTTTCCAATTAGGCACTTCGCACGCCTCTCCGCCCAATCTAAAGTTGTCACGAATAGGTTCTTCATAAACTAGTATGCTTTACCATCAACGATTGTATTACTGCTTTACATCAGGCGGGATCGCGGTCAAGTACCAGTTTACAATGATAAAAAAACGTGCTTATCGAAAAACCAATAATTATCACACTGTAAATCGTTCGAAATAATGTGACTGTTCGTATAACAGGTCTCATCTCGGCGACAATCAAATGTCAAAACTTGTCAAAACGTAGGCAATATAAAGGTATTTCTGACAGACTGAGACTAGGATCAGACTCCATGTCAACGAATTAGATTAATTTCTAACAATCATACTCTTCATTTCATTCAAAGGTTTATTTCTCCAATTAAACTAAAACAGCAACCAAATTCCACTTAAACTAACTTAGAATAGCATGATTTGTTAAGCCATGGTTAAGCCCGTTAACTTTACTGCCTAATATCTTTTTAAACTTTTTTTTTTTTTTTTAAATAAATTACAAACTAGCGCTTGACTGCAATCCCGCCTGATGGTAAGCAGTGATGCAATCGTTGGTGGTAAAGCGCGCTAGTTTATTAAGCCTACTCACTCAAAAGAACTGAGTAAATAGGAAGGAAGACAGCAGTTGAGCGCGGTGATGCAATGTTAAACCCAACAACACGACCAACAATGCTGCGCCAGAGGGATATTGATCTGAAGGCCCTCCACAACCAAACTCCCGACACAACAACATTTCGCGCATCGTACCCGGCACGTACATCGCAACACAACTGCTCAGACCCGTCCTCCGTACGGCTTCACCAGACATCATGCCGGAACACAATGAATCGCTTGGCGGCATGACTTTGTCTGGTGGGTGGTAACTTACGCCGGCGGCTGATGTTGTGGCCTACCACCGAGAACTATCTTTGTTTACTAGCTGACTAGACAAACATTGTAATGCTATTTAAATTATTTTCTTACCTATGTATTTACTGTACGGTTAGCTATTGACTGCTGCTTCTACTCCCGCACATAACAAATCTATGTATGACCTACAAGTAGTTGTTCCGGGTCAGTATTTCAAGATTTTTTTTATAATAATAAACTAGTGCTTCACCGCAATCCTGCCAGGTGGTAATCAGTGATGCAATCGTTGATGGTAAAGCGCGCTAGTTTATTAAGAGCCTATTCACTCTAGCCTTGAAGACACTCAAATTGTAGTCTGACGGAAACACCGCCGCTGGCAAATTTCCAGTCCCTCGATGGACGCGGTATAAAAGAGAAGGCGAAACGCTTCGTCCGGATCGTAGTTGTGTTAACAACGTTAGGGTGTAAACTCGCCGTACGACGTGTCGTCCGATGGTGGAACGAATTAAATCATGCAATTAAGTAATACTACATTTTCGGTTTCCTTTATTTCTTAAATTCAAATGAACTACACGTTAGACGCCAATATCACGATAAATCTCTTCAGTAATCCTACGCTTTTTTTTTTTCGGGTTGGAAATCTTCATGGGATATCCGCCGCCCTGGGGTGGGCGACGGGGTCTGTCAACCACCCCGGTGTCTCTTCTATCACGAGCTCGCGTGGGGCCGCGTGAGTCTAAATTCTTTCACGGCCCCACACTCTCGTGCTGGCCCGGTCTGACCGGGCCTCGTCTCCTGCACGGGTTAGTGGGGTGTTAAACTACCCCATACATCGCCTAAGAGGCGCGCGCCGACAATCGCGCGCGCCTCCGCCTCGGGGTCCATCGAATAGGGGGCGGGGACTTCCCCATGTCCCTCGACCCTGGACCCATTCATGGGGGCGGAAGAGGGCGTTATTTGCCATTCCTCGATGTCCGGTGCGTCTCCTGCGGCCCGGGAAGGGAGTTGAGATCTCAATCTCCCGTTCCGCAGCTTCCTTCTGCGACATTACGTCCTCGCAGAAGGACACCACCGCGTCACTGCGCTGCCGACCATCCTCCGCACTACTGCCGGCAGCGTCAGGCCGCCTCCTACTTCGTTTGTGAGGACATGGCGCTGCTCCTGCCAAGCTACACACTCCGAGAGCGTGTCCTGCGCCGTGTCCTCCCCGCATTGGACGCAGTGGTGGCACCGAGCCTCCGGCTCTCTGCCTAGACGACGCAGGTACTTGCCGAAGCAGCCGTGCCCCGACAGTACCTGCGCACCCTGAACGACAGGGAGCCGTGCCTCCTCCCGAGCCAGTCGTCGAGTACTGGCCGGATCGCCTCGACGGTAGCGAGGCCGGCGGTAGGGCGCATAAGCCTCTGCCGCCAGTCCACCACCAGGACCTGACGGAGCTCCCCTCGGCGCAGCTCGATCTGCCGCTGCGCCGGACTGGAGCCCGTGTCCGCTCTTCCTCGCGCCATCGTTACAATGACGCGAGTACTTTCGCCTCTATGTCCCAGGGCGGGGATCCGGCCAGGACGCAAGCCGCCTCGTAGGAAATCGTGCGATACCCGCGGACGACCCTGACGGCCATCGCCCTCTGTTGCATTCGGTTATACGATGATGATGTACGGGCGACAGCAGGTCAAGCTACCCAAACTGTCAAATATTCCCAATCAACCTTGGGCCGATACTTTAGAGATAAAGTTGAAAATCTAATAAAGCAATCTGCCAGATTGAAGTAGCTTTATGTGCTGTCGTCTGTCCAGACTTGAATTAAAATCATCACGACACATATTATTTAAAAAAGTGCTATGTTTTGAAGGGGAAAAAACACGCTAACGTAAACCTAATGCAATTATTTATATATAAGCTTCCTAGTTTCCCCTATTCAAAGCAAACAGAGCAGTCCAAAACTTAGCCCCGATCAAAACAATATTGATACTTCAAACTACTTCTCGAATGTTCCTGCTGGTATTTCGAATTTCCGAAGCAGTTCACTTTAAATAATATAATTGTTACTTTACTATCGGTTTTTGTTGTTAACTAAACTAAGTAATCGAAACAGCTTATATTTATTAGAAAAACATGGTCCTAATCCTTTAATTTTTCTCATGTGATAAGGAAAGTCATTTCTATAAATTAAAAGAAAGAATAATGCGTTTACTGCATTGCAGTGCATTGAAAATAAATATACAACTAAACTATAATAAAAATTAAACAAAATTGTAATGCGAAAAGGGCCAATTAGAAACAAGAAAGGACTTAGAATTGAACCCTGCGGAACGCTCACGGTGATCGCAGATCCAATAAATTTCTTGTCACTGACATCAACCGGCTAATGCACGATGATGACACCTATAGCTAATACAGACTCGCTTGCATCATCAATGAGTAAACATATTAGGAATATTTATAAAAAAAAAATACTGCGTGTCTCTATAATTTTCAAACGACAGGCAAAAACAGAACGATGTTTTAAATACGCGGAATTAATTCAAGAGTATTTCTCAATGAATTATTTTTTTTTTAATTCTTAACCTTGCAGTGGGATTTATTAGACAGATTATCATAGTTCATCATTCATGGCATCACATCAGTCACTATCTACCAGTGCTACGGTATTTTCTTTTTCAAATATGGCAGCATTATGTTATGCGTGTGGTGAACAAGTTCACAAAATGGTTTATTTATTAGGGTGCAATTTGATTGAATCCGCAAATGTCGCCTTATAAGTATATCCTAAATAATTTAGATGTAGGTTAAAATTTAGGATGTAGCATCTAATTTTATTTTGTTTTGTAATTTTCTAGGATGTAATTTAGGATTCAGTATATAAGGGCAATCTGCCGTATTGGATCAGATCTGTAATGGAAGTCGTAGGTAAGATTTGCGTAAAAACATAAATAAATAACTATGCTTGATTTATTTTGATTTGGTCTCACGGCCTTTAAATTTTTGGTTATTATAAATGCCTTTATACTATTTTTAGTTCCAGTATTAGGTATAGAAATAGATAGATGCTTTTGCTAGTAATCTCATCTTCATCATCTCAGCGTTAATCCCAGTGCATACGAAGCTTTTTCAGCTTTGGAGTCTGGGGTCCGCTTTACCAGTCTAACTGTTGATTTTGGCTAAACTTCGATATTTTCCATGAAGCGACTGCCGTCTGACCTACACAACCCGATGGCGAAATAGAAGCATTGCAGTTAGACCGATTGTTGGCAACAATCGGCTTGTTCGTATGGCAACCGGGACCAATGGCTTAACGTGTTTTCCGAAGCACAACCAGACCCGTGCAAATATTCATATTCATGCATACAAATATTTGCACTGCGCGGGGATCGAACCAGCGCCTCCTTGTGCAACGGCCGCGTTCGCTACCGCTACACCACGGAGGCTGTCAGACAAGAGCGTAGATACCCAATGATGGGCCGAGCTAGTAATCTGAATTCCAGAATTCCCCTTTAGAATTGTCACTATAGCATCGACCGTTATTGTACTAAAATTAATTCAAAACATTTATTTAATGTGAGATACTGTGTTGAGAACACAAAGGGAATGTCGTTAGAGTTAAGGGTGCATATTGTTATAGCGACAAATAAAATGTTAATGTTACTAGCAATTGTCTTAATTTGTATTCAAATCTTTTTTCTTAAGGAGTCAGGGGGTCTTTAGGTATTGGCTTTAGCTGACTTGGGAGTCAATGTACCTATTTCTGTATTTGATGAAAAATTTAAAATTGAAGAAGTGTGCGCTGGTTCATTTTAAGTGTAGTCTCAGTAGGAATACACCCAGGATTGGCTAATAAACAAGACAGAAACTTGTCTTGAAGTGTCCGTGAAAATTCTTGCAAGTGCAGCTGCTGTCGTGGTTAGTCATTCCGAAAAATGAAGAGTAACCTTTGGGCGCAATGAGAATTTATTCATAAAATTCTAATTAAAGTGTTTAATTTAGGTAAAACAATATTAGTCATAAAATTTAAAATTACGAATTTAGTTAAAAATAAAATATTGTACGTTGGTAGGACATGCCAATGCCAATGCACAGTATTTGAATTAAGAAAGGCTAGGCTAGACCAACGTACGGTATGCATTTTGTTTTAAAATATTCATAATTAGGTTTTTATGGAAACAAAATTGTAATAGCTGCCCAGAAAGTTAGATAAATGGCAAAACGTGCTTTTTTTCTATGAATTTTTTTATTGAACTCAATACCATAATGAAATTTCGCCAGGAATACGTTTGTCTGCTATTTTTAAATTACTTCAAAATTCATTCTATAAGTGATCACATACGTTTCGTTGCGATTATTTTGTCGCAGTGTTGAAACAACACTTTATTTCAAATCGTAACACACAATATTACGTTAAATGTTAATAATTATGGCTTGTTTTGTCATCCGAGAACAGGATAATGGCGGGAATGTATTGTTATTAAGACTCCCAGCCATTACTGTTCTCATACTGATTTTAAAAAGGGTTTAGTTAAGACTCTTGTGCTGTTCTTAAGTTCTTTAGGTGAAATATTATAGCTGTTATGTGCGTTTGTTAGATGATCTGGAGATTAAAAGACAAAGCAAATTATACGGTATGTTAAATAACAGAGGGCGTTCCCATAAACTCGTTAATATATATCATTAATAGATTAAAATAAAAATATCAGCATAGAAAAATAAGCATAAAAAAATCCGAAAAAAAAAATTCTAATTGGAAATAAATTTGAAACCTCCTGTTTTAAATCAAAATAGTAGTCGTCATGTATAAATAAATTGCGACGTTGCCGTCTTTCGTGTTCGCGTGTACAGTGTGTTTCTTTTACATGTTAATTTTAAATTTTTATTGACTAGAAAGAATTTTAAAACATTTTGTTTTCGAATGGAAATATTTTTTTTAGCATGTATGTATGCTATACTACTTCGGGTTAACGGGAACGCCCTCTGTTAGTTAACATACTGTATTTTGCCGTCTTGGATAAACAATAACTGTTGCACGGGCGGATCTTACAGGTTAAGCAATGGCGTTGAATTCCTTTTTCACAAACTAAACTAAATTTAAGTCCTGTGCACATTTTTCTTTCTATTGCATTAAGAAAAGGACAGAATCTAAATAATAGTTTAGTCTTAATTAAGTTACTATACAATATGTAAAGAAAACCCTGTCCGACCCATAAAGATAATAAAGGTTAGGTAAACACTTGACCAAATATAATATAAAATTTTACATAATCGTCATAGTAACAATACTAATGAATTTTGAAATAATCCTTTTTTCCCGTGCCCTGCCCCCCGCCGAAAGTATTAAGTTACCTCTTTTTGCGAAATAATATTTATTTTTTTAGGGGGATTTTTTTTAAAGTTTTGCTTGTCTTTGTAGGCATTAGTAGAATCAGTTATCGATACCTGACAATACCTTCACGGATCGGACAGGGTTTTCTTTACATATTGTATAGACAGTCTAGACGTGATTGATATGGCGTAAAAAACTACTTACAAAGTGGTGATGACAACACGTCAATAAATTAAACATCGTGGGCCTCAACATATTCTCAGTCTACTCATAATAAATTCATATAAATATATGTATTAGTTCCGTCACAGTAAATTATTTTACATTTTTCACATTTTCTACATGATGTACATGTTGATAAGGAAGCGCTTACAGGTTGATGACCGCCGCTTCCAGCGGTACTAAACTTAAATAATAATGGCGCGAAAAAAGCAAGTCGATACAGGATCGCGCTGTCGCCGATCGGAGGTCAGTGAACCAATATTTTAAAGGATGTTCTATTCCGTTTCCAATTTTATGCGATTTAGTTTGAAATTTTCTTTTTTAATTTTGATGCGAGGTTTTTTCTATGGTTTAGGATTATTCCTATGAACCAGCATTGTCCCTGTTTTTATTTATTGTCGTATTATCAGCACCACTCGGTATATTTATTTCTGGCGCTAATTAATTTGACAGAACTAATGTTTCTCTTCTGTCCTCTTGAACTTACATAAAGTTTAGTTTTCGAAGAAGGGACTCGACGACCTTTCTTGCTAAGGCAGAAGAGTGACCATCACACACCGAGACTCCACTGTATTTCAAAAACTTTTTTTCAAAAAAACAACCGACTTCCAAAAACCACTACAAAGTAAAAAATAACTAATTTTGGAAGTCGGTGTCTTTGGTTTTGTATATTCGTTTTATGACACCGACTTCCGAAATTAGTTATTTTTCACTTTGTAGTGGTTTTTGGAAGTCGGTTGCTTTTAAAAAAAAAAAGTTTTTATTTTACACTTTTTATTTGTTAAAAGTAGAATACAGTTGCATCCGGTCAGACTGGAAGCTGACGCAAATATAGTTGGGAAACGACGTAATTTTGTTTACTTTAATTTTTACCCGTAAGTATTCCCTCAACTGCCTATGGTCTTCATCATCAAATTTACTGCAGACCATTATTTTAACCCATGGGTGCAAAGGTCTCATCAATATAAATGAATGAAGTCCAACGACAAAGTAGCTACTGTAAACCGTTGAGGAGTTCCCCGAACTGGCCTTTGTCTTCATCATCAGAGCTCTTATGACTGTGACAACCCATCTAGGTGTAAAGTTATTACCAATACAAATTAATTGAGCACAAACACAAGGTAGTTGCTGTGAATTGTTGCGGAGTTCCTTCGACTGTCTCCCGGCTCCATCATTAGATCTACTCCAGATTGTAGTGCTTTAAAATACTTAATGAAAATGCTAAGAAATGCACTAGGCGCCCCTGCAATTTTTGAAAGTTCCCCTTATTTTCTCTGGTCTTCCACCATCAAACCCTGATATCCTTATCATGGGACCACCTTGGGAACATCTTCTTTCCAACAGAAAAAGAATTATCAAAATCGGTTCATAAACGACGAAGTTATGCGCGAACAAACATAAAAAAGCATATATACGGTCGAATTGAGTAACCTCCTCCTTTTTGAAGTCGGTTAAAAAAGTATGTTAAGCCTTTGTTCTTGGCTGTTGTTGACAGAAGCTTAAACGTCATACTACCTTACCAAAGGATATTGTGTTACTGAAAAAAATACATAGTAGAGATCCAATAGGCTGTCGATCATCGATAATATTAACATTCAAATATATTCGGTTACACTGGAAACCTGACATAGGTAGAAAAATTATATTTTCAACTTACATGGACAAATTACAGGTGGGAGTTATGAATTCAGTACTCTCGAACACTAATAGTGAAAAAGCTTGTATTTTTTAAGCTATTATCAATTAAATTAAACTAATGATGTAGTGATCTGTCAACTTATTATAGTAATCGGACTGGCATATCATGTAGTATAAAAGTCAAAAAAACAGCATAGAAAAAAATCTTACCCGCACCCCGGACTTGCGTGGCACGTGGGTGATTATGGCCTACACTCGCAGTTATAGACTGATTAAATTATTATATGATTTACGATATTAATTTGCAATAGCCAAACACAATGGTGCTAGTTTATAAAGGACTAGCTTTCCGCCCGCGGCTTCGCCCGCGTGGAGTTCGGTTATATCGCGCTTTTTAGATTTCCCTCGGGAACATCATTTTTTTCCGGGATAAAAGGTAGCCTATGTTCTTTCTCAGGGTCTAAAGATTGTCTGTGTATATAATATTAGTATGGACGATAAAAGTGACGTTTAAACGTCAAAAATGAATGAAAAGTTAGCCGCTAATTACTACTTTACTTCAAGCAAAGTTTATAAATAAAGGGGGATATTTTTCCCTTTACTAACCCAGAAGCAGACATTAACAAGGGTTTTAAAAACCACATACAATTTGTTTTGAAATAGCATTTTAACTATTTTTCCAAAAAAAACTAATGCTGAACACGAATACAAAAGTAATCACTAGTACAACGTAACGTGAACTAACGATGCCGCCGGGTGCAATGCGATGAGACTTACAAAACATTTGTAATTTAATCTGATGACGTGTTATTTGCCCGGTAGCCTTTTTATTTGAATAGGTTTGCCTGTGTCGTGTTGTGCCGGGCTTAGAATAGTACCATCCCATATCCTCCCGTGGGTGTCGTAAGAGGTGACTAAGGGAACTCTTACCAGGGAAGCGGGCAGCAGTGTTTTTATTGTGGGATATCAAATTACTGTGATCCCCAACCTGCCTGCCAAGGGTGGAGATTATGGCAAACTCCCCCAATGTAATGAAAGCCTTGGAGGAGGCCTTTGTTCAGCAGTGGACCTCTATAGGCTGTAGAAGATGAAGAAGAAGAGGTTTGTCTAGAATTGGAGGCAATAAATTTTTCTACATAAAAGCAATAATCGTCCAAATTGTAGGTAATTGTATGGAAAATATTCGGTTGGTGTCGAAACAAATAGATGAATGATCTAGTGATGGGATATATTAGCATTTTAAGGTCGATATAAGAGCAAAATGCTACGGATGAACTGCTGTGATTTATTCGATACAGCCTTTGAAACGTTCAAAATGTGGGGTGCCCCCACCTCCCCTCAGAGGTAGTGGGCTTTTAGAACTTTTTTTCCACCTTCCTGATTTTTACTTCACTGAAACCACCCCGGTGACCAGTATTTGATCGGCCTGGTGACAGACAGAGGAGTCTTAGTGGTTTCCATTGCGTCTGGCTGTTTGTGTGAGTTTATATGTTTGTACATGCACCCACGATGCAGGAGTAATTCCTAGTGTGGGGCAAAGCTTTTTTTTTTAATTTGGAGTCTTAGTACTAACTAGGATTCCACTGTCTGACCCTATTTTGTATAATTTTACTACGAAACAGTAATAAGAAGGAAGGGTAGACCATCTAAAAGAAGGAGGAATGTCATCAAACAAGTAGCTGTAACCTTATGGTCTAGAGGAGCAAAGGGAGTCAACTGGGAGTGTTTGAAGGAGACCGTAAAAGACGACCCTGACTTACACTCACATGCACCCCTAACACACTAATCTTGTTTAAGTAAAAAACTTACCTTACTTACAAATAAAAAAGAAGTACAAAACATAAAAACTAGTTAGTGTAAGGGAATAAAGCTAACAAATAATTTAAAAAATAAGGATCATATTCAATCGAATAGAAGACACAACTGAAAAGTGGGTACTGCGAAATAATTCGGGAAAGACTAAAAAACAAATACCATAAAAGACAACTAGCGATGAGAGACGTTAGCGTTATACCTTCTTGGATGAAAGAGTCAGAGGAGAGGCTCTAGATTAGAGATACTTAAATTTAGTTTAGTTTTAGCAAGGGAATCAGCGCCAGTTTGAACAACTTCTGGGATACCAGAAGCCCAGCAGTTAGATTGCGACAGACTGATTTGAATGATTTCAATCATGTTTAGGAACAGAGAGCCTTGGATACAGACAGAGAGCAGTGGATACAGAGAAGCACCAGCCCTGACAACGGCACACTATAAGTATACAACACGGAAAACAGTGGACAATGGCTATGCCAGAAAATATAATACTGTTACGAATACACCTTATGTCAATGGCATAAGGTTCAATATTGCGTGACATGCAGTACGTAACTTTTAACCCCTATATCTTGAGACCTAAGCATTGTAGAAGTACGATACAAAAAAGCATTATTACACCTTATTTACACGGACTTCATGAAAATAAGGGAAGACTTTGTGACGACATCAGCTACGTTCTACTTAGCACGATCGACTGTACGTTCGTTGCCAATAAACTTCGCAACCCTTAACCGGCATTTTAATACCCCTAGCCCGTAACAATACATACAAATGCAATTTTTGGGTCCATGAAGGTACAATCAGCTGTAGAAGTCCATTTCCACCTTAAAGACTACTGTCGCCTGCGCTAAACCGGCCACGCACACTACCGCATTATTTTTTTATCGCAGTCTCCGTCTTTCTTTAAAGTAATGCAAAATTTCGTTACTTCGTTTGAAGTTAAGTTAGCGGCCGCACTTAACAATGGTGCTATCATACGCGAGCGATTGTGGGTTCGATCCTTAATAAAGGCAAATCTTTTTGTTGTTTCATATAATTTAAATTTATGATAATTGATTTGTATTTTAAAGTAAAAATGTTTGCAAATAATATTTAAACGAATAGGAAAATTTATTGAATATTTATCCCAAAAAAGGTTTTTATTATATGTTTTAGTTTACTATAGAGGTAATATAATAAAAAAAATATATAAAAATAAAACAATAAGCATATTATAATGCAATATACTATAAAGTTATATATTATTCGGTATAGATATACTTATACTAACAAATGAAACAAACGTTGAAACGGCAGCATTGTAATATTTTATATAAAAGTAATCCTTGACAAACTTATGATATTGTTATGGTAAAAAATACAAAAAACATTTTTGGTTGTTAGATATGAAAATTATAATATTATACATATATTATGATTAAAGAGGTTATAGCTTAATTATTCATTTTCTTAAAGAAAAGAGGATTGAAGCTTAACCTGAATATTATTGCAATCATAAAATAATCTATACTAAAACACAAAATAGTGCTTATTACATTTACAATTTTTTTGCGTGTATAGCATGGTACTAGTGCTGTCATCCTGCAGTGACTTTTTTCGGAGTTTGATGGCATGAGATTATAATCTTCAAGCGCTTTCATAGTTCAAAAGTAAACGAACTTATTTCTTATCGGATTCCGAAATTATTGTTTTTATAATTTACCAAAAGTAATTTGTATTGAAATTGCAAAAGGCGACATCTGTTAGCCATTAAGCCAACCGAACATATTACTGTCACTTAGCTAAATTACTTTAGAGATGGTTTAGAGTCCGTTATTAAGATATATAATGGTATATATTTAAAACACTCTGTAGGACACTTCTGCACTGTGATTGTTATCAATAGTTTTTTTTTTTTGTTTAGCTCGATAAGACTCCACCAGTCGCGCCAGTTTATTTTTAAACCACAAATGCAACCTCCCTTCTTCGCAAGATTTAAAAGTTTATTCAACGGTAAATATTGTCGTTTCGTTTCACTTGTCTCGACAGCTACCTTCGTCCTCCAACCTCTTGACCTTGACCTCCAACGGCTTACAGTATTTCTCTAAAACAATAACAATTTTATTACAGACTTGCAACAAGCTATTAGTTTGCACCTTAACACAAATAATAATAAAAACAACTTACACAAAAGCCGGTTTCATATCATATTTGAGATATATTGCTGCATATGTCTGCATATTGATTAAAAAAGTAAAACTAATAACACAAACTGGTAACTATATGTTCACCAACTAACAACAGCTAAGTAATATTATTTGAGGTATTGTAGCTAATAATAGTTATTGTAGGTAGCGGAATATTTTTTGTGAAGGAGTGATTCAGATTCTTTCAAGTCTACCGTCATCTTTTTATAATGACTCTAATATAGAAAAAATCTTAAAAGAAAGTATCATATTTAAGTTGCGGATCGGTATTTTGAGATATTTTTGTTGTCAGCATTCATAACTCACCAATAAACATTTAAAAAATATTTTGTAAGTTATCAGATTTGAACTCGAACCACCTTGAACGCCTATCAAGGCGAAAACCGTAAGGCCATTGAAACACTTACTGTGGACGTTGAAATTAGTAAGTAGTACCTAACAATCATAAGCGGGCAGCAAAGTGTATGAGTGTGTATCAAACTTTATTATAGAAGAAGGTCGTAACTACAACTAGTATTGCTTGGCCATAGTTTTGTGAGATTGCAACTCGACTTTTGGTCTTGACTGTACATAAGTTGCTCCTGCGAGCCCTACTGATGTGTTAACGAAAATCCGCCATCATAATAAAGAAGTTACACCTGGCATGGGTATCTCAGTAGCAATCGTCATATTGTTTTCATTGGAACTGGTAACAAAAAACACAAAACTGTAGCTTAAATGAAAACTTACATATCTTGAACCTTCACTGACAATCCAGAACAAACATCCAACTTTGAAAATAACAGCATACAAAATAACATCATAACAGCAACGTCTACCAATAATTCCTTCCATCAAGATACCTTCACCAAAAAACATTGATTTACATTTCCAAAGTACATACTCCAATTAGCATATTTGGCTGTCGGTGGCACTTCGGTAGCAGATGAGAATTTACATAGCAGAGTATATTCCTGTTCCCATAATAAACCAGTGGATATCCGTCACGGTAGGGTATTAGGAAGGCTTGAATATAGGTGTCAAAGTGTGTGTTTGCATTTGAAGTGATTGTGTTTGTTAGCGTAATGCGTAGGCTAAGAACATTTGCAATATATCTATGCTGAATAGAAATGGGAGCAGTCTCCGTTTATTAAGTTAGTCGTATTGAGACCGTTCGAGTATTCGACATATGTCGTGTTTAGACTCACTTTGTGTATGGTATTTATAATATTTGCACCAACAAGTCCCATTTATGGTTCAGGAAAATCTCTGTCCATTCATTGGTTGAGTGGAAGAGATTGCATTAGCGACAAGGCCGCCCATTGTATATTGTGTTGTATTGAATGTATTCGCGATTCGTCGTGTTCCGGCATGATGTCTGGTGAAGCCATCCGGAGGACGGGTCTGAGCAGTTGTGTTGCGATGTGTGGAGGGTACAATGCGCCAAATGTTGTTGTGGCGGGAGTTTGGTCACGGAGGGTCTCCAGATCAATCTCCCTCTGGGTTAAACATTGCATCACCTCGCTCAACTGCGATCCCCGTGCAGTGCAAATATATGTATGCTAGAATATGAATATTTGCACTGGTCTGATCGTGCCTCGGAAAGCACGTTAAGCCGTTGGTCCCGGTTGCCATACGAACATCTAATGGCAGTCGCTACAGGTTGTTGCGAGTCCTCAAAAGTCCAACAATTGGTCTAGTTGCAATGCTTCGATATCACCTTCGGGTTGTAGAAGTTGGATGCGACTGGGATTAACGCTGTGAGGATCATGATGATGATGATGAGTAATGCTTGAGTTTTCAAACTTATCTGAAACACAAATTTTAAGTAACACAATCATCAATCTTCTGTAGCATTCTGTTAGAACGGGCCTTTAGTAGGGTTACATTATCTTATACATATATTTAACTGGAATGAGCTTAGCACTTAAACACTCTATGCATCTGTCTTTACTTGACCACCAATCTTACCAAAGGGTCTAGTATAGTCACATTTGGGCTGGTGCTGCTAAGTGTCACCTGGCCACTTTGGATTCAATGGAGAGGCGTGCGAAGAGGCTGATTGGTGACCCTGATCTAACTCGAGATGGTCTCCAAAGCCTAGAGCACAGGCGTAGAGTAGCCAGCCTTTCGGTGTTCTATAGGATGCATTTTGGGGAGTGTGCGAGGGAATTGCATGATTTAATTCCGTACGGCTGGTTTCCACCCTTACGTTGTTAACACCACTACGATCCGGACAAAGCGTTTCGCCTCCTCCTTTATACCGCGTACATCGAGGGACTGCAACAATTTGCAAGAGTGAATAGGCTCTTAATAAACTAGTGCGCTTTACCATCAATGGTTGCGTCACTGCTTACCATCAGGCAGGATTGCGGTCAAGCGCTAGTTTATAATACTTAAAAAAAAAAGTATTACCCAGTAACTGGGTTGTAGAAGTCAGATAGGGAGTCGTTCCATGTATAATACTGGTTTCCAGCTTAGACCGGTCAGACTGGAAACCGACCCTGACACAGTTATGAAAGGTTTGAGCAGAAGAAAAATATTTTAAAATACATTCAAATACCTCATACCCTGTCAAATAAATTAACCGAAAAGCCTAAATAAGTTAAAACAACTCATAGAAACCGCAACCCTTCCTTCAGAAATTACCATACTAACTAGTAATTTCTTGCGACTGTCTTCCTCAGACTAATCTTGTGCCCCATTGGTATTCCGTCTTTGTCTTCAAACGTGGGGTCAAAAGCCGAGTGCTATATATACTATCTTGATAAATGGTTTCTGTGCCAATGTGATAGGGTTCGGGATAACTGAGTGTTTAGTCAAAATAATTGAAGACTGGATATATGGAACGTCAAACCTATAATAAATAACCTTGTTGTAAACATGGACCAGGGAATCATGGTAAAATAGGGAGTGTAGAAATTCGGTTATCTTTCTGCGCGATACCAACTTTCTAGATTGAATGATGGATTTGGTTTAGTTGATGGTTATGGTTTAGTATTGGTGCGGTTTAAATGATATGACATTAATTTGGTTATGGTTTTATGGTTTCGACAAATAATGATTATAAGTGCGAAAGCTATGTTGGTTTAATCTAAAAGATGGTTTGAATGGTTTTGGTATGGTTTGAGTTACGCGATCTACGGCCGAAAACGCACTGGCTTTAATAATTAATTGTACTATAGTTTTATACGAATGCACGAATGCAAAAGTGCTGAGCTGTTCGGTTGTGTTGCTCCGAACAGGGGGCGTATATCTATACTAATATATAAAGCCGAAGAGTTTGTTTGTTTGAATGCGCTAATCTCAGGAACCACTGGTCCGATTTGAAAAAATATTTTTGCGTTTGATAGCCCATAAACCCAGAGAGGCTATACAGTATGTTAAATAACAGAGGGCGTTCCCTTAAAATCGTTATTATATATCATTAATAGATTAAAATAAAAATATCAGCATAGAAAAATAAGCATAAAAAAATCCGAATAAAAAAAAAATCTAATAGGAAATAAATTTGAAACCTCCTGTTTTAACTCAAAATAGTAGTCGTCATGTATAAATAAATTGCGACGTTGCCGTCTTTCATGTTCGCGTGTACAGTGTGTTCCTTTTACATGTCAATTTAAAAGTTTTATTGAATATTTTCTTATTGGAAAAATTTTTAAAACATTTTGTTTTTGAATGGAAATATTTTTTTTAGCATGTATGTATGCTATACTATTTCGGGTTAACGGGAACGCCCTCTGTTAGTTAACATACTGTATAATATTTAGGCTATATAACATCATGCTGCGATCAATAGGAGCGGAGCATAATAACTAACTATACGCGAACGAAGTCGCTGGCGGCCGCTAGTGTTAATACCTATATGTATATTGGTGGAAACAAAGTTATCAATGACGATGAGAGTGATGAAGAATGTTATTGTGATTGATGATGAAGCTAAATATAAGAAAAAAGCTACAAAGAAAATGGGGGAAATGTGGAAATTATTGATGATATATTATTGTTATTGTTATTATTGAACCTTGGACTAAATTTGACAATAAGCAATGCAATAAATCTAACAAATAAGGCGTATCCTGAACCAAAATCAGCAGATCAAACATCTTTCGACAAATAAAATTTGGCAAATAACCCCAACCCATTTGCCACAATAATGAACATAATTAAGAACTGAGCACAATTTTTGAGTTCACTGTTGAATCAAAACGATAGAGAGTGAGTAACTTTAGCTAACGACGAAGACCCTACTACGCTTAGAACATATATTTTAATAAAATTGCCAGACACCGCCAAAATGTCTTGGACTTTAGTTACCAGCTAGTTACAACAAAACTGCAAAGCAGTGTAAAGGTAGCTGCCAGCTCAGTGATAATGATTTCTTAAGGAATTAAAACAAACATTAGGTAAGCAGAAGTGTCGATAAACGTATACGCTAAAGTCATTAGTTGCCAGACCACGTGAGATTTCAAGTTATACCATAAGTGATGGCATTCGATTTAAAATCACGTTTAAACTAGTAATAGCAGGTTTTCCAGGTTTTACACAGCTTTACTAAAGCTGTGAAAAAAGAAAATGATGGATGGAAATGATGTGAAGAGAAAATGTTTTTAAATGATCCGTGCTTTGAGTACAAAAAATATTTTTCTAGAACGTTGTCTCCCAATGTCACATAATGCTTTAAGTAATTAATACTTGAATACAGAATCATTAGAAAACACATCGATTCATTTTCAATACCATTCGATACTATTCTAAGACCCGTAGTAAGGGACGCCAAGTCACTAGCTAACAAGTTTCTCCATCGAATGAGTGAACTTTAATTTCGAGAAGCGAAGCGAGCTTTTCGAGTCGATCAAGTGTTTACTAGTTTAACCTAGACAGCACCGATATTAACTTATAATTTCTTTCATTTACTGTACGACATTGTTTACAAGAGTCTTTATATTAAGTACCTACTAGCGACCCGCCCCGGCTTCGCACTGGTGCAATGCTGATACTAAATACACTACAGAAAATCAGTGAACATTGTATAAAAAACATAGCGGCCCGCTGCCGCTGCCCGGCCGGTCGGTATCGCAGCAAACGCGACGCCCCGCAATTTGTTTATCTGTAATTTCTTCAAAAATACTCACTTAAATCATATGCTGTACAAGGCGATATAGATCTATATTAAATCAATAATGTATTTAAGGTATTAAATTGAATTAGGTTAAATGCTGTATTGGTTAAAATCGCTTCAAAAATTTGGCAATATTTGTCGTAAAAAGTTAATGACAAAAAATGTTATTGCGGGATATCCATAAGAGATAGATTTATACCATCGCGGACGTTTCTGTAGATCTTTTCAATGTGAACAATATTTAGTACCTACATTATTTAGATAACTCACGTAGGGTTCAACCTACGTTTCACTGCAAACGCGGAAAAAATGTAATTATTTACGACATCGTATTAGAAACCTCAAAAATAATAGTATTTCTCCACTATTTAATGGATGTTATTATACATATAAACCTTCCTCTTTAATCACCCTATCTATTGAAAAAACCTCAACAAACTCCGTTGCAGAGTTTTGAAGATTTAATCATACAAAGGGACACAGAGAAAGGGAGAGACTGTTTTATAATACGTAGGGATAAAAAATAAAAAAGTAGGGATTTGTAGACATTCAGTCTCTTGTCACCATCATCATAATTGGCAACCTTGGTCCATTGCTTAGGTTAGGGCCTCGCCTCCATTCTGGCTTGCTTCAGCGGTTTATGCAATGTTCATCCAAGCCTTTCCCACAATATTCTATAGGTCATCCATCCACCAGCCCGTAGTTCTGCCCACGCCTCTTGCATCGTCTCTCTGTAACCGCTTCTTTAGGACTCAGTTCCACTTGCCATCCCCACATCTAACGAAATAATTGGTCCCTTCCCCACTTTAAAGCCCGAACCAGTATTTTTGAAGTACTTATTATTATTCAAAATCTCTTTGTTCTTTGAAGGTTACGGAGCTTCTGGCTGAAAGCCAATTCCAGTAATTGAATACTTTCAAAACTAGTCACAATCTCATGGTAGCGACAATCAAGGACAAAACTTGTCAAAATGTATGGGGATTAAAAGTATGTGAAATGTGAACGTTCTTAAATAAACGAGATTGGGAAAATTTTCTGGCAAGTTACTATTCCACTCTAAGGGTAAGTAATAAACGTAGAACGATTTGATAAATTGGTATGATATACATTTCATGAAATAAGCACCCAACGCTTATATGACATTTTCTACAGTTATATTTCTGTGAAATTTAAAACCCACCGCAGAGAGTTTCCCATCAAAACGAGATGTCTGGATCTGACTCGGGGCAACTTACGTTGATTTGCAGTTTTGGCGAAAGTTATTTCAGCTGTGAATCTTGTTATTTGTATTTTCTTAGTATTCGGCCGTTAAAGTACTGACAGTTTCATCGCTTGGAATATTTTGTCCAAATAAATCAAGATTTCTCGTAGGCTGAATAATTCTGAAGAAAGAGCTGAAAACAATTATGTTTTCTGAAAGGGACTGTCAACTTTAACAGGTATTAAGAGGAAAGTCTTCTGTGTTGTAAGAGTTTGGTTTATGTACCTATTCCGTAAAGTGGACCACTGTGACTGGGTCATGACGGCCATCGGCGGTTAGGTTAGGTTAGTCCAAAAGTCCGTGCGCAGTTTCTGGCCTGCCATCGGACGCGTCCCCAGGTGGCGGATAGGGGAACGGCCTCCAGATATGGGGGTTACCGGTTTACCGGCGCGGACCAAAACCAGAAGTGGGGACCGCATCGGCGGTCACATGTGCGGCGGGTCGGCCACCACTCTAGGTGGCTGACGTGACCCGAACTCCGGGTCACCATCGGGCAACCCGGTCTCCTCATTGAGAGGAGCTGGGGGCCCCGTTTGCCTCCGGGCAAACGAGTGGGGCTAAGAGGAAGGACACCTCGCTAAAAAACCCTTGGCTGCTGCGTCTTCTCGCACTAGAAGACGTACCCAGTCCGGCCCCTCCTTATGGGGGGACCATTGTGGGCCTGCCTTTTGGCGGGAATCGCCGGCGGGGGATTGGTAGACAGGCTCTGCCATTTCCCATGACCCCGCCACTCAGGCGATGTGGTTGTGCCGCTGTGGGTTTAGTGGGTATTCCCGGCTTCGGCTGGGCGAGTCCCACACACGCCCTTCGGGGTAAGGTGCGTAAATGCATTACCACAGCGTCAAAAAAAAAAAAAAAATTTAGTCCAAAAGAAGATTTTAACTGAATCAAATTGAAGCCTGCAGATAAGGCACCTGTCGTCGCATTTAGTTTCAACAACAAGTCTTTCATTACATCAAAATTATCACATAAGGTAGGCCCAGTAGCTGAAATAACACAAATATACAATTTGACATACACGAGCATTTTAATTACAGTCAGCTCTGCCACTCTAAGCGAAGTGCGACCATTATTACCCGGCTACGCAGATACTGGAAGGACAAAGGAAAATTTACTATCAACCTGAAGTCAGAACTTTAACATAGAGTAACTTTATGAAAAGCCAGAGTATTAAATATGAAACAAGCTAAGTTTTGAAGTGGCTTAAGTAGTAAGAATCGTAATACAAAATAAACTTGCAACTTAATTCGAATGCTCTTTGACTATGACGTAGAATTGACATTGATCTAATGTATAAAGAAAGTTGATAATAATACTATCAACTTTCTTTATACATTAGTTCTGACTGTCAATGCTTAATTAGATGATGAATATAAAATGATATTTTATTTCTGTTCGGTTCCAAAAATACTTTCATACTTTAAGAAACCAACCAACTTTAATTATGTTGCTTTAGAAACATAATAATAGTTACGGTAGGCTAATTTTAAGAACCCGAGGAGGCCCACAGTACCAGGCCGGCACCAATCGGGGGTCCCCGCCCTGGGTCCTGGAGGCGAAAGTCGTCAGGGCATCGGCGGAGGGCAGATAATGCCTCTTCCAGCCTCCCTAAACGGATCCAGGGGTTACAGACTCGAGGATGCCTGTCGCCCCCCAAAAACCCGAGGTGCGAAGTGTTCCACGCCCGCCAATATTAGACGTCGCAGGGGAGTCAAACACCTCACTCTTGTTTCTTTCATACCGAAAAAAGGTGCGTAGCAGCATACCAAGTGAAATCACTTATTTTTGTTGTGAAATGGAATCGGCGAACACATTTTTGTGAAATGATTGCGACTAATTACGATCAGTTGGGATCGTTTGGACCGCCCATTGGTCCGTTCGGTCCAAACGATCCCAACTAGTCGCAATCATTTGACAAAAATATGTTCGACGATTAGGGGCTGGTCTGTTAGTTTGATAGCCAAAATCATCATCAGCAACCTTTTATAGTCCCACTGCTGGGCACAGGTCTCCTCTCATACAGAGAAGGATTGAGCGTAATCACCACGCTTGCTCAATGCGGATTGGCGATTTCAGACTTATAAAGTCCAGGTTTCCTCAAGATGTTTTCCTTCACCTTTAGTCATTGGTGTCCAAGATATACTTAGAAAGTACATATAACTTTAGAAAAGTTACATTGGTACTTGCCTGACCTGGAATCGAACTCGCATACTCATACTTGAGAGGCTGGTGTCTTAACCACTAGGCCACCATGACTTACATGATAGCCAGAATAATCCATTACAAAGCCCTGTGGCAAACCAGAATTATAAGTAAAATTGATGACTGTTAGTCTTGCACTTATACCAATTAAGTCCGTACAGGTATATAATTTTTATGGTATTATCATTTTGACGGCAACAAAAACTACGAGAGGGCCAAATACGATAGTTCTGCTAATCATCGTCATCATCCCAGCGTTAATCCCAGTAGCATCCGAAGCCTTTTCAGCTTTGGAGTCTGGGGTCCGCTTTATAGTTCTGCTAAATATACATACATATACAACGTGTAATAAAAAGGGTATATACATAACAAGGGCATGGCATCTTTACACAATATCAATCGATATTGGAAGGGTTTTTTAATCCTGTTTTTTTATTTTACGAAGTTATGAGGAAAAACATCGCCTGTGATAGGCTACTACCATACTAGGCGCACAGAATTATTGAAGACATTTATCGGATTTTACCAAGTAATGTGACGTGTAACGAGTAGTTATTAATGTATGTAGTGTAGTCCCGCATTCATTATGATTTGATTTTAAGAAACACACGAAACCGAAAATTCGGTATAAATTTTTGAGTATTTTATTTTGAGTGGAAACCCTTCCCATATCGTTTGATATCATCTAAAGATGCCATGCCCTTGGTATGTATATACCCTTTATGTTACACGTTGTATAATTAGCCTGTAATGTTTTCAATCCTGGGACACAGCACAGGCCTCCTCTCGGTGAGAGGGAGTGGGCCGTAATCTAGCACGTGGGCCCAGTGCGGGTTGGTAGATGTCACATGTCTTCGAAGTTTTGGCTTTAGACATGCCGCTTTCGCCACGATGATTTCCTTCACCGTTTTGAGAGCAGTGGTGATGAAATAATTTTACACAAAGTGCATAATGGCCTTCGAACCTACCACCAACAGCTTGAAGTCGTGGCCGATACCACTAGGCCACCGCTGCTCTCGCTATTTCGAGTACAGTCTGCAAAAAACTCACTGTACGGTTAGCACAGAGGTAAAGCTATTGACTGCTGCGCTGCGTGTCGCGGGTTCGATTCCCGCACTGGAGAAATGTTTGTAAGACTTACAAGTAGTTGTTCCGGGTCTGGCTGTTGATGTATGTGAGTTTTATATGTTTATAAACGCACCCACGACACAGGGGAAATTTCTAGAGAGGGGCAACGTTTAAAAAAAACTCCAAAAATGCGAAACTTTCCTTCAGACATCCTAATGAAAAGTTTGCAATTAATTAAAAAGAAGTTTGTTTGAACCCTTGTAACGTAGTCAAATACAAGATTTTTGTTTCGAAGGCGGTCCGCGGGTTTTATGATACTTATGCCGAAACTATATTTTACAAGATTTTTGCTTTTTCTTCTTTGGATTTTATCAAGTTTTTTAAATTTACAATCCATACTAATATTATAAATGCGAAAGTATCTCTGTCTGTCTGTCTGTCTGTCCGGCTTTCACGCCTAAACTACTGAACCGATTGTAATGAAATTTGGTACACAGATAGTTTAGAGCCTGAGAAAGGACATCCATACTAATATTATAAATGCGAAAGTAACTCTGTCTGTCTGTCTGTTACGCTTTCCCGGTTAAACCTTTCAACCGATATTGATGAAATTTGCCACAGGCAATCTTTAGACCCCGAGAAAGAACATAGGCTACTTTTTATCCCGGAAAAATTTGATGTTCCCGAGGGAAATCTAGAAAGCGCGATATAACCGAACTCTACGCGGGCGAAGCCGCGGGCGGAAAGCTAGTAGGCTATAAAATATCCCGCTATAATCAATAGGAGCAGAGCAGTAACAAAAAATGTTGCGAAAGCGGGAGCAAACGCGGACGTACATATTGCTCTCATTATTTTAACAGGCGCTTATTTTATATCAACTGAGCTCATTCGGTTCGAAGCTTACGCGGGTGAAACCGCGGGGCACAGCTAGTTTAATATAAAGTAAGGGTGATTAATTTAACGAAACTGTTAATCAAGCAAGCTGAGTAGTAACATTTTAATAAGACGCGGGCAATGTTAGTTTCCTAACATTGTTTATTACGAAACACGCTATAACTATCAATTGGAATCATTTTGAAGCATATTGCTAATCCATTGCTCCATATGTTGTTGTATGTGTACATTTTAGACATTAATTAAGCCTAGAGCACAGGCGTAGAGTAGCCAGCCTTTCGGTGTTCTATAGGATGCATTTCGGGGAATGTGCGAGGGAATTGCATAATTTAATTTCGCCATCTCCGTTCCACCAGCGGACGACCCGTCGTACGGCTGGTTTCCACCCTTACGTTGTTAACACCACTACGATCCGGACGAAGCGTTTCGCCTCCTCCTTTATACCGCGTACATCGAGAGACTGGAACAATTTGCCAGCGGCGGTGTTTCCGTCGGACTACAATTTGAGTGTCTTCAAGGCTAGAGTGAATAGGCTCCTAATAAACTAGTGCGCTTTACCATCAACGATTGCGTCACTGTTTACCATCAGGCAGGATTTCGGTCAAGCGCTGGTTTATAATATGTAAAAAAAAAAAAAAATCTTAGGGGTTAACAACTATTTTGATTTTTGTATTGTTAAACGTGCCTGCTCTTAACCCCGATCACGCCTGATGAAAAGTGATGGATAAGGTCTACCAATGATGAAACCAGCATGCTTAGACTGTTTACTTACTTTTCATATTTGGCAAAGGTTGTCTTTAAAACAGATCGTTTCCAGCATTTTACATCTTGTTCGAGAGCCAGCAGCCCAGCAGGCGATGCGTGGCGGCTATCTCGCGCACACACCCGGCCCAAATATATGATGAAACGTGCCGAAACTACATCATGCACATATGTACACCAGTCATTAATTAGTAGCTTGCTGGTATGTTTTGTGTTATTTATTAGTTTTACTTAGTAAGTTACTTCTCACTTAGTAAGTTTAAGGAGCAGTATTGCTTGTTTAACATTTTGGTCTCAAGATGGTGGTAGACATGTTGATACACAACCTGTTACTATAATTTCAGTAAATGTTAATTACTGCTAAATAAAAAAAAATCGAAAGCAAGGAAATCGTAGTCAGGCCATTGTGGCCTTACTTTCCATCTCTCAATACAAAGAAGCCTGTGTCATAGCAGTGTAAAATTTATATTTGGATCATGTAAGTATTGTATGTTATGTATAATTTAAACAATAAACGACAAGACCGCAGAAAATCACTGTATTTATAGAGGAAACCTCTAATAACATTCCAACATTCGATACCAACCTCAAAAGTCAAACCATAGATAAATAATATCGACACTGAAATCCTTACCCGAGAGGCGACACAACACGGGAACACCGCACGTGACGGCGGGATCCCCAGAGCAGAGCCCGGGATTCGCGGGATCCCGCGGAAATGACGTGTCCCGATATTTTGTTACGGCAAGGAAAATGGAGAGGGATTTCAATTGTATGGTATGATAAATATTCCGTTTAAGTTTCACAGAGTAGGTTTATAACAAAAGTGTATTTGTTTGAAATATTTGTGTTGGACATTGGTTCAGGATAATAAATTGTTTGCAACAGTCGAGAACTATTAATTTTTTACCTTAGATACTCAATTGTTTTAATATAAAACTACCACGACTTCGAAGAAATGATACTTTACAACGTTATTTTTTGTCTATGTAAAACCTGAAACACGTGTCCAGTATTTTAAAGTAAAGAATGCATGTACAAAATTTCAAAAAGATATCATTAAAAACCACAAAGCTATGAGCTTGTTATCTTACTACTTGGTTGCCCAAACAAAAATATGGTCAACGCAACGCTCGCCCGCCCGCGCCTTCGCGGTCCAGTGCGGGGGCCCTGTCCAGCTATGCGTGCCTAGTACTATGAATGTTCATGTGCTGTGTTGTGCACTCGGTAACCACACTGCAACAATATCTAAATATATTTGGGAAAAAATATAACGTGGTGAAAAAGGATTGGAATCGATTCAATTGCTTATTCTGAACAAACTATTTTCAGGTTCCGTATAGAGTAAAAATAACGTTGTAATAACGCTGTATATGTATATAAAACATATGAAAAAAAAACATATGTCAAGTTTAAGTAGACATAACTTAAATTAAACTTTTCACTAAACAATGGCTGTTAATATTTATATATTCATATCACCTTCAGGCGAGTTTTCATCAGAATTGGACCTCTGACCCGGTTGTTTGAAAAAAAAAATACTGTGGTCTTTGGCGCGCAGGGGAGTGAAGGAACGTGGGTGGGTTATAGTCAGTAAAAGCCTGACACGTCCTTCCGCTCCGCCCAAAGCGGATCACGAGAAAATACATACTGTAATGACCTCTTCATTTGATGATTTCCCATCCGCAAAAAAAGCCCTAAAAAGGGTTGTCTGTAAAACACCGCTCTTAGCTATAAGACCGCCCACTATAAAATCTTCATATTTATGTGCCGTAATTTATAAGATTTACAGAATAAAGAGTATTATTCTGTTCTATTCTTTTATAGTTATGATTTTTGTTTTTACATGCTTTTTATTAGCTTCACTTGTATGTTTGCTTGCTTGTTTGTTTGTCCGTCTCTAACTCTTTGGACTACGAGTTAGCGGCTTATTACTGTAAAATGTCCCACTGTTTTCAATACGTTCGTTCGTTTTTTTTTTTTGTAAAAAAGAATATCGAACTAAAAAGTTGATAAAATAAATATCTATAGTTTAAAAAACGAAACAAACATGCTTTTAAAAAATATCAAACTAAAAAGTTAAAAATAATTTTAAAAAAGCGTGAGGCGCTTAATATACAAAAATTATGGCACAAAGCGCCTCACGCTTTTTTAAAAATTATTTTTAACTTTTTAGTTTGATATTTTTTAAAAGCATGTTTTTTTTAGTTTTTTTAAACTATATTTATTTATTTCTATAGTTTTAAGATCCATTTATTTTGCTGTAATGCCAATATTATTATTGTATCGTTGATTTCAGACTACCTACTCATCTATTATGGATTTTAAGAAGTTGTTGATAGGAATCCATAATATATGAGACAAGTACAGAACCGGTCAAAGTGTTAATATTTAGGGAAGGTCTATGCCCAGCAGTAGACGTCGTTCGGCTTAAAATGATGATGATGGAAAAGATTTGTGAGTGAGTGAGTCAGTCAGTGTTGAATTCGACGTACTTTGGTCCTTGGAAATGTGAAAGCTTATATGTATGTTTGTTTCTCTTCCACGTAAAAAATAACGGAATTGGATACCTACAATTTTACAAATAGATAGTTTGTAACCTTTTTTAATGCATAAGATTTAAATCGAGGTTTATTTTATCCATTTAGGCACGGTTCCTGTGGGATAATTTACGACCTCTACGCGGGCCGCTAGCAAAAGTTATTCCTTAATCACTACATATTATAAAACAAAGTCACTTTCTCTTTCCCTATGCCCCTTTGTATGATTAAACCTTTAAAACTACGCCACAGATTTTGATGCGGTTTTTTTAAATATGTAGATAGAGTGATTAAACAGGAAGGTTTATATGCATAATAACATCCATTAAATTGTGGAGAACTAGTATTATTGCTGAGGTTTTTAATGTGATGTCGTAAATAATATCATTTTTTCAGCGTTTGCAGTGAAACGCATGCTGAACCCTACGAGATTTATCAAAATAATGTTCTAAATATTGTACATATTCAAAAGGTCTACAGAAAAGTCCGCGAAGGGCAAAGTATGTGGAAGTAGGAAGTCTATCTCTTATGGATATCCCACAATAACATTTTTTGTCATTTACTATTTACGGTAAATATTGGCTAATTTTCGAAGCAATTTTAACCAATACAGCATGAATGCTTATCCAATTCAATACCTTAAATACATTGTTGATTTAATATAGATCTGTATCGCCCTTTATAGCATATGATTTAAACTAATATTTTCGAAAATATTACAGAATTAAAAATAGTGGGGTGTCGCGTTTGCGGCGGTTTATTATACAACGTTTTTCTATAGTGTATTTAGTATCAGTATTACACCCGTGAGAAGCCGGGGCGGGTCGCTAGAAGAACAAAAACTTTGTCAACATTGCATTTCAATTCAAAACCACGACAAAAAAAAAGAGAATCAAAAGCTCCCAATTCAAAACCACGACAAAAAAAAAGAGAATCAAAAGCTCCCATCCAAACCAAAATATGGCGCGATAACAAATGACATTCGCTTTTAGCAAAACGGGATTCCGCGGTTCACAGTCCATTGCGTTTTATTTTGATCTAAACAACAGCTGTAGCGATATCTGGCCGGTGATTCTTCATTGTCAATTACTAGGCCTCAACAGCCCGGTGATTTAATACAGTGTCCCATATTTCATAGGGGCGATAGTGCAAAAATTGTTTTAACCATTTTATTGTTGTATCAGTTATTATTAATAAGTGATTTTATCTTTATTCGGTATACGCAGTTAGGTAGCTATTGTTTTTTAGTATTAAGTCAAATCTAAAAGCTTACGTGTTTTAATTATTGACGATAGGATTGGTGCATTGGCTGAGTAATGGTTGTGTGGAGTACTGTAGCCACATTTGGGCTGGTGCTGCTACGTGTCACCTGGCCACTTTGGATTCAGTGGAGAGGCGTGTGAAGAGGCTGTTGGTTACCCTGATTTAACTCTAGATGGTCTCCAAAGCCTAGAGCACATGCGCAGAGTAGCCAGTCTAGCGGTGTTTCCGTTGGACTACAATTTTACTGTCTTCAAGGCTAGAGTGAATAGGCTCTTCATAAACTGGTGCGCTTTACCATCAACGATTGCGTCACTGCTTACCATCAGGCGGGATTGCGGTCAAGCGCTAGTTTACAATTTATATTAAAAATAAAACTGTTTCGCCTACATGTAGTTGTTCCAGGTGTTACGTATCGGTAGCAACACATGTCCCCACAACGTGACCAGCACCAAGTCACGAGGCCCAAATCAGCTGAATCAGGATATTCTACCTATTTTCATGCAACTGAAGCTGTACGGAGTATTACAACATCCCAACGGCTGAGTCGTTGTGTTGCCGCTTCGTGCCCAGCCACGACTCGCTAAATCATCAATCACCTCATTAGATGTGACCTCGATAAAACCTACATATGGAGGAATCGAGGGTAGGCCCCCGACAAGGTGGACCGACGACCTGGTGAAGGACGCGGGAAACCGCTGGATGCGGGAGGCGCAGAACCGGTCGTCGTGGAGAACCTTGGGGGAGGCCTATGTAAAGCAGTGGACATATTTCGGCTGAAATGATGATGATGATGATGATGGAGGAATCTCGACAGATGCAAGAACATAATATACGATAGTAGAGTGTAGCAGTGTCGTCCTAAACTCGGACGCATTCGCACTTAGGATAAGTAGATTTAGGAGTTACCATGTACCTAATCTTAACTTTTTTTTTATAATTATAAACTAGCGCTTGACTGCAATCCCGCCTGATGGTAAGCAGTGATGCAATCGTTGATGGTAAAGCGCGCTAGTTTATTAATCCCATTCACATAAAAAAAGACTTAGTGAATAGGAAGGAAGACAGCAGTTGAGCGAGGTGGTGCAATGTTAAACCGAACAACACGACCAACGATGCTGCGCCAGAGGGAGATTGATGTGGAGACCCTCCACGACCAAACTCCCGACACAACAACATTTGACGCATCGTACCCAGCACACATCGCAACACAACTGCTCAGACCCGTCCTCCGTACGGCTTCACCAGACATCATGCCGGAACACGACGAATCACTTGGCGGAAAGACTTTGTCTGGTGGGTGGTAACTTCTGCCTATAATAAATGTAGTATAAGTGATTATAGTTTCCATTTGCACCCCGCGTCGTGGCAGACAATGTAATTCAGGTGTAGCTGTTTGTGTATGTGAGTTCAAATGTTTGTAAACACAACCACGGCAGAGGAGTAACCTAGTATGGGGCTAAATTAAAAAAAAAAAAATATGAATATCCGTTGATATTGACAGCTAAATGTGGCGAAAAAGGATCCATAACTAAATTGGAAGTGACGAAAAAGCGTTTATATTTATTTCTGTATAGAAAAAAAATAAAGAGTAAGATTATTTTCATGGTTTTTAAAGATGCTGAAACCAACGAGATCAAAAAGGAAATACTTCTTAAAAAATTTTAAAGATTTAATTATTTTTGAGGGTGCTAAAACCGATAGCAAGGTCAAAGTGAAATCCAAGTTGGTGACAAATTTAAAACGTCTTCTAAAAACATATAGAATCGCTGTATTTTTTTATGTCATAAACGCGTAGTGCTTGACTGCGATTCCGCATTATGGTAAGCAGTGATATGCAAAGATGCGTATGATGGGTAATGATGATGGTGGTGATGATGATGATGATGTGCGTATGATGGTGATGGGTAATACGTAATTTGTAAACTGTCACAAGTACCATCATATTCTGTCGCTGTTTTAATTGTTATTACAGTATGATCATTTTTCAACAACAAGGACTCCATGTCTTCACGAGTACATCAAAATCATTTTATAATAAGAATTCCCTTTTTACCCGACTGCTAGGAGGGTTATGTTTTTAGCTCCTATCTTGTATGTATTATTCTTTATTACCTAGTATCTCCAGAACCGCTGAACGGATTTTCACATTTGAGGTATCGTTAGATTTGCCTTAATTGCCCAACTGCTACTAGATAGGTGACATTAAAAAAAACCAAAATGGCGGATGTATGACGCCATATTGTGAGGTATAAAGAAATAAATTTCTACTAAGCATATCGAGTGGGATATCAAAATGAGGGATTTTAAATACTGATTCTAAATATGTATATAACTTAATACTAAATGGAACAAAAAAAAATAATTACATATTTTTTTCTACCAAGCATATGTTTCTACCTATTCAATTCGTTAGAGTTTTATGCAGGCGGGTTTTTTGTTTTTAAATAATATTTTTTATTTGATAAAGTGGACACAATTAAAATTAAACCTTATTGCAACTGTGTCTAAATGCAAATTAACTTCACCAATATCTACAAACCTTTCGACCTCGTACCAAACGATAGCATCTCAATTTTCGAACGGCCTCCGCTCTTCCTTACTGCTAATTGTTTTAATGGCAAGTAGACGCTCAGAAATGGCTGCAAGGGCCACCTAACCATTGTCTTAGTAAATTAATGGGGATCACTCCCTTGCTATTACGGGAGGAAGAATTTTAAGTGTCTCTCGAGATTTTTAAGTTGACGAAAACGAAGAGGATTTGCATTTTGTACTGGTAAAAGAATTTGGGAATAATTTGGTTATGACATTACGAACAGGGCACAGTTGGTACGGGTTTTGTAATGGAGTTCCTTAGTGTGACTACACGAGATACGAGATAGATGACACGACACGCGACAAACGTGGCGGCAAAGGTGCATCGACAGCACACACAATTTGGTACCAGAAGTTCGTCTGTCTGTTACCAAGCTATATCTCATGAACTGTGACAGCTAAACAGTTGAAAATTTCACAGATGATGTCTTTTTGTAACCTGTAGCGGTTGCGATTGGCCGCTGTACAAGGAGTCGCGGGTTCGAATACCGCGAAGTGCAAATATTTGTATGCTTTATATATATAATATTTGCACTGGTCTGGCCGTGCCTCGGAATGCACGTTAAGCCGTTGATCCCGGTTGCCATACAAACATCTAATGGCAGTCGTTACTGGTTCCTGGAATTGGCTTTACTTGGATTAGCCTTAAATGTCCAACAATTGGTCTAACTGCATTGATTCAATATCGCCTTCGGGTAGTGGAGATCAGACGTACGCGCAGCCGCTTCATGGAAAATATCGAAGTTTAGCCAAAATCAGCAGCTTCAAAGTTCCGGATGTGACTGGGATTAACGCTGAGATGATGATGATGATGATGATGTATTTCTGTCACCGCTATAATACCAAATAAAACAAATATTAAAAAAACTTTGCTAAGGTATTCTGGGGACGTCCGTGAGGGTTCCTACGTAGCATTGCAATGCACGCTGAGTGCAACTAGTGTTCTACAAATGGTTCGTTTGTAAAGCCGTTATTGTCATGAATAGTTCATTATCATCAACTTTGTTGTTTATACTACTGCTGGACACAGGTCTCCTCTCATACTTTTTCTCGGTGGTAGACCATAACATCGGCTGCCGGCAGAAGTTACCACCCACCAGACAAAGTCTTGCCGCCAAGCGATTCGTCGTTTTCCGGCATGATGTCTGGTGACGCCGTACGGAGGACGGGTCTGAGCAGTTGTGTTGCGATGTGAGGCGGGTACGATGCGCCAAATGTTGTTGTGTCGGGAGTTTGGTCGTAGAGAGTCTCCAGATCAATTTCCCTCTAGCGCAGCATCGTTTGGTCGTGTTGGTCTTGGGTTTAACATTGCATCACCTCGCTCAACTGCCGTCATCCTTCCTATTCCTAAGTTTTTTAAGTGAATAGGCTTAATAAACCAGTGCGCTTTACCATAAACGATTGCATCACTGCTTACCATCTGGCGGGATTGCAGTCAAGCACTAGTTTATAATTAATTTAAAAAAAAATACAGAGAAGGGTTGAGCGTAATTATCACGCTTGTTCAATGCGGGTTGGCGGTTTCAGACTTACAAGTCCATGTTTGCTCAAGATGTTTTCCTTCACCTTGTAATCAGTCATTGGTGTCCAAGATATACTTAGAAAGTACTTATAACTTAGAAAAGTTGTCAAAGATATACTTAGAATGTAAACTTAGAAATCTAAGTATATCTAAGTAAGTAGTAATCTAAGTATATCTTGGACACCAATGACTGAAGGTGAAGGAAAACATCTTGAGGAAACCTGGACTTTATATGTCTGAAATCGCCAACCCGCATTGAGCAAGCGTGGTGATAGCGCTCAATCCTTCTCTGTATGAGAGGAGACCTGTGCCCAGCAGTGGGACGATAAAGGTTGATGATGATGAAACTTAGAAAAGTTACATTGGTATTTGCCTGACCTGGAATCGAACCTGCACACTCATACTTGAGAGGCTGGTGTTTTAACCACTAGGCCACCACGACTTCTGAATAAATATGTAACTGTGCTAAATTTACAAGTCTCAAAAGTAACTTTCGCGTTAGTTGTAATGTAAAGGGTTGTTTTGTAAGCACATTCGAAACTGGTTCATGTCCACAATTGTTGGTTTCCGACAATTATGACGAGCAAGCGGCCTTACCGCACGTTTGTCACTGCAAACAGTGTCTATTTGGTAACTGTAAACTTTGCAACAGAGTAGCTGACATTGTTAACAACTGACGTTTTCTAACTTGGGAACAAACAATAATTTTGTTCATTGTTTTATTTTATTTGGTGACGGAAAAATAAACAGCAGTACCTATTTATTCTTTTTTTTGCAAAGTAACAACTGATTTTCAAAATGTCGTCGTCAACATTTTCGTTTTTATCACCGACTTCCAAAATTGAAGTACATTTCCAAAGTTTTTTTGGAAGTTTAAGGGTATAATATGCCTTGCCTTCTAAGGAGTGGCACTATTTCCAGAAAAACAAACATTTCAGACTATTTCCTATAAAAATTATTTCCGAAATCGATTCACAATTGCCAGATAATTTGAAATATTGATGATACATACCGTACCGCATAGAAAAAAAAAGATCTACAATTTCAAATTATCTGGCAATTGTAGACCGATTTTGAAAATTATTAGTTACAAGTAAAAAAATAACGAACATTCTACAAACAGGTAATTTTAATCTGTGGTAAAGTATGATAAATGTCCAAACTCGTGCCAAACGTAACTGTAGTTAAGGAGAAAATATTTATAACTACGAACAAAATTTAAAAATGCAAATTTTGAAAACGTTAGTAAATAACTTTTATTACTACGCTTTATTAATATTTTAGAACAGAAGTCATACAAAGCTGAAAGTAAAATTAATCTCAAAACAGGATTTTAAGAATATACTTAACAGAAGACGTCTTTCGTATTTTAATCAAAGCTAAGGAACGGTTTATTTAAAAAAAAAAAAGAAAAAATCCAAAAATGCCTAAGACTGGCATTTATTGTGGAGAGTGGATTGTTAAAAGCAATGAACCTTGACTAAAATGTTTAATAGGACCCCGTGAAGCTCCGCTTGATTAACTTTGAGATTTTCTAATTAGATTGAAACAATTTGGTGCAATTTATTTAGCTGTTAAGCTTTACAGCTTATGGGATATCGTTTAATCACGAAATGCTTTGATTATTGTGTGATACTTTGTCCATTTTATTTATTTAGTCACTCTCTAAAAGCCCTGTCCTTGAATTATATTTTTGTTCGTTAACGGAGGTTGGGCAAACTGGGAGAAATGCCCACGCGACTGTATTACATACAATAGGAGTCAGAGAGAGAGAAATAGTTTTTATAGATTGGCAAACTATAAATTCAAGATGGCGATTGCATTTAATGTCTTCATGGCTGTCGTTTCTATTGTTTCTGGGGGTGCTGAAACCGACAGTGAGGTAAAAATGAAAATCCAAAATGGCAGCTGCAAATCCATGATATTTACAAATTTTTCGAAGTTATTGCAGTCGCTGGCTTGGATTTTCATTATGAACTTCGTTCTTGCCTGGGGTCTCGGGACCCCGCCAGATTTATATTTATCCTTAATTCGCAACATTTACAGAAAACCAAAATTGAAAGCGATTATGATGATAAATAAAACACAACTTATGAAAGGGCGTCCCTGGCAATTTCCTACACAATTCACTCCGTGCAATTCAGCATTATCAAAGCAAGCATCGAAACAATACTTACAACCTGAATTATACGGTTTCTCTGCTACTGAAAACGGCTGATAACTTTCCAATCTGTATGCTAATGCCACTTATAAATCGAGGGGCAGACGAGAGGGTGTAGCAGGGGTGAAGGAGGGGGAGAGGGGAGCTACGAACTAATTAATTGCTACGATAGTTCCTCCGTATTATTGAAAGACGGATTTATGAAAGGCTACGTTCAAATTTTCTATTAATTTAAGGTTGGGAAGTATGAATTAATCTATTGGTTTTTATTATGATGGCCACAGTAAAAGATTAAAATTTTGAAGACAAGAGGTTCGATGCGATGTTTGGTCGATTTTTGCTAAAAGCAAAAGGAAATAAATGAAGAATCCGGAAAGGAAGAGCGTAAAGAAATATTGTAAAAGTAGATCAAAAACACTCTAGGGATAAATGCTCGAGCCGTCTCTGCATAAAATGAAACCTTTATTCTACACTGTAACTGCGTACTACGCTCACCAACCTCAATTAGAATCATTTTGAAGGATTTTCTTAATCAATTACTTCTTAAGTTCGAAAAATGTGCCTGCTTAGCAACGTAAATAATGCAATGAATGTTGTTGAGCTGTCAATAAGAAACCCATTGCTATGATAGTGTGCTCCGTAATTCCCCGCTGCAGTGTAACAGAAATAGGCCTCCAGCCACCTGTCAAGTCTTTTTTGAACCCTGCTAGGGCTGGCCTAACAGGGTCGGACTATATACTATAGGTGGTTCACTGTTGTCAGTTATTTCTGTCTATGGCGTGTTGTTTTCTATCACTTACATTTTAATAACTGTGTTAGGTATAGGGACAGTAAAGTAACATGCATTTACACCAACTTGGTCTATCGTAATGGCTAGCTAGCTTTGCAGTTAGGTTGCCTAGATCATTAACTGATAGGTAGGTAGATGTAAACACCAGGTCGCCGGTAAGCATACACTGTTTATCCTAGCAATAGCACGTGAAGGGCGTGACCGTTTTTAGCTGCTCGGGAAGACAGCGCGAAGCAAGACTTGCTAGCCCGAATGCAGAAAGCCGGTGTGGCCGAAGTGCCATTTTGTGAAAACATGATATAAAGATACACGAATTTAAATTATATTTTATCCGAAACCGTAACTTGGCAATGTAGTTTTCTTAATATCGACTGAAAGTGTTCAATTAGACCTAATTACTGCAAAAAAGATTCTCGTTTTAAAGCGTATAATTCTTGCACTGGGATATGCATTAGTCTTTCTCCATTCATCCGTTGAATCGACTAGGTGGTCGTCTGCGTGGTCTTTTCCCCTGCATTAGTAGAGAAGGTTATTCTTAGCTGCAGACCACCCAGTAATAAACCAACGAGTTATAACCTCAACAATTTTAATTAACCCAAGATAGCACCTATTTATCCATGATCACTACCTTACAAATGCAAAAAAGTTATAATTGCGAATATCGCTAAAAAGAAATCTATATTGGCCGACATCAACGGCGATGCAGGTAGTCTATGCAACTTGCTTTGCGTGCTACACGCCATATTGAAAACGCCATGGCTTTTTGACCTGACTCCAACCCAGCTGCCAAAGAAACTTCAACTATAACTTCCCAAACTATAGTTGGATTTGCCTTGGCACGTTGATGTTGCCTAGAGCATTATTGCTACCAGATTTTTCCAGTCTTATCAAGTTACTTGTACGATTCGCGAGTCGTGAAGGTGAATTAAAACCTAAACGTGAGTCACCAGCTATCGAGTATTCATTTCCATTGCTGTTTTCTAATTCATTTTATGGTACTTACAGGATCGAAGATTTAAATCGTTAGATTTGCCTTACGCGTCAAAAGATAGTCGGCTTTTTGTTACAGTTTGACACCTCTGTGATACAATGACTTAATTGCCGTGGAAACGACATTATTATTTTAAGCTCTTTCTTCTCAGTAACTATAGTTTTTCGAGCGAAGTGAGGGCTAATCTAATGTAAATCTAATGTATGGGAAAACTAACAGTTACGTCATTGTAAACTAAAGACCTGGTTTTGTTATTGGATATGGGTTGTGAGAACACGCGAGGTGAAATCGAATTGTGTCGATAGTAGCTATTGCATAATATCGAATAGAACTGGATTGAATATAGCATGAACAAGTATTTTTATTACGCTTAGCTTCTGTTTATGTTATTTTAGTTTTTATTGGGGTTGCTATTCTTTGTGTAGCTTGGGTTTTGGGCTATAGTTTACAGGGATAATTGTGTCTATAAGGATTTTTAGCTTGTATTTTGCAGTCTGGATTTTGGGCTGATTGATGGCAATAGTATAAATTATTAAGTGTATAAATAAGTTTCCGCCGTTTTATTTTTTAGTAACAATAAACTAGTGCTTAACTGCAATCCCGCCTAATGGTAAGCAGTGATGCAATCGTTGATGGTAAAGAGCAATAGTTTATCAAGCCTATTCACTTAAAAAACTTAGGAATAGGAAGGATGATGGCAGTTGAAAGCAGAGCGAGGTGATGCAATGTTAACCCAAGACCAACACGACCAACGATGCTGCGCCAGAGGGAGATTGATCTGGAGACTCTCCACGACCAAACTTCCGACACAACAACATTTGGCGCAACGTACCCGGCACACATCGCAACACAACTACTCAGACCCGTCTTCCGTACGGCTTCACCAGACATCATGCCGGAACACGACGAATCGCTTGGCGGCAAGACCTTGTCTGGTGGGTGGTAACTTCTGCCGGCAGCCGATGTTATGGTCAACCACCGAGAACAGCCATTGCCGGTGCCAGTCCTGCTCCACAACCACAGACAATTTTGTAGGTTTGGAAGAGATACAATTCCCCCTTTTTGTTGTTTTCCAAATATTCCTTTTTTATTTTTGTTTATTTCAATTGTGCATAACATTTTGCTACCATGAGAGTACCATGAGAGTACATAAGAGGAAGTCTGAAAGTGGCACCGGTAGCTGAAAAGTTGTGTGGAAATCGGTTGTCATGGGACGGGCATGTGTTACGGAGAACTGAGGAGAATGTCGTGAGGAGAGTCTTAATTATGAATGTTGATGGCTATAAGAGTAGGGGAAGACCAAAGAAACGATGGATGGAATGTGTGAAGGGTGATATGGCTAAGAAGGGGGTGACTGCCGAGATGGCTTCTGATAGGGATGCATGGAAGAAAAAGACATGTTGCGCCGACCCCAAATAAATTGGGATAAGGGCAGGAGAATGATGATTTGTTTATTTCAATTGTGCACAAGATTTTGCTACCATGATTTTGCAAATAATATAGAATTGTATAAGTAATGTAAAAGCACTTTTCAAATTTGTGAATGTGAGGCACCATGGACTATGGTCTGTTTTTTTTTTTAATATATAACTTGTTTGACATTATGAGCATGGCAGTTGAGAGTTTGTCATGCTCACTCACATGTCTTGCTGATGGTGGCGCGTGTTGTTGGGTCATTTGGTTTCCTTCAAAATGGTTGAGCTAAGTGGGGCTGATGCGCGCGTCATGCTCGTGAACGGGGGCCGTCAGTGGAGACTGGTCATCTCTTAGCTGCCAGTGGGCTTAATTCATTTTCTATCTTTTAATTATTTTTTATATTTATACATTGTGCTCACATGATAGAAGCAACAGAAATATGTAACAAAGAAATGTAACCCATATTATGATTTTAAAAGAGTGTCCATGGAGTTTCTTGCACGTTCTTCTCCATAGAGATCTACGCATTGGAACGTGCAACTTAGCTTCACTTTTCTTGGACTGACCGACATTGACTATTCAAAAGCACCAACGGATGGTTAATTTTATTGATGGTAGATTTGAAACATGAACATGCGAACGAGCATTATCATATAGGAGAATAATTTTGCCATGTCTGGAGTATTAATGGACGCGTTTGTCCTCTTCCTTCTATCTTCCTCCAACAATGCTTCCAATTCCGTGTCTTCGTACGATTTCGGTCTTTCACTACGTTCTTTGTCTACCATATCAAGGTCACAGTTTCTTAATTTTTAAAACCACTCACGACAACTTCTCTCGCTTAAAGCAACTTCACCATAAGCTTCTACAAGCAATCGATGGACTTCAGCTGCAGATTCCTTCAAATTAAAGAAGTAAATCGGCACAAAACTTGACATTTTTGCACAAAAAGTAATATGCGATACTGATACAGAGTCACCAATACTCTACGTGTATGTTTTACCAAATGTCCGAAGTTACGATAGCATATTTTACATCTGGCAATTTCAACGTAATTTCTTAGTGAGGACATCTTTTGTTAAAAAACTTATTTGTACACTTATTAAAAAATAAACTGGTAAATTGAAGTTGTACTACAGCAACGCTTCTGCAAGACTTTGGGGATTACATGCAAGATAATGCGAACAGGCTGATTGGCGACCCAGACTTAACTTGAAACGGTCTCCAAAGCTCGGAAGCTTTGGAGACCGTTTCAAGTTAAGTCTGGGTGGGCTCCGCACAGGCGTAGAGTAGCCAGCCTTTCGGTCTTCTATAGGATGCATTCTGGTGAGTGTGCAAGGGAGTTGTATGATTTAATTCCCCCATCTCCGATCCACCATCGGACGACCCGTCGTACGGCGAGTTTCAACCCTTACGTTGTTGATACCACTACGATCCGGACGCAGCGTTTCGCTTCCTCTTTTATACCACGTACATCGAGGGACTGTAACAATTTGCCAGCGACGGTGTTTCCGTCACACTACAATTTGAGTGTTCAAGGCTAGAGTGAATAGGCTCTACAACGTGTAACAAAAAGGGTATATACATACCAAGGGCATGGCATCTTTAGATGATATCAAACGATATCGGAAGGGTTTCAACTCAAAATAAAATACTCAAAAATTGGTACCAAATTTTCGGTTTCGTGTGTTTCTTAAAATCAAATCATAACAAACGTGGCAGCACACTACATACGTTAATAATTAGTCGTTACCCGTCACGTTACTTGCCAAAATCCGATAAATGTCTTCAATATCTCTGTGCGACTAGTATGATAGACGCCTATCACAGGCGGTGTTTTTCCTCATAACTTCCTAACATAAAGAGATAGGATTAAAAAACTCTTCCAATATCGTTTGATATCATTTAAAGATGCCATGCCTTTGTTATGTATATACCCTTTATGTTACACGTTGTATATATAAACGAGCGCGCTTTACCATCAACGATCGCATCACTGCTTACCATTAGGCGGGATTGCGGTCAAGCGCTGGTTTATAATTTATATAAAAAAACACCATTTTAGGCACACACTTCTATGATACTGTATACTTTGTAAGATAAGGCAGGTTTTGCTTTAAAACTTATAAAAATGAATCATAACATTTTCAATGTAACCCAAGTCACGGGTTATAATAGCTGAAAAAAAGGTAATTGGCGTTTGAAGGGTTGCTTCAAACGCCAAATACCTTTTTTACTGAGCTGATTTTTTTTTCTTTAAAATTACCATCTATAACGTACAGTGGCTTTAAAATTGAATAACATGACATGACACGTCAAAATGTTCTGTTGCAGCTTGTCAGGGTTAGACAAGACTTCTATTATGCAGAAATTCATCTGCTAATTGATCTGTTCGTAATTACGTAAATTGTGGATGGATATTGGAATACTGTTTTTGTATTTTTAATTTAACAGCTTACCATTACCACTTAGTCGTATGTGATAATTTGGAGCAAAATTGAAATTGTTTGTAAATAATAATTAATTTAAATGAATATTTAAATTAATTATTATTATATAATTAGGAAGGTAAGAAACATTTGGATTAGAATTATTTCTACCAAAAACAAAAATATTTTTATCCAATTCGAAAGTTTCAAGATTTTTTTTGGTCAAATAAACAAACTGTTCACCTTAATTATTAGTATCTATAGATTTACAGCAGTTTGTTCGAGGTACTCCACTTATAGCACTGATTTGAGGAGCACTTCCGCAAACGGCACTTGGACACTTCCTGGATTTATTACAATCACTGTACGAAAAAACAACAACTACTAACAACTGAATATGTCACTTTTCTGTTTTTACTTGTCAAATGCGACCTCCTTAGTGTCACAAAATAAGTTCTAAGTTTAGTCAAGCTAATTCACGTACAGAAATAGGTATCGATGTAAGGGCTATTTATAAAACAATGAAAACAACACTACTGCCATTACAGACTAAAGCGATTCGTTGTGTAGCTTTCTATAGGTTATGTCTAGTATTTGAAGAAGTCGGGAGATAATGTGTTTTAATATATCTTAACAGTACAAGAGCAGCAGTGGCCCAATTGTACTTCATAGGTTCAAACCCAGCAAAGCGCATTACTTTGTGTAGATTATTTCATCACCGCTGCTTTCACAACGCTGAAGGAAAACATCGTGAGGTACGTTAGGCATGTCCTAGAACTACATATTCGAGTATTAGGCCCACATGGTCCACCCGGTTTCCTCTCGATGTTTTGCCAAAGCTTCTGACGGGTTTCAAATCTACGCCCTACGACAACTTGCCAATTCCACAAGGTCTACGTTGCTCTCTCTCTTTCGTAGTGGATTACAGCCCACTTTCAGGCACAGAGAGAAGACTATCGATTACGCTAACCGAACAGTGTAACTTAACAGACAGTGTTCTGTCTCAGCTCTTAACCTACAAAAATAAATCGCTAATTATTTCTGCCCACAGAAATCAGATTAATTCTATTTTAATACCAAGAATACGCTTCACAATCTACGATGGTATCATTGGTGGCACGCAACAGCTATTCATTACAAAACGCAGATCAAAGACGTTTGTTGAGCCAATCGCGATAGCTGGCTTGCTTTTGATAGTAATGAACAAGGTGCGTCTTATGTCTTCGGGTATCGTATAGTTAGAGGCAAGTTAAAAGAATTTTGGTATAAATGCTTAGTTTTGCAAGTCAAATGCTCATGCTGGTTCTATAAAATTATACATCTCCTAATCCTCTGGTGCGCAGAGTGCGGGGCAGCACAAATTCCGCCTGTGATGATCGCGAACAGATTTCACTGTCTTTATACCCGAAATGCTGCAGCAGACACAATATATTTCTGCCTAGTGATATTCTAGTAAGTACTTGTGAATGTTCTTCTTTTTTGTTTGTATGAGTCCTTAGTACTTGAAAATACATTTTGTCACCACAAAAAAAATCAAAAAATCAAAAATCAAAATCGTTTATTTGCTAGAATGTAGGTATACAGAAATAAGGTCGTGAAGAATAAAAATTGAGCCATACATCCTGTCAAAGATTCGACATGCAAAAATTAAATTTAAATCGATATTATATTTATGCTGTACGGTATATCACAATTGTCAAATAAATAAAAAATCAATAGTACAAAACAAAAATTAATTAAAAAAAAATAAAAAAAACTATTCAAAATGCAAACAATAAACACATAGGTAAAAAGGTCAAAAATAAGAACAAAATAGAATTAAAATGTCAGAACACAATCAATACTAATGTCACCAAAAAAATAATACAGATGTCAAAATATTAATAATACCAATGTCAATATACAATACAGATGTCAATATTCAATTCTAATGTCAATATACATAAACTTATGTCAGGAACAACAATAAATGTACTTATTAGTTTGTCAACATTCTTTCATTAGGTTTTTGTCGGTTAGGAATTCCGAAATACTGTAATATGCTTTGGTCATAAGTAATAGTTTCAGCCGTTTCTTAAATAAGCTCACGTTCAATTCTTTAATTGACGACGGCAAGCAGTTAAATATGACTGGCGCCATGCAAAAAACGCTCTTGTACATTAACGCCGTTTGGGATCTTCTTATGCATAGACTATGGTTATCCGACTTCGGTTATTAATGTCTGACATTTTTTTGAACAAGTTTGTATTGGTCTTAACAAATACAGCAACCTCAAAAATATATAAGGATGGAAGAGTCAATATTTTATATTTAATAAACAACGGTTTACATGTATCTATGGACTGCATTCCAAACATTGTCCTGATACATTTTTTTTGTGCTTTGAAAATTACTTCCCTATTGGTGGAATTCCCCCAAAAAATTATACCGTACCTTAGTACTGAGCCCACCAAGCCATGATACGCTGTGACTAAAGCGTCCACATTCATCACTGAGGTAAGTTTGTATAGAGCATAGACCTCATTTAAAAGATTTACTTACGATATTTGTAAGATTGACGACAGATATTGAATAATTACTTTTGTAGAGCGAAGAATAAAAAACTCACTTCACCTGCGTTTTCCCGTTGAGGTTTTCACTGAATAGATTGGCTGTAAAAAGATAAAATGAATATGTCGACTGCAACTTTTCTTAGACTTCCCATCTCCTAACTTGTTGAAATTTCTAACTTTTATTAACATAACCGTGTCTACTTCTTGACATGTCTGCACATTAATGATACATGATATCACATATAAACATTTATACATACATTTATAATTTAGAAATCATGAAACAATACTAAGACATCATCCACAAAGTACAGACGGCTGTGGTCTCACATAAACAGTTTTATGAGCTGTACATACGTTCGAACGCCCCGCAGATAAGCCCCGACCGTCTGTGGAAACAGAATACGGAAAAACTTTGTGTATCCGGGTTTATATGGACGACCGAATGAAGAGGATGGAAATGGAATGTGATCTGGTGAAAAGCTTTGGCTAGTTCCATGCTGGATGTTACCCCGTTTTGACCTTCACTTAGTACAAAGTGGAATACTAATAATAGAATATCTCAGACCCAACACTTGCAATTAATTATAAGGACGTTCACAAGTTCATATTTCAGTCTGAATCCGTCAAAAACATAATTTATTGACATTTTAGTATTTTTTTTAAAATTAAATACCTAAATAATTTTTCGTTCGTTTTCAATTCGTTTATTTCTCAATTTTAAACATAATTTTTATAACATTTTGCTTAATTCTAAATAGCATCTTTAATTTGTCTGAACTAGTTAGAGCCTGTGCTTCAGGCGTTAGTGATTATTATAAATTAGTTAATCTTAATTGTTTGTTATTGAGATGAATCTGCGACTAGATTTTAAAGGTTATAAATTCCGAAATTGGTCTTCAGTCATGATGGGTGATATGGTTTAAATTAGATTGTTAAGCGGAAGACGAGGCAAGTTTAAAATTAGGTACACAGCATGTACACAAAAACGTGATCCTTAAAGTACCTATTAAAAATAAATTTTCCATCATCCTGACTTTTATTATCTAATAAAAGTTGATATAATGAGTTACATTTTTTTTTTCAAAGCGAGATAATCATCACACAAAAATAAAAGTTATTCATATCATTGTAACGTACAACTTTGTTTAAAAGACACCAACTTCGTGCAAACTCAAATTGCTTGTTGTTGATAAACTTCTGAAGTTATCTTGGAAGAAAATATTGGGGTGAAATATATTCGTTTATTTTGATGAGTACAATCACATGGGTATATTCACAAGTCAAAAACAAAGATCCATGTATTTCTTGGAAGTTCCTCTTATCTTTTTTGTTGTCACCATCAGCTTAGGCTTTTTCTGACTATGTTGGTCGGCTTCTAATCTAACCGGACAGGGCAGAAGACCAGTAAATTACTGAGTAACTGCCTAGTCACTCCATGTAAATTATTGTATACAAATGGTTAAGATACCCCTTAGTAGGACTTGTTGTTAGACTTCAGATGGCCCATAAAGACTTTTTGATAATTATAAATTAGTGTTTGACCGCAATCCGGCCTGATGGTAAGCAGTGACGCAATCGTTGATGGTACTATGCGCTAGTTTACTAAGAGCCTATTCTCTCTAACCTTGACGACACTTAAATTGTAGTCAGACGGAAACGTTCCAGTTGGCAAAACGATCCAGTCCCTCGATGTACGCGGCATAAAAGAAGAGACGACACGCTTCGTTCGGGTCGTAGTGGTACAACGTAAGGGATACTCGCCATATAACGGGTCGTCCGATGATGGATCGAAGATAGAGGAGCTACGTCATGCAATTCCCGCGCACACTCTCCAAAATGCATCTTATGGAACACCGACAGGCTGGCTATTCTTCGCCTGTCCGTCGTTCGCCTGTCTGTTGGCTTTAGAGATCGTTTTGAAGTAAATCAAATGTGTTTTCCAAGACATAATAAGGGTTTTAGTACAAGCCTACGTGGCGTAGCGGTAGCGGACGCGGCCGCTGCGCAAGGTGGCGCGGGTTCGACCCCCGCACAGTGCAAGCATTTGTATGCATGAATATGAATACTTGCACTGGTCTGGTCGTGCTGGTTGTTGGAGCCCTCAAAAGTCCAACAATTGGTCTAACTGGAATGCTTCGATATCGCCTTCGGGTTGTGGAGGTCAGACGGCAGTCGCTTCACGGAAAAATGTCGAAGTTTAGCCATTTCAGCAGTTGGACTGGTAAAGCGGACCCCAGACTCCAAAGCTGAAAAGGCTTCAGATGCGACTGGGATTAACGCTGTGATGATAATGAAGGGTTTTAGTACAAGACTGGTTGTCAAGCTTCTGATGACCCGTAACGACTGTCAAAGATCTACCAATATCCAGGTCCATTAGCTTAATGTACTTTCGAAGGCATAGTATGCAAAGATGGTCCCTCATCCCCGGACAAAGCGTTGCAAGCGTAGCTTAACCTGTTTGATCCAACCACGAGGGAAAGAGAAATTCTTTAGATCCGGCAAGCGGGATCTAAAGAATTTCGTGATGAATTGCGTGAGGGAGCGGGAATCCCAGGGCCTTCACGCCTCTAGCCGCCGCAGGAGACGCCCTGACCGGGAGACAACATCGAACTCCCGGCCAACGTAGGCGCGGGCTTGCGGGCGGTGAGCAGTGGGCAGCGCGCCGCCCGATAAGGACCAAGCCCGGGGCGACGGCGCGTTGTGTTTCATGCGCGCCTCAAAGAGATGTTAGCACATCGTGACGAGGTCCACGAAGACCGATGCCTCCAGGGTTAGGGATGCGGGTTGGTTAAAAAAGAAACTGTGGCCCAGGCGCACAGGCAAAGAAAGAACACGGGTGGGTTTTAGTCAGTAACAGTCTGACACGCCCTTCCGCTCCGTCCAGAGCGGGAGAGGTCATTTAATGATTTCCCATCCCAAACAAAAAAGGGTAGTAGTATAAATGTAAGTTAACTGCTCCGATGGTGTTGTGGTCGCCAGTGCGACGGATGTACGTGATCTTAGTCGATTTCCGGATGAGGCGTCTTTTCGCTTTTCCATTAGAATTTTTTCAGCCACAACACGGAGGTTGGGAATTGGCGGAGTGATACCTTTTTTTGGATGGGAAATCATTAAATGACCTCTCTCGCTTTGGGCGGATCAAAAGGATGTGTCAGATATTTACTGACTAAAACCTACCCGTGTATCTTCACTTGCCTGTGAACCAAGGGCCACGGTATCTCTTTCGCTGCCCTGGGGCCATCTGTCTTTGTGGAAACGGTCACTGTGTACTGGCATCTCTTTGAGGCACGCATGGAACACTAACGGTGTGACCTCATTGCCCAGGAAAGCATGTAAACCTGGCCCAGTGCCTGATTGTCCCATCGGCCTACGAGTCTGAGAATCCCATAAAGAGTGCACCTGTGTCCCCGCACACAAATTATGTGTGGAGGACTATTATGAATGTACTCGCAAACAAATTTCAATTCAAATTTTACGTTATATGAAGATAGACAGATATCAACTTTATTTAAATTGGAATAAAATTGATTTCAGGGTGACTAGCACAGATGAAACAGTTATAAAAATGCTTGATCTTATAGCGTTAACTGAACTTTATTCTGTGGGAATTAGAGTTATGTTTCCATTAACCTATATTTATTTACATTTTTGGGGAATATATCGCAATATTGTTTTACTTGATAAACACGCAACCAATAGCTATTTTAGATATACAGTTTGAACAATTCAGGGAATACGAATACCATCAAAGAGTTATCCCATTACCAGAAGCTTCTGATCTATACACGATATTGTAAGGTTTCTTTCCTTTAGCCATATACGGTAATGAGCACTGTTAGAACCATGAAACAATTTCATTACTACATATTAACAAACCGATTTCAAAGGGCAAATTAGTTAACCATTGTTTTAACCCATTCCGTTTGGAATAATTAAATTTAACGCATTCCATAGTTTTAACATTATTGAGTTATCATTTAAAATAAGTTTGTAATAATACTTAAATGCTGAACATTGAAATGATGTCTTCTTTTATGCACGCCCATTCAATATTGAGAAGTTTGAAAGTTCTGAAATAATGTTGATAATCAAGATATATGTACTACATATAAAGGCTAGGCTAGGTTTATAAACAGCACTTAGGTTAGCTATTACCTAATAGAACTGACCTTGACACACATTGGAAAAGTTGTTCGATATCTTCCATTGATTATATTTGATTGTTTGATTACTCTACGTGATCGAATAAGCAATGAGGAGATTCGTAGAAGAACTAAAGTCGCCGACATAGCCCAGCGGATTAGCTCTTTGACGTGGCAGTGGGCGGAGCACATCCAGATAGCTTGTACAGCCGATGGCCGATGTGGCAGAAAGGCTCTTGAATGGCGAGCAAAGCGTCAGACACGCACCAACTTTGTGGCCGGATGACCTAACCAAACTCATAGAGAAGCGCTGCATGCAGGCTGCGACCAACCGTTCTTTTTGGAAATCCTCGGGGGAGGCCTATGTCCAGCAGTGGACATCATGTGGCAGAGATGATGATTGAATTGCGATCTTAATGCATTGGCGGAGGGTAGCCGTCATATCATTGACGGCCATTAAAGGCCAATTATTGTAATTTAAAATGATCAAAATCTAATCGCCATTTCCTCTCGGCAACAAACGTCAAAAACTAATCAAATATCGGGGAAATTCGCGGATTATTTCACTGATTGAGACAGAGTGTCGTGTCTTCAAGGCCTAGAGCCTCTTCGAGCCATTTACTATATGAATAGGCTCTTAATAAACTAGCGCGTATGGTGCCGGTCGCGGGAAGCCGATGCGGGCACCACAAGACCGGTCATCGTGGAAAGCCTTTGTCCAGTAGTGGATCTCTATTGGCTGAAGAAGAAACTAGCGCGCTTCAGCATCAGACTGAACTGAATGAGAATTGCATTTCTGGTAAATATTTGGTATCGGATAGCAAGTACTTAATAGGTGTGCGATGGTATGGTCCGTGTGAAGGTACTTTATACTTTTCACTCTTTGTGTCCATTCGTCCAATAAGACCACAACGCGTCTGTGTTAGCAAAACTTGCGCCAAAATTTTGAATATTTGCGTTTAAAATGCCCGATGTTTTTTGGAAGCATTTCTTGTTTTTCGTTCAACTATGCTAAAGCGAAAATCAAGAATTCACTTGGCTAAAATTTGCAAGTCCAATCATGAGAAATACCAGTATCAAAGGAATTTATTAAGACGAGATGGGCCTCCCTCGTGTCGGGCATCTCTCAACTTAAAATCCGCAGGACAAAAATGCCAGGATATTTGCATTACGAAGGGTTAATTTTTCAATCGACTGATTATTTTCAATCGTGGAATTAAATTAACGTGTACAACAATTCTTATATAGCAAATTCAAAATTATTCCTCTAATAAAGTTATCTGGCGTTGGTAAAATAAGGCTTTTGAAGGTTTAATCCTTGTTTTTATCGTTTCCTTTCGGGTTCAGTCTTCAGGTAAGCGGTCTGAGAGCTTAACATATTTCTGTTGTTAGTAAAGGCTATCTATCTTTAGATATTCAAGCGCCGATGTCTGAATATTTCATGGACCCATTTCACTCCATTCACAGGTTGTGGAAAGAAATTGATCGCGAACGATTTTTATCAACACACGTCTACTTCTTCTCTTATTTCTATTTTTACAGCTCCCTTTTACGCACTATCCGCGCATTTGAAGCCTTTTAACTTTTATTTATCAATTCTAAGCCTGAATTTTAAATTTGACTGGTGGCTTTTCCAACTAACTTATGTAACTTAAAATGGCGGTGGGTTGTGTCAGCCTTACCGACTGACACCTCAAAATAGCTGCTTTCATCACACCTGTTATTTTAGCATGACTAATTGACAGAGATGCGATTTATTTGAAATACTTCTATTTAAAATACAAATACAAAATGCAAAATAGCTATTTTGTATTTAAATACTTTTTAGTAAAAAGCATTTTGTATTTTATTTGAAATACCTTTCGGGATATATTTTGTATTTTAATATACATTTCAAAATGCAAAATACTTTGTGATTAAGTTTAGCCAACATTACCAGTCAAAAATTTAATTTATGAACGAACGACGCCTGTATTTCCGAATTAGACCGATAGAGGCGCCGAGATGCCTTTGCCTTTTCCGTTTAGAAGTACGGAAAGAAGTGAACAAAAAAAATTCAACTTAAACGACGAACATACATTATCTCAGTCCTGAAAGACATTGAAATACAGTTCTTGGTTGAATATGTTAGAATTTCCAAACCCATAGCTGAGGCCATCAGGAGCTTGGAAGGTGACAAAGAGATATATTATGGATATGGTCTACAACCCGAATTGATAAGAATGCAAAAAATATTAGCTTCATTACACATGGACAACCCAGTATATTGTGGACCATTGATTGAAATAATAAAGGAAAGTATTGAAAAGCGTTTGCAAAAATTTGGTTTAGAAGACCCAAGATCCAAAGACAGCATTCTGGCAGCAGTATCATATCCATTCTTCAAATTAAAGTGGGTGCCTAAAAATAGGAAGGAGCATGTTAGGGACCTGTTTATCACAGAAGTCAGGAAATTTAAAAATGAAAATTTAAAAAGTGGCCTTCAATCACAGCCATCAGAAAGAAGAAAAGAAAAAAGCGAGTCTTACTACATGTTCCAGGATTCAGACTCCTCTGCAACCAGTGAGGGTGGTAGTGCCAATACCAACACTACAATTGACCTGGAAACCCTACAATATTTAAAGGATGAGTGCATAAGTCTGGAGATGCTAAACGCTTATCCTACAATAAAAAAAGTTTTTTTTTTAAATACAACACAACCTTACCCAGTTCAGCACCAGTAGAAAGACTTTTTTCATATGGTGGGATGATTATGAGACCTCACAGACGAAAAATGAGTGATGAGGTATTCGAACAACTGGTATTGTTAAAAAGCGTAATAAAATAATTTATTTTATTACGCTTTTTAACAATACCAGTTATACTGCAATCAATAATAATAGTGTAATGTAAAAGAGTTAAAATAATTTTCAATTATATTATCTATAAACATACCTACTCCTTAAAAGTGAAGTGTAGTGTTAATCCTTTAGGAATGTCAACAGGCGATTTGACAGTTCTAGCTGACTAGAAAAAGACTAATTTGTTATTTGATTATAACTCGCCTAAGTACAAATATTAGGATTTTTAAGAAATTTTAATTTCGTCCCTAATATTTATAGACTTTGTTTTCTCAGAAAAAGATGGTTATTTTTAGTTGATTTTTGTGAACTCTAAGATTTTATGTTTATTTTGTTAAATAATAACTAAAAATATGTCGTTTTTATATTGTAATAAATTCATACTCTGATTAAAAAGATGGAACGTATGGGAATAAGAGGCTTGCAACTCAAAATCTTTGAAGACTACTTGACTGAGCGTACACAGAGAGTAAAAGTTGGGGAATTCTTAAGTGATGAGTGCACGCTGACCTACGGCACGCCCCAGGGCAGCGTCTTGGGTCCGACTCTCTTCCTCATCTATATTAACGACCTGTGTATGCTTAGCCTCCCAAGGGGTAAAATTGTAGCATTTGCAGATGACACTGCCCTCTTATTCAGTGCTGGAACCTGGAGGGAAGTTTACACGTATGCTCAATCGGGTTTTAATATGGTATCAAATTGGCTGAAAACTAATATCCTTACTTTAAACTCGGATAAAACAAACTTCGTTAATTTTAGGCTGAAAACTGAGGACAAAAAACGGTTCCCAATACCACACTCTATCGTTGCTCACTATTGCACAACAACATCTGCTAACTTCTGCACTTGCGCATCACTTGCAAATGCTGAAAAAATAAAATACTTGGGAGTCATCATTGACAGCAATCTGCGGTTCCAAGAACACATACATACACTGAGCAGCAGATTGCGCAAGTTAATATACATATTTAAGACGCTTAGACATGTGGCGGACGTTAACCTACTAAAAACTGTTTACTTTGCACTTGTCCAGTCTTTGTTAACTTACTGCATCACGTCTTGGGGTGGGGCCTCAAAAACTATCATGATTGAACTTGAGAGGGCTCAGCGAGCTGTTCTCAAAGTGTCTTATTTCAAGTCTTATCGCTATCCCTCGTCACAATTGTACAAAGAATCGAAAGTTTTAACGGTCCGCCAACTATTTATACTAAATACACTTCTAAAGCAACATTCCTTATTAACGTATTGTCCTTCGTTGACTCTCCAAAAACGACGCTATAACCCTGTAGGACATCGTCCCCGCTTATCGAAAATGTTTTCTAAGCATTTCTTTTGTCATCTTGGTGGTTTCTTGTATAACAGGGTCAACAGCTCTCATGAAATATACAATTTGACTAAATCTGCTTGCAAGAAGAAATTATCGATCTGGCTACAAGATCTTAATTATGACGACACGGAAAAACTACTCATCAGCCCAGCATGACACATATCTTAGCTTACGCACTCGCATATACCAATGCGCACGCCCTTCTAACCAATCACACTCACACACACAACCTCACAGATCCTCACATACACACACATACCCTCACACATCCTCACATACACACTCACACACCTTTATTGCATATATATTTTAATTTTTATTGTTCATTTTGTTTTCAATAGCACAATAATTGATTACTTGTCTGATTCTTAATACCTATTTATGGCTTATTGTATGTAATTAGGGGTGGAGACCTGGTGTCCTGAAATACAAGCATATAGCTTAGCTCGGGCACCAGTCTCCCACAATACGAACATTGTATGCCTTAAATTTGTAGGTTGACCTTCCTCTGTAAAACATGTATTGTGGTGAGAAAATAAATGAATTATTATTATTATTATTATTATTATAATAAACTGTTATGTACTTGTGGAAATCGTATAGGTATTAATAATATAATAAAATGACAGTCCTAAGAAATGGATATAAATATCGGATATATATCCGATTTTGGATATATATCGGATATATATCAAAAATATCCGATATTTTGATATTTATTATAAATATCGGATATTTTCGAATCCTGAAAATAAATAAAAATATCTGAGATTTGGTCAAAAGTATTTTATTTTGAAAAAAGTATTTTGAAAATACCTATTTTGCATTTTGTATTTCAAATACAAAACGCAAAACTATTTGGTATTTTGCATTTGAAATACTAAATCTGAAAAGTATTTTGCATTTTGTATTTAAATGCTTTTTTAAAACCATTTTGTACATCTCTGCTAATTGACCCAGACCCAGATCCCAGACGGAGATAGCGGGATGAGCTAGACTTCTATAACAAGAACTGGTGCTCATGATGAAATATGTGGAAGAAGAGTCTCTGCCCTGCAGCGGGACATCACGGACTTTTAAGAATAATAATTAAAGCAAAAAGAAAATAAGCGTTTATTTGGAGTAATATGACAGAATAAATTCTCTTCTTCTTCTTCAGCCTATAGATGTCCACTGCTGTCCAGCAGTGCCTCCCCCAAGGCTTTCCACGCTGACCGGTCTTGCGCTGCCCGCTACCCGCGACCTTCACCAGGTCTTCGGTCCACCTTGTTTGGGGCCTCCCTACGCTGCGTCTTCTCAGTATGTGGCCGCCACTCCAGAACCTTACTGCCCCATCGGCCATCGGTTCTACGAGCAATGTGCCCTGCCCACTGCCACTTAAGTTTAGCGACTCGCAGAGCTACATATGAAAAAAAAAATGAAATAAAGAAGGAAAAATGATTTTAAAGGCGGATTGTATTGCATAGTTATCGTCATAGCATCGTGATGATTGGAAGTCTTCTCACAGTCACAATGTGCAACTGTGGACTATTTCTGTTTTGTGCTCATGGTTACCTCTAAATGCACGTGTTTCTATGATATTGAAACCCATTTTTCTTTATTCATTTCTGTTATCACTATTTGATACCACCAGTTTCGATCCATCGAGCAAAGTGAACAATTTTCCACAGAACTATCTCCCTAAAACAATTACTCCAAATAGGTACGTTTCATGATACTTCACAAAACGTTGATAGCACTAAAACTAACAAACTGTTGCCATTGAAGACGGACAATTGAAATGAATTGACTTAATTGTAGCTTACTCCAGTTGTTATCCAATTTCTGAAATGAAGTGGCCGCCTAAGTTATGAGACTTTAAGACTGTATTTAAAATGGGTTACTTATTCCAATGCTGGCTGTTTTGTTTACTGAATTTTACTAACTATATTTTGCTGTATAGGGTCAACTTAAATTGTATTTCATTTCTTATTTTGATTGCTAGCATTTAGATGTAATCGTATGCTGAATTTATTAAGGTCATCAAGTCATCGCTGTCTGTCGCTGAAAACCAGCGTTTATCCGTTTTGCGTGGATGTAACACATCTTTTGCCCCAACGGGTATTTTTTGTGTTTGTATTCTTTTTATGCGTCACGGTTGGCGCAAATAACAGTAATTTATTTCTTTCTTATTTTCAAATTACATTTTAAAGGTTTTGCTGGTATTTAAGCTTCATTTGGTTAGATTGGACACCTACTACAGTTGAAAATAGTTACAAACAGTACAAGGAGATTAAATACATTAATCTTTCGAATCTAAGGTGAAATTGCGAGAAGAATAAGTAGTAAGTACATATAAGAAACACGAAATTCATAAATATAAGACATAACATTTACTAAACCCACAATTACTCTACCTCGCAATTTGAAGGAAATCTAGTAAAAGTAAAAAAAATAACTTCGAAATATCTTGTACGAGATAAAATCTCAAAACTTATGAACATATAACCCTTTTTATTCATTAGTTACAAGCTGGGAGAGGGGCGTGAAATCAACTCCTTACTGTGGTCAGTTTCTTCTATGGTTGCCAATGTTGCCGATCCTCTTCTTCATAAACTAAATTTAAGTTCCATTTAATAACGAAATGGACAGAAGGTATAATGTCAGTTTGGTCCTGTCAAATTAAGATACTCCATAGATATTCTAGACGTGATTTAAAACATGGCGACCTAAAATACGTCAATTTACGATAGGTGCTGACAAATTTGATGATGATGATTTAAAAACCTAAATCTATGGTAATATTAACAACGCCATGTGTTGGACACGTTGGAATCGTGACAAACACGTGGATTGTCACATTTTAGAAAGTATAATTATTGATTTATATCCATATTGATTTATTTTGTTTTAGTTTCATAACCCGGATGAATTAGTGTCACTTGCACAATTCAAAACATTATTATACATTGGCTATCTTCAGAAAATGTAGGCATAAAATAAAGGTTTTTTGTTTAACTTCGCGGTATACCGAACATGAAAAAAGGAATTAGGAAAGCGATCGATTAAGCTCCGAGAGAAAACGTAGTTCGTTTTAAACTCTTAATAATTTATTTCTAAGACAAACCATCTAATATAGATTCTTTAAATCAGAAGGCCAATTTCCAATTCTAGTCGCGTTCTCATTTTGGCGACAAACATATGACAAAATCTTGTCAAAGTGTAGAGAAGTCAGAGACATAGATTAAAACTGAGATCTGGACTGTAAACGTTTTCTGATAAGGGAATCGATGATGGGAAGTGACGTCATCGCGGGCAAAATCTGGATGAGGCATAACTTAAGGCCGTGGGAAGCAGGACAAGAAAAGAGAGGCCTAGACCCACCCAGGTAGTAGATGAAGTCGGTCTGTGGTAATAACGAGAACAATCTACAAGGATGGCAAATAAAAATATCTTTTTTCTTACTCCTCCGCTATTCTTTTCTGATTAATTTCGTTGCGGGACCCAAGACAGTAGAATCGTTTCTCCGGGACTCGTCGAGCTTCATTGCACGGCGTTTTTCTGGAGGTCTCCACAGTTGATTCTGGCTTTCAGGAGTTGCAGTGGGTTGGGAACAGTGTGGCGGGTTGTGTCCCATTAAAAAAAAGGATGGCAAATGCAATAAAGAAAAATCCATTTGACAGCCCTAGAAAGGTGAATGTTCTAAGACGGCTAGACTACTCTGAGAGAGTAGTCTGGCCGTCTTAGAACATTCTACACACACTACTACATCACACTAGAGAGTCTCTTGTAAATCCCTATAGTGTAATTTCGATGATTCAGTATTTCATATCAAAATGTCAACTTTTGAGTTCAGTGTACGCACTGTATACATCAAGTTTTGATACCTTGTGGTTCACAGTAACCAATTTCAAGTTCAAGCAATTTTGCAATTTACAGTTTCGATTTTAAGGGTTAAAGTAGATTGAATATTTTAGATTAGATTATTTTCTCATAACAAGATGTTCTTATATGCCATAAATCTCTTAGAAGAAACAGTTTTAATATAAAACAGTTTCTTTTAAGAATTTCATTTAAAGTTTCGGCACAAGAGTAATAAACTGTTGTTCGAAGCTTATACGAGTTTGTATTTGTAGCTAAATTTTGAAAGATGTTGCTTTAATTTATGCCATATTAGAAACGTTTTGTTAAGCCATTAGCACAGGTGTAGGGCATTCGTAATACACCTAACCTTTTTTGTCTTGGGGTCAGCTTCTAAGCTAGCCAAATGAAGGGTATTTAGTTGAATTCTAATGCCAAATTAAAAAGACTTAACAGAATAACCGGAATAATTAGCCTTTACCCACAGCTGGGATACGAGCGTTTGTTAGTGGGCTTAATTCCACCACGTGGACCCAGTGCGGGTTGGGTGGACTTCCCGTCTTCAAAATTTTTGTTCTACGACATGCCGTTTTACTCACGATGTCTTCCTTCGCTGTTTTGAGAGCAGTGGTGATGATAGTTCCTGGATGGATGTGAAATCACGGCCAATTACAGAAGACAGTGCCCCAAAACGACCGTCCTTTACCACGAAAAAGTGACGCACTAAACTCTTCAGCAACAGAGCTATCAGTTCAGTTAGAAAATACTGGATTGTATACTTGTTACCTTCTTTAGGTCTTTCGTCCATCTAGCTGGCAAGGCTGGCTCCAGGGCTCATCTACTCGGTAAGGACCAGGCCCGGTTCGAAAGCGCGTTGTGTTTTAAGCGCGCCTCAAAGAGATGTTAGCACATCGTGACAGGATCCATGAAGACCGATGTCTATTGGGCCAGGGCTGCGGGTTGGTTAAAAAAGAAACCGTGTCCCTGGCGCACAGGCAAGTGAAGGAACACGGGTGGGTTTCAGTTAGTAAAAGTCTAATAAGACACGCCCTTCCGCTCCGTCCAGATCGGGAGAGGACATTTGATGATTTTCCATCCAAAATCAAAAGTCATTTATTCAAATTAGACTGAGAATCAGCACTTTTTGAACGTTAATATTATATAATACAGTCCCCCAAAATGCCCACCCATCGACACTTCCTAGTGCTTTTGCTGGGAAGAAGAAGTGGCGGAACAAACTCCCCAGCAGCACAGCTGTCTGTTTATTTAGAAAAAAATACATTACTTTATACAATACTATGTACGAACAGTAATACAAGAAAAAAAAACAATGAATTTATTTATCATAATTATGCCAGCTAGCCACGCCAAAATAAATAAAATATCATTAAAAGGGAAATGTAAATAAATAAAAGTTATTACATACCTAAATACAAGCTCCTGGTATAAAGGGCGTGACAGCTCACATATTTATGCATTGTAAAAAGCAAATTATATGAACTCATATAACGTGTCAGTAACATAATTCTGAAGAAGGAACACAAACATTGTCTTGAGTTAATCAGAGCGACCAGCTATTCTTATCATTTAAATAGTCATTTACAGAATAAAAAAGGGCTCATCTAATCTACATTCGATCAATATGTATTTTGTTATCAACAAACATTTTAAATACAAAACCCGCTTCTGTCACATTCAGCTCCGTTAAAGATCACATCAAGGTCAAAAGTTTTACGTTTACAATGCCACCTGTTTTCAATTCCTCCAAAATTCGATTCGCAATGGGAACAAAATAAACAAGCTAACGAAATGAGGTTTCAAACACGGTTCGTGTTTATAGATAGTATCTGGCAGGGATGGAGAACTTTAGGCCTTTAGAGAGGTAAAAAAATATTTGATATTTCATATGTGCCATCCTAGATGCTGAGGAACGGGCACTTAGGGTGCTCCAGCAAGTGGGGTATGGTCTTATTAAGGGCACCGCACTGGAACCGGGCATCAGATGGGACAGTAATCTTCAACTTCGACTCTCTTTAATATTTTTGATGGTGTTTTAATACTGACTTCTACTTACTGACTTACATTGTCATTCATGTTAATGGTTGAAGTTTTTCTCCACCTAGTTAATGCAAATGATAATAATAATAAATCTTTATTGATTAAAAAAAAGTGTGAAATTCCTGACTATTACACGATGTCAAACGATATTGCAAGGGTTTTTTAATCCTTTCTCTTTATGTTAGGAAGTTATGAGGAAATACACCGCCTGTGATAGGCTACTATCATACTAGTCGCACAGAGATATTGAAGACATTTATCGGATTTTGGCAAGTAACGTGACGGGTAACGAGTAGTTATTAACGTATGTAGTGTGCTGCCACGTTTGTTATGATTTGATTTTATGAAACACACGAAACCGAAAATTTGGTACCAATTTTTTGAGTATTTTATTTTGAGTTGAAACCCTTCCGATATCGTTTGATATCATCTTATCATCTAAAGATGCCATGCCCTTGGTATGTATATACCCTTTATGTTACACGTTGTATATTTTAAAAGTCGAACATGTCATCATCATCAACCTTTTAATCGTCCCGCTGCTGGGCACAGGTCTCCTCTCATACAGAGAAGGATTGAACGAAATCACCAAATTGGATAATGGACCTAATTCCCTTTTCTTTCTATATAATTAAGAAAAGGGCAGACATTGATAAAATATTAAACAGATACGATATATTCTAACAAACTGACCAAAAAATGTGCCGAACACAGCAGCAGCACACATGCATATTTTTATTCGGCATACATTGGTACAGTGTGAGTGAGATGGGGCGCAATCTAAAGCATAGAGAAGAAAAAGATGGCTAGTGTTTGTCGTTTGCGCTGTTAGTGTTTGTCGTTTGTTTTTACGAGTGTATCGAGAGTGACTAAAGCGAGATGCAGGACTTACCTCCTTTTGTACGCTTCATTTTTAGTGCGCTAGTGACATATCTACTTTAGTTTAATATTTTATCAATGAGGGCAGATGATAACATTTTACTTTAATCCTGTCAAATTTAGGTACTCCGTAGACAGTTTAGACGCGATCAAAAACATGGCTACTTACGAATAAGTAAGTCAATTTATGCCAGGCGCGGACTGATATTTCAGAACTAATCTAATATATTTTGTCCCTCTCTTAATGAATTGAAAGAAAAAGATAGACTGAATTTAATTTAGTCTGTAAATAAGGAAATCAGCTCCAATTTCTTGTATTTCGGAGTATTTCATCAAGCATTTTGAACGCCCGATGCTACCTATGTCAAAAGATTCTACGGTAACCTTGTTAAACTAAACGGATCTCAGAGTTCACTGTTATTCTATTTTCGTTCAGGTCTCAAATTTGGCGTGAACATACAGCGCCATCCAATCAGAAATCCATCTCATATTTAACATCGAATTTAGAGCGGGATTTTAAGCATGTCCCGCCTTCCTGGTTAGCAGTAAAACTGTCGTAAAATTGTCTAACATAAGGCATATACTCTACAGAAGCAGAGGTGCCCAATCTTTTGTACTCGTTGGAGATAATGTAGAAACAAAATATCTACACAAGTTTCAGCAAGTAGTTTCGGTCTAAGTTTCAACCATCATATAAATACACACGCACGCACATACAAACACGCATACACGACGCCCGCACATACACACACGCATACAGACCCACCCACACATACACACACATACACGCACCCACACACATGCACATAAACACGCACTCCCAAGTACTCAATACTGGCTTCTTTTAGCCGCTTTTAGTTTAATTTACTCTTGTTGTTACCAAATTCATTAATATAGTAAAATATCCTATCTTGTAACACAAGTATATCACAGGAGTCAGGAATTTCACACTTTACCAAATTTTCGGTTTCGTGGGTTTCATAAAATCAAATCATAACAAACGTTGCAGCACACTACATACGTTAATAACTACTCGTTACCCGTCACGTTACTTGCCAAAATCCGATAAATGTCTTCAATATCTCTGTGCGACTAGTATGATAGTAGCCTATCACAGGCGGTGTATTTCCTCATAACTTCCTAACATAAAGAGAAAGGATTAAAAAACCCTTGCAATATCGTTTGACATCGTGTAAAGATGCCATGCCTTTGTTATGTATATACCCTTTATGTTACACGTTGTATAATATTAAAACATTTTGATTTCGCATTAAAAAAAAAACAATAAATCCCTGCCTACACTACTCCGACTCAGGCATCTTCTGGGAGAAAAACATCCATACTTAAAATTAATCATCAGTTCAATTTAAAACCGAGCGAACTTTTCTATTAATAGGCAAAAGGTTTTAATAATACATCAAAATCACGTGCAAACGAAGCCTCACAAATTGAACTTTAATACTCAAAAAGTCCCTCCACCTCCTATTAAAACCAAACCGTCTAGCGAAGGAAATAGAGTTGTAAATTTATTGATAGATGTGTAAATAGAACAACTAAGTCGATCAGAAATATGTTTATAATATTTAGATCGGGAAGGGAGAACAGGTGCATTTTATCGTGACCGAATGGTGGTATAAACTCAGTTTTTTTCGATCCAAACTGTTCTATAGTGTACATTTCGAAGAATAATGGAGAACTATATGTCGTGGTGGCCTAGTATGTCGTGGTGGCCTAATGGTTAAAACACCAGCCTCTCGATTATGAGTGCGCGGGTTCGATTCCAGGTCAGGCAAGTACGAATGTAACTTTTCTAAAGTTATATGTACTTTCTAAATATATCTTGGACACCAATGACTGAAGATGAAGGAAAATCGTCTCCAAGGGTCTCCACGACGACCGGCCCTGCGCCTCCTGCATCTAGTGGTTTCCTGCGATCTTCACTAGGTCGGCGGTCCACCTTGTCGGGGGCCTACCCACGCTGGGTTTTCTGGTGCGTGGTCGCCATTCGAGAACTCATCAAAAGCACTTTACTTTGTGTAAATATTTTTTTAACACCCTTGCTCGTAAAGCTGATGTAATCCCACCGGTTTTAAATATGTAAAGCGGGCCATAACAAACGCGTGTGTTATGAAAGCAAATAGTTAAGTTATAGTCCATACAAATTCCATAACAGCATTATTTGTCATTTCAAATAATTATGGAACTGATCGCCGCCGCGTGGCTCTAGCCAGTGAGCAGCGCGCTGTTCCATATTCGAAATGGCAAATAATAATACTAATGGCGGGAAAGCAACAGTGAGCATTCACAGATTGAGTTTATTTAAAATAACTGATGTCCTATTTGAAATAAACAAATTTGTATTTGTTTGTATTTAAATGAGTATTTGTAAAAAAAAACAGTTTATTCGATAATTTAAAAACTTAACTGCATGCTCTAGCATCTTTGCCAACATTTTCACGCAGCTACGGCAGAAAATAAACCTCGCGCCATTTTTCTCAAATTTTCTTTTCTTTGTACTTGTATTCTGAATATCTTTTTTCTGTTTCCTCGCAAGTGTGTTAAAAATGTCGTACGATATACGTGCGTATTGGTTATAACATGCTCGGCTCAATTACACCCTCGCCTTCGGCTCGGGCTGAAATTCCGCCTCGCATGTTATAACCATCATTACGCACTAATATCGTAATGTACTATATCACCACTACTCTCAAAAACGGTGAAGGAAGACATCGTGAGGAAGCCGGTATGTCCTAGAGCCAAAATTCGTAGACATGTGACATCTACCAAGCCAAACTGGGCCCGCGTGGAAAATTCACCGAGAGGAGGCATGTATCTCAGAAGTGAGAATAATTTAAGGCTGATCATGTATATTCATCATCATCGTCTTAGCGTTTATCCCGGTTGCGTCCGCGGCTTTCGCTTTGGAGCCTGAGGTCCGCTTTCCTGCACATTCTCCTCCATTTTTCCGGCGCGATCTTTAGCATCCTGTGGCAAGAGGTTGTTGCTTATTGTACGAGCCAATAATGCTCATACAGCAAAATACTATTGTATATAGAATGAACTTCAACGCAATGTAAAAACAGTCGTAAATATACCTCCGTCACGCGGTCAGGTGTAAATAAACAAGTGCGGCTCAATACTGGGTGTTTTAGTGTTACTCATTAATTACCTACAACAACTCTGGGGTATCGTCAATGGCGAAAAACCCCAACACTTATCATATACATTATGTAAACGTAAATTGAGGTATTTTTAGCTGTCACGTATTTTTTTTACCTTAATTTGACAGGACTAAACTAATATTTATCTTCTATTCTTTTCTTAATGAAACAGAAATAAAAGGATGCACTTAACTAAAATTTAGTTTGTGAACAAGAGATCCGGCGCCATTTTGGAACGTAGAAAACGACCCGTATGGTTGTTATTATACAATATGCAATATGTAAAGAAAACCCTGTCCGATCCGTGAAGGTATTGTTAGGTATCGATAACTGATTCCACTAACGCCTACAAAGACAGGCTAAACTGAAAAAAAAAATCCCCCTAAAAAAATAAATATTATTTCGCAAAAAGAGGTAACTTAATACATGTGCAGTAAGCAACCATTTCCGCGGGCGGCGGGGGGCAGGGCACGCGGCACCTGTGACGTGGTCGCGTTGCTATTCGCTTAAAATAATAATACCGGTGTTGTCACTTTTTTAAAAATTAAAAAATTTCGGGGAAATTGGAATTAATTCCCGGGAAAAAAGGATTATTTCAAAATTCATTAGTATTGTTACTATGATGATTATGTAAAATTTTATATTATATTTGGTCAAGGTTTACCTAACCTTTATTATCCTTGTGGGTCCACAGGGTTTTCTTAACATATTGTATATCCACGACAGCAAAAAAAATATTTGTTGGCTGCCTTTAATCTCCAGATCATCTATCAAACAGCACATAACACAGCCACAATACTTCACCAAAAGAACTTAAGATCAGCACAAAAGACTTCACTTTAATTATATTAACCTGAAGCTCTACAATAAAATAAATTGAGATACTCAAATTTATTCTTTAACAATAACTTTAGTTAGATACATAGTCCTTTATATTTTTGTTTTAAATTATTTTCTTTCTTAGTCCCTATTACTAGTACCTATGTAACCAAATGTAAATTATTACGTTGATAGCTGTGCCATAGTTTTAACTTTTGGAGCTATCTTCGTTCTTTTTGTAAGCTTGTGTCCTATTTTAACTAAAGCCTTTCTGAAATCTTACAATGAGAACAATGACAATACAAACGGACACATAAATTTATTTGATTTCAGCCGATCGTTTCGGTAAAAATCTCACCGTGAATAGTTTTTTTAGAGTGAGCTGATAACTCACTTCACCGGTAAAATACGTATCCAAGGTGAAATGGTTATAGAATTGCACTGCAGGAACCTCACGATGCTATGTCTACATTCTCCAAAATCAATAATGTCCAAGATAGACTCAAAAAATACACCGAATGAGACCTGGGACCTCTTGTTCAAGGAATTGTATTATTTACATCTCTCATATTCGGTAAGTAGGTTCTTATTACCCCCAAATGGGGCTTGTATGTGACCAATTAGTGCTCTAGGATAATAATTTACCTAGATAATCCCTAGGGCGGTAAATAATTTAAAAAAATCTCTTCACTGTTTCAAAAAGTTGGCGTACATCTAACCATCATACTAGCAATAGACATCATGCATTCAGCCCAATGACAAAAGAGGTCGCTTCGCTATTCAGCCTAGTCTTCGTATGAGTATAATAGTCATCAATTTTAAATATCGAACGGATCGAACGATATCTACCATAATTGAAACAGTTCCCGACAAATAGTGTCACTTACATCTCCGGTACTTTGCAAATATTCTAGAAGAATTGAACGGGAGCGAGAAAGTACTGTGAACGGCGTTATTGGCATTGTAGTGCCAACTGAAACTAATGGCCAATTTCCTTAAGTAGACTTACAACCTGAGCGGAATGACAAGCACCTGATTACCCTGCTTTACTAGAAATCTCGTGTTAAGTGGAATTGCAGAAGAGCGGGTAGTACACTTCAGGTATTCATTCTGACCTTGCGTATTACGGTGGCGCTGTTGATAATCATATATTATGTAATATTTAGATCACACTCAATCCATACTAATATTATAAATGCGAAAGTATCTCCGTCTGTCTGTCCGGCTTTCACGCCAAAACTACTGAACCGATTTTGATGAAATTTGGCACAGACAATCTGTAGACCCTGAGAAAGGACATAGGCTACCTTTTATCCCGGAAAAATTTGATGTTCCCGAGGGAAATCTAAAAAGCCCGATATAACCGAACTCCACACGGGCGAAGCCGCGGGCGGAAAGCTAGTATTTTTATAAAAGCGCAAGTTTGTAACTTTGTTACTTTTTCACGGTCAAATGACTGAGTATGAAATTTGACACACAGACCCCGTTATTACAAAACATGGATTTTATTCAGCCCAAGTTTAAACCATCTAAATGGTTATTGAATAATGCACCTATACATTGTAACAATTCAATTATTTACATAAAAATTACAGCACAGTTCGGTACTAAGTTGTCACTTTGACTTAACCTCAATACAGTTCGAAATATAAATATTGACGTAAGGAACTGAAGTTAAGTTTCGTTTTGAAACAAGGGGAAGTTTATAACCAGGGTAAAACATAGGATGCTTTTCATAATTTTCATTACTATTTCAGGAATGTTATTGAACACTCTTTACCTCTTGACCGCTTTATTGTAAACACATCATCATCATCAGCCTCTATTCGTCCACTGCTGTACATAGACCTCTTCCATGGCACGCCAACAAGCTCGATCCTGAGCAGTTCTCCGCCAGCCACTACCAGCCACCTTATTGATGTCGTCGCTCCTTCTCGCCCAAGGGCGTCCTACGCTACGTTTGCCGAGACGCGGTCTCTACTCGAGGACTCGTTTACCCCAACGGTTGTCTGCCCTGCGGAATATGTGACCAGCCCCTTGCCACTTCAGCTTGCTAATCCTCTCAGCTATGTCGGTGACTTTGGTTCTCTGTCCGATCACCTCATTTCTGATGTAAACACATTTTGCAATTATTAAACATTCTATCTAGTCAGCAAGAATAGTTTTTCTTCAATGAAATATAAACCCATGTCTTGGGAAGAAGTGTTCTTCGTACTTAGTTTTGTAGCAAAGCGCATCTGTACTATAGTTTCAGAAGAATAATAGATACACGTCCTAGTACAGCCACGTACTACGGTAATTCGTCTGGGGGCGGGCAGCATTGTAGATGTCAGAACAAATCCGTGAAGAAAAATCTCTTCCGTACATCGCAGCAATAAATTGCCGATTGAGTCCTGTAGTTGGGTCATGTTCATTGGGTTTTAGTAGGTTATGGGAATATTTTTTGATATGGAAGATACTTTCTAGAGTTTCGTAATTAAATGCAAAGGGCCTCAACCTTTGCAAGAAAAAGCATTTCATTTTTCGTGTTCAGTAGGGCCATCAAATTGACGTAAGACGCCTTTTGTTAATTTTCCTTGGCGCAGCCATTTCATGGAAGATAATTGAATACACGTACATTTTAAGTTGGTAGTTATCGCAAGAAAAAGGCGAGTCAAAAATTTAGTTTGACATAAATGAAGGTTGATGAACTAAAAAGGTTGATGTTGACCAGAAAATAGAGTTGTAAAGTAGCCCGGGATGTCAAAGCAAGACTTTGATAGATCGATTGGATTGACTGTTACCCAAACATCATGTTGGATGGAACGGTGAATGTTTTCTGTTTATTCACAAATTAATACGTGTCTAACGCTGTCGAATAAATAGTTCTGAAAACAAAATTTTGTTTTACATTTAGCAACTACATTTATTAACTCTGCAACATTGTGATTATTTTTTAGATTTATCTTAGTAAATCTTAGTTCATGTATGTTGGGTGGACGTACGCGATCGTCAATTAAGACGTTTCGAAATGTTGCCACTACATACAAGTTTAAAACGTTCTTTGATGATAGTATTCTCTTAGCATGTATATTTCCTAGTTTTTATTTTTTTTATTTATTACGCTGGACTATGGTCGCGTACAAAACACTCTAGTGGCTGTCCTAGCGCACCACTTATTGAGTTAGTATTAGTACAATAGCTTAAAAATTTAAAAGAGCGTCCATGGAGTTTCTTGCCCATTCTTCTCCATAGGTACCTACTCGTAGGAATGGGCGACTAGCTTCATTTTATTGACTGACCGACCTTCTGACAGTTCAAAAGTGCCTGTAACTGGTTTATTTAAAATAAATGATTTGATTTTGATTTTTTTTTTCTATGAATTAAGGAAGGGCACTTTAAACTTCTTCTTATTCTTCTTCAGCCTATAGATGTCCACTGCTGGACAAAGGCCTCCCCAAAGGCTTTCCACGTTGACCGGTCTTGTGTTGCCCACATCCATCGGCTTCCCGCGACCTTTACCAGGTCATCGGTCCACCTTGTTGGGGGCCTCCCTACGCTGCGTCTTCCAGTACGTGGCCGCCACTCCAGAACCTTACTGCCCCATCGGCCATCGGTTCTACGAGCAATGTGCCCTGCCCACTGCCACTTAAGTTTAGCGACTCGCAGAGCTAAGTCGGTGACTTTGGTTCTTCTGCGGATCTACTCATTTCTGATTCGATTACGCAGAGAAACTCCGAGCATAGCTCTTTCCATTGCCCTTTGTGTTACTCTGAGCCTTCGTATGAGGCCCATTGTGAGCGACCACGTTTCAGTTCCGTAAGTCATCACTGGCAACACACACTGGTCAAAGACTTTAGTCTTGAGACACTGTGGTATCTTGGACGACGAGAAGATGTAGCGTAGCTTCCCGAACGCTGTCCAGCCGAGCTGGATTCGACGAGACACCTCTTTCTCGAAGTTGGACCTACCTAGTTGGACTGCATAAACTAAACGAAACTACATATAATAAATTTTGATGTCCCATAAACAGTTATAGGACATCAAAATTTATTATTTGTAGTTTTTTTTTTTTGATATGTAGTTTTTACAGAATATAACTGTACAGACAGTTATATTCTGTAAGTAACAACAATACAGTAAGTTCTAGAAAGTGTGGTCTAGTAATGGATAGTTTCGAAGATTTATGATATGTGTGGGTTTATAAGTTTCATTGATACCTACTCGTAAATACGAGTACATAATTCATCATGGAAACCAATCATCAAACCAAATTAATATTTAAAGCTAATAAAAGAAATTACACGTAAGGGGGTTTCAAATTGGGCACGCCACAATAGCGGAGGTAAGTTTCCTCTTTGAGGAGTGGCTAGAGAGGCGCCACGGCGCCGTCACCTTCCGCCTGACGCAGGTCCTCACCGGACACGGTTTTTTTAGGAGGTTCCTGTTCCGGATAAGGCGAGGTGAAACGCCAGGGTTACACCATTGTGTGGATCACCCTGAGGATACGGTGGATGTCTGCCCGGCTTGAATAGAGCACCGCCGTGTCCCCATAGCGGCAATCAGCGGCGATCTCACGCCACTAGCTGCCGCAGGAGACGCCCTGGTCGGGAGACAACATCGAACTTCCGGCCACCGTAGCGTAGGCCGGAGACCGTAGACCTCATTTGATGATTTCCCATCCCAAACAAAAAAAGGGTGTTTCAAATTTGTGACGGGATCCAGATATTACCAACCATAAGTTATCCACAGGCTAATAATACAATTACATTGGTTTGTAAATAATATCAATAATTGATCATGTGAAACCGTAATAACGGCCAAATTGCATTTGTAAAAAAGTAAATTAAACTTAGATACAATCTATTAATTAACACGAATCTAATTATAAATTATAATAACTAAAACTAAACGACCGCCACTAAATTCCAACAACATTGGGGATTTTCCGTTGTAAATTAATAATTATTTCTGTGGCAGCACTTAATAATAATGGCCAACTACTGTTTCTCTAATTGTAGGTTATAGCTGGAACTATAAATATAAATTTCATAGTTATTTTATGCCCGTAAGTAGGGTATATGTGAAAATATCGTGTGTAATCTGATTGAACCATTTCCTTGAGTGGTATTTTGTGGGTGTTTTTCATAAGTGTGTATTTACTGATGGGAACATAAAGTTAGTGAATAAAAGTTATATCTGCATTTGTAGGTATTTATTTTTTAAATTAGTTCAGTCTTCAGTCATTCCCATCTCAGCATGAGGCTTACATGCTGAGATGGGAATGACAGTGAAAAACATCTTGAGGAAACCTGGACTTTAAGTCTGAAATCGCCAACCCGCATTGAGCAAGCGTGGTGATTACGCTCAATCCTTCTCTGTATGAGAGGAGACCTGTGCCCAGCAGTGGGGCGATAAAAAGGTTGATAATGATGCTAAGATGGGACCTTTTGGCTTCTTACGGGACTTTCTTCTTTTTTCTGAGTTTTTGTTACTTGTTTTTTTTTTATTGTATTTAGTTTAGTTTTATTATCTTCCTGCAAGAATCACAATAAATAAAATTGTTCTCTCTTTATTTAGCCGGATTATAATCGAAAAGCTTCAAGGGCATAAGTTAATCAGTTAAGATTACATTACTAGTTATAATGCACACCATACAACAAAACACGCCTGCCCATCGAATCTTTTTTTATAAACTAGTACTGGACCGCAATCCCGCCTGATGGCGAATGAAGCAGTGATGCAATCGTTGATGGTAAAGCGCGCTAGTTTATTAAGAGCCTATTAACTCAAAAAGCTGAGTGAATAGGAAGGAAGACGGCAGTTGAACGAGGTGATGCAAATTCCAATTTATGCTAGGAACTGGTACGATTGACAGTTGACTCTATGCTCATTACAAATACTTTGTACGGTAATTAAGCTATTGCATAGCTTCTATCGCGGGCCTTGAGCACGGGGACCGAATCCAGAAATTCCGTAACGAAAAAACCTCACGCTCTTATATATGCTGACCTACCTCTCTGACCTAGGCCCTCATAAATGCGTAAGAACATTGCAAATATCCAATAACACCACAACAATTATTATATATGCTGACATACCAGGTCCTCATGCGTAAGAACAAGGAAAAAATGTACAGCATAAATTGAATAAATAAATAATTATAATTGCATAAGTTGATAAACAATGCTATGCAATAGCTTTACCGCGGCAGTCCCCGGGTGCCACACGTCTTTTTTTTTACAAAATAGATCGTTGTACGTACGTATACTGTGTCGAGAACTCACTACAAGCTCACTTTATTTTAGTTCTTACTGTGAGAAAATTAAATGAAATGAAATCGTTTATTTTGCAAGTAGGATCACTGATCACTTTTACACTTCATATTTTTTTAAACTAGATGGAGCCGGTATTTCCTATTTCCTAACTGACTACCTCTGAGAAGAAGAAACCGAAACAAACTCAGGGAGCATCGTCTTTTTTCAGGTCCAGACATTTAAAATGAAAAATGGGATTTTCACAGATCGTATATCGATCATGGTTTTTTTCTTACATTGTTCTCATTTATAGAAGCAACAAGAATAATGGATGCAGAATTTTGTGATAATATCTTGACTTATTATCACTGGAAATTCTTATCAGTTCTTCTACATAGAGAGCTACTTTTTGAAATGGGCAACTAGTTTCAAATTTCTAACTAAATAACCGACCATTTAATTTTAATAATAACAATGCAGAAGTGCCTTAAAAAAGGTTTAATTGAAACATATACTTTTAGTTTAAGCTTCAGATAGTCTGCTATTACAATTGTGTCAGAATGGAATCTCACAATGATCGATTTAGACAAGTTTCGTAATCTATTAACAAAATGGCTTCATTATGACTTTCCCGTTGTCAATCACTGATCCAGTCTATATTAAAAAATGTTCAAATTGGTTAGTAGTTTTAAGAAAATCATTTCTCCGAACGGGTTTTATAATAATGGCAATACGGCAATGTCATTCTATCACCATCCAATTACGAGACGACTCACCAATAATTGATCGATCATTATGAATTTAGCATATTACGAACTCTAAATCACAATGACAAAGAAATGTCAGTCATTCCAACGCGATTCCATTGTGGAAACGCGTTGGAATATTTGACTAAAAATATCAGACTAGGGTCTTCGGTGGTAGGCCATAATATCGGCTGCCGGCAGAAGTTACCACCCACCAGGCAAAGTCTTGCCGCCAAGCGATTTGTCGTGTTCCGGCATGATGTCTGGTGAAGCCGTAAGGAGGATGAGTCTTAGCAGTTGTGTTGCGATGTGTGGCGGGTACGATGCGCCAAATGTTTTTGTGTCGGGAGTTTGGTCGTGGAGAGTCTCCAGATCAATCTCCCTCTAGCGCAGCATCGTTTGGTCGTGTTGGTCTGATTGCAGCACTGCTTACCATCAGGCGGGATTGCAGTCAAGCACTAGTTTATAATTGATTAAAAAAAAGGACCTAACGGACACAAATGCAGACGCTGGACTGCGATTGAGACATTCCAGATCCCAGACAATCCAAAACTGAACCCAGAACCTCATGCTCACTAGTAACATTTGCGATCATTAGACCATCAAGGTACACCACATAAATAACAAATGATAAACGCTGTATATTTTTAACATATTAAAACCAGCTGCTGTTTCCGTCGCCATTAGAAATAATGTGTGTGGCTTAAGAGGCAAAATTTACCTAAAGGTCTATGAGCTTGATAAGTTACCGTCAAAACGCATTTTTTACCGCGCGTTTATCAGCACAAAGGACTCCCGTATGTTACTAATCCAGATTGTAATGAGCCCCGACGTAGAGTATTAACAAACACACTGTATTCGCCCAAAATTTATACATTCTGTTTCAAAGGGGCGGGGAACTGGCAATGTTGAGTTTTATATATTGAGACAGGTAAAATACGTGTTTTAGCTTACTGTTGCGTAATTTTTATGGATATGTTTTCAGTCTATAGAGATCCACTGCCGTATAAAGGTCTCCCCCAAGGCTTTCCACAACGATCGGTCTTGTGCTGGCCGCATCCATCAGTCTCCCGAGATCTTTACCGGTTCTCGGTCCACCTTGTTGGGTCCTCCTACGATGCGTCTTCTGGTACATAGCCGCCACTCCAGAACCTTACCTACTGCCAATTAAGCTGCAATGTGTCCCACCCACTGCCAACTAAGTTGCAGTAGCTTGGTGACCTGACGTCTGTATATTATGAAATCATAATACCATTTTATATCAGGAACACAAAGGTGCATTGAAAGAGGCATGCAAATTCCTTTAAAAAGTGTAAATATTCATTACTCTTTTTCTACCGAGCTTTTGCGCTTATTACTACCCGTAACGATTGTCAGAGATCTACAAATGGCATCCGGACTATTTTATTTATTCATTTCATTTCTATCTATAATATAACAGTTACATTAATAGCCACGAAAAGAACACACTAAAAACTCATAACAGTAAGGCATAATTGAAATATTCCCAGAAAATGTTATGCGTCACTATTAGATACGTCTCCCGTATTATGGGGTGACCAACTACATATTACTGCCAGTAATTATACCACCGATAATCGCCTCGTACGACCGACCGACTATGAAATATTTTCTCTTAGCTTGCGCGTTCTAACTTGGCTACGGAAGAAAAAACTTTCCAGTTTTTTTTTTTGACTTGGCGTTCTCAACTTCAGCTGTTAATGAAGATTGATTTGGCTTTAATGATGAGTAGGAATCCAAGGACTTTAATTTGGAGTGGCTGTTATCTGATTTGTGTCTTTAGGAGAAATTAAGGGCGAAACATGTAAGGATTTTTTGTTTCAAATTCATCAATTGGCTGTTTTGAGTGACCTTGTGTGTTTCCAGTGATGACATACAGAACTGAAACGTGGTCGCTCACAATGGGCATGCTACGAAGGCTCAAAGTCAAACAAAGGGCGATGGAAAGAGCCCGGAGCTCGGAGTTTCTCTGCGCGACCGAATCAGAAGAACCAAAGTCACCGACATAACTCTTCGAGTCGTTAAAATTAAATGGCAGTGGGCACATTGCTCGTAGAACCAATGGCCGGGCAGTAAGGTTCTGAAGTTATGGCCACGAACCTAGTTATTGGTATAGCCTAATTGTCAAAGACCCCTGAATGACAGCCGGGACCAGCAGCTTAACATGAATTCCGAGGCACTGATGGGTATGTAAATAAAAAGCGTAGCTTTACCTGATTGATTATCCCCGAGTGCGGCTGTTATTATCAATGACTCAAGTATTCGAAAGAAAATGAAATATGTGCGATGAGTGCGCACATAAATTCCATCCCCTTTCCAAAATTTAAAATCACATCCTATTTACAAATATGAGACACAACCAACGAAACAAAACCAAGATCTATTCAAGAGAGCTAAAAAATCTCTGCGAAAATGTCTCTTGAACAAAAAACTCTGAAGTTGTGCAGCGTTCTTATAAAACGGAACAGGCATTACGCCGAGATAACGTTTTATGCAGAAAAACATTTATAAAATAGTCTCAAAAGTTTCCACTTCGTTCGTTCACTTACAGAGCTGTTACACTAAGTGCCACTTCAGTTGATACAGGATTACAACTTAACATCTGCAATCTTAGAAGAGACTAATTAATTTTATAGTTAATCTTTAGGACCAGTTGTTAGTGTCAAAAAAATTAAGTGGCAGTGGACGGGCACTTTGTTCGTAGAACCGATGGCCGATTACCATCAGCGATTACATCACAGCTTACCTTCAAGCGAGATTGGGGTCAATCACTAGTTTATAATTATAAAAAAAAAACTTTCTCTTTAGATCCTGTTGTTGGTATCTCTGGAGACTGATGATGATGATGATGTTCTTCGGCCACGGCGACCACTTCGACTCCTAGCCGATGATTTGGCGCCCATGCGCCGAAGATGGCTTATGTAGCCTATCTTGACGGCGAAACTTCGTGCACACTGAGGGCATGTAAGCACGCCGTCGACGTAGTTGTATGTGATGGCAGCAGGTGGGCGGGGCTTTAATTGGTCGGGTTTGGCATCGAGGTCAGCTTTGCGCTGCTCCTCATACTTGCGTACTTGTCCGTACACCATTCTGCGCCATTCTAACCGCTTTGCTGCCAAACGCTCCCATTGACTACTTGGACTACTTGGCTTGACTACTTGAAGACTATATCTCGGTTCAGGGAAGTTATATTTTACTATCGACAGAGTTTCACTTTTATTAGACCTCTTTGTTTGAAACCGTTTGCATAATATACATATAATTACAACTGAACACCTGCAATCATGGACGAGGATACTCCTTAATTAGTTTTTAAGTTCTCCTTCGGGACCAGTTTTTGGTATCTTTAGAAACGAGGTCTCCGTTTTAGTCAAGCTTCTATAAGGAAAGCTTTCGTTGCTTACGGTGTGTTTCCTTACGTTTTCCTATATGTAGTAATTGGCTTAAAATATCATGTTTTAATTAGTAACTACTAGTGTTATCTATAAAGTGCAGGTCAGTTGTAAGTTGTATGATATAGTTTCCATAGTTTTAAACATTATATTTTAACCTATATGTAAAGTCTATATCATAATGAGATCTCGTTTTTATGTACAAATGCAAAGCGGTAAGTATCTATATACGCCACATGCGAACAACCAGTCATACTGAAGTCACACTATTCACGAATTCTAGATCTCGCAAGCAGAGTTTACCGTGCGACTAGCATATACAACGTTATTTTTTATTTTTGCGAAACCTGAATATAGTTTGTTTCAAATTAAGCAAATCAAATCAAATCAAATCAAATCATTTATTTGTTAACACAGGTAAATATTTACAGATCTTACATAGAATAACGCGCTGTGTTATGCCAGTAGGCGTACAAAAATATAGTGTCCATGTGGCTCATCATAACAAAATTTCAAGCAATAAGAATATACTTTTAGAAATCATGCACAATTACTCTTTCAATTAAAGTGACAGGCCCAGATGAGGAACAATTTCTCATTAATTTAATGTAAAAAAAAAATCTAAGTCAAAATAATCAAAATCATCAATATAAAATCATGCATAATTACTATTTAAATTAAAATGTCAGAACCAAATGAGGAATTATTTCTTATTACATAAATGTCAAAAAAAAAAAAAACTTGGTCATAATAATTAAAATGACAAAAAAAAAATATATATCATCAATATTATAATTCAAAAGTATAATAATTATATACAATATTATTATACAATATTCTTTACATTGAGCCATCATTCAAGAATTCGTCTAACGTGTAATAACATTTTTCAATAAGTAATTTATTAAGTGCGTTTTTAAATTGTATCAGTGGCATATCTTTAATGTCATTAGGTATTTTGTTATAATTTTTTGGAGCGTTGCCAAGAAAACTTTTACGCATTAGAGCTGTCTTACATTTTACATTGCATAGTTTATGAAAATATTGGGTACGTAATGGATTTTTTCTGACTTTAGATAAACTGGCGAATAAATGCAGGTTCTTCTTAACAAATAATGCCGTTTCCAGTATGTACATTGCTGGCAGTGTCAATATTTTTAGTTTCTTAAAGTGTGGAATACAGCTGTCTGTCGTTTTTAAACCACACATAGACCTCACACAGCGTTTCTGCATCCTAAATACAACCTCCCTATTAACTGACTGCCCCCAGAACATAATTCCGTATCGCAAAACAGAAGCTATCTGACCGTGGTAGGCTGTGAGCAATGTCTCAATGTTAACCTTTTTTGATAATTGAAATAGCGCAACTGAATCGATTCCAATCATTTTTACACCACGTTATATTTTTTCCAAAATACATTTAGAGTGAGACGGCAGAGTGGTTACCGAGCGGTTACGATATATCATAGTTTTTGCGCAGCTTGCCACAGCTGACACCAGAGGTCAACGCCCGCGCTCGCCCACCCGTACGGACTTTTGACCATACTTTTGTTGAGACAACCAAGTAGAATAGCAAGCTCATAACTTGGTGGTTATTCATAATATCTGTTTGAAATTTGGACACGTGTTTCGGATTTCGCATAAACAAAAAATATATATGTTGTATACAAATTCCCAACATCAACCGTGGGGCAAGTGCCCGCCAGACATAACACCTGTATGGTCGGAGGATCCTCCGTTTTCTATGGAAGACGTGGGAACCTTACAGACTGTTCCTTGTACCTCCAAAATAACTTTTATAAAGCAGCCTTTCACACGACTATCATACGTAATATGGCATTGCCGAAATACAGGCATTGTTAGCAACCTAAAACTGTCCCAATATCAGTCACTTGCAAAAACCACTGAGCGGCTCAGCATGGAACAGCACGATAAAACGATAAACCATTCTGCTTTTAAATCCCTGGTCAGTATATCCGGCTTTGTATTATACCAGAATAATCTTGCATAACTTAGCACTGAAAACTCAGCACCTAAATTGCATAAAACATTGTTACTATCAGTTGGAATAATTTTGTATTGCTTATTTATTGCTCCGTATATTCAAAAATGTGTCTGCCCAACAACGTAAATTACGCAATGAATGTAGTTCAACTGTCAAAATGAAACTCATAATGCGGATAATGAAAAATTGTAACGTAAATAGTCATGGATTTGTACTGTGTCGGATTCTCAGACCTATGTATATATATATACAACGTGTAACATAAAGGGTATATACATAACAAAGGCATGGCATCTTTACATGATATCAAACGATATTGGAAGGGTTTTTTAATCCTATCTTTTTATGTTAGGAAGTTATGAGGAAAAACACTGCCTGTGATAGGCTACTATCATACTAGTCGCACAGAGATATTGAAGACATTTATCGGATTTTGGCAAGTAATGTGACGGGTAACGAGTAGTTATTAACGTATGTAGTATGCTACCACGTTTGTTATGAGTTTATTTTAAGAAACACACGAAACCGAAAATTTGGTACCAATTTTATGTGTATTTTATTTTGAGTTGAAACCCTTCCGATATCGTTTGATATCATCTAAAGATGCCATGCCCTTGGTATGTAAATACCCTTTTTGTTACAAGTTGTATATAATATATGTGCCATATGTTAGGGTAGTCCAATTCTAGCTTGGTGGTAATCTTTCCAATAGCCAAGTGCCCTCGTAATTGCTTTACCAACTAACAGTGTGTAGGTATCCTCTGCCACCGTCAACGGAACGTCAACCAGAACCGAAACTATTCTCACCGTTGATGACGAGGTGGACACTCGGATGTAGTAAATACATGCATTACTACTTCAGCCTCTTCATGTCTTTGTAATTGACTTGATGGTGGCCAGATGGCGCTTAATAGTCAAATGTCAGTTACATGCCTGTGTGGCAGTCAGATAATTTCAAACTTTCAACGGCACGGTAGGCGCAATGGTTAAACGATTGGCTGCTGCGCTGCGTGTCGCATGTTCGATTCCCTCATGGACCAATTATTTGTATGACCTACAAGTAGTTGTTCCGGGTATGGCTGTTTGTGTATGTGAATTTATATATTTGTAAACGTACCTACGATACAGGAGAAATTTGTAGAGTGGGGCAACGTCTTAAAAAAAGGATTATATTATATTATTGTATCATTTTATTTCATTTTATTTACACAAAGTGGTGATGACAATACGACAATAAATTAAACATCGTGTACCTCAACACATTCTCAGTTTACCAATAAAAAGTCATATAAATATATCCATTAGTTTAGTCACAGGAAATTATTTTTCATTTTTCACATTTTCTTCATGATGTACATGTGATAAGGAAGCGCTTAGAGGGTGAAGACCGCCGCATCCAGCGGTACCTACTAAACTTTAATAACGGCGCGAAAAAAGCAAGTCGATACAGAACCGCGCTGTCGCCGATCGGAGGTCAGTGAACAAATATTTTAAAGGATGTTCCATTCCGTTTGCAATTTTAAGCGATTTAGTTTGTTTATTTTTTTTTTGATGCTAGGTTTTTTTTTACTATAGTTTAGGATTATTCCAATGAACCAGCATTGTTCGTGTTTTCATTTATTGCCGTATTATCAGCACCACTCTGTATATTATCTATACTCTATACTAATATATAAAGCTGAAGAGTTTGTTTGTTTGTTTGAACGCGCTAATTTCAGGAACTACTGGTCTGATTTGAAAAAATCGTTTTGCGTTGGATAGCCCATTAATCCAGGAAGGCTTTAGGCTATATAACATCACGCTGCGACCAATAGGAGCGGAGCATAACTAACTCCACGCGAACGAAGTCGCCGGCGGCCGCTGGTTTTATAATATTATTGTTTTCAAAAGCAGTACAACAATTCCGAGGCCGACTCACGTGCTGTTAATGATGGTCAACATTAAGTACCTATACAATTTAGACCCTCTAGTAAAGTTGATCCTGAGTTCTTTCTAAGTTTATTTTGTTCTTAATCGCAAGGTTTAGGCGATAGGACCGGATAAGTGGCGATAAAAGACTGGACGACTATTACAGGGGATTAAATACCCTCATCGAGGTAAATGTATGTAAAGTAAAAGTGCACAGAGCTGCTAACCAACACCCTTTTTTACTAACGGGACAAACTACTACATACTTGACCACGATCCTGCCTGATGCTAAGCAGTGATGCAATCGTTGATGGCAAAGCACACTAATAGCCATGAAGAGACTTAAATTGTAGCCAGACGGGAAGATCGCCGATGACAAATTGTTCCAGTCCCTCGATGTACGCGGTATAAAAGACGAGGCGAAGAGCTTCGTCCGGATCGTAGGGATGTCAACAACGTGGGTGGATACTCGCCGTACGACGGGTCGTCCGATGATGGAACGGTGATGGCGGAATTATGTCAAGTAATTCCCGCGCAAAGTCTTCAAAATGTATCATCCTATAGAACAGCTATTCTCAAGTTAAGCAAATAACAATTTAATTTCAATGAGAATTCGGTTGACTTTCACCATTGACTTTAGTGTAAAATGAAATTATTGTTCAGTTTGTGATGCGCTCCCGCCTGCCCCTCCACTCCACCCTCTTTCATTAACTTTTCTGATTTACGCTGTATGTGTCTTTCAGTATCATACGTATTTTTTTTTATAAGTTATAAACTGGAGCTTGACCGCGATCCCGCCTGATGGTTAGCAGTGATACAATCGTTGATGTTGAAGCGCGCTAGTTTATTAAGAGCCTTTTCACTTTAGCCTTGAAGGCAAACGTATGTGCAAGCGAGAGGGAAATAATAATAACAATTACGCCACCATTTCTGATCCCATTCTCATTGTGCTTTACAAAACTCGACTTCTAATACCTAATGAAAATTTCAAGGTATTACAATATGAACGTAGACGAGGCAAGTCCATTAGTGGACGACTGCACCTACCCCCTATATCGATGTTTAAGTATCGGACCACTCCACAAAATGGCATCGATACTACGATAATGTCCCCTCCCTATTCTTTAGTTATTAATCTTGAAACAATGGCGCGGTGATTGCTATGCCATTAATTGTATATGAATGTTTTTTTCGGTTGGTTTTTTGTCGTTGTATGTTTGAGAGTCCTGGTGGTCTAGTGGTTAAAACACCAGCCTTTCAAGTATAAGGGTTCGATTTCAGGTCAGGCAAGTACCAATGTAACTTTTCTAAAGTTATATGTAGCTTCTAAGTATATCTTGGACACCAATGACTGATTATAAGGTGAAGGATAGGTGAGGTTATATCTTTTTTTTTTGATATGGCATCTCGTAGGTGGCCTTTAAAGGCCGTAACCACTTAACCGGACTTTCCTGTGGATGCCTTAATTAAAAATTAAAGCCTCCAGCCAGGGGCACTTAAAACTAACTTAAAATTAGGCGACTACGCACTAAGGGCACCCCCTGTGGGGTACGAACCTCGGCTTAGGGCGTCGCTAGAGAGGACAGCAGGCGACGGCTGGATCGAAAATTATACTTAATGGGTTTGATGACCGCGGCGTTTCCTAGTACTAGCTCTGAGAAGAAACGCCAAAACAAACTCAGAGGTTATTGTTGGGACATTATGATATTACTGGCTCAGCTGCGGCGCGGGCTGGCTTTCATCGGACAAGGGACGGGGGAGGGGATTACTACGTGGAGCGCGTCGCGGTGGACCTCGGCGGCGAGGTCGGTAGGTCGGTCTGTGTTTGTGTAATGTGCTGGTGGCCCTATTGGCCTCTTGGAGGAGGGTAATGGGGTCATCGGGGTCTGAGAGAGCATGCCGAGGGCGGCGAAGTCGGGAGATGGTGGAACCCATAATTCTCAAGCCCTTTTCAAATTTCATTTGGGTCTCAAGTTGACGTTATTTCAAGTTGAGCAAATATCAACCTAATGTTAATACAATTAATTTTACTTCAGAGTGACGAACATTACTGTAAAAGTTACAAAAAATATTTGAAGCTGTGTCATAAACTGAACTGTATTGTGTAGGAATTAAAGTTATTTCTCCATAAACTCAAACTAAAAATCGTATGCTACACACGCTGGTCGATGTTAATACCTGCTGTGACTGAAAACCAGCGCTAGGTTTTGTATCGTATAGGGTCTTAGATTATTCTGAGCGATGGCCGTTTAGCGCGTATGTGGCTTAATTAACTCACACGTGCTATTACTTTGTGTTTGTGTTCTTTTTTGTTTGTCACATTTGCCGAAAATAAATATATTTTCTTTCTTTACTTTCAATAAGACTAGCCGACCTGGAAACGGAACCAGGATCACATGTTCAGCAGGCATTCACTCAGATTTCCTACTCAAAATAATCTCTGCATTGAAAAGAACTCAAAAACACTAGAACATTATTGTTCGGACAACAATTAAACGCGTCATTACAATTTGCCAAACTAAACTCATTACAGTCATTAAGCGACCTCTGGCCTTGTTCCCCAACCACATTTAGCCCATTACTTTCAACGATCAATCCAATTGAAACTTAGGTCCAGGTAAGTACCTTCCAAAAGTAGGTAGGTATCTACTCTTAGATCTACTCGATTCAAAACAGATGAGCCAATCGTGTCGTTATATCCATAAATGTTCTATTTTGCCGCCCGGGTTCGCCAAAATACGCCGACTTGATCGAAAATTCTAGACTGAACTTATAAACTATACATTTTAAATGAGAATCTATTTAAGTCTAGCTACGCCTCTCGGTTTCTTCCGAGTAAAGTTTCGGTCCCATTGGCATATCTGCATAAAAAGTAAGTATACTACTCATGTGCTAATAGGTACCGCTTCTTCCCAGCGAAAGCACAAATAAGTGACGAAGGGCGGGTGTTTCGGAGGACTGTCTTATGTTATATTTTGACGTTCAAAAAGTGCTGATTCTCAGCTTAATTAAATTATTTTTGTTTTTGAATCGTTTGTGTGTCAAATTTCAACCACATTCATCATCATCATCATCATTTCAGCCAAAAAATTTCCACTGCTGGACATAGGCATCCCCAAGGATCTCCATGACGACCGGTCGTGCGCCTCCCGCATCCAGCAGCGACCTTCACCAGGACATCGGTCAACCTTGTCGGGGGCCTACCCACGCAGCGTCTTCTGGTGCGTGGTCGCCACTCGAGAACCCGTCGGCCCCATCGGGCATCGGTCCTATGGGCAATGTGCCCGGTCTACAACCACTTAAGTGTTGCAATTCTTCGGCCCACATCCTTCTTCTTCTTCTTCTTCAGCCTATAGAGGTCCATGGCTGGACGAAGGTCTCCCCCAAGGCTTTCGACAATGACCGGTCTTGTGCTGCCCGCATCCATCGGCTTCCTGCGACCTTTACCAGGTAATCGGTCCAACTTGTTAGGGGTCTACCTATGCTGCGTCTTCCGGTACGTGGCCATCACTCCAGAACCTTACTGTCTAATCGGCCATCGGTTCTACGAGCAATGTGCCCCGCACACTAGTTCTTAATTTTAGCGACTCGAAGAGCTATGTCGGTGATTTTTATTCTTCTACAGATCTCCTCATTTCTGATTCGAACGCGCAGAGAAACCCCGAGCATAGCTTTACCCGTCGCCCTTTGTGTGACTTTGAGCCTTCGTATGAGGCCTATTGTGAGCGACTACGTTTCAGTTCCATGTGTCATCACTGGCAACATTCACTGGTCAAAGAGTTTAGTCTTGGGACACTGTGGTACCATGATAATAATAATAATTTCTAATTAATTTCATTCGTAAACGATTTTTTATGAAATAAATAATTAAGAATTCAATTATCTAAAGCTCACACTTTTTTCCACAAACTCAATTTAATAATGAATTCTGTATTTGTTCAATCAGAACCCAAATCAGACCCTTAGAAACTGTTTTAATACAAAATTTCCGTATACGACTGACAAACATGTTCACACATGTAAAAGTGTGGCGCATATAACGAATATTAATCTCTACCATGGCGTGGTTGCGTCGTCCTCGTCTCACCATGATGCGGCCCCATCAGTTGGGGCACACACGGTACGGTATTTTTGAATCTCTCTGTATTAGCGGAGTCACTAACATTGTTTAGAGGGTGATGAAATAATGGACTGTATTTTTAAGGGACTGGTATATTGCCGTTTATAATAAATCCAATATTTAACAGAAACCCGGACAAACAATTATTAATTTTAAGAAGAGGTGTGTGTCGCGGCGGGGTCCGTGGAAGCGAGTGGTGAGGTCCGAGCCGGTCCGCTCACTCGGTGTCTCAGTCGTGTCCCCCGCCCGCGCCCCGCTCCCGCTGCCGATGAAGACTGCTTTCGCTGCAGACCGATGTTGGGTCTCATTCCCAACAACCATGCTTAAAATTTAAATTACAGTTTCTTCATACAGTAGTGTTTTGCTGTTACATGATGAGTTGTTGACAAAATATAAATGAACATTTTACGGGTCACAGATCACCAAGATGGCTAGTCTTCCAAATGTATTTCAATAACAAGAAGAATATTATATGCACAGAAATCTTAATATTTATGAAGACCATAGAAATTAAACAAATTCATTAATAATTATTAAGATTTCTGTGCATCCATACTAATATTATAAATGCGAAAGTAACTCTGTCTGTCTGTCTATATGTCTGTCTGTCTGTTACGCTTTCCCGCCTAAACCTCTCAACCGATTTTGATGAAATTTGGCACAGACAATCTTTAGACCCTGAGAAAGGACACAGGCTACCTTTTATCCCGGAAAAATTAGATGTTCCCGAGGGAAATCTAAAAAGCGCGATATAACCGAACTCCACGCGGGCGAAGCCGCGGGCGGAAAGCTAGTGTAATATAAGCCAACCCGCGTGGTGGCCCACTCCAAGCCTCTTGGCTTCGTATAGGACTTGCTGTTTTTCTTTTTCTTTGATACATATATAATTTGTTACTTGTATTTAATATAGTTTTATGACCTTCCTGTATGAGTCAACAGAAATACTTGTTCTACCATTCTTTTCTTTAAAACCTGAAGGTTTACCTCAGGACCGTCACCTTTGCGCCCTCGAGTTATCAATCGTTGGGGTATCATCCTACAGAGGAAGAAATAACTACAAAATTTACTTTTAATGTATTAAAATTAATTATTGTACTCGTATTTTAAAGGATGGTATGTACTATTTTAAAGTATGGAAAAGTTTAATATAAGGGCCCGCAATCATTAACCACAATACCATAACGACAACACGTGGCCTAAGGTTGTCCTTGTATGATATTTATCATTTTATTCACAGGGACCACATTTGATCGTTACAGGAACAACAAGTAACAACCGACCACATCAAAGCCACAACGCAAACACGTCAATCTGGCTGTCTGCAAACACTAGAAATAAAGAACGAGAAGTGTAAAATAAAAAAAAAAAAAACATAAATTGTTAAAATAGGAAAATCATAAAATTAGACTAAACACAGCCAGACACACACACACACAGCGATGTCTAGTACCTATATATCCAAAAAGCAGTGGACCAAAATAACCACCAAGTAGAGTCTGACACAGCTAGACAGCGACGTGGCAGAAGATGGCGGCCCAAGTGGGGCAAAACAAACGACCAGTAATCTAGTTTAGCTTTGGGTCGAAGGAGATGGAAGTCATGGCGAGAAGACGTATGTACTAATATCGACAACGCAACAGCAAGAAGTTGCAGCAACAGTATTGTCAGAAGTGGGATGCCGGTCACGCCAAGGGAAGACGTAAGAGTTCGCACGTGACGACAAGCAGCGATGGATTTGGCATGTCAAGAGGAAGAATCACTTGGTGTCCCTGCACCCGCAGAAGATGCGGCCGTCGTAACACCGACGAATGTGAGTGCGCCTAGTACCACCACTAATCCCGGAAGCAGTAGATCTGATGTAGCGGCGTTACTGGCTCACTTGACGGCGCAAATAAAGCTGAGCATAGCAGAATCCCAGTCAGAACTCCAGGCACAAATAAAAATTGTAGCAGAATCCCAGGCGGAAACCCAGGCAAAAATAGATAGATCCCAGCCAGAAACCCAGGAAAAAATAGAAAAATCCCAGCAACTGGTATTGGAACTAAATGAAAAGTGGAAAAAAAACGAAAGAAGAGGTGAACGAGCTTAGAGTAAAAACAGCACAACAAGATGCACGTATGGACCAGCAAGATACGCGCATAAACAAACAAGAAGCGCGTATGGACCACCAAGATACGCGTATAGAGAAACAAGATGCTCGTATAGACAAACACGATGCACGTTTCGAGAAACTAGATAATACCATCATGGAGTTTGGGAAAGAAATAGAAAGAGTACAAAAAGGAAGTATCAAAGGTGTGATACCTGTACCCAGTACTTTGCTGACGTTCAAAGTACCTCATTTTGACAGAACAACGTCATGGGTGGCCTTCCGCCTTCAATTCCTCCAGAATCTTCGAGAATATTTCCGGCGATTGCAATACCCTAACCTGTCTGTTAGAAGCGTTGGAGACTAGATATGGAGAGAAACACCTCGAACATGTCTACAGTGCTCAACTCCGCGAACGCACACAGAAGAGCAATGAGGGTATGCAACATTGGGCAACGGAAATAGAACGTATGGTTCGGATCAACACCGGGATAGATTGGCGCTCTAATCTGCGATTCTTTACTGATGGGATTCGAGATGCAGAAGTCAGGGCTGCAGTACGTCTGGGTCACCATCAGACCCTGAAGGCAGCTTTGACGCATGCTCTGGAGGTGGAAGCAGTACGCCAAGATGGCCAACAACACCACCGTATTCGTGAAGTAACCGCACAAATAAAAGCCCGACGAGGACCAACTTGTTATGAGTGCGGCGAAAAGGGGCACATTCGAATTGATTGTCCCAGGAAGGCTAAGGGAAGAAGTACTTCTTGGGAACGTAAAGACGCAGAGGTGATGCTGTGGCGCAAGCGCGACGCCAAGGTCGAGCCCGAGCGCCCGTGCGAGCGCATCGAGTGGCGCGATCGGAGCGAACGCCGCGAGCGACCCGCTGAACGAGAGCGGGAATGCGCCAAGGACCTGGAGCGAGACCGAGACCGGGAACGCGAATGTTGCGGCAAGGGAGAACAAGAGCGCGAGCGGTCGCGCGGAATGTCGTGGAGTGAGGCAGACGCAAGGCGGGACAAGGAAGTCGAGGACGAGGCGCGTAAGAAGAAGCGCCTCCAGAAAAAGGCAAGACAAAAGAACCGCCGCCGCCAGATAACTTCAGGGAGTAAGGACCGAGGTGAAGAAAGCAAACAGGAAAAGACAGAGAACGTGCGGATTATCCAGGTGAATGCTTTGGACGAAGACTGGGATAATCAATCATTGGAAGACGCACAAAAGGAAGATAGTGACTTGAAGACAGCAATCGAATGGAAGAAACGTGGCCAAAGGCCCACTTGGAGTGAAATATCAGCGCTTAGCCCAACAGCAAAAATTTACTGGGCTCAATGGGACAGCCTGATAATTGATAATGGAGTTCTCAAGAGGAAATGGGAATCACCCAGTGGACAGGAGGTCACCTTACAGGTAGTTGTCCCCTGCGATAAAGTCGCGTCAATGGTACGACAGGTGCACGACGGAGTATCCGGAGGACATCTAGGAGTAAAGAAAACCCTGGAGAAGGTGAGAAAAAGATTCTATTGGGTGCATTGCCGCGAAGACGTTGAGGACTGGTGTAGAAAATGTGTAGCTTGCTCCTCAGTAAACGGACCGCAAACGAGAGCCAGACGTCGGCTGAAAGTGTACAATGTTGGTGCACCATGGGAAAGAGTTGCTGTCGATATAGCTGGGCCATTTCCTATTACTGAAGAAGGAAATAGATATATCATCGTCATGCAACACTATTTTAGCAAATGGCCAGAAGCTTTTGCAGTACCCAACCAAGAAGCTCATACCGTTGCTAAAAAGCTAGTTCACGAGGTGTTCTGTGGATTTGGCGTTCCCTTAGAGTTACACTCTGACCAGGGTAGAAACTTCCAGTCTTCACTATTTCAAGAGGTTTGCCAACTACTCGCGATACATAAAACTCGTACAACACACAAGTGTAAAGTATGTATATTTGTACGCTTCTTAGCATAACATAGCGACCTATAAACATAAATTTAAGAACTATATTCACTACCTATGTTATACAAATAAAATTGTCTTTTTTTTTTGAACACCTTATCACCCAAAGTCAGATGGAATGGTCGAAAGATTCAATCAGACGTTGGAGAATCATTTGGCCAAAGTAGTGGAGGAACATCAAAGGGATTGGGACCAATACATTCCACTCTTCTTAATGTCATACCGCTCTGCAACACATGATAGTACAAATTGCACACCGGCGAAAGTCAACTTCGGCCGAGAAATTAGACTACCCATAGATGCACTAACTGGAACACCTCCCGATACTCATATCCTAGCCGTCGACTATGTGGCCGATCTGCGGCGTAAATTAGATGGAATACATGAGCTAGTGAGAGAGAATGGTCTGAAAACCAGTGAGAAAATGAAGATCCGATACGACCGCAAAGCTAACGTGTTCAAAGTTCCAAGCCAAATGGGAGGGTCCGTACACGATAGTAACCAGAATAAACGATGTCACCTACCGGATTAAGAAAGGACCTAGAGGGAAGCTGAAGATCGTACACGTAGACCGCCTAGCTCGCTATTATGGATCAAATCATGTTCGGGACGAGCATGACTAAGAAGGGGCAATGTTACGAATGGACCTTATGTCGAAGGCATAAGGTTCAATATCGCGTGACATGCAGTGTGTAACTTTTAAGCCCTATATCCCCAGATTTAGACATTTCCTAGGTGCAATATAAAATTGTGCATTGCTAGACTTAGGATGGCCTATCGAATAGTACAGGTCTCAACAATTTGGTCAACAAAGTGTCGACATCGAGATTTCCAGAAACCCGTTTCCGGGAATTACCGTAGGTACGTCTAGACGAATCTGGAATGTTCGATCAGCTGACCTATATATAGGGCCCTGTGGGGTACGAACCTCGGCTTAGGGCGTCGATGGAGAGAACAGCAAGGGCCGGCTGGATCGAAATTTTTATTATTAGTTCGCTTTGATGGCCGCGGCGTTTCCTAGAACTCTCTCTGAGAAGAAACGGCCGAAACAAACTCAGAGGTCATAGTCGGGAATTTATATTTACTGGCTCAGCTGCGGCGCGGGCTGGCCTTCGTCCGATAAGGGATGTGTTTATATGAGTGTGTTACTTTTTCACGCTCTAACGTCTGGATTGATTTTAGTGAAATTTGTTGTGGACGTAGTTTATGACCAGGAGACATTTTATCCCGATATTCCCAGAAAATCTATATTAATTCTTGTAAAACCGACGGGTGCAGCTAGTTCTTTGTCTATAACATTATTTTTTGTTTATGTGAAACCCTGAAACGTGTCCAGTATTTTTAAGTAAAGAATCTATGTACAAAATATCAAAAAGATATGTAAAACCACAAAGTTATGAGCTTGTTATCCTACTTGACTTTTCATCATCATCATCATCTCAGCGTATAATCCATGCATCATGTTGGAGCCCAGGGTCCGCTTTCCTACAATTACTCCTCCATTTCGCACGATCTCTGGCATCCCGTGGTGTGAGATTGTTGACACTCATGTCATCTCTTACAACATCAAGCCAAATGCAGCACAAATGACACTTGTCACCTCACGCCATTTCGCCCAAGCTACGGAAATGTATGCCTTAACGTCGCAATCAATGTCGCCGGACGCGTGAAGCACAGACCCCAAGTAATTAAACTGGTCGGTACACTCGACCATGTCTCCGCCTATGCATACAAATATAGGGTCTGTCGTGTTGCTGGCCATGTACACCGTCTTCGCTACATTGAGTTTAAAACCTCCGATCTCAAGCGAGTTCTTCCACACATTCACCCGCCGCACCAACCATTCCCTGTCATTAGCATACATATCAGCCAGGGAGGTTGCTCATGTGAATTCTTGATGCCGTCTGACACGACGTCCAATATCACGCTGAACAGAAATGGTCAAGGAGGGATCCGTGGTGAACTACTTAACTGTCCCAACAAAAATATGGGCCACACTCCACTCGGACGGGCGAACAGTGCGTTGACCTCTGGCGTCAGCTGTTGCGCGAGCGTGGAGTACTATGATCTACCGTGCGCGCTCGGTAACCACACTGTAACAATTTCTAAATAAATTTGAGAAAAATATAACATGGTGTAAAAATGATTGGAATCGATTCAGTTGCTTATTCTGAACAAACTATATTCAGGTTTCTCATAAACAAAAAATAACGTTGTGTAAGACAAAAGCATAATTTGACATGCGTCTATAATATCTTCTTGTCACTAAAGACTGAATTTTCCTTTGAAAATAAAAATGTTCTTGAACAGAAAATCACGTGTATTGGTTTTTTCCTGGAAGGAAACAATTGTATCGAAACTTAAAAGGAAGCACGGAAAATATGTTGAAGTAATTCGAGTTTTATTATAGACTATCTGAGCCTCATGGTCTTACTTATTTTTTTTTGGTTGGGATGGGAAATCATCAAATGACCTCTCCCGGTCAGCGCGGAGGGGAAGGGCGTGTCAGTTTACTGACTAAAACCCACCCGGGTTTCTTCACTTGCCTGTGCGCCAAAACTCTAACCCGCAACCTTGACCCAGGAGGCATCGGTCTTCGTGGACCCCGTCACGATGTGCTGACAACTCTTTGTACCGCGCGTGAAACACAACTCGCCGTCGAGTCGGGCCTGAGGGTTTTACCGACTTAAGATTCGATACTGCGGGAATTTTGTGATAAAAGAGTAACCCAGTTATTCCTAGCTATAAACTATCTGTGAGCCATTTCATCCCAATCCATTCAGTGGTTTTGCGCGAAAGAGAGACAAACATCCATCATTTCTAGGAAATATGTACATGTATATTACATGTATTTTTACTACGTTCATCGTTTGTTCAATTTCTACCTACCTTGGTTGCGGTTTCCAAACTTCTGACACCCGAGAATAAACTTGGTAATTTTGGATGAGACTGTTAGTTTTAGGTTAAGGTTACCTGAGCTTGGACTAGTTTGGGTAACTTAACGACGATTGACGAGGATCTAAAAGTTGGAGTTGTTAAGTTTTGTGGATTGCTTAACACAATGCCTATTATTTTGAAGGATTTGGTTTGCCCCTATTATATGGGATTTCAAAATGTCGAAGTTTAGCCATATCAGCAGTTGGACTGATAAAGCGGACCCCAGACTCCAAAGCTGAAAAGGCTTCAAAGGATTAACGATGGGATGATGATGATATGGGATTTCAAAATAACTGACCAAATGTGAGTAGGTATACTTACTATAGGAAAAATTCTGTCCAATCTTTCGGGGAATTCAGGCGTGAAAGAAAATACTTTTATTTACGGTAAACATAATACATGAGATTACAAAATAACTGACGAAATGTGAGTATACTGTAAGTATAATAATGTCTAAGCTGTAATGAATTTTAATGAAAGAATGAAGGAAAACACCTTTGTTTGCGGTAAATATAACGCAAAAAATAATAATACCAAACACTCTTTAGAAAAATACAAAATGGTTGAACATGTATCACATACACTCAAAACGTTTATCGCTCAGCATTCTGCTGTAACCCCATGCGAGGCAGAGCATAGCGTTAGTTTTTAGCGACAGCCGACGCTAATGTAGGTAAATAGGGTAGACCGAGGCGAATCGGATCACTTTTTCTTTGAGGGTGAGCAAGTCATACTAAATTGATATATAATGATATTTTTATTGATTAAAACGTAAAAAGTACAAATCAGCTATGAAATAAAGATTTAAAAACTTAAATCAGACTCATATTTTCTTAGTCATCTACTAAAAACGAAAAAAAGAAAAATATCCGATTCGCCCCTATCGTCGGGGTGAATCGGATCTTACGCAATATATAACAAAATTATAAGTTACTTAACATTATAGTTTTGGAATTAGTAAAAAAATAATAATGAGATCAATTTTAAACATCGACACGTATATAGTATCGTTTTTTTCCCCCCTATATCAGCACATTTTTCGTGACACCATTCTTCGCAGGTATTGCACTGAATCTAATCCGCTGATGGTGGATGAATGAACAGTTAGTAGCTTCTTCAGACCAATCTCCAGCATTAGTCTTTCTTTTGTACGTGCGAACCATCTACAATTGAATAAATATGAATTAGTAACCTCAGACATGTAATAAATTAGTTTAAAAGTGTGATCCGATTCGCCCTTGACGACACGACCCGATTAGCCCCATAATCAAGACATTAGAAATAAATATTTTATACGTTTACCTGTAACATTATACGTAAAAGCGAATTAGTTCTCTAATATAGATACCTTGCTTAGCAATATACAACAATATAGTTGATTTTTAACATAAATCCGTAATATGACACAAATAAATCGTAAGTACGTACCTTAGATTCCCGTCAAAAATACGACATGCAAAAACAACTGAGTCGCTGACACGTGGTGTCGACACTGATTCACAAGCGTGATCGAAATACTGCCTATGGCGGGAGGTGCAGGGTGAGGGGAGAGACGCAAAACGACGGTTGAGTGCGTTCTATGTGAATGCGGTATTTGAATTATCAGCAAATTTCTTATTTTGATCCGATTCGCCCTGTGATCCGATTCGCCTCGGTCTACCCTACGTCGCCTGGCATAGCAATTAAATTAACATGAAGTACCGTGACGTGATGTCATTTATGTCAAGAAATATCTTTATTTTTTTGCTTATGTCATTCTTCTTGTTCTTCTTCAGCCTATAGAGGTACACTTCTGGACAAAGGCCGCCCCAAGGCTTTCATTGCATTTGGTTGGGCCTGGCCCCACGCTTGGCAGGCGAGTTGGGGATCGCAGTAATATTCCACAGGAGAAGCGCTGCTGCCCACTTCCCTGGTGAGAGTTCCCTTAGTCGCCTCTTACGATAACCACGGGAGGATATGGGATGGTACTATTATAAGACTGGTACCACACAGTAGCCACAACCACCACAATATTTATACCATTGATAAAAAAATATTGTATCATCATATGGGCCTGAATACAGCTAGTGCCAATCTTGGGAAGTTCAATAGGTATTAAAGACTCGTTCCTGCGGGCTACAACCACATTAAAAAAGGTTGTCGGTAAAAGATCGTTCTTAGCGAAAAGACTGCCTATTGTGTCACCAAAATCTTCATATTAATATTCTGTAATTTATATGGTGTACTTACTACTATTTGGACAAGCAGTGGTTACGGTTACATGTGAATACTGTTACGGGCTAGGGGTACTAAAACGCCGGTTAAGGGTTACGAAGTTTATTGACGACGAGGGTACAGACGGTAGTAGGCAATGACAAGTAGAATGTAGCTGACGTTGCACCGAAGTCTTCCCTTACGTCCACGAAGTCCGTGTCGTAAACACACAATAACACTACAGATGTTACTTCACGTAGTACTCAAAGTTCTCGTTATAGTTGTGGCAGTAGGTCTTCTCAAAGATCGCTTCTTAACTGTCGCTTGTTGTTGTATCGCTAGTCGAATGCAGACTGACTCTGCGCACTTCGTGGACCTCTCTGCGACCCCGAGTTGGGGGGCGCGAGGAGACGGTTTGGGGGCTCCTTAATGGCCCCGTGACCGTGGACTCTGCGCCGGCGTCACGGCGCTATATATAGGTCAGCTGATCGAACATTCCAGATTCGTCTAGAAGTAATAATAATACCGCATAACTTCGCGTGTTGTCGCTTAATTTTAGATGCACCTAGCTGGAGGCTTAAATTCACTTAAGGCAGCCACGGGATAGTCCGGTTAAGTAGTCACGGCCTGTGAAGGTCAACTACGAGATGCCACATATATAAAAAAAAAGAAAACAAAGGTGCACACACTCACAATTTTCGCCATTATAATATTAGTGGAATAAATTGATAATACATATAATAATAATAAGCGCGTCTTTTATCTCATTGCAGTCTAAGGTCTCTCTTTTCTTTACCCTTTCAACTCGATCCAGAGACAATATGGTTAAAGAATAAACAATATGTTTAAGCTTTTTAAACATGGCATTTATTACATGTACTTCGACTTAACACTGACACTAGACACAAGTTGACACTTAAACAATTATGTTTAAGTTTTTGTGGTTAAAGCCTTAAGACGTGTATACACTCATCATCATCATCCCAGCGTTAATCCCAGTCGCATCCGAAGCCTTTTCAGCTTTGAAGTCTGGGGTCCGCTTTACCAGTCCAACTGCTGATATGGCTAAACTTCGACATTTTCCGTGAAGCGACAGCCGTCTGACCTCCACAACCCGAAGGCGGCATCGAAGCATTGCAGTGACCAATTGTTGGACTTCTGAGGGCTCCAACGATCCGTAACGACTGCCACTAGATGTTCGTATGGCAACCGGGACCAACGGCTTAGCGTGCTTTCCGTGGCACGACCAGACCAGTGCAAGTATTTTACGAGTCGACCCAGAGACAATATGGTTAAGGAATAAACAATATGTTTAGGCTTTTTAAACATGGCATTTATTACATGTACTTCGACTTAACACTGACACTAGACACACGTTGACACTTAAACAATTGTGTTTAAGTTTTTGTGGTTAAAGCCTTAAGACGTGTATACACTCATCATCATCATCCCAGCGTTAATCCCAGTCGTATCCGAAGCCTTTTCAGCTTTGGAGTCTGGGGTCCGCTTTACCAGTCCAACTGCTGATATGGCTAAACTTCGACATTTTCCGTGAAGCGACAGCCGTCTGACCTCTACAACCCGAAGGCGACATCGAAGCATTGCAGTGACCAATTGTTGGACTTCTGAGGGCTCCAACGACCCGTAACGACTGCCACTAGATGTTCGTATGGCAACCGGGACCAACGGCTTAGCGTGCTTTCCGTGGCGCGACCAGACCAGTGCAAATATTTATATTCATGCATACAAACACTTGCACTGTGCGGGGATCGAACCCGCGCCACCTTGCGCGGCGGCCGCGTCCGCTACCGCTACGCCACGGATGCTGTCACGTGTAAGACGAAGGCTGTAAGACGTGTATACACTATTATATGTATATTCGATAATGTCATAATAATTAATATAACATTGTTACATTGTTCATAAATATCATTGACATTGATGAGGGTTCAACTCGCGACTCAAATACACGATTATTTCTTACTAGCTTTCCGCCCGCGGCTTCGCCCGCGTGGAGTTCGGTTATATCGCGCTTTTTAGATTTCCCTCGGGAACATCATATTTTTCCGGGATAAAAGGTAGCCTACGTTCTTTCTCAGGGTCTAAAGATTGTGCCAAATTTCATCAGAATCGGTTGAAAGGTTTAAGCGGGAAAGCGTAACAGACAGACAGACAGACAGAGTTACTTTCGCATTTATAATATTAGTATGGATTATGTATACTGTATGCGACATATTCATTGACATATTCGCCAATGAATTAATGGAAAAATAACATTATTTATTGATCCAGATAGTAGAAAAGCTCCCTAATCTAAAAGTTTTAGACAGCAAAACACACAACAAAACACGTTTTCCGCTTCACCCAGAAAGGGAGTGCTCATTTAACGATTTCCCACCCATAAAAAAGGATAGCAACACCAAAAATTTGAACAAATTCACCCAATATTCAAACTTAGTACCTGGCTAACTATATAAAATGTTCACCTTGACTAACTACCTATAAAAGTACAACAGTTTTAGTTTTGGAGGCCAACCAAGTTTTTGGCGATAAACTTGAACTTGGCTAATAAAGTTTCGATAAGGAAATCGAGCGTAGAGGGTGGGTAGGTACAGGTGACACTTTAAGTGGCGGAAAATCTGTTCAGGATGTGAAATTATATCTATTCTACGAAATTTTACCTAAACTTCATAGTGGTTTCATTTGTTGAGTGGTGACTTATGTAATTTTGTGCGTAAGTTTTTATTGAAATTGTAACCTACTCGTTCACAAGGAGAGTCATCATGTCTTAGTGATTCATTAGTTTTATACGGACTTTATAATGAATCCCCTTTGAATGTGTTCTCTTAACAGAGAGCGTTTTGACACTTGCGATAAATCCCGTCTTTGAGGAGTGGCTATAGAAGTGCCACAGCGCAATCACCTAGCCTGACGCAGACCAAAGGTTCCTGTTCCGGATAAGGTGGGAGGAAACGCTAAAGTGTCACCACTGTGTGGATCACTCTGAGTTCGGGAGAGGAAATTTCTGCGCCCTCACGCCCCTAGTCCGCACAGGAGACAGCCTGGGCGATTGTTTCTCTCCTCTGAAAAAATTCGTTGTGGAGGCATGAGCAACAGGGAGTAAAGTTCACTCATCCTCTATAGAAGATCCTCCCGATCCTTCAACCAGACAGGTGTATAGTCAGGTGTAATGTCGGACACTTGCCCAACGGTTCATGTTGGGAAGTTGTATGTACGCTAGTTGCACGTAAACTCTGCTTGCGAGATGTAGAATTCGTGTGACGTCAGTATGACGCGTTGTTCATTCATCATCTGCCTAGCCTTTTCCCAACTGTTGGAGTCGGCTTCCAGTCTAACTTGATTCAGATGAATACCAGTCTCAATAAATTAGTGAAATTAATGAGAACATAAGAATAAAGGGAATGTCCCTGAAACTTTTTACTGACTAGGCCTCCGACCGTTACTAATGTGTTAGAATAAATAGGTAATTAATGTGTAATTGTTGCCATGTTTTGTCTCTGCATCACTTTAAGGTAGACTGGTAGAAAATGCCTAAGGCATTAAGTCCGCCATCGTGCAATGCTTTTCTTTGTGCATAAAGTTTTATTAAATAAATAATTGTCCATTTATCCACAAATCGAGCAATATAAAAAACCTGGAGATACTAATGGTTGGCACACTCTCTTTTAAAAAACATATTGAAAGTCTAGTTAAAAGAGTCTGCGTACTTAGATGTGTATAAAAAAATGCGAACATTAGCAGATTAAAATTTACCACAAAGTTTATCAATTTTATTACGCACTTGGTATGTTTACTACCCAACGTAGTGTGCGTGAGTTAGCTAGTGTTTCACTGGGCCCGCGTGGTAGATTACGACCCACTTCTCTCACCGAAAGGATGCCTGTGTCCCAGGAGTGGTAACATTATAGGCTGTTTATGTATGTATGTTATGTATAAGTTTGTATATGGCTGAAGCATTCCATTGTTTTTTTTGAACTCAGCGCATCCAGATCTATATGATTATCTATAGTGGTGAGGGTTTTGAGCAACTTCGGGCACATACATACATACAGACAGACATACAAACATACGCACTTTATATTAATGGATTACCATGTTTGTACTGTACGCATCAAAATAAACAATCCATACTAATAAAATGCGAAACCATATGTTATCGTGGCGCAGCGGTCAACACGCCTGCCTGCGACGTGGAGGCCCCGGGTTCGATCCCCGGTCAGGTCATGTTGGAAAAACGATCTTTTCCTGATTGGCCTGGGTCTTGGATGTTTATCTATGTATGTATCTATTATAAATATAGTATCGTTGAGTTAGTATCCTATAACACAAGTCTCGAGCTTACTTTGGGGCTAGCTCAATCTGTGTGATTTGTCCGTAAAAAATAAAAATAAATAAATAAATAATATGTGTACCAAATTTCATTACAGCCTGAGAAAGGACATAGGCTATATAACATCCCGCTATGACCAATAGGAGCAGAGCAGTAACAAAAAAAGTTGAGAAAACGGGAGAAAACGCGCATGTACATATTGCTCCAATTATTTCAACAGGCGTTTATTTAATATCAACTGAGCTCTTTTAAATTTTTTCAATATTTTGAATACATAAATATTGATTATTGTTAGCCGTATGTTTGGTATCGGCGTGCACTGACTAAAACTTTTGAAGTAAGTAAAAAACATGTACTAATATATATATTGGTCTTCATTATATGTATATGGTTACGTTTACGCTTATTCTTGGAGTCTAAGGAATAAATTGATATAAAAAAATAACTTTAACATAATGAGCATTTATCTATACTTAATAAATAAAGCTGAAGAGTTTGTTTATTTGAACGCGCTAATCTCAGGAACCACTGGTCCGATTTGAAAAATTCTTTTTGCCTTTGATAGCCCATTAACCCAGGAAGGCTTTAGCGTATATAACATCACGCAGTAACCAATAGGAGCGGAGCATAACTAACTCCACGCGAACGAAGTCGCTGGCGGCCGCTAGTATACGAATAATCCCACCAGGGAGCAAAATATAACAATCCAATTTATGATGTCCAAGGTTGTATGACGATACAGATGTGATCTTGAACATCAATAGGTACAGACAACACAAGGTCAAGCTACTCGAAAGTGTCGGATATTTTCAATCAACCTTGAGCCTTAATGCTTTAGCGATAAACTTGAAGATCTAATAAAGAAATTTGACAGATTGTAGTCGCTTGATGTGCTGTCGTCTGTACACGTTAAACCTCGCAAATATTTCTTTGAAAACAAATTTTGTTTCGCCTTCAGCGGGGTAATTGCGTAACACACCATCATTGGCAATGGATTTAATGATTTTACAGTACATTGCGGTGTTTACGTTATTGAGTAGACGCGGTTTTTGAACATATACAGCAATAGATTGGCAAATTCTGGGGTTGTGGGTCCTAATTCCTCGTTGGTTGAAAGGGAAAACGTGAAATATTACGGAAACTTCCTTGAGTGTTTCCAAAGTCTTACAAAACTTAGAAGCTTCCATGTTCACGTGATTGGAAGTATGTTTTATTTCAATGCCAATTTTCTAAGTTTGTTGAGCAATGGAGGGAGTCGATACATTTCTAAGGTTTCCTTGGATGAGGGTAAGAGGGTGAGCGTATTGGGTTGTGAAATTTAAGAATTAATTTTTGTGACAATTTTTTGGGATTAAATTATATGGCATCGTAACTGATTTAATGATAAGTCTTAGTGACTTCAACGATGCTTAGATCACGTTCCCCAGACTAATGAAGCTTTTTTAGTCAAGATATTTAAAAACCGGTTGTAAAATGTTCAACAAAGAAGAGTCAAATCACGTCTACGACTTCAACAGTGGTGACGAATTTTGGATCTATGCCTACAATTCTGATTCCAAACACCAATCTACAATCTGGGATTTCATGACGAGTCAAAGCAGACTAAAGTTGTTCGTTCTCTAAGCAAAAAACCGGTCATGTTGCGACGACTGCATTTGGAGATCGTAGAACGATTAACGAAGAGTCGTATACCACAATTTTTTTAACCACAAGTCATTGCCGGACTTCAAAACATGATCTCAAAGCGACGCATCATCCTGCACTACTACAATGCAAGCTCACACAGCGCTCGTCAAATGATTGTCTATTTGAAGCAGGAAAAAGTAGAAATTCTTGACCACCCTCCAAAAAGTCCTGACCTAAGCCTTAACGATTGCTGTACATTTCCTAAAATTAAGCACAGTCTTCGTGGTCAAAGGTTTCAGTCCGGTGAAGAAGCAGTCGATGCTTTCAATTCAGCCATTTTGAACACCCCCACTTTAGAATGGAATAAATGTTATAAGAATTCGTTTGAGCTAATGGAAAATTGAAGTAAAAAAAGAGTACTATAAGGCTCTAGTAGTGTTTTTTTTTTTTCAGGAAAACCATCTCAGAACTCGAAGTTAAAAATTATAATAACGGTGCCTTCTTGCACCTACTTTTCACACAAAACTCTCCAACAAGGGGAAGTAGACCGAACAATAAATGCACTCGAAGTAAGACTCAGAACAGCAGCATGAAAAATTAAAAACACAACATAAACTTTTTAAATCTGACCCATTTTCATTCGCTTTACTTAACAAGAGCCACGCAACGTTTTCAACAAGTATAGATAGATCTACATAGATTACAAAACGGATATTGTGAACACGTACTTCGGTTTTTGCTCACTATTGTTTACAAGTTTACAGTGAGACAGCCAGACTTTTACACAAGTTTTCCACGCCATAGCGTTACAGCCATGAAATTTCAACTGGCTGAACGAATACAAAAAAGCATCTCCAGTCATAGTTAAAGTGTCAGCCAAGTGGAAACTTCTGTGATCAATTTTATGTTAAGAATTTTAAGTAGATGTTTAGATTAATAGCACAGTGCGCAGATATACTATAAAGTTCTGTTTATCAATGACACTAGCTTTCCGCCCGCGTGGGATTCGGTTATATCGCGCTCTTTAGATTTCCCTTGGGAATATCATTTTTTTTTTCAATAAAAGGTAGCCTATGTCCATTCTCAGGGTCTAAAGATTGTCTGTGCCAAATTTCATCAAAATCGGTTGAGCGGTTTAAGCGGGAAAGCGTAACAGACAGACAGACAGAGTTACTTTCGCATTTATAATATTAGTCATTACAATTTTTTTTTTTTGGTTTTATTTGTTCCATTTGGAACAGGCTTATGTCAGAGACCATACTGCCATGTCTTCAGTAATTAATTTTCAACATTTGTAACGTATCCTAACTTATCCTATCTCTTATCCTAACTTAATCTAACCTAAACCTATCTCCTTTCGTTTCCCGCGTGGAAATACACTTGGAGGAAGATTTGGTACAAAGCCATGATGTGGCCACTATGCTATAATATAAGTATAGATAATAGGTTTTATATTTATTAAAAACATATATTCAGTACATTTTGACAAATGAGGTTTAATTCTATGTTTTTAAAGGTTAAAGGGCGTTTAAACGTCAAAATGTATTGTTAAAAAGAACATTTATAAAATCTGACGACTCTGTAAAAAGTTATGTGGGGTCATACATTACAACCACCGAGTGAACAATGCAACCTCCCCTGTTCTCTCACCACTGGGGTTGGAATTTGGTAAATTTATAAGGGACCTACTTCGGGGTATACGGGTCCAACTTTCCGATAAAAAGGGAATTATCGAAACCCGACTACTTTGTAAGAAGTTATGCGTAGTCAAAACTAAGAAAAAATATAGCTTCGACTTGAGAACCGTTTTATTTATATATTTACTAGCTTTCCGCCCGCGGCTTCGCCCGCGTGAAGTTCGGTTATATCGCGCTTTTTAGATTTCCTTCGGGAAAATCAAATTTTTCCGGGTTATAAGGTAGCCTATGTTCTTTCTCAGAGTCTAAAGAATGTCTGTGCCAAATTTCATCAAAATCGGTTGAGAGGTTTAAGCGGGAAAGCGTAACAGGCAGACAGACAGACAGACAGAGTTACTTTCGCATTTATAATATTAGTATGGATAAAAAAAATTCTACTTATGTACTTACTTCATATTAAACAACTTTTATATATAAAGGGGTTATACTAGGTACAGGACATGGTTGTTTTGGAAGGATCCTATTCCGGATAAGACGGGAGGAATCGCCAGGGTGACGCCACAGTCACCATTGCGGGGATCGCCCTGAGGACACAGTTGCCTCTGCGGTCCGGACGAAACGTTTGGCTTCGTCTTTTATACCGCGTAAATCGAAGGACCGTAACAATTTGCCACTAACAGCCGGCGGTGTTTTTCTGTCTGACTACAATTTAAGTGTCTTCAAGGCTAGAGTGAATAGGCTTTTAATTAACTAGCGCGCCTTATTGCGGATTGTGGTGAAGCACTAATTTATAATTATATATAAAAAAATTGTCCGAGAAATATTAAGTCGTTGTCGAAACAAGGAAATTAATATTAACAGCCTCAATGACATTGAAACTGTCATTTATTTCCGTGCCAACGTCCATACAAATGGGTCTCATCTTACAACCCCTATGTTTGAGTCCTCATTTGCATAATATTACACCAGAATCGGAAAACTTTTACGTAGAAAACATAATTTTATGGTGCTTTTGTTATTGGTTGCTACTTTCATGTCGCCATTTTAATTTCACTATAAGACCATCAACATCAAGTTGATGGTCTGGCAAAGTGGATAAACATTCCAGATTATGTCTGGACTTTAAAAGCTCTGAGTATGTTTCTGCCTTAATTCTCTTGGGAATTTAGCCAAAAAGCCTATCTGCCTAGTCTGAGTAGCTACTCAGACAGAATAAGTTAATCAGATCAACTGCCGATCATATTTTATGATTAGCAAAGAAGTGATATCTTTTACAACAAGCTTTCCATGGACATTCGAAACTTACCCATTAAACTATATAAAAGGTATAAAAAGGCCAAATTTTGCAAAAAGGGGTATTATAAAATCACTGATTATTTAGAAGACAATAAAGCTTGGGACTGAGCTGCTCGCTCTGCTAAGCATTGTTATTAAGCATTATACGTGTGTCTGGACTTGAAAAAAGACGATGATCCCGGAGTTTGTTTCGGCTACTTCTTCTCAGAGGTAGTCAGTTAGGAAATGCCGGCTCCATCTAGTTGAAAAAAAATATGACGTGTAAAAGTGATCAGTGATCCGACTTGCATAATAAACGATTTCATTTCATTTGAACAAAATAATACATGACAGTTCAAAACCCTCAACATGAAATTTCCGCACGTTAACAAAGAAAAGATAATGCTATAAATTCATAGCCTAGTCAAATAAAGCCAATTAAACCTCTTGGGAATGGCATTCACCCCCCGCAATTTGCGCTTGAAAATATTGTCGCAACACAAAACCCTAATTGGCGTAAGGCAAAATAATTATAATTCGTCGGGTCAGCTTGTAATCAGTCCGTAAAATATCTAGTCATTTAATTTAGAAAGTAAACAGCACTGTTAATTGGTAAAATTAATAATAATCTGACCTTTTGGACCTTCGTTTAAGCAAGGAGCAGTAGGTATGTTTGCGTGTAGGACGTGTGTGTGTTTGTTTATGTGTAGGTAAAAATAAGTATGTACTTATTTTTCGAAACGATGACGAAGTTTTTTTTTGTATAAACTCGTCTGTTACTAAATACAACTGTGTAAACATTAACTATCCTAATAATTTATCCATGCATTTCCATTGTCCATCCTTGTTACGTCAACGACGATTTAAATAAGCGCGGGCTTCTCTTAACTCGTGCTGGTGGCGCCTCTCTCAAGAGTGCCAAGAAAAAGAACAAATAAAATAAGTATGGCGGACTCAGCTCATACGACGCCGCGTGTATTCTAAATAATTCCGAATATCTGACTTCCTAAGGGCTTCACTGGCCAAATGAACCCTCAGTTTCCATATTGGTGGTGTGTCTGTGCTTGACGAGTGTAGGCAGTGAACAAGCAGCATCAAGTCCACGTAAAGGAGATAGCTGACCGGCCGGCGCCTGCCCCGTCGTTGGTGATTCCCTTTTCCTGTCCTGCTGGATCCAGGTTAGTGCTTTGCATGTTTGTTTTCCCTGCTTTGAGACCCTGGGGTTGATAGGAGAATGCAGTGACCCTTCCAGAAAGCGTCAACAACAACATAATGTAAAACAGAATGATATCAAGGTACCTGTCCCATAGCCGAAAACATACAACCACAAGAAAATGATTATTCACCTTTTTGGGATGAAAAATCAACAAATAACTTCTCTCCCTCTTTGCCAAGTAACTGCATAGAGCAGAGCTACACTTTATCCATACTAATATTATAAATGCGAAAGTATCTCTGTCTGTCTGTCCGGCTTTCACGCCAAAACTACTGAACCGATTTTGATGAAACTTGGCACAGACAATCCTTAGACCCTGAGAAAGGACATAGGCTACCTTTTATCCCGGAAAAATTAGATGTTCCCGAGGGAAATCTAAAAAGCGCGGTATAACCGAACTCCACGCGGGCGAAGCCGTAGGCGGAAAGCTAGTTTGAAATAAGATAACACACTTAAACAAACCTTTTTGAATGTTAAATTTAAATCATTCAACCAATTTTGACCGATTTCTTTTATTCTCAGTGTATAAGAAGGCATTAAAAGAAAAAAAAAAGTGATTAGAATGCCAACTTTTTACGCACCTACCGTGTATAATGCTACAAACGCAATATTGTCTTCAAGGAAGGAGTGAATGAACTCTTAATAACCTAGCGCGCTTTACCATCAACGATTGCGTCACTGTGTACCAATCAAATATTTATACAAAACGAAATTATATTCAATTTTATTCTGGTCTGCATATTCTATAGTGTTCCCAATGCTGGATTACAGGCCTGTGCCTCTGTGAGATGTAGACCATCACTACGCGAGCCTAATCAGGGTTGGTAGATTTCGCATATATAAGAATATGTCAGTTCATTCATCATTTTAAGAGCCCCTACATAAATCAAACTAAACCCTTGTTATAAATGCAGACTTGGCCCTAATAGCCGACAAGTCCGAACCATATTGTTCTAAACATCAGACCAAAATAGCGGATAAGCATTAACCAAGGTTAATTGTTGAATGCCATCAAAGAATCAAAAGACTGGCCCAAGACACGAAGCGATGCTTTATCGTCATCTAAATTACTTCCAAATTGCTTCGCCATCGAAATTTGTTGTTATTTTAAGTCATTAAAGAGGGTAGGTTGTAACATAAACTCTTATTATGAAAGTTGGAAGGCCATTAGCCGTTCGGAGGAGGGTCGGGGCCTTTTGAAGCCTCTAAGCTGTATATATGAAGAAGCTTCTTTGACAGTCTGTACTAGGCTTTATAACTGTGAGCATTGCCTGAGGCGTGTGTACAATGGCGGGGGAGATGGGATATTTTCTTTGAAAGGTAGCCTATTATGTAAGGTGTGGGTTTACGCGCGTTTCATGTCGTAGGGAGACGTCAAGCGATGTTGTTCATATAGTAATAGATCGTATTGTTTTAAAATCATTGTTTCACTATTTCTGGTTATATTTCTGTATCCATCAAAGTCAGAACGTCTTCTTATAAAATGAGTTTTCGCTTTGGTCCAAGATTGAAGTCCTTGGCTAGTTTTTGTAGTGCAATTCTTATTTCGCTGGAAATGAAGTTTTTTTTTGTAATTGACAACTTATACTGGGGTTTAGAATTAGTTTATGTATTTAGAGCTTCAATTTATCGGAACAAAAATTATAATTCAAAACAGGATTGATAGACGGCTAGAGGGGTTAGGAGGAGCCCACTCTCTCTCATAGAAGGCTGTGTTCCCAGCCATAGGAATAAATAGACTGAATATGATGGTGATGATTATAATAAAAACAACCCGAAAGCCACGTGGAAAATTATCAAATCAATCACACACAGCAATCAACAAAGGCACTCTCCTAATGCCCTGTTACAATCTTCTGTCGCGCCTATCGTATCTGTCAATAATGCCAATAAGTTTTTTGTTAATGTCGGTGCAAACCTTGCATCAAAGTTTTCTACTGTCTCACCGTCCGTTTACTCATGTCCTACCTCATCTCCAGTTAACTTTTTGGTTATCCCATTAGTTGACCAAGCAGTTGTTACAAGCACTATTCATAGATTGCGTAGTGATTGTGCAGTTGGGTGGGATAACATCCCGGCAAATATAATAAAACAATCAATCTGCTCTCTGGCTCCTCCCATTGCCCATATCTGTAACTGTGCCATAAATTCGGGTGTTTTCCCAAAAGCTTTCAAGCGTGCCATTGTTCATCCAGTGTATAAGGGCAAAGCTAGGGATGATGTTTCCAATTATCGGCCAATTTCTGTCCTTAGCTCTTTATCTAAAATACTCGAACGTATCCTCAACACTAGTCTGACAAAATTTCTGTGTAAAAATAAATTAATTGCTAATAATCAATACGGCTTTCGGACAGGAATTTCCACAGAGGATGCCGTCTCTGATTTCACTAATACCCTAATTGATAGATTAGATAGTCGCCTTAAATGCTACGGTGTCTTCTTGGATCTGACTAAGGCCTTTGATACGGTGTCTATCCCCAGGCTGTTGGCTAAAATGGAGCATATGGGAGTGCGAGGTGTAGCTCTGGATATTTACAGAGATTATCTCACCGGGCGTAGCCAATGTGTCAAAATTGATTCTGTTCTCAGCGATGAAGAATTTATCAGCTATGGTATACCCCAAGGCAGTATATTGGGTCCCACGCTCTTCCAAATGTACATAAATGATCTTTGTCAACTCTCCCTTTCCCACTGCGACATTTTTACCTACGCAGATGACACTGCACTATTGATATCTGACGTGACCTGGGACAAGGCTAAACAAACCACTGAACTTACCTTGCGAACAATTATGGACTGGCTTTCCACTAATCTACTGACGCTTAATATCTCCAAGACTAAAGTAATTCTGTTTAAACCGCCAAATTCACCCAAACCGACAATGAACTCGGATAAAATAATAGCGCATACCTGTCATGACTCATCTACATGCATCTGCAAATGCCTCGACATGGTATCAAATATCAAATACCTAGGTGTTCATATCGACGAGAAGCTAGATTGGCGCACGCACACGGATACTCTCTGCTCCCGGCTTCGAAAACTAATATATTTATTTAAGGAGCTCAGATATGCGGCTGACATCGAAACAGCTTTATTAGTATATCGATCATTATGCGAGTCAATGATTACGTACTGTATCCCGGTATGGGGCGGTACCTTCAAAACAGTGATGCTTAGGGTGGAACGAGCTCAGCGGGCTGTTCTCAAAGTTATTTATTTCCGTAAAAGGGACTACCCCACAGCTCAACTGTACTCAGATGCTCAAGTGCTGACAGTGAGAAAATTATATATCCTCCGATCAGTCTTGCGCCAACATTCCACGATTCCACTAGATGGCAAGCTAAGTAATCGACGAATTGGCTTTCCTGTCTGTGAGTCTGTGCAATGCCGTACTGCACTTACGCGACGACACTTTCGTGCCCAAAGCGCTCTAATGTATAATAAAATAAATAAAAAGCTTTTAATTTATAAACTTACCTTACATAAAGTCAAACAGACTCTCAAATCATGGCTACTGTCACTGAACTATGACGAAACAGAGGAAGTTATCATATCTATTTCATAAGATTATAATAAATCCTTCTGGTAAGTAACTGCTACACACACATATACATACATACACACGTGTGCACACTTGCAGACACACCCTCACACACGCACGCACGCATACACACACACCCATACGCACGCACATAAACACGCACCCCCAAATACTCAATAAAGGCTTTTTTTAACCCCTTTAGTCTAGTTTAGGTTACTCTTGTTACGTAAATTCATCTATATTTTGTTAATCTGTTTGCATAGAATTCTGTAACATTTCCTTTTGGGAGAGGGCACTGGCTCCTGTAACACAGGTGTATCACCTAGCACAGGAGTCAGGGACTTCACACTTATTTGTACCATTTTTTTTGTGTAATAAAGATTATTATTATTATGACAGTTCTTTTTCCTCAGCTTTAATGCTGGTTTTAGCTGCATTTACGGGCCAAAGCCAAGTAAATGTAGCAGTGTGGTGTATTTTATGGTGTTGTATTTTCTTCTAACTGCATGAACTTTCTCACTATTCTACAGGTGTTTAGGATGGCTGCTTTCTGCATGTCGATATAGGTGGATTCTTCTAAGTCTATTAGTTTTAGGCTACAGAGGAGATGGTTGGGGATAACACCTGTTGTGGAAAGGACGATAGGAACGACATAAACTTTTTCTTGTCTCCATATTCTTGTTATTTCTTCTTTAAGTTCAGTGTATTTGCTAATTTTTTCTGTTATTGTTTTTTGTAGGTTATGGGTGTTGGGAACTGCAATGTCTATTAAATAAGTAATTTTTCTTACTTTATCCTGTAGGGTTATGTCTGGTCTATTGTAATGGATAGTCCTATCTGTAAGTATGGCACGGTCATAATATAATTTATATGTGTCATTTTCTAGGACAGAGTGTGGTGTGTACTTATAATAGGGAGTGTTAGTGTTTTGTATGAGTCTGTGTTTAAGTGCTAGTTTTTGATGGATGATGTTCGCAATCTGGTTGTGCCTGTGAGTGTAATCTGTCTGTGTGAGGGCTATGCATGCTCCCGTTATGTGTTGTATGGTTTCTGCTTGAACATGGCACCTGCGGCATTTGTCATTTGTTACACTAGGGTCTTTTATGATAAATTTTCTGTAGTTTTTGGTGTTTATGACTTGATCTTGTATAGCTATAATAAAGCCTTCGGTTTCTGGAAAAAGGTTTCCTATTTTTAGCCACTTGTTTGATGCTAATTTGTTTATGTGGGACTGCTCTAGGTCATGAGGGTGTCTACCGTGGAGGGCTTTCTTTTTCCAGTTTTCAATTTTTTGCGTTTGTGGGTATATGGTGTTAGTGTCTTGTGTATTCTGTTCGTTTAAGTTCAGCGGAGTGTAATTAAAATCATTTAAGGTAATGGCTTTATGTATGTTACTTGTGCGAGATTTTGTGTAGAAAAATGTTTGTAGCCTATTGATTTGTTTCTGCCAGAGTTGATGTATGTCGATTAGGCCTCTCCCTCCATTTTGTCTTTTGATGACGAGTCGTTCGATCGCAGATTTAGGATGTAGGTTATTGTGTTTTGTGAGTGTTGTGCGTGTAGTTCTTTCTAACTGTTCGATGTCAGTTTTTGACCATTTTATTATGCCAAATGAGTAGGTCAATATTGGTATGGCAAAGGTATTCAAGGCTTTTATAAGATGCTTTCCAGATAGCTGTGTTTTGCAAATTGCATTTATTCTACTCCGATATTCGGTATTTAGTGTCTGTTTAATTGCTGTGTGTTCGAGTCTTTTTAGTTGCTTGTACCCTAAATATTTGTACAGATCTGATGGTTCCATGGCTGCTATTATGTCGGTGTTACTTACTGTATAGTTGCCGGGCTTCACTTTTCCTTTTATAATATGTAATGTCCTACATTTATCTAATCCAAATTGCATATTAATATCCTGACTAAATGTTTTTGTTATGTCTATCAAAGTCTTCATTTGTTTTTCGGTTTGAGCATATAATTTAATGTCATCCATATATATGAGATGCGAGATAGTAGTTTCTTCGGAATTGTTTTTAAACTGATATCCAACCCGGCACCGATTGAGTAAATTAGACAAGGGGTTCAGGGCAAGACAGAACCAAAGAGGGCTCAAGGAGTCACCCTGGTAGATACCCTTTCTAATATGTATCTGTCGAGTTATGAGAGAACTGAGTCGGTTATTTATGTGAAGTGTGGTTTTCCATCGTGTCATTATAATGCGCAAGAAGTCTATTATTTTAGGATTAATTTTATATATTTGTAGGATTTGTATTAGCCAAGAGTGCGGGATGCTATCGAAAGCTTTTTGGTAATCTATATAGGTACAGTGAAGGTTTCTATTTTTTGTGGTGGCATGTTTATGGATAGTAGAGTCGATAACTAACTGTTCTTTGCATCCCATGTGGCCTCTCCTGCATCCTTTCTGCTCTTCTGAAATTATACTGTGGTGTTCAACGTGTGAGTTAATTCTATGAGTTATTGCTGACGTTAGAATTTTATAGATTGTGGGTAGGCATGTTATTGGTCTGTATTGAGAAGGCTCTGATGTGTATTTAGTTTTAGGTAGCATGTAGGTTATTCCAGTGGCAATGAATTCGGGTATATTCTGATCTCCTAATACTATATCTGTTAAATTTTTTGCTATGGATTTGTGTAGTACTGTTAACTTTTTATACCAGAAATTTTGTATTTTATCGATACCCGGTGACTTCCAATTATGTAACCTAGATGTTATATGTGTAATTTCAGTTTCTGTTATCTCTTTAAATTCCATTTCGCCTATTGCTCTCCATTTTGTTGCTTCTTCTGTAATCCAAGTTGCTTTATCATTATGACACACCTGCTCTTCCCATATGTTAGACCAAAATGTTTCCAAGTGTTCTTTTGAGGGTGTGTCAGTGTCGTTCTCTGTTGATGTGTGTGGTTTTTGTAGATTCCTATAGAATAATTTTTCATTCGTGGAAAATATGGCATTATCTTTTTTGCGTTTTTGTGCCTTTAAATATCTTCTGAGCCTATGAACTTTAAGTGCCAATTTCTGTTTTAATGTATCTAAAAACTCTTCAGGTTTTCTATTATTATTTTCACGTCTAGTGTGTGTGAGATTGTTTTTAAATATTGCTTCTACTTTTTTAACTACTTTATGTGATCTAATACCGTTGATGTAATGTGTTAGCCTACCACAGTCTGCTCTTAATTTTTCAATATCCTTTTCTAGCCTCTGTTGCCATGGTGGTTTGCCAGTGTCTCTTTGTATTGTATTTCTCGCGTGTTCAGTAATTTTAAAGTTGAGTTCTTCAGAAATAACAGCCGCAGTGCAATAAATAAGAGTGTGTATGTCAATTAGTTGTGTGTCATTAGATAGGAACTGTTTTAGTATATATTCATTAAATATATTAACTAAGCGGAAAAGGTTGCGACTATATTTGAGTTTAGGTAGTTTTGGTCGAGCTGCTGGGTCCATCCCAGAGTACAGTGTTAGAGTAGTTTTAAATTTGTCATGTATATCTTGTATATACATATCTGTTATTTCATTCGTTGCGGTGGCTATTTCAATATCATTTTCTAACGTTAAGGTTATAGATTCGATTTGTGTGGATAAGTGTGATGTTTGATTGTCTGCTAGACATTGATTAATAGTATGTAAGGGAGGGTGCGCTTGTGGTTCAACGTTTGTGTTTTGTGTTGGCATGTTAGTGTTAGTGTTTGCATAGTTTTCTGATTCGTGTTGTAATTGTGTGCGTACTTCTTCTTTTAAATGATCTAATTCGGTTTGTGACAAGAGTGCATTCCTAACTATAGCTCTTCGTTGGTCTGAAATCCGTTGTTCTGAAACTGAAATCTCAGGGTATTGTCGTGAAAAATGTTCATGCAGTTGTTGTCTGTAGGTGGTCATATCGGTTTCTAATTTAGTTGTGTAAAAATAAGTTCGCATGATAAACAGGTTCACTTCTTTGCTCCATCTCATGCGAACTCTAGGTTTCCCAGCCTTGGTGGACGCGGGTAAGAAGGTGGATACCTCCCGCGCAACATTCAGGGCTGGAGTAGGTGAAAGTGTATAAAAATTAATAATGGGGGGTGATGGTGGTATGGGTGAAGATGGTATTGATGGTGATGATGAGTTCGAAGGTGCGTACGATGCTGTACTTGGACTATATGGATCTACAGGGGTGTCTGTCCTGTTTGTCTGTCTATCACCACCATCAATAACTTCGGCTGTAGCATCTTTGTCGGTGGGAGTCCGCCTGCTCAACTCCTCACCGCTGACGGTTCGCATGCTGAGACACTTAGCGTCAGCTCCAAGTGCGCCCCGGCGATCGCCCCCGGGCAGCGGTCCTATACGTTTTCTTTTTGAACGAGTCTCCATTTTTAAGTGGGTTTCCAGAGCCACGTTAGCCACGCCAGTAATTTCTCATTCGTGTGTCCGCCCCCCACGTGATTAGATGGTCAATCAGGACGTGTGGTTGTTTAGGGGGCTTATTATTATTATTATTATTAATAGGGCCGCGAATATTTTATTAAAGAAGATGTTTCGATTGAATCAATTTTTTTTTTTTATTAAATGAAAGAGACACCAACAAGTCAGTGCATAGAAGTCCTTAGAAAAAATATAATTAACATACAGAACTTTCTCAGAACTATACGAATATATACACAATCACTATAGTAAAGTCGAAAAAATATGTATTAAAATATGCTCGTCGTAAAAATGTTCTTTAAAACATGAAAAATTGTTGTGAATATCTGGAATAAATTTACTCCGAAATAATTTATGTAGCTTAAATAAGTAATAGCCCAAATCAGTTTAAAAGACCTTTACAACAGCTCCCTTGAGGACGTTGAAAGCTCTATAATCTTAATATCTAAATAGGTATTCGCTTAAATAAGTTATTAGATTTTGTAGGCACAGGACGGGTCTGTGTTATTTAAATCACTTCAAGATTTGGGATTTATATTTAAATGTTGTATCGTACCGAAGTACCTACTGAAAACTTTGTAATTTTAAAAGAGTATTTGTTCAAACAGTTGTTTGTTTGTAGGTTCAGACAAGGTGTGTCTGTATTATTTATGTCAGTGTGACTTAGGATTTAAATTTAATTCTTACTATAATATTGTAAACGTGAAAATTTGTGGGGTTGGATACATAGATGCTTGTTTACCCTTTCTCGCCAAAAATACTGACGGCATTTCGATGAATATTCAGCACATAAAGAATTAACATCAAGAATATTTTCGACCCGATATTCCCACGAGATCTAAAGTCACACACCAAACCCGCCGAGTCCGGCGGCTCAGCCCCCCGGCAAAATGTTACCGACATATGTCACCGGGCGGCTTTGGTGTGTAGAGCACTTAAACTTATGCGGATGAAACCGTTGCACGCAGCTAGTGTTATCTAAGTTCAGTAGAATCCTAAGTGAATGAGTAGAAGTAAATAACTTGAAAGTAAAGAGTATTTGTTTGAATAAGTTATTCTGTTTTGTATCGACAGTATTAGTATTTAAATTCAATTTTCTTGGGCTTCTCAAGTGAATGTCTTTGATAATTTCTAAGTACCTATTTGTAGTCTTTTTTTTATATAAATTATAAACTAGCGCTTGACAGCAATCCCGCCTGATGGTAAGCAATGACGCAATCGATGACGGTTAAGCGCTACTTTAGCACTACTTCATTAAGAGCCTATTTACTCTATTCTTGAAGACACTCAAATTGTAGTCCGACGTTCGAGTATGAAAGAGGAGGCGAAACGCTTCGTCCGAATCGTAGTGGTGACTAACGACGTAAGGGTGGAAACTTGCCGTGCGACGGGTCGTCCGATGGTGGAACGGAGATGGGGGAACTAAATTATGCAATTCCCTCGCACACTCACCAAAATGAATCCTATAGAACAACGATAGGCTGGCTACTCTTCGCCTTTGCAGGAGCACAGAGATTAGACAGACGTCAATTCGCCTCTCCACTGAATCCAAAGAAGCCAAGTGACATTTTGCAGCACCAGCCCAAACGTGGCTACAGTACTCCACATACGTGCTTTGTATACCTAACATTAGAAGCTGTCCTGATGTGTAGTACCTTTGCGATATCGCCAAGTTTCCTGGCAGTCACCTTGGCCTTGGATCCAATGAACGCCATGTTTCCAATCACGTCTAAACTGTTTGTGGTGTATCTTATTTTGAAAGGACTTAACTAATATTATTCCTCTCTGTGTAATCAGATACAACATCAACTTCCCAAAAATGCAATTCTACTAATAGAAAACCGTGTATACAATGCCAAAGCGATTGCAATATCACATTTTTTTTTTAATTATTAACTAGTGCTTGACTGCAATCCCGCCTCATGGTAAGCAGTGATATAATCATTGATGGTAAAGCGCGCTAATTTATTAAGCCTATTCACTTAAAAAACTTGGGAATAGGAAGGATGACGGCAGTTGAGCGAGGTGATGCAATGTTAAACCCAAGAACAACACGACCAACGATGTTGCGCCAGAGGAAGATTGATCTGGAGACTCTCCACGACCAAACTCCCGACACAACAACATTTGGCGCATCGTACCCGGCACACATCGCAACACAACTGCTCAGACCCGTCCTCCGTATGGCTTCACCAGACATCATGCCGGAACACGACGAATCGCTTGGCGGCAAGACCTTGTCTGATTGAATTCATTGACAGTTCGTGTTGACAAGCAGGCAACTACAAACGTTCGGTCAACTTGATATGCGGTGACAAACGTTTGTGGACTGCGGGTTTCCTTGGTTACGAATGGTATTTGGTCGTAGCTGATTCAACAATGAAGTTGATGGTAGGCGATAAATCACAGTCAAATGCAGATATTAATTTAAGAATTCTGTGAAAGTTACACTAGTGTCTCTTGAAACTACATATATTTAGGAATATACATTAAACGATATCTAGTATTGTGACGTTTGCCAACCTAAACTCAAATTGCGTAACAGACTTTCCATAAAAAATAATTGAAAAACATTGCTTGAAATGTTCTAAAAAAATTATTCGCCTGGTAACGTAGCTAAAACTGTTATTAATATCCTGTTGAAACGTCAAAGTGACTGGCGTTAAAAAGTAAGGTATTAAGTAATTGCCCCGTGAGTTATGGCAGTTGTAACTGCAACCGAGACTGCCAAAGTGTTCATAAAACTTACTAACTCTATTATTAGATTCAAATCATCACTTCCGGCACAAGTTTTACCATTCTTTTCAGCTAAACCCAATTTCACGCTCCAACGTCATTCAAGTAATTCTACACTAGAATGCTAAAAGCTAATTGAAACGGTCTAAAAATACGCCATGTTGGCAACTGCGTGATTGACACATGGATAGACGGGTTTCTTTGTTAGCGACACCGCTACGTATACATGTTGTCTTTACGGTTGTGAATTTCTAAATTGAGATACATGTGTGGGAATTATACGGGATTCATTTTTGGACGCCCCTAACAGTAGTAGAATTGTAATTTCAAAATTTGTATTTTGGACTAGCGGCCGCCAGCGACTTCGTTCGAGTGGAGTTAGTAATGCTCCGCTCCTATTGGTCGCAGCGTGATGTTATATAGCCTAAAGTCTTCCTGGATTAATGGGCTATCCAACGCAAAAATATTTTTTAAACAAACAAACAAACTCTTCAGCTATATATATTAGTATAACTGTGGTTTGAATTTGTGAAAAGAAACAGAGGTAATTTATTTTTATGTTTATAACCAGAACCTCCTTTTAAAGAGAAGCTTTTTTTCTGGTTGAGTGAATGAATTTTAAATCAAAGTCAAAAAAACAAATAAAATTGTACACGTAAGTATTGTTCGAGAACTTAAAACAGTAATTATGAATTATTCCTCCAAAGGGCACTTTACGAAGTTTTGTTTAAGTGCCTAACCGCACTTAAAAAAAATTTCGTAGAGTGCGGATGAACTCAATAAGAGCAAGACAAAGCTTTAACTGTAATATCTAAACTAAGGAGGATGATATTTTGACTATAGGCAAAGTTTGGATCAAAACCCTAAAACCGGTTTGTTTAAATTCAAAAAACCGGATTATTCAAATTCAAACTTTTTATTTCAGGCAAGGCCCAAATGTTGTTAGTAAAAAACGTATCCTATGTTAGTAAAAGAGAAACAGAGATCAGTTGGCGACATGAATATGTGCACGCGCATGTCTGTCCGCCCAGAGCCTAATAAAAGGACCGTCGACCTTGTCCGCCAGTGTAGCTAGGATACCTATTGTTCGGGCCGCCCCGAAATTGTCGTAATATCGAAGTATACCATTTGCAAATGATGGCATAAAAGTCACCAATTCGCGCTTCCGCGAACATGCCTGATGCACTGCAAAACCGAGGCAGCCCCAACAGCATCCTCAGCGCATTATTGCACTGGACGCGCAGAGCGTTGTAAGCCTTCTGCGTATACCTAACCCACAAGCTGCACGAGTAAAACGACTGGCAGTAATCTCTAAAGAGCGTCAGTTTTACCTGCTCAGTGCACCGCGCAAACCCGCGAGCAAAATCATATTGCATCGGACTGCCAACGCCCTGCGCTCCCTATCTATATCCTGGTCATCTGTGAGAGAATCCGTCACCACATGACTGAGGTATTTCAATTGAGAGACCAATGTAATGGAAGCAAAGGAGACGGTCGTGAGGGAGAGATAGGCACAGAGATCTCTCCCTTCCCGACAACAGCGCGGGGGTCGCCGCCGTCGCAGTGCCTCCTTGATAATGGCCGATGGGCGAAAGACCCGGGGAGTCCAACGTAAATCACATGGGCGAGTTGACGTTCTGACGTCACGTCGACGTGACGTCAACGCACACGCCACTCAGATGAGGAGAGCAGCCGCAAAGGGCTGCTCGCGCGAGAATAGTACGTGAGAGGTTTACCTCCTCCGAAAAAAAAAAGAAACACAAAGGGGATTATTGTAGGGAGTTAGGACTTCATCATTGTAACAGAATTAGAATGATGAAATTCTAACTCATTATATGCATAGTTTCTAAACACAAAAATCATAAAAATGCATATTATTAAAATTGAAGTTAAGACAGTCCCACTCAAAACACTTTCCTGTGTATTTCTACCGGTAAGAGGAAACTAAAATTGTATTGTATTAAAAAGCTAAAGACTGTTACGAAATCTGATAAGTGTCACTTAAAATGTCACATCGTCGTGACAAAGGTTATTTGGAAATGGGTAATTTATTTTCCTGTAATTTTTTTGTTAGTAGAACATTTCAATTCATTGTTTTAAAATAAATTCTGTTTGTCTTGTTTTATAAACCATTTCCTTGTACAGTGAAACCTGGTTAAGTGAGACATCAAGGGACCTGCAATGTCATTTCACTTAAAGAGGTATTCCACTTAACCAGTGTCTCAGATATACAGGTATAAATAAATATCTGTCTCATTTACAGAGGTTTATGTATATATTTAAAGGTAATCATACAAATGAATGAGTAAACAAACAATGTTATCTCAGTTACAGAGGTTTATGCATATAAAATTTACTCGCTGTCTCAATTATAGAGGTAACTAAGATGATAAATCCAAAGATATATACAAATCCCAGATATAGAGGCTTACCTCGTCCCACTAACAGAGGTAATTCAGTGCCAAAGTGTTGGGACCTCGGCATAAGTTCCAGTTATGGAGGTTTCTCACTTATCCAGGTCCCACTTAACCAAGTTTCACTGTACAACACAAAACCTAATCGAGATTAAATCACTTATTCTTTTTTTAACATTGCCCCGCACTAGGAATTACTCCTGTATCGTGTGTACGTTTATAAACAATAAAACTCACATACACAATCAGCCAGACCCGGAACAACTACTTATAGGCCATACAAATATTTGTTCCATTTGGGAATCGAGCCCGCGACATGCAGCGCAGTAATCGGTCACTCAGGCACTACACCAACCGTGTCGTCAATAAACTATTAAATCAATGTATTGTATTTAAACCAATTATCTTATAGAAATCCGTAGTAGGTAAATAACATAAAGGTTTATGGTGCATTTATGTCATTCAAAAAAACGACTGGCAATAATCTCTAAAGAGCGTCAGTTTTACCTGCTCAGTGCACCGTGCAAACCCGCGAGCAAGCATATTGCATCGGACTGCCAACGCCCTGCGCTCCCTATCTATATCCTGGTCATCTGTGAGAGAATCCGTCACCACATGACCTCCTATTTATCTAATGTCTTGAGATATATCTATATGCATTCTACAATCCTACGAGCTTCTTAGAACAACGAATTTTATTTTTATTACGCTTTAATTCTCCTATTGGGCCAAGGCGTCCCTACTCAATGTCCAACTCTCTCTGTCCAAGAACTGCCTAGGACTAAACTTTATTATGGGACTCCAGTTGTTCATCTCCGTTTAGGCCGCGATAAGGTTTGCCACCCACTGGGTCGTACGTTTAGCCCATTGATCATCTCAGATCTGCTGCAGATGTGTTCAGAATAATCTCATTTAAGCGTCGCAGCTTCCCCAGTGACATCAATTACTTCAGTGATGGAATGGATTGTTATGTTCTTAACTTGTTCCACAAAATTAATACCTTGAATACTCTGTTCCATAGCTTTAACACCGCGAGACAGAAAATTATGAATTTGTTACCTAAAGGTTTAAAATGTAATCTTTTAGCATAAATCTTGCTCACAAATTACATACAGTCCAAAGTTTCCGATATCCTTTGAAAGTGAAAGCATGAATGATGTACATTTTACGCTCTTGAACGAGTTATTGATCCTAACGAGAGGCGTACACCAGAGGGGCAGTTCTACTAATTTTATAAATGCTTGCAATATGATCTTGTGTCAAAAAGTACGTCTAATTTCTAAATGTTTTCATAGGGTTTTGATATTTGATTGCCGCAGAGATGATTGCAGCTAGATTTTGAACGTTTTAAATTACCTACGAGAATTGTTCATTCGATCTGTCATCGTAAGAATTAAGCTCATAGGAAAAAAGCTTGGTACTCGCTTGGTACGTGCTTGGAACTCGGTGGTAGGCCATAATATCGGATGTCGGCAGAAGTTACCACCCGCCAGATAAAGACTTGCCGCCAAGCGATTAGTCGGGTTCCGGAATGAAGTCTGGTGAAGCCGAACGGAGGACGGGTCTGAGCAGTTGTGTTGCGATGTGTGCCGGATACGATGCGCCAAATGTTGTGTCTGGAGTTTGGCAGTGGAGGGTCTCCTGATCAATCTCCCTCTAGCGCAGCATCGTTGTTCGTATTGTTGGGTTTAATATTGCATTACCTCGCTGAACTGCCGTCTTCTTTCCTACTCAGTGACTTTTTAAGTGAATAGGCTTAATAAACTAGCGCGCTTTGCCATCAACTGCACTGCTTACCATCACGCGGTGTTCCGCAACCGCGGTTAAGCACTAGTTTATAATAATAAAAAAAAAGGACTTGAATCATACACAACGTCATCGGAGGACTTTGTATAAAATAGTGTCTTACTTTAAACAACGTCCTCCAATGACGTCCGATAACTACATAAGTGAACGCGCTCACTTTTAAATACGTTTGGTGGCTGAGTTTACGATTACAGTTCGGACAATGATGGATTAGGTGTACACGAGCCGTAGAAGGGCAGGATTTAATTTTGGAAATGTTAAACCCAAGTTAGCTTGTTGTAAACGTGAACATTACACAAGAGGGAATTAGGTAAGTTTCGGGTTTATCTCTTCTGGTAAAACATACACGTGACACTTTTCTTTGTAATGGGAAGAGAAATTTGATCTTGTAATCTTGGTGAGCAAGATGTTTTTGGGTGACCTGTTTAACGGTACATTACGAGGGAAAATTAGTCTTTTGATATCCTATCCATACTAATATTATAAATGCGAAAGTATCTCTGTCTGTCTGTCCGCCTTTCACGCCAAAACTACTGAACCGATTGTAATGAAATTCGGTACACAGATAGTCTAGAGCCGGAGAAAGGACATAGGCTATAAAATATCCCGCTGTGACCAACAGGAGCAGAGCAGGAACGAAAAATGTTGCGGAACGGGTGCAAACGCGGACGTACTACATTTTGCTCCCATTATCTTAACAGGCGCTTATTTTATATCAACGCGGATGAAACCATGGGGCACAGCTAGTAGGTTATATATGATATTAACAGGTCATTGGTAAAGGCAATGCTTTTGCCAATAAATGTAATCATATAGGTACCTATAATAACTACGCCTGCCTGCATAGGAGCAATATTCTGTAAAAAAAAAACCCTAACCTAACCGTGAATTCAGTTTGAGGTGAGCTGTCTTCCCACCTGATGGTACGGTTTGACACTATTAACAGCTCATTGTACCAAAGCTTTGATGGTGATTTTTTCACAGAATCGACCAGCTGTCTGCTCATGAAAACTTTCACCATACCTATTATACAAAGTTATTTTTCGTTTATGCGAAACCTGAATATAGTTTGTTCAGAATAAGCAACTCAATCGGCTCCCATCAGTGTGTCATACATAAAATCGGTTGTACTTTGATTGGTTACCAAGCAGGCGCACAATACAGTTCACGGCAGATCATAGCGTTCAGTAGGCGCGTGCGCACAGCGGGACGCGGACGAGAGGGTTTATAGGGACAACCAGGTATCATAACAAGCTTATAACTTTATCATTTGTCATGATACCTTTTAGAATTTTGTATATTAATTCTTTACATAAAAAACTTTTTTACAAAAAAACAACCGACTTCCAAAAACCACTACAAAGTGAAAAATAACTAATTTCGGAAGTCGGTGTCTTTGGTTTTGTATATTAATTTTTGACACCGACTTCCGAAATTAGTTATTTTTCACTTTGTAGTGGTTTTTGGAAGTCGGTTGTTTTTTTGTAAAGAAGTTTTTATTTTACACTTTTTAGTTGGTAAAAGTACTATGTATTCAGTTGCATCCGGTCAGACTGGAAGCTGATGCAAATATAGTTGGAAAACGACGTAATTTTGTTTACTTTAATTTTTACCCATAAGTATTCCCTCAACTGCCCATGGTCTTCATCATCAAATTTACTTCAGACCATATTTTAACCCAATGGGTGCAAAAGTCTCATCAATATAAATGAATTGAGTCCAAATACAAGGTAGCTACTGTAAATCGTTTAGGAGTTCCCTGAACTGACCTTTGACATCATCATCAGCTCCCTAATGACAGTCACCACCCATCTAGGTGTAAGGTTCTTGCCAATACAAATTATTCAAGCACAAACACAAGCTAGCTGCTGTAAACTGTTGAGGAGTTCCTTCGACTATCTCCAGGCTCCATCATCAGATCTACTCCAGACCTTTATTAAATAGTGTGCCTGAAAATACTTAATGAAAATGCTAAGAAATGAACTAGTTGCCCCTGCAATTTTTGAAAGTTCCCCTTGTTTTCTCTGGTCTTCCACCATTAAACCCTGATATCCTTATCATGGGACCACCTTGGGAACGTCTTCTTTCCAACAGAAAAAGAATTATCAAAATCGGTTCAAAAATTACGAAGTTATGCGCGAACAAACATAAAAAAAAAGCATATATACGGTCGAATTGAGTAACCTCCTCCTTTTTGAAGTCGGTTAAAAAATACTGGACATGTGTTTCGAGTTTAGCATAAACAAAAAAAAAACGTTGTATATTAGTATTACCTATTTTGAGATTCATTTGAAACCATATTGAAGGCGTAGTGAAAACAATATTCACTTGCCATTTTTATTGGTTTTTTAGATTTTTATTTTATTTTTTTAGAGAATTCTACCCTTCACTTCCCCCTATTACTTTAATTTTATACCCACTTTAACAAAGTAGTGAAAAAAATACGTAATCCGCCAATTTGTAGTAGGGGCCATCTTGGATTTTGAATGGTACCGAATGTATTTTATCATCAGAACTAAAGGTAGGTGCCAACTTTCAGAACAATCTGTCACCAGAAAGGGGCACAAATTTCAATTACTAGATTCGACCCAACGAAATAATTAAACAAATATACAGGGCAAGCTAACCCGTTTAAAAATGATGCGTTAATGACATAGCTGCAAGTTACATTGCTTGATTACTACTGGAAGTGTAAAGACTGCAACCACAAACCGCAGAGAATAAATAATAAATATATAAGTACGGACAAATCACACAGATTGAGCTAGCCCCAAAGTAAGTTCGAGACTTGTGTTATGGGATACTAACTCAACGATACTATATTTATATTAGATAAACATCCAAGACGCAGGCCAATCAGGAAAAGATCGTTTTCCATCATGACCTGGCCGGGGATCGAACCCGGGGCCTCCACGACGCAGGCAGGCGTGTTGACCGCTGCGCCACGGAGGTTGACAACGAGAGAAACAACTTCTTTCCGATTTCAGTTTGTGAAAACACTTCCATTAGTTTCATAGAGACACTGAAAGTAGGCGTGTCGCTGCGGTCAATCATTGCGGTTTACCGCTCCGGAAAAGCACCTCAACAGTACCTAGGTACAGACTGGCGCCCTCTCTCACTTCCTACCTACCCATGTAATGTTTTAGAATGTTACATCACAAGGCTTGAGTTCAATCCATACTTCAATTTTATAAACGCGAAAGTATGTCTGTCTGTCTGTCCGGCTTTGACGCCAAAACTACTGAACCTATTGTAATGAAATTTGGTACACAGGTAGTCTAGAGCCTGAGAAAGGACATAGGCTATTTAACATCCCGCTATGACCAATAGCAGCAGAGCAGCAACAAAAAAATGTTGCGAAAACGGGAGCTAACGCGGACGTACAAATTGCTGTCATTATTTCAACAGGCGCTTATTTTATATCAACTGAGTTCTTTTTAATTTACGGGAACCACCGCGCGCTGTAAACTGAAGTGCACGCGGACGGAGACGCGGGAAACAGCTAGTTTATAGTATTGTGACTAAATCCGCATAGTTATTCACAACCTCGACGGGCTTCCCAGATGAAAATTATATATTTGAGGTTACCTCATTTGCGTAATGACAGCGAACAACCATTGGAAAAAATAGTCGTCGAAATCCGAAAAGTTTCGTCAGTTGAAACCAAATGATTTAAACTGTCAACATTTTCGGGTTTCGAATTCGCAAATAGCGTTTAGGGGACTTCTTAGATAACATTGATTAATGTTCGATTCGGCACGGAAACGAATCGAATGTTTCTACTAAAAGCCACTTAAAAGGGAACAAATATTTTGATTAACAAAGTTTCCCAAAAACGTTCCTCCGTTTACAGATGAGGAGTATTTAAAATAAAGTAATGTTGGCAGACTGCACCGAAAATAACAATGCAATCAGCTTGCTTGTTAATCGTATCGTTAATTGGATGAGTAATTATATTTAGCTGTGATGCGGCGTTGGTATTCGGAATTGCTCGTACAAATATTACATTGGTATTGTAAAAGAAAATGGTGGCTGTATTTCGGGGATTTTGTCATCAATGTATTGTCGGTTTGTAATATTACTTCTAGCGCATCGATCACTTGTATGATGTACCACAGACTCGGTCGTAAAAATTAATGGCTTTTTGTTCATTGCTTTTTTTTTAATAGTTATAAACTAGCGCTTGACTGCGATCCCGCCTGATGGAAAGCAGTGATGCAATCGTTGATGGTAAAGCGCACTAGCTTATTAAGCCTATTCACTCAAAAAAACTAAGTGAATAGGAAGGAAGACGGCAGTTGAGCGAGGTGATGCAATGTTTAACCCAACAACACGACCAACGATGCTGCGCCAGAGGATGATCTGGAGACACTCCACGACCAAACTCCCGACACAACAATATTAGGCACATCGTACCCGGTACAAATCGCAACACAACTGCTCAGACCCGTCCACCGTACGGCTTCTTTGATAAGAACTTTATACACTGCACTTAAGGCCGATTTAAAATTATTTATTTTGACTACTTTAGACTGCTTAATACTTGTCGCCATTTTTGATAAGAGTTTTGTTAGAGACTTTATATCTATACCATCGCCTAGCTCCATAAAGAATAGAGGGAAACAAACCAATTTAGGGTTATCACAACTCACGTTTTACAAATCTCCTGTTATTTAGGTACATGATTATCGACTTTTACATGCTAACTAATTATTAACAATTCCTATTGCAGCATATTTCAATAGAATCAACCCATTAAAAAGACGACATTAATTTTACGTGATAGCCCTACAAAAAAAGAAAGATGGATGAAATCCAGGTATAAAACACATTTTGTGGAATTCAACCAATGAATAAAGTTGAGGCATTTGTCAATACAATTTGGCGTATTTTAATTACTTTCAAATCAACTGCATAACACATGCATTGTAATACTTTCAAGTACGGACTAATTATAACATATATGTATCAAAAAAATTAACCTATTAGGAATTTAGCTTACATGTGTCTACGCAAATCGTTCTATGCAAATCATAAATATTTATACATAAACAAACTGTTTAGATTAGTAGGAAGTAGAATTATTACTTTTATGAAAATCATCTATAGATGTAGAAAAGGTTGTTAACATCTGTCTTTCAGGCGTAAACTACTCGTTGCCTAGCAACGGTTTGTTTATCTCTATTCTTTATCGAATTTGGCTCAAATTGTATAAGTGATCGATGGCTCATGCAGACAAAATACTACATCTTTCCGTATTCGTCTAAAATGAATGAATAAGGTATAACCAGTCTATAACGTCCCTCCTTCTAGAGCACAGACCAGGCTCTTTTCAAAAGCTTGGGCTGTAAACTACCACACAGGCCCAGTAAGCGTTGGTAAATGTCCCATGTGTTCAAACGTTTGTTGGTTTGATTGTGCATTGTTTGCAAAACAATGCGCAGTTATGTACACAAAGTAAAGCCCCTGTTTGCTTTGGAATCCACGACGTCCAACTCGTAAGTTAGAGTCGCCTCTCTAAATGAACAACAAAGATTTTTAATTAAGTTACACACACACAACAGGCAGCCTCCGTGGCGTAGCGGTAGCTAAGGCGGCCGCGGCGCGGATAAGATCCCCGCGCAGTGCAAATATTTGTATGCATGAATATGGATATTTGCACTGGTCTGGTCGTGCCTTGGAAAGCACGTTAAGCCGTTGGTCCCGGTTGCCATACGAATATCTAGTGGCAGTCGTTACGGGTTGTTGGAGCCCTCAAAAGTCCAACAATTGGTCTAACTACAATGCTTCGATATCGCCTTCAGTTTATGGAGATCAGACCGCAGTCGCTTCACGGAAAAATATCAAAGTTTAGGCAAAACCAACAGTTAGACTAGTAAAGCGGACCCCAGACTCCAAAGCTGAAAGAGCTTCGGATGCGGCTAGGATTAACGCTGAGATGATGATGAAGATGATGACACACACACATACAACAGGAAAAGTTGGCTATCACTGTTAAAACACCATCTACCTTCGTAATGCGATAAAAGGAAAACTTACTTTTCTTAAAAAAACATTCAGATGTTCTGAATAAAAGTAGCTATTGCCGGAATGTTAAAGTCAGTCAAAATTCATGGAAACGATTATTTAAATACATTTCCATAAATATTGACATTTGACAACAATATTAAGGAAAATTTCTCGAGAAAATGTTTTTACTAAATCAAATCTTTCACGGGCTACAAAATACACTCGGCATAATTTTTTCCTTGATGAGTTCTTTCGATAATGCGTCCTGATTCCTTGCGATACAGCTGCGTTTTTATGGTCCGATGTTTCTAACGTAAGTATGCATGTAAAGGCATCCCGGTCGCATTTTACTAAATCAAAATCAAAGCATTTATTTCAAATAAACCAGTTACAGGCACTTTTGAATTGTCAGAAGGTCGGCCAGTCAATAAGATGAAGCTAGTCGCCCATTCCAAAGAGTAGGTACCTATGGAGAAGAACGGGCAAGAAACTCCATGGACACTCTTTTAAATTTTCAAGCCATTGTTACAAATATTTGATTACATCATTCATGTTGAAATCAACCGTGTGAGAACGATGCAGAAATAAATTGTACGCTGAGAGCGTCCATTATGGAAAACACACAAAAATCAATTCAGAAATTAAAATACGCCGTGGCAGCTAAGAGATGACCAGTCCCCTCCGACGGCGTCCGTTCACGAACATGACGAATGGATCAGCATCATTCAGCTCAACCATATTGAAGGGAACCCAATGACCCAACACACACGCCACCATCAGCGAGACATTTGAGTGAGCATGACATACTCTCAACAGCCAGAGCACTATCAAGTCAATAAAAAAGACTAACCCAACAAAAAAATGCCAAAACTACGTTATTAATTCGTGTGTCGCGGCGTCCAGCCTCCTTCGACTAGCTGACTGGCTGGATGACGAAGAGACTTTATATTTAACTAGCGGCCGCCAGCAACTTCCTTCGCGTGGAGTTAGCTCTGCTCTGCTTCTATTGGTCGCAGCGTGATATTATATAGCCAAAAGCCTTCCTGGATAAATGTGCAATCCAACGCAAAAATAATTTTTCAAATCGTGCCGTAGTTCCTAAGATTATCGCGTTCAAACGAACAAACAAACTCTTCAGCTTTATATAATAGTATAGATGACAGATTTGACTTGCAACAACGAAAAGAGCAGGTGATTTTTCGACAAGAATTGGCTTTGACGCTTTTTCGACCTGAAAAGACGACAACGACCAGCACCCTAATTGAGTAACACACTATTATTACCAGTTGGAATTATTTTGAAGGTTATTGCTATTCTATTGCTCCATATGTTCCAAACAGTGTCTGCTCAACAACGTAAATAACGCAATGGATGTTGTTGAACTGTCAAAATGAAACCCATTGCTACTGATAATGTGTTACGCAATCGCCCTGCCAACAGCGTGTGTAAGATTAAGATTGTACTAGTTTTTACGATAAATCATTTACTGTACAAGCAGCTCGGCTATGGAATGACTTGCCCGTGTCTATAAGGCGTGCTCAAACTCCGTCCACTTTTAAAACCATGGTAAAAAAGCATTTCCTCTCTCTTTAAACATGTCATTATTTTTTATTTGCTTTTGTATGATTTTTATTAATTATATGTATATAAGTATTTATTGTACTAGTATGATACACTTAACGTGTATATTTATTATGTAAAATTGTAAATAGTACACTGTAGACTACCTACATTATTTCTCTCTCTTTCCCCTTACTATTCCATCCAAAGGTTGTCTGTAAAAGATCGCTCTTAGCGATAAGACCGCACATTGTGTCACCCATTGTAAAATTTTTATATTTATGTTTTTGTAATCTATATGGTGTACATAATAAAGAGTATTCTATTCTATTCTATTCTATTCTATTGCATGCATCTTAGTAAGAAGTGTTCTAAGCATGCATCAAAATATCACAGAAGAGTGGAATGCAAGCGGTCTCGTATCGTTATTCACACAGCAGGGTGTATTCGTATTCATGTGTACTCTTGTATGTACTCGTATTTGTACTCATATTTTAAAATGTTCAAAAACTTGTCAAAATTTAGGATATCGAAATCCCTTTGATATCGCAATAACGCATCCTATATTATCGACCCACAATAACGCGCTTGTGGGGGAGAGAACTTACTTTACAATAGGTATAGTAAGTTCATGTGCTGTCAATACCAAAGCTTCTCATTATTGTGAAATCAATTTATACTTTTTGGAAAATTCTTTTGTTAAAGTTCTTGTCTGTTTATTGGTGTTTAATGGTTCAGGTTAAGTAAAACATGAATTTAACTAGTAAAGCAAACACCAATCAAATGAAAATTTTGAACGAAGAAAGGTATACGAGTCATATCTATACAATATATAAAGCTGAAAAGTTTGTTTGTTTGAACGCGCTGATCTTTGGAACTACTGGTCCGATTTGAAAAAGTATTGTTGCGTTGGACAGCTCCTTAATTCAGGAAGGCTTTAGGGTATAAAACATCACACTGCGCAGCTAGTTTTCTAATAAAGTACATATTTTTTAAGAGAGACCTGTTTTGGACCTATGTTGACGGGATTTTTATTCGCAGGTAGCTGATATAATAAGAAGTAACTTAGGCTAATTAGCTGTGTGTTTCTTAAACCGATTTTCCCATGTGATCGTAACTTACGCAGGCGAAACTGCGGGGCGCAGCTACTTAATAAAGTTTAGTCAGGAAGGGAATTCTCGGCGCCATCTGGTTTTACAATATTGATGTTTAAGTATCTTAAATGGTCTTATAGAAATAAACATTTTATTTTATAACTAATCGCAGTTCTTTCTTCATTTTTAAAAGATTTAAAAACTGATCCCTTTTCGGCAAAAGCCAAACATCGGGAAGCCAAAATTTCAACTGCATTTGTAAGTTGCCAATATCGGAAATCGGTTACGCCAGATTCACAACACGATCTCGAACAGCTCCCACAGCGCCACTCCACAGAAAGAAAAAGAAACAAAGCATCTTTCTTTCAGATAGGAAGGGTACAAAAGGAGGTTTTATTCCCCGATCTAGATGTATTGTCTTGGCTGAATAGGTGCGAACCGAGGCTTGCGAGGATTTTGGGTGGCTCTTTTATTCATATGGCTCCTAGATATCTAGGAGCTAGTAAAGTAGGGGATATCCCCTACTTTGGGACACCCACACTTTGAGACAGTAACAGAAGTACATTAACATATTCTTCTAAAACCAGGATCGTCGAAACTACTTCATGGCCCTATACGTGCAGACGTCATCACATCAAGTTACAATGTGTCAGTCAGATTTCTTTATTAGATTTTCAACTTTATCTCAAAATTTTAAGGTTCATGATTGATTGGGATTATGTGACAGTTTCGGATAGCTTGACTTGCCGTACAAATCGTACCCGTACAAATCACCTAGCATGGCATTAGAACTGCAACTAGCATGTGTATCTATGAAGTACTACCTACATCACCAGGGTTAGGAATTGCAAGATTTACTGTTCAACTTTAATATAATATATTCTTTATTTAACTCTACACGTACTCACAATCCATAAAGTATTTATTAGTAACAACTAAATACGCATGTAAAATTTAGCGCCCGTTTGGTTTAGCACTAAATTCTGCAGTGCGATTCTGTAGTCACCACCGCGAAATTTAAGCTAAGTGTAGAATTAGCTGTCGTTCCAACTAATGCTAAGGGACACTGACAGCTCTTCTTCTTCTTCAGCTTATAGAGGTCCACTGCTGGACAAAGGCTTCCTCCAAGGCTTACCACGATGACCGGTCTCAAGGAGATGTCATATCTCCCAAATTTCACTAGCGCGTTGGAAGATGTCTTCAAGCTCCTGGACTGGAAATGACTTGGCATCAACATCAACGGCGAGTACATCACTAATCACCGTTTTGCAGATGACATCGTGGTCATGGCGGAGACCCTGGAAGACTTGGGCAAAATGCTCAATAACGTTGACAGCTCACGTCACCCAAATTTCGATTCTATAAAAATCTGATAATGAATGAGGTACCGATCAGCTGGACTTGTTGAATTGATATCATATTAGAATGGTTTAATGACGCGAAATGGTTTAAAGGCAAAGTTCATCATCATCATTATCAACTTTTTTTTTATCGTCTCATCCCCCAGGTCTCCTCTCATACAGAGAAGGATTGGAAGAAGAATTTATTGAAGGCAAAGTTAATTTAAGATAATAATCAAGTAATAAATCTACCCTCAATTTGCACTAAGATTGTTCGATCTAGTTTGGATTAGGCTACGCGTTTGATAGTCGAACACGTAATAGCCCAACATAAATGAGCACGTGCCTCGTACCCAATGCCTCATAAAGAGACTCTCCACTTTGTGTAATAATGTAATTAAGAGCTACAGAATTCCTTTTTTTTTTTGTACGTACACCTAATGAAGATAATAATTGATTGTAATTGGTTCAGTTCTTTTGTCCGGAAAATCGATATCAAAGCCTCGTACATCCCGACATACTTACCTACCTCATACATCAAAACTTAGTATATATATTAGCCTTCAAATTCCGATAGCAAACTCCCAAAGATTCTTCAACTATCAAGATTGTTCAGCTTATTACCGGAATTCCTTGCGGTTTCACTCGCTAGTTTATCACAAGAACAAATGGTAGGCACCTCTATCCACCCCTAGCTTGATAGATAGCGTAAATATATAAACTGTAAAACAAGGCTGTCTACTTCTCGACTGAACGCTTCCTGTATTATTTTTATGCTCTTGATTTCTTCTCAGAAGTTTTGGTCTATTGTATCGATCTCAGACGATTTGGGAGAGCTGGCTACATATATTGGTCATATCTGTATTTTCTTCTTTTCATAAGACAATAATATATACAAAGAAAGCTAATAGAAATGAGGGCAATTTTCAATTTAAAATTTAAACAAAAAGCATCTTGTTTGCAATTAATTAGCACAAACACTTGTACGGTATTAAAAATCTAAGCGTGTAAAACATTGTCAAGTAACAAATGTTTTAAAATAACTACTAGGCAATGAGGGCGCTGCCATACAAATGACGACACGGCTTTGTAAAAATAAACTGGGTCACAAAGGGGATGACGTCAAGATGATGACAATAACGTCAATGGTAGCAACGTTTCCCAAGTTGCTACCCATCAGCTCTGACGTCATTAAAAACAAACAGCGATCTCAAATCGATTTATAAGCAGTAATTAACATGATAATCTACCTAATATATGCGATTCGTCGTGTTTCGGTATGATATCTGGTGAAGCCGCACGGAGCACGGGTCTGTGCAGTTCTGTTGCGATGTGTGCCGGGTACGATGCGCCAAATGTTGTGTGTCGGGAGTTTGGTCGTAAGGGTCTCTACATTACTCTGACGTCATTAAAAAACAAACAGCGATCTCGAATCGATCTATAAGCTCTAATGATCATGATAATCTAATAAGATGTTCAGCAAAATTTCCGACTATGATAATCGAAAATGCAAACAAAGAGGATAAAGCGAAATCAGCGCCCTAATTGTACCTACATAATACTCTATTGATCTAAATCTGTATCATATTGAAGAATATTGACAATTCCATTTCTGCATATTTTCATCCACCGTCGCCTCGCATATCAGGTTCAGTTGAAAACTCTCGTCAGGCACTAGTTGTATGTAATTTTTGAAGAACTGGGCCTTTTTGGTGCAGCCTCGACGCACATTTTACTGCAATATTTTTACAACGACCTTTAAACTTTCTGATACCTGATGTACCTACGTTTATTTTAGGTGTATTCTGTGTCTTTCAGTCCATGCTAAATAAATTTATTTTCTTTCTTTCTTTCTTTCATGTAAGTATTCGAAAAATGTCTGCTCAACAATATACACTTGCCTAACGAAATGAATTGTGTTATACTGTCAAAATGAGACAAATTGCTACTGATTGGGCATTACGCAATTAACGCTGATTGAACTAACAGATAAAGTGCAAATATAGGCGCCCAAAAACCAAGAATCATATATCAAAAAGCAATTTCAACCGCAGGACATTCATCATTGGATTCCTGACAAATTTCGTTTGAAAAACTACGATATGTGTAAGAAAATATCGCGTGACTTGATGGTATTTATTTTATTGCGGACTTCTAACCTAGCTTGCGATATGTCAGGGAAAGAAAGGAAGACATTTTCTATGGTAAATTATATACGGCCATATACACCGTCTAACGGAAACGAAACCTGCCAAGGGCACGGCTTCTTTCAATAGCAACAAATTCTTTTGAAGGGCTTTTTGCAAGTTATGTTGATTTTTAATACATACATCTATATGAAATAAGCAACATGGAAAGTTATTAATCTATGTAGTGCGGTTTGTTACAATTTAAATTTAAGAAACATTTCTCGGTGGTAGCCCATAACATCGGCAGCCGGCAAAACTTACCACCCACTAGACAAAGTCTTGTCGCCAAGCGATTCGTCGTGTTCCGGCATGATGTCTGGTGAAGCCGTGCGGAGGACGAGTCTGAGCAGTTGCGTTGCGATGTTTTCCGGGTACGATCACATCATTGCATCATCTCGCTCAACTGACATCTTCCTTCTTATTTGCAAAGTTTTTTAGAGAGTGGGTTTGAGAACTCAGAGTCAAGTCAGAAACAGAATCAAGTGTTTTTGAGAGAAAAGGAAATGGGTAAATATTTTTTTTTTTTACATATTATAAACCAGCGCTTGACCGCAATCCTGCCATCAGGCAGGATTGCGGTAAGCAGTGACGCAATCGTTGATGGTAAAGCGCACTAGTTTATTAAGAGCCTATTCACTCTAGCCTTGAAGACACTCAAATTGTAGTCCGACGGAAACACCGCCGCATTATTTTGTAAATAATTATTAACGTCGACACGGGCGCAAAGTATTATATGCTCCATTGGTCATCAAAATATCTTAAATAGCAACTTTATTATTTAAGTCATTTATTTACATAAATTACATTACGTAAGTAATTACTAAAAATTAATTAAACTTTAAATATTCAAATGGCGACTTAATATAGGTAAACAAATTGTTCTAAACCATAGAGATATTATTTGACTTACGCATACAAAACTCGTCCAATCCTGGCTGGATCAACAACAAGATCCCGGTTTGGAAACGATAAGTTTCAGATAAGTAGCAAAGTAAAATTACATAATCCAAAGCCGTTAGCATAAGCTGGGCGCTGCAACAAAGCAACGGGGTTACGTTTTAATGTACTTTACGATAGTCTTACCACAGAATAGTGAGCACAGAAGGCCGACTTTATACAACTATGGCGTTTTCCAAGCATTGACGTTTCTCTAATGTCTGCGCAGCGCCACGCTTACACAGACGCGACTTAATATCGCGTTTTACGCACACATACTTTGATCTAAGGTGTATAATCAGACGGGCGGCGCCGCCCGGTAAGGACCAGGCCCGGGTCGACGACAGCGCGTTGTGTTTCACACGCGCCTCAAAAAAATATCAGCACATCGTGACAAGGTCCACGAAGACCGATGCCTCTTGGGTCGGGGTTGCGGGTTGGTTAAAACAGAAACCGTGGCCCTGGCGCACAGGCAAGTGAAGGAACACGGGTGGGTTTTATTCAGTAAAAGTCTGACAGGCCCATCCGCTCCACCCAGAGCGGGAGAGGTCATTTGATGATTCCGATCCAGAACAAAAAAAAAACGGTGTATATTCAGAGATACATTGGCTTCCAAAGAGGTAACACTACAACTGGCTTTAGAACTTGACGAAAATTACGTAACAGAAAAAGGTCTCATCGTCAATTTTGGGAAAATCCTTTGTGGTCCAATCAATCTCATGAAAGTAGATACATACCTACTACCGCGTCTGCGCAAAGTTGGCGCTACATAAACGGTGGAGAAGCGCCTATACGCCTAAACCTCCAGTGAGATAGCAGCGGTTTTCGCTCGTTGTATGGAACTCACCTTCTGCACCAATCAATTCTGTAGTTTTAGTTACTGTAAAGTATGACGCATTAGTGCAATTTAGTTCATCGGTTTATGACTTTATAGACTCTGTTACAACTATGTAAGATATTAAAACAGTAGGAAACTCTTTTAGCTAACCTAGAAACATATTTCATTTTATATATTGCACAGAAATAGTTAACGAGCAGTGAGCAAGCCTGGTGATTAAATACTCCTATTCTGTATTAACTAAAGTTGTTGTCTTGTGGTGAGACAATAGCTAACTGAATGCTAATTCAAGTAATTAAATACGTTTAAAATTTTGTCGCTTTCCCATCAGAAACAATGTCAAAGGCAGACTCCAAACGGGGCGAAGTCAATCTTGTGGCTTTCAACGCCGTCAAAACAAAGGCGTGTCTATTCATCGCCAAAAGGAGCCCGTTCATCTTGGCTCCTACTTTTCAGAATGCATCCTTAGAGTGCACCCACCGACTTCAGCTTTTCGAAGTTGAGATTTCCCCAAACTCAAACTTTGGGAGGTTTATTGAGTCCAAATCCAAGGTAGCTGCCAGGGAACTTGGTGTTTTTGCAAAGGTCCGGCGGTACTTCACACCAGGACAGCTTCTAATGTTATACAAAGCACAGCTTTGTTCGTGTGTGGAGTACTGCGGCCACATTTGGGCTGGTACTGCAAAATGCCACCTGGCTACTTTGGATTCGGTGGAGAGGCGTGCCAAGAGGCTAATTGGACCCCAGATTTGGTTCAAAAGGGCCTAAAAAGTCAAGCACAGGTGTAGCGCAGCCAGCTTGTCGGTGTCCTATGGAATGCATTTTGGAGAGTGTGCGCGGGAATTGTATGACTTAATTCTTCCATCTCCGTTTCATCATCGGACGACCCGTCGTACGGCGAGTATCCACCCTTAAGTTATTGACACCATTACGATCCGGACGTAACGTTTCGCCTCGTCTTTTATACCACATACATACTACATACTGGAAAAATTACATTATTAATTAATTTATAAATTACTTGCCGTCTGATTACAGCTTAAGTGTCTTCAAGGGTAGCTTAAATATGCTCTTAATAAACTAGCGCGCTTTACCATCAACGATTTATGATAGTAAAAAGAATACCACAAAATCCACAGTAGGTAATAACAGCAAAATTAATTAAATGTTATTAAACTACTTGGTGGGAGGTTGCAGTAATAAAGTGTGAAGTAAGTTAACGCTGACTTCTTCGCTTTATCTCTCACAAACTTGGCAAAGAGCCATTTAAAGATAACCAATGGGATTACATAGGTGTGTGCCTTCATACAGAACTAAACTTCATTTTAGTTTTATTAAGTTTTAACGTTCTTTTTTATCGTCTAAGCGAAATGCTCTTAGAAAAGTTGTTTATGTAGCGATTCCTAATTAGATTCACCTACGCATAAAAATATGTAGGTAAAGTCAAATTAGGTGTATAAATGTCCTTTGGTGCCAAATTTGAGTTTAATGCACAGGTCTGACACTGTCAAAATCAAAATATTTTTAATTGACATAAACCTTTTTTTTGTTTTGGATGGGAAATCATTAAATGACCTATATCCTATCTTTGGGCGGAGCGGAAGGGTGTGTCAGACTTTTACTGACTAAACCCACCCGTGTTTCTGCACTTGCCTGTGCGCCAGGGTCACGGTTTCTTTTTTAACAAACCCGCAGCCCTGCTCCTTTCACATAAACACCTTATGGGGCACTTATGAATCATTATAAGCTAGATGCACGGTCCAATTGTTCGTTGCCTATGAAGCAGAGCTGACAAGAAACTCCACTCTTGGTTTTTACTATGTTTTCAAACAACAGTGGTATGGAAGACAGCACACGCTTGTCAAAAACTACTTGATAAAATAAGAAATGGTCTAAAGATTTGAAGTCTACAGGCTCGACAAAGTCACATTTACAAAATATAGAAATAAATATCAAAATTATTGATAAAATAATAAAATCTAGTGAAATGAATTCCATTTCAACCACTAATAATGACCTGAAATTTGAAGTATCTGTATACAATATCAAATAGAAATTTTGTGTAAATAAGTAGGATAAGAAAAATATGAATATCGAACGGAAGCGAGGTGTTATAAGTTTTGTCCAACTGGATTTTTTTAGTATCAACCCGCGTAGGGCAATTGCGTAACACATTATCAATAGCAATGGGTTTCATTTTGACAGGTTAAGAAGTTGTTTACGTTATTGAGCTGACACATTTTTCAACATATGGAACAATGTCCAACCCGTCACAAACAAGCCGCAATATTATGTTATGTAGTGAGAATAATACAAGTCATCATAGTTATAGCTATTTGACAACCTGAAATTGCATGTCCGAATATTATTTTAGACGTAAGTGGTATTAAAATAATCCTCATCAATCAGTTTAACGGCCCGGTTTTAGTATATAAAACATTCTGTAAAAATCTCACTGTAAACTTAGTTGAATTGAGATAAAAGTGAGCTGTATATGTCCCTAGCGTTAGTCGAATTGATAGCTCATTTCACACTCACTCTAGCTAAGTTTTTATGGTGAGAAGGTTACGCAATACGAAATATCCACAGATCTGTTGCATGGTTTCTTGTTTGTATTCTGTACTTTATTAATTAAACCTGCACACTACTGTACCGACCTGATTAAACAAGTAAGCCAGAAAGAAAAGTAAGTAATATTACGGAAAGCAATTAAAATAAAAAAGGCCAGCCCCTTTACGGCCTTCCATAAAAAAGCTAAAAAACACTTAAAGCCAGTGCACTTGAAAAATGTACCGACTCCATTAAATTAAACACAGCCAAGTTGCAACCCGTCCGCTGCTGTGAAAAATAGCCAAGTGCGTTGTTTTTACACCAAAAGAATGTAAACATAATTAAAATTTACCCGAGAGCTGGCGGCGAGCGGAGGGTTATACCTATATTTTCTTAGCCGGAGGAATTTTCATAAAAATGAAAATTTTTCAACTGAAAGTTTTAGAGCTTGCTATTTTCCATGTGGTACGGTCTAAGCTGGAGGGTAGTTTGTTTTATTTGACGTAAGTCGATAAGCTTCGTCGAGTGAAACATCGTCCTCGTCACACACGTCGTCCTCCGTGGCGCAGCGGTCTACACGCCTGCCTGCGACGTGGAGGTCCCGGGTTCGATCCCGGCCAGGTTAATATGGAAAACGATCTTTTCCTGATTGGCCTGGATCTTGAATGTTTATCTATATATGTATATATTATAAAATATAGTATCGTTGAGTTAGTTTTCCATAACACAAGTCTCGAACTTACTTTGAGGCTAGCTTTATTACCTAAATCTTGTAAAATTGGCATATGGAATAGTATTTTAAGTTCTCCTATGTCAGATGCGGCTAAAATAATTTATAAAATATATAACAGTCATTTCATTTAACTAATTATACAAAGTATGGTTGTTACAGAGCGACATAGTCAATTTTGACAAAGCTCTTTAAACAAAGATTTTAAAAAAACCCTGCATTACTTTCCTGCTCGTGCGGGAAGCGGATAGGTGCGTTAGATGAAGTAAGCGTAGCATGAGCTGCTATTCTAAATAATGCTAAGTGATTGTTTTTTTTTTATTAATTAGAAACTAGTGCTTGACCGCAATTCCGCCTGATGGTAAGCACTGATGCAATCGTTGATGGTAAAGCGCTCTAGTTCATTAAGAGCCTATTTACTCAAACAAACTGAGGGAATAGGAAGGACGACGGCTGTTGAGCGAGATGATGCAATGTTAAACCCAACAACACGACCAACGATGCTGCGCCAGAGGGAGATTGATCAGGAGACCCTCCACGACCAAACTCCCGACACAACAACGTTTGGTGCATCGTGCCCGGCACATATCGCAACACAACTGCTCAGACCCGTCCTCCGTACGACTTCACTAAACATCATGGCGGAACACGACGAAACGCTTGGCGACAATACTTTGTCTGGTGGGTGGCTTCACATAAGTTGTGACGGTGAAATGCTTACAGTATCGCCAAAACGGATACACTTTATGTACATTTATTGCAATCTAAATAACAGACCGTAGACTACCTACACTAATTGTCCCTCCTTCCCTTTGGTATTCCATCCAAAGGTTGCCACTTGCCTGTAAAGATCGTTCTTAGCGACAATCCGCTTATTGTATTACCTTTTGCAAAATCTTCATATGTATGTTCTGTGATTTATATGACGAACGGACGATAGCAGGTCAGGCTACCCGATATTATGAAATATTCTCGATTAACCTTTGAGCCTTAACGCTTTAGATATAAAGTTGAAAATCCAATAGAGAAATATGACAGATTGTAGTAGCTAAATGCGTTGTTGTCTGTAAATAATAATGAGTATTTCTATGGTATTTCAAAAAAAAAACTAAAATATTTTCTTACAGGTAATGTAGTCATGGGTTATATTAACATTATAATGTGCATTCATTTAGTTGCCCTGGTCCAGGCCCTGGTCCTGGCCATGGACCGGAGCAAGACTGCATGGCAGGCTATCACCTCCTTCTACAAAGCAGTGATGCTGACAAAGGAAGTGGCGGAGCGCGTGAGGGAGTGGGAATTTCAGCGCCCTAAAGACGAGCCGCCCTCATCAAGCGACAACATCGAACTCCCGGCTACCGTAGGCGCGGATTTGCGGGCGGCGAGCAGGCGAAAAATTAGTGTGACTTTAATAATTTAAACAAGCAAAAGACAGTTATCGACGCCAGTTTTTTTTTCCTACACAACGAGATATACTGCATGACTTTTGGCCGCAACTATACACAACACACAAATACTTACAAAGTTTTACACCCGTATGTGACTGTAATATCCATGTCGGTATCATATAACTTCATTAAGTTAAACTTACATATATAACTTGTAGGCTGTGCATTTATTTTATTTGTAACATTACACTCCGTAATTATTTAGTGCAAGGCAAAAGCTTATAGCGGGTAGTAGGATATTTTTCCTTCGGTCTTTTACGAAAATTGTTTAGATAGGAGAGGGTATTGCAAATAAATATAGTTTAAAAAGCTAAAAAAATATGCTTTAAAAAAATATCAAACTAAAAAGTTAAAAATAATTAAGCGCCTCACGCTTTTTCCGATTTAGTTCGATATTCTTTTCTTTTTTTTTTTAAAGGTACGAACAAACGTATTGAAAACGGTGGGACATTTTACAGTAATGATCCGCTCACTCGTAGTCCAAAGAGTTAGAGACGGAAAAACGAACAAACAAGCAAACATACAAGGGAAGCTAATAAAAAGCGAAAACGGTGGGACATTTTACAATAATGAGCCGCTCACTCGTAGTCCAAAAAATTAAAGACAGACAAACAAACAAACAAGCAAGCAAGCAAACATACAAGTGAAGCTAATAAAAAGCATGTAATAATTAAAGTATGTGTGCTTGAGTTAACCGTGCATGAAAAATCTCACCTAAGCTTGAAATGAGTTGTAATTCGCCTTGTTCTTGGTCAGGATTGAAATTGATAGCTTTTAACAGAAAAAAAAAATTAAACGTAAACGAAGCATAAGAATTAAGAACTACAATTCTTAATTCTTATGCTCAATTGATTCCTACGATTTTGTACCATAGCGAGATGGGTGGAACTATATTATAATAACATAATCGTATTTTTAAAATAGTCTACAGTAGAGTAGACAAAGAAAATTACAAAAAGGTTATTTTTTTTTTTTTAATATTATGTCTGTCTGTTAAAATAAGCAAGCATTAAAAAACCAATTAACCCCACCCGCTTGCTTTTACACATACTCCACATAACAAAATGAACTACACTGAAATACAGAGTTTTAGTAATAACTGCCCGCACAAACTCAAACAAAGTGCGTTCATAATGATGTTCGTGTACAGCCAACGTTTCACTTGTTTTCAGCCATTTCAGCCGTTTTCACGGTAATTAAATCGCATCTGGGAGACAGCTTTCTACACATTTTACGGCCAAAAAAATTCTGTAGAGTGAACAGAATCAGTTGGAGCTTTTATTGGGAGAATGGTCGGTAAATACGAATTGATTTTTGATGAAGAATATGAAATATCTGAAGTAAGATTTAGCACTAATTAAAATCTTACTTACGAAAAAAACGAACATTAGAGTTAAAAAAATAACAGTTTTGAGAGCATTTCTAAATTAAAAATGTTTTAGATTCCTCTGATTGTGAGATGAAACACTTCAAATTGATCAGATGGAAGGATCGGGAGTTTAGAGCAGTTTTTAAAAGACATTCCTACAGCTGGGCAAAAAAGCAGCACGTCTCTATTAGATGCCAGTTACATATCATGCTCCGAGACCATGAATAGATCGAAAAAGATACGGTGGCCAGATACAGGCACCCGAAGGAATACGGGTGACATTTAGTTAGTAAAAAACCCAAAAATCCCGCCTCGCCCAGAGCGGGAGAAGTCATTTGTTGATTCCGAACCCAAAAACCGGTAACCCACAAAAGGTTTTTTTAGTTGGTGGTAGGCCATAACATCGCTGCTGGCAGAAGTTACCACCCACCAGAAAAAGTCTGGCCGCCAAGCGATTCGTCGTGTTCCGGCATGATGTCTGGAGAAGCCGTACGGAGGACGGGTCTGAGCAGTTGTGTTACGATGTGTGCCGGGTACGATGCGCCAAAAGTTGTTATGTCAGTAGTTTGATCATGGAGGGCGGTGTTTCCTTCTGACTAAAATTTAAGCGTCTGCAAGGCTAGAGTGAATAGGCTCTTAAAAAACTAGCGCGCTGTACCATCAACGATTGCATCACTGCTTATTATCAGGCGGGATTGCGGTCAAGGACTAGTTTATAATTACGAAAAAAAGACTCACCTAAAATTAAACTCAGAACAGACCCATCAATGTCCCGTTCCTGTCATATCAAGCTACAAATCCTAGCAGTAAAACCAAAAGCGAGCATAAAATTTGAATCACGCCATGCTCGTCACATTTCATATGGCGGGTAGGTAGCCACAACGTTATGGTTTTCCCCTGATGCTATCACTACCAGTAGTGAATAGCTTGCTTGCTTTACGTACACAATGTTGGGATTTCCAATCATACCTACTCGTTGATTACATGTCTGATTTCTTGAATATTAATCCAAAGACTAATACAGGATATAAGTGTTTGATTTTCTAGTATTAAAAGCTTATGCAGTAGACGATTTAGATATGATTTCGGCGAGAATAGAATAAATAAGATTTTGCTTGTAATTTATACTAACAATTTATCCTTTGAATTTTTCAAGATGACACTTTTTTAGTTCTAATTGGGTATTTCTATGATCGAAACCAATTTAATAAAGGCAAGAGATAAGCCCTTTTTGTTTGCTACATTTTCATGTTAAAATGGCTGAATGGATTAGGACATTTTTTAGGATATTTTTACCCTCGACATTTAGTTATCACTTAATTTTCCGGTTTCATGATTTTACGATCATATTTGATGCTCTGAAGAACACAGAAAAGGGTTGGAGCTAATTAATCGGAGATTTTTCTTAATGATTTATTTGCACAATCGAAATAAGGGTTCATATTCATTATTTTAATTATAATAAAGTTTTAGCAAAGACATAATTTTATTCAACTGTATTTTTGTTGAACCTTTTATTACAAAGACAGTCAACTTCTTATTTACAAGAAAAATCGTATAAAAGAAAGCGTGCTTTAAAGAAAACTTAACGATAGCCCTTAAATGAATACACAAATCCAAACCTTATATCAACAGTAAAAAAACCATAACTTTTAAAAAATAAACTCACTCTTTTTTTCCATAGACATCAGGCTTTCAGTCACATACCTGAAAAAAAAACCAGATCGATTTAGTAAAAGGTTTTCTGTGTTAAACTCCTGAGTTTCAATAAATTAAGGAGCAGAAAATGTGTACAAATAATAATGTGAAAACGTAAAGAACAGAGGTAAAATAAATGTCAAACTGTTGCGAAAATAATTTCGTAAAATGGGTTAGAAAATTGGCGGCGACAAAAAATAAAAGGTAAAAATACTATTACAAAATAACACTACAACATAATGTTTTCACAGAATCATCAACAATAAATCGCACAAAACCGATTACCTCAAGCAAAAACATTTCAAAATTGCATCAAGCCAATTTCAAAACATTCGTTGCTCAGTTGCTGCTGCAAAATTAAAATTGTAATCAAAGTTTTCACGTTGGTGAAACACGAACACTAGATAGAGCAATTTAAGCCATTGCATCGACCGTACGGCGAAAAGTTCCGAGGAATCGCAACAGAGTTGAAAAATAATCGAGTATCGCTCATAAAGTTTGTGGCATGCCATCAGAGTGATTGTAAATAGTGCAGACGCGCTGTTTACCTAGATTCTAGCTGTAAACATAAAAGATGGAAAAATGTTTATTTGTGCAAACATGACGCAAAAAAAGAACAGAACACAAACACGAAAAGAACGAGTTTGGGCAAAATAAGCGTCACATTTATGCATAACGGCCTTCAGTTAGTATAATATCTAAGGTTCGCGAAACAGAGCTTCAGCCCCTTGGTTTAGCTAAGACGAAAATATTGTTAAAAAATCTTGTTAATTTGCAAATATTGTCATAAAATAAAATTTTCTGTAATTAATTATGTTTACCAAATAAATTACAGAATATAAACATTGAGGTTTTACAAAGGATAACACAATAGGTGGCCTTATCGCCAAGCGCGATCTTTTTCAGACAACCTTTAGATGAAATACCAATGGGGAGAAGAGACAAATAGTGTAGGTAGTCTATGGTATACCATTTGGATTATAGAATAAACTAGCGACCCGCCCCGGCTTCGCACGGGTGCAATGCTGATACTAAATACACTACAGAAAAACTGCGAACGTTGTATAAAAAACTGCCGCGAACGCCGCACCGTGTACCGCATGCAAACGCAACACCCTGCAATTTTTAAATCTGTAATATTTTCGATAATATTTATTTAAATTATATGCTGTAAGGGACAATATAGATCTATATTAAATCAACAATGTATTTAATGTATTAAATTGGATAAGGATTAATGCTGTATTGGTTAAAATCTCTTCGTAAATTAGCAAGTGTTTGTCGTAAAATGTAAATGAGAAAAAGATTTTTAGGATATCTTTAAGAGAGTCATATACCATCGCGGACGTTTTTGTAGACCTTTTCAACCTGTACAATATTTAGTAGGTACATTATTTTGATAAATCTCGTAGGGTCCAGCCTCCGTTTCACTGCGAATGCGGAAAAATGTAATTATTTACGACATTACATTAGAAACCTCAAAAATAATAGCAGTTCTCCACAAGTTAATGGATCAGATTGATTCAAATATATGTATGAATAATATCAAACAAGAGAAAAAAACATGATTAAAAAAAGAAGGACGATATTTAAAGAGATAGGAGTGCTATTTTTAATTCAAGCAAAGGTAACTATATAGTATGTATATAGCTTATTTAAGTATTTGTTTATATAGTGTTATGAGTTTTTGTTTTCCTTTTCATTGTCGTCCTCCGTGGCGCAGCGGTCAACACGCCTGCCTGCGACGTGGAGGCCCCGGGTTCAATCCCCGGCCAGGTCATGATGGGAAACGGACATTTCCTGATTGACCTGGGTCTTGGATGTTTATCTATATATGTATCTATTATAAAATATAGTATCGTTGAGTTAGTATCCCATAACACAAGTCTCGAACTTATTTTGGGGCTAGCTCAATCTGTGTGATTTTGTCCGTATATATTTATTTATTTATTTATTATTGTTTCTGTAACAGCACCTGCCATCTAGTCTCTTCACCACCCGAGGAATGGAGAATGCCTAAGGCATTAAGTCCGCCTCTGTACATTTTCTTTGTGCGAAAGTATAAATAAATAAATAACTATAGTTTATTTAAAAAATTGTTTGAATTTCAATTCGCTCGCTTTGAAAAACAATCACAATGCCAACCATGAATAAATTGAGAGTAGTGTTTTGTTTACGATTTCCTCATTAAAACACGAAATAAATATGGTTGTTCAGTTAGCATCAAAAATTCATACACACTGTGTGCCAGAAATACAGCACATTTTCACCATATTTGCCAATGAAAAACGAACACTAACTCCAAATAAAATAGACATTTGTATAATATTCGACGTCCCAAAAATATTTTCAGTAGAAGCTAAAGTTATATCACGTTTAGGCCAGAAATCATAGTTATTTGGCAGTCGGGTACGGTTTGTAAATTTTTGTCGTTATAATATGTTATGAAAAATAAGCATTGTTTTGGTGACCAATAAATATTTTCTCGTGGGGCGTTCGTATACCTATCGATTTGCAGAACATTTTTCTAATTTGGTGTGAAATGTAGGTAATATTGTGTGTGTGTGTGTGAGAGAGGGTGTGTTGGGGTGTGTGTGTGTGATTGTGTGAGTACGCGCGCGCGCGCGCTTGATGTTAGTATTTTCTGTTATGATGTTATGTGTATTTTCTCTCACAATGGTTTTTGTGATATTGTTCAAAACTGTTAAAAACTATAATATTTAACAGTTTTGAACAATATCACAAATTCCAATTGTGAGAGCTGGTGCCTGAAGTAGGATTTACGAAAATCTGTAGTACAGATCACCAGGTATGTGTATTTATGAAAACTCTAGTCTGTTATCTGTTATGTTTTCTGTAGGAAGGATGTATATCCGGATATACATCTTTTCTACAGAAAACATAATTATAAGAACTGTGTAGCCGGCTACAATTCGACGCATAACGTTATATATTAATTTCTAAATTAAATTACTAATTTCATTTCTTCAAAGGTTTAACTAATAATCTTCGGAAGAGTAAACTGTGGCTTAAATAAGAATAAACACAAACTTAGAATATTTATTAGTACTGTTTAAATATTTTATGCAGGTTCCGTTTGGGAACGGAAAATAATATTGATAAAATGTTCCTCCGAAACGCACTTTAGTAAATTTCGTTTCAGTGCGGTTAGGTTTAGGTGCGGTTTGGGCAAGTGTTGTTGAAATCGGTGCTCTAAGTGGAATATCTCGTTTTCAACCCTGGCTGGAGGTCTTAATTTATTCAAGCACACTCAGACCAGTCCGGTTAAGCGGACAACCATTGAGCTTTGAGATGCCATTTGCAAAAATAAAACTTACTGTACCTGATGTCCTACCTCCAGACATCTTTGATCTATGTCTACGGTACACAAAAAGCGATACACTTGGCACCACTGAAGTGGTTCCGTGACAACGGATTATAAAACTGCTGTAGAAACTAATTTCAAATGCGGACTCTGCAAATAAAGGTGCAAACGTAGAACTTTGAATAATGACGCCATGTTTTATAAAGCTGGGTTTACATTGTAAAACTAGTGTCGAGAAAAAATTGCTCAAATGTTCTGTTTCAGCCAGGGTTTTTTTTTTTAATTAAAACAGTTTATTCTACAAACCAGCTGTCAATATTGTGCTAAGGCAGGAACATGGATTTACAAATGAATTAATTCAGCACAGGATTCTCAAACCCCTAGCGCAGCCATTTTTTGTAGGTTACTCTTTTTTGTTAGCCTACATTGTGTCCTGCTGCTGGGCAAAAGCTTCCACTTTTCCCGTCAGGCGTCCAGTGAGTGACGATCTTTACCCATCTCTCGTCAGTTGCTTATACAAAGAAAAATCTACAGTTTAATAAAATAGTACAAAACCTACGAGGTCGAAATGTATCGAACATTAGTTAAATTTTTTTTTTGTTTGTTTCATCGCAAGAGATTAGCTGATAGCATCGATAGGCTGAGTTATGTAAGCTATAGCTGAATCAGAGTCAGTGAAACTACTGTTCCCCGACACTACTTTCGGAATGTAAACCCCGCTTAACTTTGATAAATGTGTCTATGTACTTTGACACGATAACGGTTTGTAATTTATCGTGGAGAACTTATGTAGCCATAAATATTTCAATGTGAAATAACATGTAGGTATTACATCACTTTGGTTCTAGAAATGTGACTTACAAACAAACGGAAAGTTGTCCGTAAAAGCCTTCAGGGTAGGTGATTTGGTGGCTAGTGATAGATGGGTTAGAGACGCCCAGTATTGAGTTGATTGGTGATAAATGTTTCGGGTGATGTTTCGCAGAGGATGATACAAAACGATTATGATAGATAACTAATGACATAGATAATTGTGGGTAGTCATAATAGTTACACAAATAAAATTAGCTCTTATTTTTAAATTCATTATTTAATTATATAAAAGCTATAGTTACAATTATTTATGATATTTTTTAATAGTAAGTAGTTGGTACCTGCTGGTGTGGCGTTATCTCTACAATCCTTACATTATTTCACACTACATGTACTATCACTGAACATTCAATATCAAAATGGATTCTTTGGCAAGCACTCTCAGTGAATTAAAGGACTTATTTCACACAAGGATGTCAGCATTTGAAGATGAACTGCAGAAGGCCCCCTCATCACCTATCACAACCTCTAGCCTGGCTGCGGAGTTTGCAATGTTCCGCTCATTCATCATGCAGGCTCTCAGTGGCATCCAGCAGCAGGTGGAGATTCTGGCTCGTACCGTTGATCAGATGGAGATGCGGGGACGGAGAAAGATCTTGCTGCTGCATGGTGTTAATGAGGAGCAGAAGGAGGACACTCCCAAGGTGATTGCTGAGGTAATATGTACCAAGTTGCAGCTGAGTGATTTCACTGTAGCAGACATCAGCCGTTGTCACAGGATGGGTCGAGCCGTAAATAATAAAGCCAGGCCTATTTTGGTCAAACTTAGCAATCTTGCGGTGCGGGATAGGATTTGGTTTTCCAAGGCTAAACTAAAGGCCACAGGCGTCACTCTCTCAGAGTTCCTAACCAAGGGGCGGCATGATGTGTTCTTGGCTGCGAGGGAAAAATATGGTGTCGACAAGTGCTGGACTAAGGCAGGCTACGTATATGTCCTTGGTGCTAATGGTTCGCGACATCGGATTGAGACCATCGCTGACTTGGACAAGATTCACATCCCGAATCCCAGTGACTCTGCGCAAAGTAATTCAAATGCATCAGCTGTGCCAGCCCCAGTCCCGGTTGTTGCTGCTGTGAAGACCGCAAGGGTGAAGCGTGCTGTGGTTTTAAAGAAGTGATGTCATTGTGATGTTTTGTTCAACGTCCGGGTAGCCTTGTGTTTTATTATACCTTCAAATAATTTCTTTATTTTGATACAAATGCTATAATAACAATCTTGTCAGTTGTCACACTCAATACTGTCACTGTCAGGGTCAATATAAGTCAGTTCATTCAGTGCGTTCCGTTTTTCCTTGCTGTGCAGTGGTAGTGTGTGTGACTGGTTCAAGAAATTGTTTTTCTAGTGTTTTGTCTTGTAGTTTTTATTATTATTTTTGTTATTGCATATCTGTTTCTAATTTCTGTTTTTGTTTTGTTGCCCGGACTGCGTAAGAAGATTTTACTTCTATATAATTAATAACGCAACCGGCAGGACTAGTTTTTTTTGTTTTTATTTTTTAGTCAACGGTTTGTTGTTATTTTATTTTTTATTTATTAACATAATAGGTAAATATATATTCATGTCTATCGATGTAAGTAGTAATAATAGTAGTTTTTTTTCTATAACAAGCAATGATGACAGTTTTGTGAGTCTACCTTCTCTTGCTGACAGTCTCGCAGCGCAGTTTTCTGATGTTCCTAAAAATTTTAACGTCATACATATTAACGCTCAAAGCATTCCGGCTCATTTCCACGATATGCTGGCTAGCTTTGACTGTAAGAACGTACATGCTATACTTATTTCCGAATCATGGCTGAAACCTTGCCTCCCGTCATCAAGTTATTCTTTGCCCGGTTTCCAGCTTATTAGAAACGACCGCGCAGTCGGCGCTGGTGGTGGTGTTGCCATATATCTCCGTACGCAAATTCCCTACTCTATTGTCGATATATCGGCTCAGCCACCGCCGTCAAATGCCGGTGAACATCTCTTCATTGAAGTCGAACTTCACCATTCGAAATTACTTCTTGGCGTCTATTATTGCCCCTCTTTACGCGTTAGTTTCTTTTCTTCCTTTGAAAGCCTCCTAGAAATCCTTGTGCCTTCTTACAGTCATAGCATAGTCATGGGTGACTTTAATACCTGTTTGTTGAAAAAAGACCATCGATCTTCTTCTCTCACTAATATTGTGGCTTCCAATAATCTTTCAATTCTTCCATTAGGTGCCACCCACCATTTTCCTAACTCTACTCCTTCACTCCTCGACTTAATTTTTGTCTCTTCCCTTGATCATGTTGCCAAGCATGGTCAATGTTCAGCCGACGCCTTTTCCTATCACGATCTGATTTTCCTATCATATAAAATCCGTCCGCCTAAGGCTAAAGCTAAAATCCTTATGCAACGCAATTTTGGTGGTATGATTGTTGACAATCTTTGCAAGGATGCCAGCAATATAGATTGGTCTGCTCTGTTTGCTTCTGTATCAGTTGATGACCAAGTTAACATTTTTACAACGAAGCTTATTGAGCTCTACGATCATCACGCACCTGTTCGAGCAGTTAAGGTTAAGCAGTTACCGGCGCCGTGGCTCACAGATGAGATTAAAGCGTTGATGGTCAAAAAGGCTACAGCAAAGTCTAAGTTTAAGCGTAGGCCTAATGATGTTAACAGAGAAAGATACATTGCAATCCGTAATCACTGCAACAAGGTGTGTAGGAACGCTCATCGCCACTACATTCATGCTTCTGTCCAAAATGGGGACGCATCCAAAGTTTGGAAATTTCTTAGAACATTGGGGATCAGTAAAACCCGGCAAGAGAATATCCTAAAAGACATAGACATAAATGCTATGAATAATCATTTTACTTCTTCGTCCGATTTTGATAGAACAACAAAATTGAATACATTAAATTATCTTTCTACTCTTCCGACTCCCAGTTATTCTCCATTTGTCTTTGGTCAATTTTCCGCTTGTGATGTTAAGAAGAGCATACTATCAATTACTTCTAATGCAGTAGGAAGTGACTGTATCAGCCGTAATATGTTGCTCCCTGTGGTGGATGTTATTCTTCCCGTAATTTGTCATATCCTCAATTTTTCAACATCTAGTGGGGTTTTTCCTTGCTCGTGGAAAGAAGCCCAAATAATTCCTTTGCCTAAAAAGTCTAATCCCACATCCTTTTCTGAATATCGTCCTATATCCGTCTTACCATTCCTTTCCAAAGTCCTTGAACGGTTAATCCATAATCAAATGAGCACTTTTCTCTCTAAGAATAATCTCCTCAACTCCTTCCAATCTGGCTTTCGCCCTGGTCATAGCACCACGACTGCACTTCTGAACATTACGGATGATATAAGGTCAGCCATGGAAAGTGGTAATCTGACGGTCTTAGTTTTGCTGGATTTCAGTAACGCTTTTAACACTGTTGATTTTGATGTTTTGCTTGGCATACTTTGTTCTCTTAACATATCTCCATCGGTAATTGACTGGTTTCGTAGTTACCTGTTTGGTCGTCGGCAACGTATTTGCTTCGGGGAGACCTTGTCTTCCTGGAGTAATACGTCTGCTGGTGTACCGCAGGGTGGCGTGCTATCCCCTTTACTTTTCGCAGTTTTTATTAACTCTATCTCTGACAAACTAATTTCTTCCTACCATCTTTATGCAGATGATTTACAAATTTACTCACGAGCACCTCTTGGAAATCTGTCTGAGGCCATATTAGCGATCAATCGTGATCTGACCCGCATATGTGACTGGAGCAAAAGATATGGGCTTCTCGTCAACCCCATAAAGACGCAGGCTATAGTCGTGGGCAGTTCTAGGACGGTCTCTAGAATCGACTGGACAACCCTACCTGAAGTTTCTTTTGATAACTCAGTGGTTCCTTTTAGTGACAAAGTTAAGAACTTGGGAATATATATTGATAAAACTTTCTCTTGGAGTTCCCAGCTGCAGGAAGTTAGCCGCAAGCTATTTGCATCTGCTGCGTCTCTGAAGAGATTACGTAATTTCCTACCGACGGCCACCAAAATTGCACTTGCACAATCTCTTCTTCTACCCATCCTCGACTATGCTGATGTCAGCTATCTTGATATTACCCAAGACCAACTAGATAAGCTTGAGCGACTTCAAAATTTTTGTATAAGGTTCATATTTGGTCTGCGCAAATATGACCATGTATCCGAATTTCGTGTAAAGCTCAAGTGGTTACCAATTCGCCTTCGTCGGAATGCTCACATTCTTTCCCTTCTATATAATGTGCTTTTTTCTCCTTTCACCCCTCTTTATCTCAAGAATCGCTTTCAATTTCTGTGCAACTCTCATTCTAAAACGTTAAGGTCATCAGATAACTTAATGCTCGAAATGCCTATGCATTCCACAACGTTCCTTGATAAATCTTACACTGTTCAGGCCCCTCGTTTGTGGAATGCATTGCCAATTGAAATTAAACGCGCGCAATCGTTGCAAGAATTCAAGAGACTCGTGAGGGAACACTACTTGTCGTTATGATCTTGTTCAACAAAATATACTTTTTGGCTAATTTACTTGCTTACCTGTTATGTTCAGTTTCTATGGATTAATTTTTGTATATGTATGTATTTGTGTATCTACTTTAGTATATTGTAATAATGATGTTTGCACCAATGACAGTCCCATTTGTGGTTCCGGAATATCTGTCCATCCTTTGGTTGCCTGGAAGAGATCGCATTAGCGATAAGGCCGCCCATTGTATGTTTTTTGTGATGAATGTTTTTGTTCCATGTTTGATTGGTGTACAATAAAGAATATATAAATAAATAAATAAATAAATAATGATACTTGACTTATTGCCTCAGGCATTGAGAACGAATTTGTAAACTTTTTACATAGGCAAATAGAATAAAATTAGTCGCTCCTAGAATTAATGCCAAAATCTTCACATTTGTGCTCTGTTGTGTTGTTATATGGTGTACATAAAAAAGAGTGTTCTATTCTATTCTAGTTCTATTTAATTTCTTCTTCACCCCACAAACCATAAATTCTAAAACGAATTTCAAAAGTCTATTTTGTTATTAAGTTTAAAATATTCAAGTTGTTACGAGTCCTGTCATCTTAGATTCATTTTTCTTAAAATGTCAAAAACGTGACTGAGCACGAAACTCCGCGTAAAAACATTCCATGTTCGTTATCTCCCCCTTTCATATTAATCAGGAGACATTTGTAAATAAAAGTGTATGTTTTCACTCTCTTTTAAGGATGTTGTAAATACAAATATTTTGTAGAAAAAACATGTTAGAACTTCAGTAACGAATTTGAATGACGAATTATTTTAAAAGGTGTTTTTTTTTGTTAAAGGACAGTAAGCAAACAGAAGATCAATTCGGGTAATTAAAATATCTTGTTCCCAAATATCTACTTAATACCAAGCTTAGGTCTTACACAGATTAGACCTGCACTCGACGATCTGCAGAAACCATCACTAGTTCAAAACATTTCTGGAGCAAGTCAAACAGAAACTCAAACGCATAACTGAGAACGTTTCCTCGGTGGTTTCTCACGAGGAGCTGCGAACGATTGAGCGAGCAATACCTAATGGAAACACCTGCCTTATGAAACTGGATATAAGAGCTGCTGGCATTCCGGGCGGTGTTGTGATAGGTGGTCGAATTTGAACATCTTATATGCTACTACGAAAAAGTATTTACTTTTTCTGACTATTCTAGCCCGTGAAACTCGCAAATAAGGTGGCTCTCTAATGGTAGAAGAATTTTCAAAATCGGTTCTTAGATCCAGAGAATACTCTCTACAACCTAAAAAACTTTTTTATATATAATGCCTACAGTTTAAAAGTATAAACCATAGACCATATACCATTATACCACGAACATTGTAGCGCCAATAAAAGCTTACACAAGCCTCAGTACTGTAGTACAGTAGTACAATAATGTGAATGGGCAAGATAAAGACACTAAAAACATCCTTTGGCAAAAAGATGTTGGGAGGCCAAAACAACTGCTCACCAGCTGAGGAGATGTAACAGGCAAGTTTTGGATATATCTAGCAGTTTGTTAGAAAGTCGTGGCGGAATTTGGAAGAGTCTTTCACTGAAAAAGGGGTAAATAACCATACATGGATCGACGATCTTCGCAGTATGGCTAGCAGTTGCCGAATATCTTCGAGTAGAATGGCGTACAATAATCTGTGGTTAGCATTGGACTGCAGTATGCTGATGATAACACACTAATAATATACTCAATCGAAAATACACTGACATAATTAATCAGCAGCGTTAAATGTAACGGCATACATGGAATATATCAATACATAGTATAAAACAAAGTCGCTTTCGCTGTATGTCCGTATGTATGCTTAGATCTTTAAAACTACGCAACGGATTTTGACGCGGTTTTTTTTAATAGATAGAGTGATTCTTAAGGAAGGTTTAGACTACCTTTTATCCCGGAAAAAATTGATATTCCCGAGGGAAATCCAAAAAGCGCGATATAACCGAACTCTACGCGGGCGAAGCCGCGGGCGGAAAGCTAGTTATTTTATAATTTTAACTATATTACTTTCCTAAAAAGCTTAGCCCAAACTTGACTCAAGAGTCAAGGCTCATTTATTTTTGTCTGTGGTGAATCTCTTCAGGGCATTGACCGCTTTCTCTTTTACTACTCCTAAAGGACAGAACCTACATCAGAATTTAACCTTTTCGAATTCCCTGTTGTAACTAAGCCCAACGTTTTAACTTAAAATACTAACCACAGGCTAGGACAGCAAAAAGCCTGAGGCCTGAGCCTCGCTTTACACTGGAGCAAAACAGAAAATCACACTCATGTTACATGAATAGTCAAAAGATTGAGAGCCTCCCTGACGTAGCGGTAGCGGACGCGGCCGCTGCGTGGCGGTAGCGGTGCGGTGGCGCGGGTTCGATCCCCGCACAGTGCAAGTATTTTTATGCATGAATATGAATATTTGCACTGGTCTGGTCGTGCCTCGGAAAGCACGTTAAGCCGTTGGTCCCGGTTGCCATACGAACATCTAGTGGCAGTCGTTACGGGTTGTTGGAGCCCTCAAAAATCCAACAATTGGTCTAACTGCAATGCTTCGATGTCGCCTTCGGGTTGTGGAGGTCAGACGGCAGTCGCTTCACGGAAAATGTCGAAGTTTAGCCATATCAGCAGTTGGACTGGTAAAGCGGACCCCAGACTCCAAAGCTGAAAGGGTTTCGGATGCGACTGGGATTAACGCTGGGATGATGATGATGATGAGTCAAAAGATTGAGAGCGAGTCTATGAAATTGTATTTTTATATACAACGTCATTTTATGTTTATGCGAAACCCGAAACACGTGTCCAGTATTTTTAAGTAAAGAATATATGTACAAAATTTCGATAATATATCATGAAAAACCACAAAGTTATAAGCTTGTTATCCTACTTGGTTGTCCCAACAAAAATATGGTCCACGCTCCGTTCAGGCGGGCGATCCGGGAGTATTGACCTGTGGCGTCAGCTGAGCGCGGGCATGCGCCCGCGTAAACTGCGTAACGCGCTCAGTAACCACACGGCAACAACTTTTAAATGTAGTTGTGAAAAAATATAACACGGTGTAAAAATGATTGAAATCGATTCAGTTGCTTATTCTGAACAAACTAGGTATATTCAGGTTTCGCATAAACAAAAAATAACGTTGTATATACAGGGTGTATCTGACATCGTAACGCAAACTTCGCGAAAAGGCTACACCGCATGCCACTAATAAAATTATGATAGTCATTTATGTCGTTAATTAACGGTTACTGAATTCACAGTGCTTAAAAAAAGTGTCGGCTCGGCCTTTGAACGTTGCAAGCGTGCCGTCGTGCGGGTTTGTAGGTATGACGTTGATCCCTGATGTGAACTATTAAATCAGCTGATAAGATCGTTTTTCGGGTTTTGTTTTCATTGCGCTTTTTTATGTAATTAGCGAATAATTTAATTTTGACTTTAAAATCTTATTGGGTTATAAAAGTATAGCAATTGTGAATGGTCTGAAGTGAAAAAAACTACATTTTTTTTTTAAATCACGAAAAAGCCGACGAAAAATTCCACCACTGGGGGGTTCAGAATTATGTACTGGATCCATGGTACTCTTTTGTGCGTCGATGTCAGATACATCCTTTATAGGTACCTACATAATATATATTTTATTGTTATAAATTAGTGCTGGCAACAATCCGCCTGATAGTAATCAGTGATGCAATAATTGACGGTAAAGCGCTATTATAACATATAAAGCCTATTCACTCAAACAAACTGAGGGAATAGGAAGAAGACAGCAGTTTAGCGAGGTGATGCAATGTTTAACCCAACAATACGACCAACGATGCTGCGCCAGAGGATGATCTGGAGACCCTCCACGACCAAACTCCCGACACAACAACATTAGGCACATCGTACCCGGCACACATCGCAACACAACTGCTCAGACCCGTCCTCCGTACGGCTTCACCTGACATCATGCCGGAACACGACGAATCGCTTGGCGGCAAGACTTTATCTGGTGGGTGGTGGCTGCCGGCAGGTGGTGTGGTGGCGGTGGCAGGCCATAACATCGTATGGCCTGCCACCGAGATATAAAATTAATTTTATTAATTCTTCACGCTCTAACTACTAGACGGATTTGGATGAAATATGGTTTGTAACCTGGATTATCATATAGGTTATCTGGATATTACCACGTGATCGACAACCAATCCCGGGACGCAGTCAGTAAATAAATATAATCTAAATCGGCTCTAGCCGGAACACCACATTTGTAGCGTATAATTCGGCACATTGTCGAGTCGCATTGTTCGAACCAAGGAGGTAAGGGCAAAGACTTTTTCACTTTTATTGCACGCACTTAGAGATCTAATCTGATCAATTCAAACCGATTCTGTGTCTTTAAAATGAAATCATAGTCACATATTCTAATTAGACTGAGAAGCAGCACTTTTGGAATGTAAAATAAATAAATGAAGTAAATAAAAAGTTTTATTTACACATTCAAGCTAAAACACATTTACAATAAAAATAGGCCTCAGGTAAGTAAGGTTCCTCCTTCTGCGAAGCAGTGATGCTGGCAAAGGCGGAGGCGGAGCGCGTGAGGGAGCGGGAATCTCAGCGCCCTCACACCTCTAGCTGCCGCAGGAGATGCCCTGGTTGGGAGAAAACATCGAAATCCCGGCCACGTTTGTGCCCGGTAAGGACTAAGTCTGGTTCGATGGCGCGTTATGTTTTACGCGCGCCTCAAAGGTATGTCAGCACACCACGACGGGGTTCTCGAAGACCGATGCCTGGGTCAGGGTTGCGGGTTGGCAGAAAGACAAACCGTAGCCCTGGCGAACAGGCAAGTGAAGAAAGTCGAGTGGATATTAGTCAGTAAAAGTCTGACACGCCCTTCCGCTCCACCCAGAGCGGGAGAGGTTATTTGATGATTTCCCATCCACACCAAAAAGGGAGGTTGTATGTAACAAATGGCTGCGACGGTCTTCCCGTCAGATTACAAATTAAGCGTCTTCAAGAAGTGAGGCGGCAAGAGTGAGGAGGCTCTTAATAATCTGATGCGCTTTACTATCAACGATTGGATCATTGCTTACCTTCAGGCAGGATCGAGGTCAAGTACTAGTTTATGAAGTTAAAAAAAAGTTGTAGGTATATTAGATTTGCAGCCAATACCTAAGCTAAATTAATATCTACCTAGGTATCAGTGCCCACCCTCGTTAACCAATGTAATAATTACATAAGCATCACCTTTATATTTTTTTCCGTGTTGGAAATCCTCATAGGATGTCCGCCGCCCTGAGGTGGGCAACGGGGTCATCACCTCGCTCAACTGCCGTCTTCCTTCCTATTCACTCAGTTTTTTGGTGAATAGGCTCTTAATAAACTAGCGCGCTTTACCATCAACGATCGCATCACTACTTACCATCAGGCGGGATCGCGGTCAAGCATTGGTTTATAATATAAAAAAAACTTCTGCCGGCAGCCGATATTATGGCCTACCAAAGAGAAAAAAAATTAAAAGAACTTAATTCTGTAATTCAATAGAATATACAATACTATGGTCACTCTGGTGGACAAGTGCGGTGAATCTCTAACCACCAACCAAACGTTTGACTCATCAAAATTTCACGTCCAAAATCCAGTAATTTGTCCACTAAAATTCCTAGTATTCAACATAATTCCCGCTTGATGATAACAAGTTTTCTGCCAACCAGTCACGGTTAATATAACGCTGCACCGACAAATTCAATTGGCGTTTGTACGCAAAACCACTAATATGACAGGCGACTCCAACAAATTGAATTCCCAGACCGTATGTCCCTTTAAACAGTTTACTGCTTCGTTTTATTGTGAAATTTACTACGGTAATAATTAGTCAAGTTCCATATGATATTTAATAACTTCTTTGTGTTCAGCTAACATCAAACGACTCACTCGAGTATATTCGTTTTTGCTTCATTTCACGTTAATCCTTTAAAAAAGAGCGTTCTTTTCCTTTAATTTCATTTTGGAACATTCGGTAGGAGAAATATGAGAAATATGTATGTATAAAGAATACTAAAATCTGACATCATTGCATCGGTTTACATATCAATTCATTGTATCAAATTCGTTTTCAGACGTTTTGCTTTCTAAGCGTCTGATATATTCTTTAAGGTTGGTTTGGCTCTTCCTTTTAATGAAATAAAAAGCAATAGATGCACTTAACTTAAAATCAGTTTAGTTTGTGAATAAGAGAATCGGCACCTGTGACTAGATTTTGAACATTTTTAATTATGGGAACCGGCCTTCTGAATGAATATAAACGAACTACCGAAGTACGTGTATCGTACGATCGCGCCCACGAGAATAAAGGTCGAAACATACTATCAAAACGCAACGCGATGTGTTGTGCCGACACCCGACGCTCGTCGTGCACATAGGCAACACGCCACGCGATGCTACATCTCTCACGAAAGACTGAAGTGTATTGACGTGTCACGTGGCCATGGATTCGATTCTGCTTGAAGACGAGCTAGATGAAGATTTTGAAGAAGATTTATTGCAGATTTTGGGGATATGTTTTGTACAGAAACAGTAAATTGTACAGAAAAAGTAAATAAAAAAAGACTCATCTATCTATATATATAAAAATGAATCGCAAAATGTGTTGGTAAGAGCATAACTCAACAAAGCCTGGACCAATTTGGTCAATTCTTTTTTTTTAATGTTCGTTAAAGTCCAAGGATGGTTCTTACGGTGAGAAAAAAATCGAATAATTGCCGGGAAAACCCTAAAACAGCCCTTTTCTTTTTCACATACATACGGTTTCTAACTGATCAATCGTCATTTAATTAGTTTTACTCCCCAGGGGAATCTAAAAATCGCGATATAACCGAATTCCATGCGGGCGAAGCCGCGGGCGGAAAGCTAGTATAATATATAAAGCTGAAGAGTTGGTTTGAACGCGCTAATCTAAGGAACTACTGTTCCGATTTGAAAAAAATCTTTTTGTGATAGATTGTATTAATCCAGGAAGGCTTTAGGCTATATAACATCTGCCGGCATTGGCGGGAGCGGGCATATAAAAAAAACATATCGAAACCCACGCAGGTGAAACCGCGGAAACTGAAATTACCGTTTCACTAATTCTTTATCCGACATTTCAAACCAATTTTTAAACAAAAAATATATTTTATTATAACCGCCATAAAAACGTCGGGTGTTAACTAGAAAAACACTGCGCTGATTCGTCGGGTGGCGTGTCCCCCCCTCTCCCGGCAACACGCTGATCCAAATCGGTTGGATGTTGCGGCGTGTGGTCACATAGCGTGTTGCCTATGCGCTTCTGGCCATATTAAATGTATGGAATTGATACGTACTGACATGCGTCGGGTGGCGTGGCGTCGTGTCACGTTTTGATAGTATGTTTCGACCTTAAGGCTTGAGCTTAGTAATAAGTACTATTTCAGTATTCAAATACGCATACAGTTACATATTTATAACATAGTTATCCAGTAGTAGAGGAAACTTGTAAAGGTCCTCAGTTCGTTTGTAATTAAAGTTAAAGTTGTTGCTTGACAATATTTTCATGGCGCACTGACGCCATTTTGTAACTGTCATGGCGTCGGTTTCAAAATTATTACTTTAGTAAACTTTACTACGTTTCGATGGTAATTACTGTCGTTAATATACTAGTTTTAGCAATTATTAAGTAAGTTTAACAATTTATTTTGTGTTGTGAACTTCTACAAGTTATGTACATTTATTAATGTAGAAAGTCTAGCTTTTTCTTTGCCTAAAATGTTACTAAAGGCCAATTTTCATATTTAAAAACCGCCAAATTGAGCTAGGTTCGCATAAAAAAGGTTTCGTACTACAAGGCAGTGGCAAAAAATACGTGGGCACGATATAATGACAGGTTCAGGATGTTGACGGGGCTGTCCTGCTTCTGCGGTGTATCAGGTATGTTTTCAAAAGCACACGTCGATGACTTCCACGCTATCGTTAGACAGAAATATGCCTTTT